>VDFB02271358.1:909573614-909646660 GCA_007258455.2 Sequoia sempervirens
GAACAGGAGTTTGGAATGAGGAAAGGAGGTGTGAAATGGATGAAGGTTTACTCAGAACGAGTAAACGGATGATCGAAATTGCTAAACCAAAGTTTGAGACGATAGATGAAGGTTCAACATATATGAGTGTTTACATGGAATGAGTAAACAAATGATTGAAAAGGGAGAACAACTATTCAGAATGGATGAATGAAAGGTTGAAATGACTAAAGCTCAGATTAGGGTTTTGGTTAAGCTCAGATTAGGATTGGATTGAAGCTCAGATTAGGATTGGGTTGAAGCTTAGAATGATTGGAGGATGTGATGGGATTGATTCTACACCAAGTTTTGGGGTTTAAAGAACATAAGGTGCTGACAATTAGAATTTTCCAAATTTGGCAATTTTTAAAAATTGTCAATTTTTTCCTGATTTGGCAATTTTCAAAAATTGTCAATTTTTTCCATTTTAGGAAACCTCACGAACGTACTTTTGAGAGTTCAATTTTTTCCCAAAAAATACCCAAAACAAAGATAAGATGAATTGCTAACTAATATCCCAAATTTGAGACATGCATTTCTAGTTATGGACAAAAGTGATTTTTCAAAATGCTAAAAAAAAACACTAAATTGCGATTTTGAGGGTCAAGATGAAAGTTTGAGACCTCGAGAATGTGGAAAAATGGGGTCTGAGGGACTTCCAACAGACGGGGATCCACATGCCATCTCATAACGCAACCACCCATAAAAATTCAGCTCAAACGGACAACCGAGTCAAAAGTTATGGCCTCTGGAAGTTTCGACATAAAAATCAAAATTCTCAAAATGAAGCCTAGATGATTGGGATGGATGATTTGATGCTTGATATGGACTCTAATGGTGTTCTAAGTGGCACTTATGTGATTTTGGTGATGAAATGATGACTTTCAGAAAATTGTTGATGACGACAAATGGGTGCTCGGAATAGATGAATGACTCTCAGAACGAGGGGAAGAAGATTCGAAATAGATGAATGAATACTAAGAACAAGTGAACGAGTGCTCAGAATCAGGATTGGATTGAAAGACATGATGGGATTGGTGTCACTGGTTGGATTTGGGAACTAGATATGTTTGTTTTTCAAAATTTTCACAGAGGGGCGTTTGTGCCCTCCGGGGGCGTCTATGCCCACTTGGGGCGTCTCTGCCCCCTTTTGGGGCATCTCTGCCCTCCTAGGGCATCTCTACCCTCTTTTGGGGCGTCTCTACCCTCTTGGGGCGTCTGTGCCCACTTGGGGCATCTCTACCCCCTTCTGGGGTGTCTCTGCCCTCTTGGGGCATCTCTGCCCCCTTCTGGGGCGTCTCTGCCCTCTTGGGGCATCTCTACCCCCTTCTGGGGTGTCTCTGCCCTGCTGGGGCATCTCTGCCCCCTTATGGAGCATCTCTACCTTGTTGGGGCATCTTTTCCCCCTTTTGGGGCGTCTCTGCCCCCTTCTGGGGCGTCTGTGCCCTCACAAAGGGGCAGATTCACCCCTTTTCAGCACAGATTCGCCCCACTGTGGGGTGGACTTTTTAAGTGGGTAAATGGGCTGTTAAAACAAAGAGACAAGCGATTGGAACAGGGTGTTGGATAATCGGATTGAGGAAATAGATGATCGGATTTGGGAAAATGATTGGAATGAATGAATGATCAAGCACTCGAAACTAATGATTGCTTAGAATGGATGAATGATTGAAAGTTCGAAATGAGTAAACGATTGACTGGAAAGGATGAATAACTCTCAGAATGAGGAGATGAATGCTTGGAATGGATGAAAGATTACTCGAAATGAGTGGGCAGAAGATTTAAAAAGGATGAAAGACTACATGGTCAAACAGATGTTGGAATGGCCAAACGAAGGTTTGGAATGATAAAATGGAGCTTTGGAATGATAAAATGGAGGTTTTCATAGGTTTAGAGTGACAAAACGGAGGCTTGGGATGATGAGATAATGGTTGGGAATGATTAAATGATGGTTTAGAGGCTAAACGGATCCAAATGGGCCGATTTTAGGTGTTCAGGAGGACAAATTCGCCCCTCTGCAGTAAATCAGGGGCGTAATCACCTCACTACAAAAAATCAGGGGTGTAATCGCCTCATTGCGGAAAATCAGGGGCATAATCGCCCCACTGCAGAAAATTAGGAGCGTAATCGCCCCACTACAAAAAATCAGGCTTGAAACGAGTAAACAATTGATTGGAAATGATAAACAACTCTTAGAATGAGGAGATGGATGCTTGGAATGGATGAAATATTACTCAAAACGAGTGAGAGGAGGATGAAAGACTACTTAGTCAAATGAATGTTGGAATGGCTAAGTGAAGGTTTGGAATGGTAAAAAAAAATGGGGGTTTAAAATGATCAAATGGGGGTTTTGAGAGACTTAGAGTGACGAAACGGAGACTTGGGATGATGAGATAATGGTTGGGAATGATTAAATGATGGTTTAGAGGCTAAACGGATCCAAATGGGGCGATTTCGGGTGTTTAGGAGGGAAAATTCGCCCCTCTGCAGTAAATTAGGGGTGTAATCGCCTCACTGCGGTAAATCAGGGGCGTAATCACCTCACTGTGGTAAATCAGGGGCGCAGTCGCCTCACTGTGGTAAATCAAGGGCGCAGTTGCCTCACTACGGTAAATCAGGGGTGTAATAGCCTTACTGCGGTAAATTAGGGGCGTAATTGCCTCACTGTAGAATATCCGGGACTTGGTTTGATGAAAATGACTATGGAAAGGACTTAAAATGACAATGATAAGGCTAATTTGTCAAAAATTTTACTAGTTTCTTACAAGAAAACACTCTCAAACAAACACAATCCTATGATTAGTGTTAAGGGTATGGCCAAAGAGGTCTTAATCTAGGATGCACAAGGTGTCTAGGGAGTCCTCGATATGCTCTCGGTACATGAGGCACAACCGTGAACACCAGCCCATCACAAGCGTGAGTCGGGAACCCTAGCGAGTTACTGAAGGGCTCAGACCAACTCTTCACGTCTATCTAGGTATCACCCTAGCTTCGACGCTCCACCAATTACGACATGACTGGATTGGGGTGCAGCTTTCACTCTCCCCCCTTTATATACCCCGTTGGTACATGTGGTTGGAATCATCCCTTGGGGTGATGAAATCCCCAAGCAGGTCCCACTAGAAAGAAAGCACTAATTGTTTCCCACTACTCCCCAGTCTCACACAAAGTGCAAGGGGAAAGCGAAAACAAGCTAATGCTCTCTTTGGGTAAATAAAAAAATAGACACAACAAGCACTGAATATTACTCCCCCTAATTAAATTATGTTCTTAGATTATAGCAAACAGCAAGGATATTTTAAAAAGTTTGAGTGAACGGATAGCCCTGCAAGCAAATGTAAGATGTTTTATCTCGCTTTCTTCATCAACTTCACAAAAATATGCTGCAAAAAGTTAGCAAAAAACACCAATATCCTTGCATGAACAGTGTTAGGTGGTTAATATATGAAAAATAGCAAAAAACTGAAGCCAAAATGATAGTTTTACCTTTCAAAATGTGTTGCTTCGCGGTGACAAGGGGGCGCAGTCGCCCTTCTGCAGTAAATCAGGGGCGCAATCGCCTCACTGTGGAAAATCAGGGGTGTAGTCGCCTCACTATGGAAAATCAGGGGCATAGTCACCTCACTGTGGTAAATCAAGGGCGTAGTCGCCTCACTGCGGTAAATCAGGGGCGTAATTTCCTCACTGTGGTAAAAATGCTAGCCAAAAATAATTTTCAACCCAGGGGGCGTAGTCGCCTCACTGCAGTAAAAGTGTTAGCCAAAAATAATTTTTAGCCTAGGGGGCGTAGTTGCCTCACTGTAGTAAAAGTGTTAGCCAAAAATAATTTTTCAGCCCGAGTAGTTGCCTCGCTGCTGATAAATTGTTAGCCAGGCTCATTTTTCAGCCCAAGGGGGGTGTAGTCGCCTCACTGCAGTAAAAGTGTTAGTCGAAAATAATTTTCAGCCTAGAGGGCGTAGTCGCCTCACTGCAGTAAATCAAAGGCGTAATTTCCCCACTGCGGAAAATTAGGGGCATAGTCGCCCCACTGTGAAAAATCAGGGGCATAGTCGCCCCACTGCGGAAAAACCAGGGGCATAGTCGCCCCGCTGCGACGTATTCCTTTAAAAAACTCAACAACAATGAATGTTAAATATAGGAACCCATTTGTGGGTCCCACCGGGTGTACGAGAAATGTGATACCAAAATGTTTAACCTATTCTAAGCAATTAAAATGCAATGGAAAACATAATGAAACACCTCAAGATTACCCTAAGGAATTTGTAAAATGCAAAGAGGAAAGTGTTAAATGAAGATAAGTGGTTATACCTTCCTTCTTGCAGCTGAAACTCTTTGGTTGGCCCTTGATTTGGATTGATTTGTATGCTCCTTGATGGATTTTGATATGGCTAAATGCAAGTTTTGACTATATGCTTGAATGTAGATGCAAATTGATGAAAGTTGATAGCTAGATGAGTGCACAAAATGGCAGCATTTAGTTGCAAAAATGGCTAAGTCCTTTAAATGCCTTAGAGGAAGGGGTATTTATAGAGGAACTTGAATTCTCTAGAGAATTCAATGGTTGAAATTTATCCAACAATGTCAAAATGAAGGGCTAAGGTGAGTTGATGACTCACAAGCCCTCACATTTTGACATGTGGAATGTGAAGTGGATAGAGGTAGGATGATGTGTAGGTGATGTGGAAGGGAGGTACATGATGTGGAGGAAGGACAAGTACCTTCCAAGTACTTTAATGTGACTTTTCAATGATCACATGGGGAGGGGGAAAGCTTTGGGAGAATAAAAGTGAATTAAAAATTCACAATGATTGGAAGAATCTAGTGGATAAGACAAGGTTCCCAAAAGATAGGAATTTGTCACATGTGACTTGATATGACAAGTCAAAGGTTCTAGAAGATGCATGGGAAAAGGGGATTATAGGAGGAATAAAAGTGAATTAAAAATTCACATGGGGAAGAGAGGAGCCTAGGGTGAATAAAAAAGAATTAAAAATTCCTTGGGGGATGGGGAGAGTTGACCAAGGTACTAATTATGTTTGACTAATCAGTAATTAGAGGATAATTAAGGGTTAATGAGGATTAGAAGCCAACCTGCAAAAGTTGGAGGATGTGACACATCCTAATCAAGGATTAGGCATATGCACATCCTTAATGAAGAGATTAGGAGATGGATTAGGATTAGATGAAAATGACATGTGAGGAATTAAATAAATGTAATATTTATTTAATTCATTTGATGAAAAGGGGATTAAGGAGGGTAAGGTATTTAATAATTAATTAAATACCTTAGGGATTTGACAGAATTAAGGATATTAATTAAATAATAGTAATATTACTTAATTAACTTGGATAAGAGGTTGTTTAGATGAAAAGTGATAAATTTGGATAAATTAAGTGTCCAGATTTGGATGTCTACATTTTTCCCCTCTTTGAGATGGTGTTACGAAGTAGCATCATTTCAAAGAATATTAAAACATAGAACCTCGAAGAAGATGGTTAGATTGGAAAAGATGCCCTAGTCATTCAAAGGGATGACTAGGAAGAAAGATGATGGGGGTGAAGATGAAGAGTAGGGATTGAGGATGCCAGAAATGTGATACCAAAATGTTTAACCTATTCTAAGCAATTAAAATGCAATGGAAAACATAATGAAACACCTCAAGATTAGCCTAAGGAATTTATAAAATGCAAAGAGGAAAGTGTTAAATGAAGATAAGTGGTTATACCTTCCTTGTTGCAGCTGAAACTCCTTGGTTGGCCTTTGATTTGGATTGATTTGTATGCTCCTTGATGGCTCTTGATATGGCTAAATACAAGTTTTGACTATATGCTTGAATGTAGATGCAAATTGATGAAAGTTGATAGCTAGATGAGTGCACAAAATGGCAGCATTTAGTTGCAAAAATGGCTAAGTCCTTTAAATGCCTTAGAGGAAGGGGTATTTATAGAGGAACTTGAATTCTCTAGAGAATTCAATAGTTGAGATTTATCCAGCAAGGTCAAGATGAAGGGCTAAGGTGAGTTGAGGACTCACAAGCCCTCACATTTTAACATGTGGAATGTGAAGTGGATAGAGGTAGGATGATGTGTAGGTGATGTGGAAGAGAGGTACATGATGTGAAGGAAGGAAGAGTACCTTCCAAGTACTTTGATGTGACCTTTCAATGATCACATGGGGAGGGGGAAAGCTTTGGGAGAATAAAAGTGAATTAAAAATTCAGAATGATTGGAAGAATCTAGTGGATAAGACAAGGTTCCCAAAAGGTGGTAATTTGTCACATGTGACTTGATGTGACAAGTCAAAGGTTCTAGAAGATGCATGGGAAAAGGGGATTCTAGGAGGAATAAAAGTGAATTAAAAATTCACATGGGGAAGAGAGGAGCCTAGGGTGGGTAAAAATTAAAAGTATATGCTTTGGGGATGGGGAGAGTTGACCAAGGTACTAAATAGGTTTGACTAATGGAGTAATTAGAGGATAATTAGGGGTTAATGAGAGTTAGAAGCCAACTTGCAAAAGTTGGAGGATGTGACACATCTAATCAAGGATTAGGCATGTGCACATCCTTAATAGAGATTAGGAGAGATGGATTAGAGTTAGATGAAAATGACATGTGAGGAATTAAATAAATGTAATATTTATTTAATTCATTTGATGAAAAGGGGATTAAGGAGGGTAAGGTATTTAATTATTAATTAAATACGTTAAGGATTTGACAAAATTAAGGTTATTAATTAAATAATATTAATATTACTTAATTAACTTGGATAAGAGGTTGTTTAGATGAAAAGTGATAAATTTGGATAAATTAAGTGTCAAAATTTGGATGTCTACACTAGATACTTTGAATGTTCCCTCAACTGTAAATTTCTTCATTGTCATTTCTGATTGATCATTCTGTTGGAGGATCGAAGGGTCGCTAAGGGAATCACATCAAAGATCCAAAATAATTGAGAGGTTGTGGATGAAGGTTGGGAAGTTTCATGGGAAAGAAGAGTGCAAGGAACTCACCTTTCTTACCATGACTGAGAGGAACTAAGGAAGGAGGGCCTTGCCTTGATGGTAGAAATGTATGGAAACAAAGGCACCAATATAGTCAAAATGACTTTACAAGAGTATTGCAAAGGAGATAGCAACAAAGACCTCTTCTAGATATGCCACCCAGGACTGGACAAGATGAGCCCACATGGGCCAAAGGGGTATTGTTGTTGTCTCAACGGGTACTGCCTTTGGGTCTAGAGGAGTTGAGCCAACAGGACAATGAAGATCTATTCTAGATACGCCACCCAGGAGAAGACAAATTGAGCCCACTTGGGCCAAGGGGGTACTTGCCTTTGGATATCCGAGGGTACTGCCATTGGGTCTAGAGAAGTTGAGACACTAAGTGTCCTATAATGGTCGTCATTGCGACCGATAATGGTGTTTATTGTGACCAACAATGGCATTCATTGCGACCGATAATGACGGGCATTGGGACCAATAATGACAATTGTGTTTGATAATGGTAGTCATTGTGACTGATAATGGCAGTCATTGCGATCAATAATGGTGGACATTGTATCCAATAATGACGGTCATTGCGACTGATAATGGCGGTCATTGCAACCAATAATGATGGTTAGTGTGACTGATAATGGCAATCATTGCGACCAATAATGGCGATCATTGTGACCAATAATGGTGGTCATTGTGACTGAAAATGGAGGTCGTTGCGATCTATAATGGAAGATATAGTGTTTTATAATGAGGGACCAATGTGTCCTATAAGGGAGAACCAATGTGTTCTATAATAGGAGAGGGGACCAAGCAAACCCAAAGAGGCTAAATCATAAGAGGAAGGGCAAGAGTTGGCATGATGGATCCTAGGCTCCCCATCAGGTCATGATTCCCCATATTCTCTTATGGTTGAACCCTCCAAGGATTTTAGGATGCCTTACATAAGTTTCCTACTACTCAGTATCATTGGATGAATGATTATGATATGTTAACCAATATGTTTATGATAAATCCTAAGTTGCTTGAGGTCAAGCAAATTTAGGAGGGGAGGACTGTCATGTCCCCAAAATTGTGACATTAAGATAAAGGCATATTTAAAAATATTAACCCTTTGATATCATTATAATTATAATTGTCAAAAGACAATATTATAATTATAAATATTAAAATATAGATATTAATGATTTAAATATATGATCATTATGATATTAAAATATAAATATTGACAATTTAAATAATAAAGTAAATATTAAAGATATATAAAATTAATATAAAACAATAAGATCAATTTATAGATATAATACTAAGGTAAGCAACATATAATATATAATAATATTATAACTATCGAATATAAATAACGACAATTATGGTTATAAAATATAATATAAGGACATTACAAATTTAATCTATTATTCTCTTCTAGAGAAGAAAGACCTTTGTGCTAAGATTACCAGTATGTTTGGAGGGGTCGATATCAATTGCAAAAGGGGCGATTTCTTCTGCTTCGCTTGTTGAGATTAATGGATGCACAGCCCCTGAATCTCTAAAATCTTCAATGAATAGCCATGAAAGATAATCAACCACAAAGAGAAGTGTTGCAACAATGGAATGCTAATTAAAGATTCTATATTGATAATATGATTGATATGATATTGATATGATATTTTACAAATGAACAAGATGCCTGATTAAATAGGCAAGAAGTAAACCCTAATATGCATGAGATGTTTCTAAGTGTTATAATCTAACAACATGTGACAACATGTGAACCCTATCTAGATGATCATTAAATGATGAGATAAGTTCTAGAAGGAATCTTATCCCACAAACTAGGAAGGGAATATTATCCCATTTATTAAATGATGCAACCTAGGACTAAATGATTTATGACCTAAGTTAACTTATGCTAGTGTAATAATTAATTAATTACACCAACACCCCCCATAAGTGAAACTTAGGGAGGAAAATGCAATGATTATGCAAGATGATGATGGGTCTCGGCTACGAGGCCATGTTAGGTACCCATGTACATGAAGATGCAGAAAAATCTCCTACAATTGGAGAAAAGGGGAAAACCTAGTGGGAACAAAACCCCTCTCCAAAAAGGAGATGAAAATGTAGAAATGTGAGATAGGATGGGAAGGATGGAGGAATCCCAAATACCCCCCAAGTACACCATCTGTCACATGGATACAATAGAGAGACTAAAGAGCCCCCCCAAAAGATGAGATCACCTGCAAGAAAGGGAAGTGTCTGAAGACAAAACAAGATCCAATGCCGACAAACAACTTGTCTCCCTTTCAGAAGAAACAAAACCAACTGTAAGTGCAAAGATGCTTCCCATTCCAGATAGGAATTGAAGGAAGGAAGGATGAAAAAGGATGATGATGTCTCTGAACTCTACTCAAAAGTATCCTTGCCTGATGAAGATGCCATAATCAATGAAGAGGGTGACAAATCAGGATGATGCAGAAACTGATGTTGAACAATATCCAAAGCCAAAGATAGAATGGATGTGATGGACGTGATGAAGACTTGATATCCCCCCCTGAATGAAGTGTCCTCAAAACCACTGAAAGAAGTCTGAAGCAAATCCAATGGTGGATGCTGAAGAAACTGCAAATCCTGAAAGGAGTAACAGGGAAGAAGTCTCAGATAAGAAATCTCTAAAGAGAAACCAAGTTCCTCCAAGATAGTCTTTGGATTCCCAATCAAGGTCAAGACAAAGGAATGAGGAGACTCAAAACAACTCTCCAAAGCCAAATTTGAATAGAGGAGTGATATCCCCTCAAGAATGTCCTCCAAACTTGTAGAAGGAGCCAAGTCAGTGATACCTGAAATGAAGCCATCATGTGATATCAAGTCTGGAAAACTGAATGTGTCTTGATGGATGATGATAGTGGAAGCCTCAAGCAATGATTCTGGACAAGGAATCACTGAACGTGAAGGGATACCAACTATCTCTGATGAAGAAGAAGCACTGAAAGGTACCTTGTCAACCTCTTCAGAAAGATCAAGGTAATCAAATTCCTGCACAACAATAGCATCATGGGGTACTTGATCGAAAGAATGACATTCTGAATCATGACCATCAGGGAAGGGTGGAGTGTCTAAATCTCCATAGATCTCCCAAAGTTTAATCCAAAGGATGTGAGGACAATCACAATGATCAATAGATCTCAAAACATCACAATCAACTTGCATAGCAATGATCTCCAAGACAATGTACCTACTGCAACTCCAAGCAAATTTTTGAACACCTTCTCTTGGACAAGGAACTATACCATATAGATGAGGAAATAGATGAAGTGACTGAAGATGGTGGCAGATCCCATCTCGCCATTGCTAATAGAAAAAATAATTAAAACCTGCAAAATAAATCAAAGCCGACGAAACCAAAACTATATCCGTCGATGAAATTTTTTAAAAAACCTTTTGCTGACTAATGAATAAAATGGCAAGTCGATCCCTGCAGAATTTGATTTTTATCGATACTATATAAAAAGTGCCCAGAAAAATAGCCAATAATTTTTTTGATTTTTCTAAAAAAAAATTTCCTTGATGGAGGACAGAGAGGGAAGATTTTTTTTGCAAAACTGTACGGATAGTACAAAAAATTGCAAAACCTAGATAATACCTCACAGGCTCCTGGTTGAATCTACTCTGATTTTGGCAAATGAACAGGAAATCTATGGGTTTTGAGGCCTTCTGGTCGCAATGGAGAGGTTGGAGAGGTCCTAGTCTGCACCAAAAATCAACTTGGCTCCCAGGTAGAGCCAACTAGCTTGCAACATAAAACTCCAAGCCTGCTTGAATCTTGCACTCCAAACTTCCTGGATCTAGGGTTGATGTTTCAATGGACTAGCTCTGATACCATGTTGAGATTAATGGATGCATAGCCCTTGAAGCTTCAGAATCTTCAATGAAGGACTTTAGCCATGAAAGATAATCAACCACAAAGAGAAGTGTTGCAACAATGGAATGCTAATTAAAGATTCTATATTGATAATATGATTGATATGATATTGATATGATATTTTACAAATGAACAAGATGCCTGATTATATAGGCAAGAAGTAAACCCTAATATGCATGAGATGTTGCCAAGTGTTATAATCTAACAACATGTGACAACATGTGAACCCTATCTAGATGATCATTAAATGATGAGATAAGTTCTAGAAGGAATCTTATCCCACAAACTAGGAAGGGAATATTATCCCATTTATTAAATGATGCAACCTAGGACTAAATGATTTATGACCTAAGTTAACTTATGCTAGTGTAATAATTAATTAATTACACCAACATCGCTTGGGAAAGGACTCTATCATTCACCTCTCATCTTTATCTCTACCTTTTGTCTTTATTCATAGCCTTCGAGGCCACATCGACTAGGCATGTCAGAATATCAAAATTGTGGCCTTCATCACTTTCTGCTAAGGGTCAGGGTTTCCCATTATCACCTTCCATTCTCTAAACATAATCATTGTCAACTTGTCAAAGGTATTGAATTATAACCACCATCTATCACCTCTATAGTTGCAAGCTATAGTTAATAACCACTCATGCAAAAAAACTTCACATGGATAATATTGACCCCATGTCACAAACAAAGTGATTTAATTATAATACAGAACCTCACATAGATTGAGTATAAAATCAACTAGCATGATTAGAAGACAATAATCTGCATTGATTATATTAAAGATAGCCATCGATTATTGAGGGGTTAAGTAATAAAGTTAGAGATTAAGCAATGCTCAAGGCAGTAGTGAATGTATTAAGGGAATAGGCAAATGATAATCAACAAACAATAATGATGCTAATCGCCCAACTAAAGGACATGTCCCTCTAAGTGGACATCCCTCTTCAAGAGACATAACCTTCCAATTCAGGAGATAATATATTAAAATGGTAAGAAATGAAGAGCTTGGGAGGGGGCAGAAGGAGGAGGAACAATAAAAAGAACATCAATAGAAAATTGAGCTATTTATCCATTTCTAATTATAGAGCTAGGTGCTCTTAGAGAGCCTCTCGATCATCAACTAAGGCTTCATAATAAAGAGCCAAATATCAGCCACACAACCGAGTGTAAATAGCATTAGGGAAAGGACCAACATCACAAACAATTGAAGTGGGCACCCAATATAACTCATTTCTCCTATGCACAAATTTCTATAGAGAAACCAAACATAGTAAACATACATCATAATGCCTATTGTCCATCTTAAACTAGCCATCATTATACATTTCATATCACAACTTATACTAGTCATTTATACACTCCTATCAACATATTACCAAATTTCATTAGTCTAATAATCAAGTAAACCGAGTGCTTGAAGTTTAACATTAGAAATCTAGTTCTAAGTTTATTTGGCTATCTTAATTTAGAAGGCTAAAGGAAAATTTAACAGAAACCAAAAAGGGTACATTACAATCAAACTTACAAAGAGAACGAATCACGAAAATGAAAAGAAGAAATTTGTTTGAGTTACTTGAAAAAATCTACCAGATGAGAGGAACCAAAAACACAAGCCCAATGATAGAATTGGAATGATTAACCATCACAATAATTAATGTTGCCAGATTACCACAATCAAGTTGAGCCTTGAGAATGTGGTGGGAAGAGACTATGACACGTTAATAAAATTTGAAATGATCAAACTTTGTTGTTGCAAATAAAAATGTGATACAGAGGGTACTTGGAAATGATGGACTCATTAATTTTCTCCCCAATGAAAATCTCCTTATCACTTTCCATAATTTGAAACATACCAACCTTGTAATTATTAACATTTATGTCCATCCTATCAATCACACAACCCATACCCCTTATCCAATACTTATAAAAATTAAGCATTTTCAAAAATTTCTCTTAAGACTATGTTTTATTGCCCTAGGCAACACACCATATTCCCAATGAGTCCAAGTATTACACTTAAGATGCTCATTAGCAGCAATATTCGTAGAGTATTTCCCTTCTTTGTACACATGTTGAACTTTATAGTAAGTGAAAAATTACATGTGTAATTTAAAATTATCCATAATATCTCTTAATTCCCAAGGTGCAACATTGTTCCCTTTCAATATATCAATAATGAGCTTAGAATCTCCTTCTAGGATAACTTTTTGGAAGCCTAGATCTTTCAACCATAGCCTCTACCTTATTTTTGGAGCAAACCCCAATATTTTTCCCATAACCAACAATACACTCCCCATGGTGATTTCTAATAAGACCTCTAGCCCCTACCAAACCAGGGTTGCTTTTAGAGCAACCATCAAACTTGCATTTAACCAAATCCCTCTCAAGGGGAGTTCAAATAGTACTTTTCCTTGAAAGATAAGTAGACCAATTGACATTATTGAGATCCTTTTTTAGGCCCTATATTTGTTTGATTTTGATCTCCTTATAGGAAAGCATGACCTTAGAGTAGTTGTGTCCCCTCACTTCCACATTTTCCTATATTTGGGTCTTGATAGCCAAACATAGATCCTTGCTATTTTTTGTTGTTTCCCTAAAGATTATGTTATTCCTCTCCTTCAAAATCCCCAAATTTATGAAGGAAGGGACTTGATTCCATAGGTCCTCGATAATATTGTGAGAGAAAGGGAAAAAGGACCAACTGTCAATAAAAAATTTCATAGGAGGGGAAACCCATTTAGTGAGCAACTGGGGAAGGAAGAAGGACCAGATTTCTCTTGAGAACGAGCAACACAAGAACAGGTGTGTAATTGTCTCTTCCTCCTAATTATAGAGGACACATCTATTAAAAAATTGGAACCCTTCTAACCAAATTATCAATAGTAAGGATTTTTCCATGAGAAGCAGCCCACCAAAAGCAGTTAACTTTAGGGGTCTGATTTTTTATCCAAACATCATTCCATTGGAATCGCATGTTAGCTAATAAAGGATTTTATAATTCCACATAGGAATTTTTAATAGAGAAACAACATGAAGGGCTCTTGGTCCACAACCACTCATCCTTCATGTCTTTAGAGAATAAGGAAACTTCCCCTATTAATTGGTGAAGCCTTTACACTGTCTGCGCCCAATTTTCTGTCTATCTCCCATTAGGTTAGCTCCCATAAGTTGATTATTGAAGTTAATCCAATTAGGTTTTGATCCATCCCAATAAATATAACTAGCCATCTTCTTACCACAAGTTATGATCAACCTTTGTTTTAAAGGGTTGAAGTGATCCAAGGAAGTGAGAGGGGCCCCACAATTTCAAGAATCTTTCTAGAAGTCTATATCCAAACCATTACCAATATGCTTTCTAACACCCAATTTAAGCACACTTCTAGTTTTGAGGAGGTGATTTCAAAAAATAGAGCCATAAGGAAAATCAGAGATTGTAAGAAAGCAACCCGGGTCCCTGTTTCTTAGATATTTAGCTTTAAGAATCATAACCCAGTCTTTGGTACCTTCCAACAAATTCCACCCCAATTTGGCAGAAAGAGCTTTGTTAAAGATATTAATTCTCATTATCCCAAGTCCTCCAACATTTTTAAGAGCACAAACTTTCTCCCACCCCACCAGTGCCATTTTGTTTCTCTCCTTTGTTCCTGACCACAAGAATCTTTTTTGGATTTGTTCAATTTTTTCAGCTATAAAAGTGGGAATATTAAACATAGACAAGTAGTAGATCGAAATATTTTGAAGCGAGGCTTTTAAAAATTGAAGCTTCCCATCTTGACTTAAGAGTTTTCCCTTCCATCCAACCAAATTCTTTTAAATTCTCTCAATAATATGGTTCCAATAATTGCTATCCATTTTTTTGAGATCAAGGGTAAGCCTAAGTAGGCAGTAGGAAAAATAGCTTCCCGACAACCCAATATGTAGACAACTTTATCTTTCACAATCTGGTCAAAGTTAAAGAAGTATACCTTACTCTTGTTGTATTTGATATGCTGACTTGAAGCACTAGCATAGTCATTCAAGATGGATTTCCAATGACCAACTTCCCCAACCGAAGCTTCACCAAAAAGGATAGTATCATCAACAAACTGTTGATGAGAGGTAGGTGGGAGGGTTGAAGTAGCCTTAACACCTTTCAGTACCTTAGAGTCCAAGATCTTTTGGATGTTTCTTCCCAATACTTCAACACCAATAATGAAAATATAAGGGGATAGAGGATCCCCTTGCCTAAAACCCCTGGCACAGGAGAAAAAAACTTAAGGGGCCCAATTCACCAAGACCAAACACTTTGGAGTAGTAACACAAGAAGTGATTAGTTTTAGGAACCTACCATTGATCCAAAATTTTCTGAGAACAACAAACAAGAATGATCAAGAGACTATGTCATAGGCTTTAGAGATGTCCAGTTTCATAGCCATCCTCACATTTTTACTAAGGTCCATAGAATGGAGAATTTCATGGGCAATAATGGAAACATCCAAAATGTGTCTTCCCTGAACAAACCCTTTTTGTTTTCTAGCTATCATTTTGCTCATAACAACATTCAATCTAAACACAATGATCTTAGATAAAAAATTATTCACAATATTGCATAGGCTAATATTTCTAAAATCATGCATAGAGGAAATATCTTCATGTTTAGGAATAAGAGCTATGAAAATTGCATTAAGTTGATTAAGAAGCCTACCAAATCTAAAGAAGTTTGTGCCAACATTTAAGAGGTCTTTGTTTACAATGTCCCAATAAAGTTGGAATAAGGCCCAGGGGAACCCATCAAGCCTAGGGGCTTTGTAGGCTCCGAAAGAGAAAACAGTAGAGGTCACCTCCTAAAGGGAAACAACTTTAGACATCTCTTAAAGATCTTGATCAAAAATCACCTTAGGAATAACTTGGAGGATTTCATCCAAAACCTGATGGGAAACCACAGGTTCCTTTTGGAAGAGGAAAAATAGGCCATAGCTTCAACAACAATTTCTTTTTCATTACTCACCATACTTCAATATTCTTTCTTAAGCTATCTTATCCTATTCTTGCTTCTATGTTTCATAGTGGATTGATGGAAGAACTTAGTGTTATGATCCCCTTTCGAAAGCCATTGAACTCGAGATTTTTATTTCTAGAAAATTTCCTCTTGTTTGTTAACCTTGAAACATTGAGCTCTCAGGTCATGTTCTTGATTGCAAGTAGCTTCATCCACCACCCCTGTCTCCATTAAATCTTGCACCTCCTTAATGTTGTCTCCCAAATATTTTTTGGTGTCAAAAATATTTCCAAAGGAAAACTTGTTCCAACCCTTCACTCTATTTTTAATTCTTTTTAGTTTATTAGCAAGGCTAAACATATGGGTACTAGTTGATGGTTCATTCCACAATTTTTCAATTAAGGAATCAAAATATGAGTTGAGAATCTACATAATTTCAAATATAAAGGGGAATGGACCTTTGGAAACATCGACATTTCTCTTTAGAATAATGGCATTGTGATAAGATCTAGTTCTAGGAAAGGTAGATAAGGAGAGGTGTTGAGAGATGTTCCAATTAGAGGAGACAAGGAACCGATCCAATTTGACCCGAATCAGTTGATTGCCTAATATTCTATTAGATCAGGTGAACTGGGTTCCAAGTAAGGGAATATCAAAAATCCCCACATAACTAATGAAACCTAACAAGTCCATCATGTTATTTGAACAGTCATCCAAGTGACCCAATTTTAATAAAGGTAGCAGCAGAGAATTGAAATATCCCCCAAGCATCTAGAAATCCTCCAATCTACCTTTTATGTTATCATCCAAGAAATCCCAAAGCAGCAGTCTATCCTGGCATGAGCTAGGACCATAAACATTAATCAAATTCCACTTTTCAAAGGTGATAAGGTCTTCAAAGGAGACCATAAGATAGTTCTTTCTAGAGAATCCCATAGAACATTTGAGTTTAGAATGATTCCATAGAGTTATAATACCTCCAAAATCACCTTTAGCATCACTCAAAGCATAATTATCAGTAGGCCAAATATTCTTAACAGTATTATCAAAACTTCCCTTCTTCATTTTGTTTCTTGAAGCAACAAATTATCAACTTTATTGTCCATTAGGCAAGTTTTGACCAAGTATTTTTTATAGGGACTGTTGAGGCCCTTAATATTCCAGTAAATTATCTTCATAATCATAGAAATAAAACAATAGAATCACCTTGATTCTATTATGGAAGGGGATACAACCTCCCTTACTTCTTAGACTTTGGCCCTATAATTGAGTCCAAGGTCTTTTGTCTTCTCGAAGCCACATCACAGATAGTGTCTTTATTTATTGTTTCCTTCTAATAAGGTTTTCCTACCTTAGTTCCTCCTCCTACATTCAGTTTCTTCTTCTTTTTTGACTTATTATTTTCCTAAACTCAGTCCTCATCATTAGCTTCATTCGAGGGTGAAGAAGCGAAACCCAACAGTGCCAACGAGTCCTTTAAAATTTTTCCTTTAGTTTCACAAGGGAGAGTAGACTATCTACATAATGTTTCAGAGGAGAGGGGGCAAAGGAATCTTTATCCAAGCCAATTTGAGAGACTATTTCTCCTTTCTCAATAAACTCAAAATTATCTTCCAAGGGGAGAGTGGGATTGCCTGGCAAACCCAAAATTGTTTCATTTTCTAGTTGGTAGGCCTCTACAATAGTTTCCTTTACATCTTGTTGCATTTCCAAAATATTATGCTTACTAACATTAGAAGAGGCCACTACCAATCCTACCTCACTGCCCAAATCCTGAGACACGTCTAGGGTATCCCACAAGCCACCATGAGCAGTTGCCTATGCCTCCAAGTTCAGACCAAGTACAGAGGTCGATTCATGTAAGGTAGTCAAAAGACCATCACTATGCTCCTTCTCATGGATTGAAGGAGCAACATCAACAACCTCATGCACAAAAGTGGCCATAAGGAGAACAAAATATTTTTTCAAGGGACTAGGATCTTCATTTTCTAAGATTTGAGGCCTCCTATTGCAAGTATCAATGAGATGGCCAATTTTTTTCCAATATCTATAAAACACTCTAGAATTTTCATATTCTAGAGTTTGAGACTAGTTACCAAACTTCAAATTTAGGACAACTAAAGTAGGAAAAATAGTGTTAACAACCACATTAACACATATCCTTGCAAACACCAAATGATACTTCTCTTGGGTGATCTTATCAATAGGTAAAAGGCTTCCAAACAAGTTAGCAATCCCCTTAAAGATACCTAACTCCCAAAACTCTAAGGGTAGCCTAGTAAGGCATACCCATGTAGGGGAAACAACACCCAGGTCAATAGGGGGGTCAAAACCCAGTTTCCATTTGCATAACAAAATAAAGTTCTTAAAACCAACATCAAAAGCCCAAGGACCTCCCATGAGAACCTTAATCTTATCCTCATAAACAACAAAGGTAAAAAGGAAAATACCTTTGGACATAGCACTAATAGAAACACTTCCTTTTAAATTCCAGATAAAGTCAGCCCATGCCTTAGTCTATATTCAGGAAGTACACTAAAAATTTACCCACCAATGATAGCTTGAGGCCATCTATTGCCTTAATCTTGAGAGCTTCAGGGACATCAATTTCTCGACCATCTATTGAACATGAGACAAATTCCATATTTAGCCTTGCCATAGCTAGCGAACCCCTGCCAACCAATTTTTGTACAAATGAAACTAGATCTTCTTTAGATAAAAAGGTACTTTTGATTGTTATAAGTCATAAAATGTGGATTTTTTAAATTGCATATTTAACACTATTTTTATTAAAGAAATAAATTGGATATATCTAATATCAAAGTTGATTTTATATGGAAATAGATTTATTACTTATTATTTGAGTTTTGATTATTGTAGAGTATATCTATAATTTACATACAAATGAACAAAAATGTTAATTTATCAACATTAACTATTTGAAGATTTTTTAATTTTTTTTGGAAAATTGCTACTAGAGAGGGTAGCACTCTTGTATTCATTAAAAGCCAACTTTAAATATCTTTTCAACATGCCTTGTCAAAAAGAGTTTAAAAATTCATTGCATATTTTTCTTTGAAGATCTTAATGTCATATGTAACTTTGGTCCAAAACGAGCAAATTTCTTCCACTTCATTTCTATCCATTCCTGCTCTGTCTTGGAAACAATACTCCCCTTCAATTTCATATCTCCTTCACTTCCTAGAGATATAGATGAAACAATAGAGTTATCATTTTTATTCAGCTACATGGTTGGATTCTCCAATGAAAACATGGTAGCCTTTGTAGTACCTGCATCTGAAATATTTTCTTGATTGTCCCGAAATGTGGATTTTGTGGAGTAGGAGAAGGGGGGGTGCAAGACACTGGATTAACATCATGAAGTGCTTGAGAGGAAGAAAAATCTAATTTCACATTGGATGGAATAACATAGTGGTGCGATTTAACCCCAATCCACCATGTGGGTTGATTGTTTGAAGTTTTAGCCTGCTCATGAAACTACTTTCTATATTAGGAGGTGATGCTCAGCTAAAGAGAAATTCCTACATCTAAACACAATTTTCTCATAATCCACAAGTTATCTCCAACATCTATTGCCCACCTTCAGAGAAATCTCTTCAAGGAGACCTTTGGATAAATCTATTTCGACACATAAACAAGCACAAGTGGAGTATTCATAATTGTTGTTTCCTTTGATATGATATGATATTTTCCCAAACCATTGCAATGGCTTTCAAGCATTCAATTTCCCAACATTTCAAGGGAGATAAGGAAGACGTACCCAAAAAAATGCAGTGGAGAAGGTCTCCATTCATGGATCAAAGGTAGGGAACCAGGGCTTAATGCATAAGAAGTCTCCATGAAAGAACCATAGACCAAGATTGAGCAACAACTCTTTATCTCTCTAAGACTCAAATTCAAGGATAAAAAAACCCTTGGCATAGGGGTAGATGTTGATTTCCTCTTCCATGAACTCTTTCTAGTTTTCGCTAATCCAAGAGTGGAGATCAGGAAAATTTGACCAAGTCTTCATAAATATGCATATGGGTGCATGATTGTGAAGGTATTCCTCTCTTATGCCAATGAAGCAGTCCAAAATAATTTCTAGAACCAAAGATGAGTGGCGGACAAAGAAAGGGGGTGAAATGTTGACGAAAGTGTGGGGTGGAGAAGGGGTTGTAGGAGAGTCATTTGCAGGGAGATTGGATGAAGGCATGCACCCCTTATTGATATGATCACCATGCCTTACGACCTCCAAAAAATTTAGCAAGTTGTCATCCATCCTTTACAAATATTGGTCTACATAAATAGATGGATTAGGGCACAAATGAGAAACACTGTTATCAACCGAGATAGGAGAAACATCATGACTCATAGTCCTCATATTGCAAGAATGTGTACCCCTAGAAGGCACTGATCCCTCATATGCCAATGATGAACCAAATTCACCATTGTTAGTTGTATCTTGAGTGAAAAAGAGCACAATAGAATAAGACAATTCAGAGAAATAGATATCCTCCTTGCTTACATATAGTTATACTAGTTGAAGATTTAAGTACATTGAGAACACCATCATTAACATACAAATTCGCATCCAAAAATATAATAAATAACATCTTTAAATAATTTAATTAAATTGTCTCTATCTCATTTATTCATAATGATAAATATCTTTGAATAATAATAAGTTTAGTGGTTATGTGAACCACAACACTTAGAAAGGTCATTGACACCTTAGGAATATTTTAGAGGCATTAGCTCTCATTTCTATGACACACTTTGGAGAAATCATTTTAAAACATTGTATGTGTCGACTCACATAGGAATGTGTCTCTAATTGTGCTAAAGAATGTGTGCCCACTCACACAAAATCCTTGTCCAAGACAATTCTGAGTGTATTCTCTACCCCAAGTTGGACACACTCTATATTCCCCCTTCTCCAATGCCCATAGCCCACCAAACCATCTTCTTCTTCCTTGAGTGAATTTCATGCCCCTTTCCAAGTCCCACATATTTTCTTTATATAATCTTCAAGGGATGATTTCTAAACCATCACACCCTTTCACAAAGGTTGTCTTTAGTTATTATTTAATAAATATAATTATTTTTCCCTTTTAAAATATTTTTCATAAAAATTATTTATTAACCTTCATTTAAACCAATGGGTCATATTATCATTTATTTTTCTATCTCCCTTTAATGCTTTCACAAATTTTTAAAAAATTTGGGGAAAAAGTTTCATAACATTTATCCCCTATAAAATAGACCAATCTCAAAGAATAAGAGCATTTAAATGTTTAAGGACAATTCTCTAGTTGAAAAGTGTAGTAATGTTTCCATTTCAATTTCCATTGGAATGGCTATATAACTTCAAAATAAAATAAAATTAAGAAGCTATACATTTGATGGAGAATGAAACTAGGCATGTACAAAACATAAATCTTGGAGCTTCTCATCAAAGTTGAATTGATTGTTGTCATTTTAGCCACCCTTCTAGATACAAAGCTCAATAATATTTTGAAATTTGTATTCTCATTAATATGGTCTTGTAGAGGAGGGGGGCCGACTGCTCAAGACCCCAGGTCATAGGAGGGTCTAGAACAATAGGCTACCCTAATCTACCTCAAGCTAAGGGATTGTTTAAGATAGGTTTGATGTTTAAAAGGGGTGAAAAGGAACGACAACTAATCAGCCTCTTTCCTTCTACCAACCCAAGAGTCTTAGGAAGTCAAGTGAGCATGTTTCCAGAGTTCAGACTATGACTTAGGTAGCTCATTGCTAGAGGACTACAGTATGTGACACAGACGACAGCGTGGCACACTAGCGTCTTAGTGGGGAGATAGCATCCGTACAAACAAAAATTGTAAAGCACTATCTAAAAGCTAAGGAAACCTACTAACAACCTAATAGATGTGATTTGATGCAATAAAAAAAACCAACAAGTAACTAAATACCTAAATAACGAGAAGAATAGTTTAACTTGATCTAATTTATGAATTGAAAAAAGAGGGTGAGGAAAGCACACCTTCCTACCCACAAGTTGATATCTTTGAGATCTTCACACAATGAGCAACCTACACACACAAGACATAAAAATGTTGTGGTTATGTATAGAGGACTGCTGCAATCAGTCCCTTGCTTTAGTGTTTCTACCTCCATGGACAACCAGTATAGCAAGGATAGGAGAAATGCGATGAAGAAAGATATTGGAAAAAATCACTAAGCACTATGCTAAATAATAATATACTACAAAATAATACAATAATGAAAGAGAAATGGAAAATGGGGTGATATCACCTTCAACCATGTGCACTCAAGGAAAATGGGAGGAGTGAGCTCGCAAGCTTGCAAATGCCAACATTGCCGCAACAATGAAGAGAACAAACCAACAAAGTGTCAACTTGTAGCTTCAATGGAGATGAGAATACTTGAGAATGCTATGAAAAGAGTAGTGAGAGTAGTCCCAAGTGTGTGAATGATCAAGAAGTCCAAGAGAGACTGAAGGAATCTAGGAAATAGTGATTTGAAGATGAACTTGGAGGGAAAGGAGTTGTTTGAGGTCGGTCAAGGTAGCATAGACATTACTCTTCATCACCAATGGAGAATTGTAACACCTTTGTAGAGACCAGAGGCAAGAATCTTGTCAGGATTCCAATGTACCATGTAGACTTCCATGCACTGCCCTAGTTTCCCCAACAAAATATCCTCCACCGACACAAAAAACAACTGGCAAGTGGATGGGAAGCAAATGAAGGACGTGGAATTGCATTATCAAACTTTATTTTCTAAGGTAGGAGGTACGCAAATGTGGAATTTGTGAGGGGTGAAAATTCATGCCATTACATTTTTCCCCCACTTTAGCAAGCATAAGAGTCAACAAATACATGGTATAGTAGAGTGAAATCCAAGAAATGTATAATTGAACCATTGAGAAAGCAAGCCACAATAGGGCACACTTGAATGCATAGGAAGACGAGATGGTTCAATAGGTACTCGGTCCTAAAGAGAGTTGAACAAATGCATCGCAGGTCCCTGAACCTACAAAAGGTGAATAAAGGGCTCTATAGGTGCTCAATCCTACAAAGGAGGTGCCACAGGTGCTCGGTCCTGAGGGAGGCTAGATGTGAAAGACTCTATAAATTTTGATAGGCCCTTACAGGTGCTTTTTCCTACAAGGTAAGCTCAGGGTGCTCAGTCCTCCAAGCTTGTTTGAAAAAGCAGCTTCGTAGGTGCTCCGTCTTGCAAAGCAACATGTTATATGTAGACAAAACATGTTAGTTAGAAAAAAAGACATGCAGGAAAATAGACAGTCACACAAACAGTCAACAATTGAAGGAGAAACTTTCAATGGGGCCCCTTAGGAACCCTTCAAAAAAATGGGTTCACTCAAGGGATGCTCTATTCGAAAGGCGATGAAATTTTTCCCAAATGATTCTAGCATCAAGGAATCCTTCTAAAAGATCTCTTTGATCATGGAATTCAAAAGGAATAATACTCCCTCGCAAGGGAAAGTTTTCAAACTTCTTCATTAGAAAAAGTACTCCCTTCTTGAAGGAAAGTTTTTAGATTCTTTCTTTACGAATTTGTAATGAAAGCAAAATTCCTCTAGGGGTCCTTGTTGAAGAATACATTTAAAAAAAAAAAAAGTTATTTTCAAGGAAGAATTTGTTGGCCACCAAATAAACCTTTTGAAAATTGAAGCAGTATGATAGTCCCCCTTAGGATGGTGTGTGTTCAACACAAAGGAATATGGCATCCTAAGGAGAAAGAAGAAAGTGATTTGGACCATGATACACGATGGGATGTAATCATGGAAATGTTATCACACACATGAAGGACAACACATAGGCACCACGACATGATGAAACAAGAAAAGAAGAGAGAAAGATGAAAAGAAAAGATAAGCAAAGATGAAGAAATCAAGAGACAAGGGGATCTGCTATTTCAGGGTCAAAACTGCTCATAGATATAAATGGATAGATATAATATAATATTATATGAACTATCATCAATCCCCCACTATATCAGATCATGTGAATCAAGGTACATGAAGAAAAAATAAAAATAAAAAATAGGGTCAACATGGAAGAGAGGCCTAAATGCCCCCAACACTTTGCATTGTCCCTAATTGTCGAAAATCAAGGCACAACATGGAGAAGAATGATGTAAAAAATAGAAGAATTTTATGACACAAAATATTCCAGGAACACATAAAATAAGCACGGGGGAAATACAACACACACAAAAATCTAATCTACAGATAAAAAAGAGGTGCCCTCCTAGTCCTCATCAACCAAGAGGTTGTCATTCTCCCAATCTAAATAATTATAAGGGGAAGGCGGATGAGCCTGCAAGGGGAGCACCCTTTGACTCTCATGCGCCAAGAGCCAAGGAAGAGGGCCCCTCGAGGTCTTCTTTGCTCAACCCTTGTGAGGTAAATGTCTTGATTTTACAAAAATTGCTAATAAAGTTGAGGCATCATCCACTGAGATGATCATGCACTTGATGGGAGTGTCATGTGTCAACTAAGCGGCTAACAAAGGAGGTGCTCAAGATCCACTGCCGACTTCACCAAAAGACTCGGGGGTAGTGACAAACTCAGGGGATGTTGGGGCAACCTCTGTTATTAAGATAACACAAGCCAAAGAAAAATCAACTTTTGAAGAAGGCAATCCCTTCTTTCAACCCACATTAGAAGCAAGGTCATCCTCCAACTTGTGCTCCATCAGAGGATGTGAGACCCCCACAAAGGAAGTGGAAGGAAAGGAAGAAGAGGAGAAAATCATAGCGGACATCGCCGAGGTATTCAACATATCTACATGCTTAGAAAAATGAAGGATGTCCAAAAGGTACATTAAGAGAGGAGGCTTAACTGAAGGAGTGATGAAAAATTGTACCCTTTTAGGGTGAGGTTCATCCACACTCGTGGGGGGAGCCGAAAGCAAGATCGACGCTACAAGAACTGAAGCATAATGGGAAGAAGAGGAGGGTAGCACAGGAGACACAGAAATAGGAGTTGTCAGCTTCCCTTCCTCCTTCTACAAAGTAGCCTACTTAGCAGCCAAAGCCTTCCTTCGCTGCTAATGATCATGTGCAAGGCAGTTTATTTAGCTCCAAGAGTTGGAAGTTGTAGCTTGAGGAGGAGTAGGAGGCTCCCCTTCTATCATCAAAGTTTCCATCATAGCCATTGTCGGTGGAGGGAGTGACTCATGGACAAAAAAGGGAGGAAGAGATGTAGGAACGTAAATAAAAACTGGTGGAGAAGTAGAATCAAGCACCTTAGTGACGAGCCTCTTCCCATTCGCTACCCTAGGGGAAGAAGCAATAGGAGGTCGCAGAGGCCAAGACATAGAAGCTGCTCCACGAGGGCCCATCCCATTACCATACATGATGGGTCGAGGCACCATGGGCAAGACAGGAAGGTTGAACACCTGACGCTTGGCCTTTCGCATCAAACTCCCCAAGAAATGCACAGAGGAAGAAGTTGAGGGTGTTGTAGTAGGACAAGAGGCAAAGTCAAGAGGAACCATAGAGGAAGAAGAAGAAGGATTCTAAGTGTGATCGGGCTTCCCCTTCCCCTTTTGGGAGGAGGAGGTAGCCTATTGCGTTATAGGGTAGGTCATTTTTTACTACACCTTTCCCTTGGAGGAAGCAGATTGATCGGGGTGGGCTAAAAATGATCTAGCAAATATCCCCCACGTGATACCATCGACTGATAGTTAGTGTTGTGCATGACATACACCACACCTTCATGAGAGAATTTCAGACATTTATGAATAACATAAATGAATCCATTCACAAAAACTAGCCATGGGATGCCTGGCTTCACTTTGAACAGTTCAGATTCTGGAATGACGCCAAAGGTAGTATTCATAGCCCTAGGTCCCATTAGGATGGAAAGAGTTATAGAACCATAAGGAGTGAGAGAGAGACCATTATGGGTATGTATTGTGGTTTTCATTTTTCATATTCCTCCCTTTTTAGAGAGTTTAGAAAAAGGTTATCCTTCGTAATAATATTCACATGACTCACGAGATCCACAAGGACTCCTATCACAATGTTGCCATTGATGCAAGTGAGAATATATAGAGGAGAGGGTTTCTTATTCATGGGCAGATCTTGTGATGTAAAATTTATATTTGGTGAACTATTTGTAAGTTGAGGGGAGGAATGGGAGTAAACGAAACCATATTTACATACTCTGAGGCCTCAGGGGAAGCACCAGAAGGATCAATGATCAAATTTGCAGAGAGACAAAAATGAGCTAGTATAAATATGAAATTCACTATTTTCCTTAGCTACAAACTTGTTCGTAATCTAGTTTTTATCATCAAGGTGAATGCTACCGTCGTTGATGTGATCCTGTATTTCATGATGCAGAAACATACAACGTTTGAAATCATGCCCGTAGATGTGATGGTATTGGAAGAACACATTTCCATCGTACCAGTCAGAGTAAGGTTCTTTAAGAGGTTAAGGATCTTCCAATGTTATAACTTTATCTTTTAATAGTTTCTTCAAAATAGAAGAGTAAGATTAAGAAAACTTTGTGAACTGTCTATTGTGCTTGAGACCTTTGTCACTAGATGCGGTGACTACATTTCCAACAAATTTTCCTTTGCTCAAAATTGATACAATAGACATTCCTTTTGGATGGGAGCATGAGGAGGATCCCCCAAACAAAATGACTGTGTGCTAATATTCCCACAACGTCGTGAATAGATGTGAAAAAGAAGGATATTTCATTAAGGAAAACTTCTCTTTCCAAGGTCTTTGTAGGTTACCAATGAACACCTTCTGCACATCTAAGTTAGGTAGTGGGTAAGAAATTTTTGAAAAGAGTGCTTGATATCAAGTAATGAAATTAATAATCTTCTCATGCTCTCCCTACTTACATCAGCCAAGATCTGAGAAGGTCATATTCAACCTAATGTTAGACTAGAACTGCTAGAGAAACTAATTAACAAGCTGATCAAATGAGAATATGGAGTTGTTAGGCAAGGAACAATACAACTCTAGTGATGTGTCCTTGAGAGATCAAGGAAATAATGTGGACATCAAGGCATCGTGGAGAAATAATTTTGTACACATCACTTTGAAGGCTGACACATGTGTTTGAGAGTCTCCTTTACCACTGTGTTTCTCAAATTTAGGAATTTTCATCCCCTAAGGGATGGAAGTGTTTAGAATTTCTACAGACAAAGGACTATGTTAGAAGAAAGGTTGGAAGATCGATTGAGCAAAGGCTTGGGATAGACTCGCCAGCTGGTTTTGCATTTGAACCATATTTTGTAGCAGAGAATTCAAAACAGGGTCAGATGAAGAAATCAGATAAGTGGAGCTATCTCCACAACCACCACTGAGACCACCAGTAGAGTCATCATCAAAGCCACCATCAGAGCCACTATCAAAACCATCGCCGGAGACACCTCCACAACCATCGTCGAAGCCACCATTGGAGCCATCATTGGAGTGACTAAGAGCACCAGATGTACCATAACCACCAACTCCCATTCTACTGGAAATTCCACCACCAAAGTTGTCATTACCCCTAGGAGAGAGGACATTGAATCGTAGGGGTATTATGCTCACTTTGATAGGAGGCGGAGCACGAGCGAAGATGTTGATAGAAGGGCCTATTTCAGCCATGCATATGGATGTCATAGCCATCAAGACACCAATTTTTCTTTCATAGGTGTCGAGCACATGACCTAGGGTAGTAAGAAGGGATGTATGCTTCCATTAAATAGATAAGGTTATGAAGAAACTCTATGCCTATATGATCCTTTTCTAGCATATATTTGATTTCATTAACAACTCTAGTGGCCCTAGCTATGTTTTGATCTTTCCCCAAATGGTTCCCAAGATCTAAAAGCATCCTATCTAAAGCAAGGAGGTGTTATGTGGGAATTGTGACAACTTCATCCTCATTCAAAGGTGAAGCTATAGGAGAAACATGGGGAGTAGGGGTATGAGGGGTTTCATCAAAGAAACCTGTCTCTGTTGCCAACACCATCTCCTGTGAAGCGAGAGCCAAAGTGACCCTTGAGAATTCCATATCTAAGTGTCATTGTCACACACTCCTTCTAACAACATATTTAGAAGTGGTAGACTGAGTTATGAAGCTCATAAAGCATCACAACACACAAGTCCACAACATACGCAAGATGCAAGAGAAGGAATTCCTACACAAAGAAATATATATCACAAGCTTCACGTGAGGTTCACCAAAATATAGAGGAAGGGGACCGACTGCTCAGGACCCTAGGTCATGGGAGGGTCTAGAACAATAGGCTGCCCTAATGTACCTCAAGCTAAGGGATTTTTTAAGATAGGTTTGATGTTTAAAAGGGGTGAAAAGGAAGGAAAATTGATCTACCTCTTTCCTTCTTTCAACCTGAGAGTCTTAGGAAGTCAGGTGAGCACATTTCCAAAGTTTGGACTGTGACTTAAGCAACTCACTGCTAGAGGACTACAGTGTGGGACACGAACAACAGTGTGACGCGTTGGTGTCTCAATGGGGCACTGGTGTCCGTATAGATAGAAAGTGTAAAGCATGGTATAAAAGCTAAGGAAACCTACTAACAACCTAACATATGTGATTTAATGCAATAACAAAAAGCAACAAGTAACTAAATAACTGAATAACTAGAAAAATACTTTAACTTGATCTAATCTACAAATTGACAAAAGAGGGTGAGGAAAGCACACTTTCCTACCCACAAGTTGATATATTTGAGGTCTTCAGATGATGATCAATCCACACAAACAAGATGAAAAAATGTTGAGGTTGTGTATAGAGGACTACCACAGTCAGTCCCCCGCTTTGGTGTTTTCACCTCCATGAACAACCAGTATAGCAATGGTAGGAGAAATGTGATAAATAAAGATATTGGAATGAAAGTACTAAGAACTATGCTAAACAACAATATGATACGAAAAAAATACAATAATGCAAGAGAAAGATAAAATGGATTGATATCACCTTCAACCACATGCACTCCAGGCAAATGGGAGGAGTGAGCTCACAAGCTTGCAAATGTCAACGTTGTTGCACAAACGAAGGGAACAAACCAACAAAGTGTCAACTTACACCTTCAATGGAGATGAGAATTCTTGAGAATGTTGTGAAAAGAGTAGTGAGAGAAGTCCCAAGTGTGTGAATGATCAAGAAGTTCAAGAGAGACTAAAAGAATCCAGGAAATGGTGATTTGAAGATGAACTTGGAGACAAAGGAGTTGTTCAAGGTTGGTTAAGGGAGTAAAGACATTACTCTTCATTTCCAATGGAGAATTGTAATGTCTCTGTGGACTCCAGAGGCAAGAATCCTATCAAGATGGTAGTGCCACATAGACGTCTACACGTTGTACTAGTGTCCCTGACATAATATCCTCCACTGACACAAAAACAACTGCCAAGTGGATGGGAAGCGAATGAAGGATGTGGAATTGCATTATCAAACTTGATTTTCTAAGGTAGGAGGTACGTAAATGTGGAATTTTCAAGGGGTACAAATTCACGCCATTACAGGTCTCACATACTAGGATGCACATTCTTTCTAAGTAAATCTTAAGGATTTTTCTTAAAATTTGAGAACTACAAAATATAAAATGAAAAAATAGCATTCACAACTACACAAGGATATTATCTTAGCACTTAACTTTAACAAATATTTTCATTTGAAAAGATGTAGAGAATTTAAAGAAATCTATATTAAGAATAACATAAGTTCAAAAACAAGTTAAAAGGGGTGATATATTTTTCTCCTATATACCATGCCAATCAATTATCATCTATCATATGCTACCATTTGTATTAAAATGGATAACCGATATTATAGGGAAAGCTATCTTGAAATCTATGCAAAATGTGGTAGGTATATGTGTCAAATTTGTAACCTAACTTCAACCAATCCCCTTTAGTCTCGACAATCACATATTAACATGTTTTCATATGTTATACTTTCTATGATAAGCATGATTACTAGCATTGTATTTTTCTATATTGTTTGATAGCTTGAGTTTTGATTTGTTTATACTTAATATGTTTCAATTTTGTTGAAATTACCTTATTTTCCATGCTTCCATTTAAATAAGTATATAAAATTAGAGTTGGGATTATTGAGATAGTTTTTTATTATATTTTTATAGGTTTTTGATATCTACACGAGAATGCAACATCTTATGCCTCCCTTGGTCAAGTTTTCCTTGCTAGTTAAGCATGAAATAGTGAATGCTGAAGTCAAATTATGTTGTAAGAGGATCATGAGAAAAATTGTCAATTTACTTTAAAAATATGTGAAATTAGATTAGGTAGGTTTCCTCAACAAATACCTTAAAATATAAGGTATTTTTCAGCTTAAATTTTTCTCACCATTAAATTTACAAAAAACTTGGTTTTAGGTCAAAGCCTAGGATTCCTATAGAAAACTATATTTGTAAATTAAAGCAACCATGCACATAGAAAAGTTAAATTCCAAATCAACTAAGGTTATATATTCAATTTTTTGAATAAGTTTAAGTATCAAAGAATATAGAATAGTTGCATGTTGTGTTCATTACCTTTGTTATAATTTATAAAATTGTAACTACCTTTGACTACCAATTGTAAAATGTAATATACTAAGCTTCACTTTAGAATTAATACCTTTTTTTCACTTTTAGAAATGCAACCAATTTATCATGGAGCTTGAAGAAGATATCTTTGTTCTCTAATAGGAGATCTTTCTCACAAAATGGTTAATATAAACACCCCTATTTGTGGTTTTTTTTAGAGATTTACACATCACAACTTCATTTTAAAAATTGTACATATTTAAGTTCCATATCTTGTATGGAGAACCCATTTTATTTTCCAAGCTAGTATTCTAGTAAGTATGTATTAAGCACATGTTATAAGATGAACTAATAATAAAAAATATATTTCTTAATGAAGGGAAATTACACAAAATGAAAGGTAATGAGTTACCAAAAAAAATCGATTACTTTATTGCCTTGTTTTTACTTACATAGCTTATTTATTACCTTTTTATCATATGTTAACTATTTTGCAAACAAGGCATATTCTATCATGACATAATACATAACAATTCCAACCTCTTTCAAAATTGTAACTAAGGGATGGAATGGAAAACAAATTTTGTAAACTTATGGTGAAATTAAGAGAGTGGGAAGCATACTCTCCAATCCTTTCAATTATAAATTATATTGGAAGGTTGAGTAAAGTACAAATATATGAATTTATGAAAGGAAATCAATAATGAAACTATAAGATGCATATAGGTCCATATTCTTTGAAGCATGAGAAATAATTTTGGTCAAAAAGTTTATTTCCTTTACATGTTTAATTTAAAAACATCATCATCTTGGCTTCACAAGATTAAATGGAAAAATATAATATGTTATTGTTTTATACTCTAGAATGCAATAAAGAGATTTTTTTTACCATTATGATGCTAAAGGAAAGTATATTGTTTGTAACTACATAAATAACATAGGAAAGCCTTTAGAGATGATGTTGTTTGAAAAGATCCTCTTGTTGGTTGGGTGAAGGTTAACTTTGATGGAGCTGCTAAAGGTAATTCGGGTCCTGTTGGTTGTGGGGGAGTGTTAAGAAATTCTAAAGGTAGGTTTGTCTCCGTTGTGGCGCTCCCTTTGGGAACCCAGATGAACCACTATGCAGAGGCATCTGCAGCTTATCATGGCTTGAAAATGGCCCAATTGAAAGGTTATAAGAAGGTATGGCTTGAGGGGGATTCTCTCAATATTATTAATAATCTAAAGAAATGCTCTGCCACCTCATGGATTGTTTAAGCCATCATCTTGGATGCTATTGAAATTCTTAAATCCCTTGATAAATATTATATATCTCATATTTTTCGAGAAGGAAATGGATTAGCTGATAGTTTTGCTAATCTTGGTGTTAGGGGTCCTAGGGAATGGGAGGTGAACAACCCCCTCCCCATTGAGGCAATCACGTGTATAAATCATGATTTTCAAAATTTCCAACTTGGTTGATGACCTTTTAATGCTTTGGGCTCGCATGGCTATTTTCACGTAGCAGGTAATTATTTGGAGTGATGGTGAGCAATATTATAATCATGCTAATGGTACCTTGCTCAATCTCCATATGGAGTGGCATTCTAAAATCATTATTTACCTCTGCCATAATATCGCTGTCACACGAATTGTGGCATTTTTCTCTCCTTCTCGAGGTTTCTCCTTGTCGCTTTCAAGGTTCTCAAGCTTCTGTCTTCTACAAATTCTAGGGCCATGGGAGGTGATATGAATCGTGGAGATCCTTTCTCTTGTGACTATGTTAAGAAAAAGGAGGAGGTGTGGCGTATTTTGGAGAAAGGTGGGCTCACACCTTATCTAGAAAGGTTGCATGGAAACAACCCACAGGCGACGACTATGTTTGCTAAAGCCTGGAATAACAAAGTTTTGAAACTGGGGGGTACAAAGTTTAATGTAAATGAGGATTTCATAGCTAATATCACTGGTCTCTCAAAGGAAGGTAAGAAGGTCTACAAAGACAAGAAGGAATTGAAGGCTGCTATGCAGGTTTTTTTTTAAGGGGAATGAAGCTCAAGACCTTAAGCCGACTAAGAGTGGCGGGCACCAAAGGAGCTCACTCAAAATGCTTTGCGGGGATGTCGCTGAGGAACTTATGAGATATATTACCCTTTAAATTCATTTTTTTGTGATAAATGCTTAACAATTTGTCTTAATCACTTTCGCCATAAAAAGAAAATTTCATTCCCTTTTTATCTTCTGACATCTTTAGAATCTAGGTTGAAGGATCACAAAAGGAATCCCAAGAACCTGGTGTTGCATGTAGGGATTATTTTGTTAATTACTGATTATGCTAAAGCCTCTGAGGTTGCCAAATTGCTTGCCACTCCCAAGGGTAAGCAACAGAAGCCAACTGTGGAATATGATACTGTCTCTGAAGAGGAGTTAGTCTGTAAGAAGGGGAAAAAGAGGAAAATTGTTCTTGAGGAGGAGTCTGAAACTAAGGATGACATCGATTATATCTCGGACTCCCAAGCTTCCTTGGAAGTGGTCTCGCAACCTCCGGATGTGGGAATGTTTGGTAAAGGGGAGTTGGGTCCTAATTTGAAGGGCCATGAGACTGGTAGTGAGCAAAAGGATGATGATAAGCCAATTAATATTGTTGTCCCTTCTACTATTCAGAGGGAAAGGGTTGAAGAAGTGTCCCCACTATCCCCTTTTTGGCAAACCAAGAGAAAGAAGGACCTGAAGGTGGGTAGTAACAAGAAATTGTCTATTAGGTCTGCTAGCCAGTTGTTGGAGATGCAAGTTGCTTCTCCCTTGAAGGATGATGGTAGGCAGGATGTTGTGGATTCCCCAGGTGTGTACTTGGTTACATTGAATAGAAGAAGGTATGTTGTTGAGGATAATGTTGATTCGGTGCGCAAGCTTCAAATGTCAATTCCTAGTGGTAAAGGTAAGTAGATTTGTGTTAGTTGGGATAAAGTTAGCTCTTATGAGGAGGATACTATTGTGGGTAAGGACATTTTTAAATTTGACCATGAGGATATCTTTGATGTTCTGGGTATGGCTAAGGAGAGCTCTATTTATTTGTTTAAATTGGTTAAATGGGTGTTTCATGAACTCAACATGACCAATGTTTGGATTCGTGGGGCAGTGAGTAAAGTGGGAAAGTCCTCGGTTTAGAATCAAATTGATGAGTTGTTTGACTCTTTGAATACTATTGCTGAGAAAACTATGAACATGAAGCAAATGTTAGAGTAAAGAATCTTGACCCTTGAGGACCAAATGGAAAGGATTAATGCTAATTTGGAGAAGGGTGGGGAAGGGACTAAATCCCCTATGAAGTATGAATCTATTGGCATTTCTCCCCCTGTGGAAGTGGCCAAGAAACACAAGGAGATTGTTCTTGGTGAGGTTGCTGGTGCTGGCGGTAGGCCTATGGAGGAAGAGGTTTCTATTGATAAGGCTAGTGGTGTGCAGAATTTTTTGATTAGTGAGGTGAATGTGGGTGGTCCTAGTGTGTGTACGTGTAATAAGACCAAGTTTCAGGTTGGGGTTCCTGCTAAGGATTTGTCTAAAGTTATGGATAACTTTCAGAAGACTAAGACGAGCGACATGGAGGCCGCTGATATCCTGAAGAATATGTAGTGTTGTTGTTTTTGTTTGTCCTTTTTGGCTGATGTTGCACTGATGGTGTACTGTGTTTTGGCTACTGTGTGCTTATTGTAGTTATCTTTTATTTCAACTATTCTTTTTTGTATAGGGTTTTGGGGTCCCTTCAAAACCTACTTTACCTCTAATCAAAAACATATTATGAGAGGAAAGATGGTGTAATTTTAACATTAGTTCATTTGATAATTCATATAAGAACACAAAGTAGTGCAACATAAATAAAATGTTGCTACTAAATATGAAATTGTTCAGATAAAAGAGAACTAAATGAATGTTAGCATAAAATGGTATTTCTTAATGTTACACTTTATATAGACATTTTATAGATGTACCTAATATAAAAATTGACCCGAACGAGTAGCATGGTTGGTTAAGGGCTTTGGGTTGGTCCCATATAGGTCCCGAGGTTGACTCACGCTCCCAGATTATAATGGTGTTGGGTCGTGTCAGGTGCGGTTCGTACCTCCAAAGGACTAGTCTCGCCTCTACTCACCTCCTCCGTCCCCCAAAACCTGGCAAAAAAGTAAGACCAGGGCAAGGATGGTGGATCCCGCTGGGCGGAGTCACAAATCTAAGCGCTTGTCGCGAGGGTTGGGGATACCTTTGGGTGACCAAATATATATATATATATATAAATTTATCCATTTTGTGTATCATGTACAAAACACACTAAAAAAGCAAAGACTACTCTAGCTAATATTTCTTGGACAATGTCATAGCATTAATAGGAACAAAAAAAAGATGGGTTCATTGGTGAAATTAATAAAGGAAAGCTAGACCTAGTGTAGCCAACCATTTCATGTAAAACATTATAAAATCCTTGAGACTTAACCTATATAAACTATTAACCATACCAAACCATATAATAATAAGTAACTAGTGCCTAGACACACCCTAGGTAGCAATGCTCCTTTCTTTAAATTAACTATTTTCAAATCAAACTCAAGGAATAAAAGAGAAAGACACAAGCAAAAATAAATAAAAATTATGAGGAAATAAAAAAACATAAGAAATATAGTAGCTATTAAATAGATGTCGGGATTTATTTTGAATAGTAGAAGTGAATTCTATTGAAAAATAGTGTTGACATGCCTTGCAAACCTAAGTATAAAATCCTTTCATAGATTAAAGATATGTATATAAAACAAAGAAATGGTATATGAATTTTTTATTCATTTACCTTAGATAGGAAACCATCTTGGATACAAAATGTGTTGAGAAAACATTTGGAGCCATTCAATTGAGTCATTTATAAAATTACAAATATTTCATAGAATTAATAGATTACACCAAGTCAGCATGTAACCCTCCATTGACCTATAAAATTGAACTCTTGTCACTAACATGTCAAGAAATTGCTTCCCTCTTGCCATGGTCACCAATGGTAAATTTGTGCTCACAAATATTAGTGCAAAACAAATTAACCCTATATATTTTTCTATCATTTTATGTGATTGGAAATGTAGAAAACACACCCACTAGATGAATAGGAAAATATATTTTAGATCCATAAAAATCAGAAAACATTAGAAATGAACATAATTTTACTACCCTGTACATATATCAATATGCTTTCATGAAAATAATAGTCTTTTCTTGTATGAAGGTACTAACAGTTGTTCAATGTTGTGTGGTCGACTTAATGGGTGACATATAAAATTAGCATTAAAAAATTTGAGAGCATTTAAATCCACCTTATATTATTTAATACATTTAGGTATATTGTATTAATATAAAAATTAATTCCTAAACAACATCATTATACAAAGTTCCTTCCCCATATGGTTGTGATTTCTCACCCTTCATTGAGGACGAAACTCAAACAATGTTGTTTGAAGTTGTGTCTTTCATAGAAGAGGACGAGATCCTCTTAGATGTCCTCCTTGAAGCTTGTATGAAGGTGAAAGGGAGTGTGAAGGAGTCTAAAATGGAAGCCCTTATTGGAGATTCATTTTCAAGGTTGCGTAAAGGATTTATCCTCCCTTCCTCTAAGTCAACCCTCAATAATGTGGATCTTGTGTTACCTATGTCTTTTGCTCAAGAAAATATGGGGTTAATTAATTCTACTTGTGTTGTGGGTTTTATTTAGCACACATGTGAAAAGAATGGTGTTTTTTCTCCCTCTCATGTTGTTGTATATGTTTTATCCCTAGGGGTTTTGAATTAAATATATGAGAAAGAAGTTGGTGGTGCTTTGTGCCTGCAGATAAGTAATGACTTTGTTGGGTCTGAGTTTGTTAAATAGGTTGATAGTGTTGTTTCTTTACCTCCTGTTATTATTCCTACATCTTCCACAAATGTTTCTATTGAGGTTGTGTTGGAAGGGCATTGTCTTGTTAAGAGCTATGTCTCTCTTGAGCATGAGGATGCACAAATCATTATTGATGTTCCTAATTCTCTTCTTGTTCAGACATCTTATTGACTTAAGGGCTCTCTCGTTGGGAGATCTTGTCATAATCGTCCCAATATTGATATTGTTAGAAGATGGATCCTTTAGAATTGGAAGCTTTGTGGTAAGGTTGAGGTATCTGTAATGTTGATTGGTTTATTTATTTTTTCCTTTTCCTATTAGGAGGATTTTTCTAGGGTCCTTCTTGATGGTCCTTGTGGGTTTAAATGGATTAAGTATTCAAAATTGGTCACCCGCTTTCAACCCTATGATAGAAAATTCCAAATTTCCTATCTGGATCTATCTACTTGGGTTACCCTTGGAATTTTGGATTGAAAATATTTTCATTCTATTGCCAATTCTTTTGGGGAATATTATGTTATTGATAAGATCACTAAATTTATGAAGTGTTTGTTATTCACTAGATTTTGTGTTTGTGGAGAAAAATTGGAAGCTTCCCACTCAGGTTGCCTTATCTTCAAACTTTGGAGCTTGGGTGTAGCAGATTGACTATGAAGACTCTGATTATTTGTTTCTCTTGTGGTAAAGTGGGTCATACCTCCACCACTTGTTTAAAGGATGACAAACAACACTCTTTTTGGAAGGAGGATCATAAGCCAACTTCTAAGGAGGATTCTATTACTCCTATAATTCAAGAAGTTCAAAAAGAAGATCTTAAAGTATATTCTCCTATGGATTGTTCATTGATGGACCCCTTGGACTTGGGGATGGATAAAAGTTTTGTTAGTGATTGTATTCAACTCCTCTATTTCCCAAAAGGAGTTTTGGGGAGAAGGATCCTCATTTTGAGATAAAGAAAAGTCCATTGGAACAATTTGTTAAACCACTGTGACTTTTGGGGGCTTGGATAGTCTTTTAGTTTTGCTGTTCCCTTTGTTGTCCTTTGTTATCCTTTTTAGGTGTTGTTGTTTGGTTTTGTTTCAAGCTTTATCTTTTTCCTGTACAAGGGTCAGGGCCCTTTTGAAACCCTACTTATCTAATCAAAAACATCGTGAATGTGTTAAATATGACTATAGATGTAATTGATGTTGTTATCAATTTTTTTATGTACATTTTGTTTTCTTAATGTCATGTGTTATATGTTTATAAGAAAATAAGTGCAATCTTACAAAATTTCTTAGGGTAAATAAATAAATTAGCATTGATATAAATAATCCTAAGATAAAGAGTTGGGACAATTTCACTATTTGAAACAAAGTAATTGTAAAATTTAAATAAATTAATATATAATATATAGCTCTTGGTTTTGTGCTAACTTGACTATACCATGTGTTCCCAATTGATTCGCCCAAGTTACAATAAAAAGTAAAGGTTTATCAAATAATTGCATATGAATTACACTTGAAGGTTTTATTTGGTTGTGTGAGTCACTTCTATGATTGTGGAACTACCCTATGCATTTGTAAAATTGATCACATATTTATATAGTTAACCATTTGGTGCATATCAAAATTGTAAAGTTATAGATATGAACTTCTCTGAATTTTAGGTCTAAACTTACTTGCCTTGATTTTTAGAACCTATATAAAAATTGGTAATGTAGATAATGGAGTTTGCTAGACCAAGAATTTTTATCCTTTTATCAAACTCTTAGATATCTATTTAAATTGTTAGCACAATGATTGAAGATAATAATATATTATGTGGTGGGCCTAGGATGATATGCAAATATAAATGTTTTTATGATGATGCAATAAATAACAAAGCTTTTTTGCTAGGTACTTGATGTGTGAAGTGTTTACTATATATTTCAAATAAATTAGGGTTTGTTCTTTTATACAACATCTTAGTGTGGAGTTCAAATATTTTCATCATTTAATTAGATCATAGTGACTAGAGGGAAATGCCTAAGCCCAAAAAAATTAGTTTGAATTTAAAAATTTGGGTTCATTTCCACATCATAGAATTGACCTAGGTGAAATGCACAATTGACAAATCTGAATTAGGATGATAGATGGATTAACTAAGGATTAGGTCTAGTCCCTAGGACTAATTATAAGTAAAAACAAGCTAGTCATGTTATTTTCCAACTTCCACATGAAATATTTTATTTTGTACACTAGTCATTACATTAGAGACAAATGGATCAAAGTGAGTCCAAAATGTAGAAAAGTGCAATTTGCTCATTTTTTATCATTACATTTTGTCTCTGCTTTGACTTGCATGTGAACTACCATGAAAATGCATATCATTGCAAAACAAGTAATAAACCTAAAAGTAAATAACAAACATTTGTATAAAAGATGCAAATAAGAATGTCAATTTAAACCACACATATCTAATCCAAAAGAAAAAAATAAGATATATTTGTTAGAAATGAGTGATATTGGATTTCTAAAACTGATAATAACATTTGTCAACTTCCATATACATCCTACAACTCAATCTATATATTTATAGAAAGTTGTTTTTAAAAAAAAAAATTAGAAATGAGTGATACTGAATTTCTTGTCAGCTTCCATATAAAAATAAACCATCCTACAAGCCAATCCATATGTTAAAAGACAATTATTGTTTAGAATAAATGTTTAAAATGGGTGATATTGAATTTTTGGTTAACTTTCCATAAAATAAACTATCCTACATGCCAATCCATATATCAAAGACAATTGTAGATCATTTTGATATTGAAGACAATTGTAGATCATTTTGATATTGCTATCAAGATTCAATCATACAATTTTTTGAGTCAAACTCAGGATAAGGTCTCATTGAGGGGGGCTTCCTAAAAAAATTTAGTGGGTGCTGCTAAAAATTTTTAGGGATATTTTAAAGCTAGTGGTCCCATGAATTCCAAAATTTAAGGAACGAAGTAGAGTATTTTGATAAAAAATAATAAATAAATAAAAGTTCTCTCATTTTTTATTTTTTTAAGAATTAAAAATTTTAAGTGATAGGAACTGAAATTTGCAGTCCTCAAAATAGGGGCTGCTATTTTTGAGGAAAAGATTCCAATTAATCTTGTAGCATAATTTTTTTTTGTTATGGGACCGCTTGATCCATGAAAATAGAAGCCCAAGCCCCCATGGGACCATTCAGTCATTGACCCATATTTCATGAGTAGTGTTCACAAGAACCCATCTCTTCTGATCATATTCAATTTTCATAGTCTATGAGCAGCCTGGAAATGGAGAATGAGATTGGAAGGAAGAAGTTTTCAGGGCACGTCGTGGTGGTGCCGCACTCCACCCTTGGCCACACCAATCCCATGCTTCAATTCGCCAAAAATCTTGCTTCCAAGGGCCTGCTCGTCTCCTTCGTAAGCCTCCATTTCGATCATACCAGAATTGAAAAGGCCAGAGAATTCCTCAACCGCTTCAGCCTGGGCGGCCCGGGCCTTGTTCGGTTAGAATGGATTCCCGACGAGATTCCTCTTGACGTGCCCATCGACCGCCACATCAACGATTTCCTCTTCTATCACATGCACCACACCATGACCGGTCATGGTCTCGAATCCCTCCTCCTCCGTTTGAACGCCTCCACCAATCCTGTATCCTGCGTCGTCTACGATTCCTTCCTTCCCTGGGTTCCAAAAATTGCAGTCAAGCTCAGCGTTCCCCACGCCTTCTTCTGGACGCAATCTGCCTGGGTTTTCTCTATTTATTACCACTTCAAGACCGGTAAGAATCTCACTTGAACAAATTTCTCTTACCAGGTTTGTATGAATCGCATGATTCATTAATTAATATTATGAGATAATCGATTTCTTCTTGTTCATGTGCTGACAGTTGAGAAGTGGGATGGGGAGCGAAATCTGCCGGAGACCTTTGATATTCCATGTCTGGGCGAATTTAATATTACGGATTTACCTTCAGCATTTCCGGCCAGACGCGTGGCCGACTTCTTCGGAGACCTGGATTCTGTAACCGACGTTTCCTGGGTGTTCCTCAATTCCTTCGACGAGCTCGAACCAGAGGCGCTCAAGTACATGAACAGATTAGTGAGGGCGCCTATTTTAACAGCGGGCCCCTCCATACCCTCGGCTTTTCTGGACGGAGGCAACCGGGAGGACACCCGGGTGGGAGCGGGGGCAGACCCTTGGGAAGGGCCGGAGTCCATAAGTAGATGGCTCGATGGCAAACCCCCTCTTTCGGTTGTTTATGTTTCCTTCGGCAGCATAACTTCTATCAGCCCTAATCAGATCCGCGAATTGGCAGAGGGGCTTGAGAGAAGCCAGCACAGCTTCTTGTGGGTCATCAGGCCTCCCCAAGGGCACAACGACCTCAATGCGTTGTTGCCTCTAGGGTTTCTGGAGAGAGTCGAAGAAAGGGGTTTGGTGGTGGAGTGGTGTGTTCAGCTGGAAGTGCTGTCGCATCCATCGGTGGGGGTGTTTATGAGCCATTGCGGTTGGAATTCCACTCTGGATGCTCTCAGCTCGGGCGTTCCTATGCTCACGCTCGAGATCTGGACGGATCAGCCCCCTAACGCCAAATGCGTAGCGGACGTTTGGAAAACAGGGCGCAGAATGAGGAAGGGAGAAGATGGGGTTGTGGCGATGCAGGAGATTGAGAGATGTGTTAGATCGGCGATGGAGGGCGGGGAAGAATTTACAGAGTTGAGGAAGAATAGCCTGAGATGGAAGGAAGCGGCAACGCGAGCTATGATGCCCGGCGGTTTTTCTGATGCAAATCTTTGTCGCTTTGCTCGTGAGCTTGCGGCATTTGCACCATAAATCATTATCTCTTCTCTTGCGGCCATAATCTTTTATAAGGATTCGAAAGGCTCAATAGAATCATTACTGTAAGTCTCTGAATAAGCCTCTGTTACGAGAAAGAAATTTCGAAGCAACTGGGGAGAACAGTAAGGGACATGGGCCTGGAATTTGATGGTCTGTGGACCGTTTTTTCAAGTTTAGATCGTATTTTACAATTTCCAAATTTATTAATTCTTATGAAAAATAATATAGCATACTAAATTATTAAAAAATATTATAGGTAAGTATAAGATATTACAATTTATAATATTTATAATAGAAATATAATTAGTTCACATTTTTTTCAAAGATAGTATAGTGTGATGGTTTAAATTTGATGTTGTTATTCATGTTACTAATGTTCAAATTCTGTGGAGTATTATTGTTGAATGTTTATGTTGGAGATGAGATCCCCTTAGATCATAGCTCTAGGACAAAAGTGTTTACCCCTCTTAAAAATGAATTTATATTTTTTTTCAAAGATATATTTTTTTTTCTAAGAATGTTTTAATATGATTATCTTGAATATTTTTAAATATAAATTTAGAATTAAAAAAAAAATTAAATTAAATAGAGGGACCTCATCAACAAAGGAATGCACCACATGAATGTGAAGAGTCAAACACGTGAGCATAATAGCAATAAACTTAAGATTTTTTTATGTGTGAACTTTAAAAGCATTCATTGTTATCATTATTTTATAATTTTACATTCATTTTTGAGATATATACTTTGTTACTAATGTAAATTTATAATTAAAGAGATTAAAAGAAGTTGTTATGACATAGAGAACAATAAAGTTGGAGTGTAATTTGTAAGTAATGTCATAATTTCTCACATTAGTAGATAATGTTTTAAACTTTGTTTTGTTTTAAAACTTCAAAAAATTATCATAGTGTTTTATTATAAATAAAGACTTTATATTTGAATTTGGATTCTTTGAAGTAATAAAAAATACAATTTTCTATCCTCAATTAATACATTTTAAACTCAATTTTCTCCATAGTTAAAGAAATGCATTTCTCTATAGATTCCATTGTACCATGCACTCTACACCTGTCCAGTTTCATAGAGAATCAAATTTCTTATAGATTCATTTGTCTTTCTTCTTTCATATAGCTTCAAAATTGCATTATAAGCTCTTTGACATATGCTCAAACTATAGTTTTTAAAATTTGAAAAGTGAAACACACTCTAGGCTCTTTGGTAGATGTTGTTTGAGGCTCTTTGATAGATGTTGTTTGAACAATTTTCTTAACAATTTATATTTTTCTTAAAAGGGTCAAGTGAAAGGCATTTAAATGACCAAACCATCATAAAATTTGCATATGAGAGGCAAGCGTGACTATCAACTTCCAAGCTTGGGGACATGATAGTGAAAGAATATTTTTGAACTTAGTTATCTAATTATTTTTAGTATCAATATTTTAGACTGTAATTTTTAATTTGTTATTAAAATATTTTTTAATAAATAAATTTTTATTATTTTTTTAAAATTAAGAAGATAATAATACATTATTCACAAAAGGGTAGCTAATGGAAGACACACTTTCAAATTCTAAGCATGACCAAGCCCAAAGCAAAAGAAAAAAGTGCATAAATATGGTCCAAACATATTTTTAAAAATTTTTTGAGTTGCAAGAGCAACACCATCAAGAGGGGAATCATTGTCATCAAGTTTTCTTCATACATTAATATAGATGGAATCATCATCAATCAGTTTCCAGCTAATGAGAGCACCTTTTTCCTCTTGGTCTTTATCTATAGGTTATTGAGCACAAATAGGAGAAATAGCCAGGTCCAAGAACGGAAACTTTTTGAAATTTAGCTAGTCAAAGGCACCACAGCCATGAGCAGAGGTAGAATACAGCTAAGAAGGTTGAGACCAATCTTAAGAAATAGGAGCACTTGTTGATAGGATGAGAGCTATGAGACTAGGAACCACAATCCTCTCTAGCAAGTTGGCTATGTCCAAGTCTATGCCCATGTGGTGAAGAATGATATTGGTCAGGAGAAAAAGGTGATCACACTCTAACAACAGTACATGGAGCATTACCCTAATGATCTAAGAGCACCTACAAATGGACAAATTCAAGTACAAATTTGTTGGCTTGTACCTAAATCTACTTAAGAACATTATAATAAATCATAGGTTTATTATACAATGAGAAATGAATAACAAAAATACATCTCTTAAAGAAAGTAAAGCTTCTATCTTTCCAAATGCTAAAGAGAATATCCACCCTAGAAGCTTGCCAAAGTTGGGTAAAGTGGTAAGACCAATATTCTAATAGAATCATATGTCATGAGAAGGGGTTGGGCCTAAAAGTCTTGAAAAAATCATGGATCCAATCCCAAGCCTCCTTGGCTCTAGTGCATAACCAAAAAAGGAACTTGGCAATCTCATTTTGCTCACAAAATGGACAATGGGCATCAAGAAGTTGCAAATGAGATAACTGGGAATCAAGTAAAAGACCTTGATAAAGAATGCACTAGAAAAAATGACCCAACTTGGGCTTGAGAATAGTTGACCAAACAATCTAAAATCCATAGTACTAAGTACCCAAAGAGGACTAGAGATGACAATGATTATTTGATTGAGCCACCATAGGGAGATAAAGCATAAGCCATAAATATCCCTTGCAAGGTCTATATATGTGAAATGCTGTATTTAGATACCATTTCCAATCTTTCCATGAGGGCTCAAAATTTAAAACCCCAATTTTGTGACTCGTTCACCTAAGAAAAATTAAATGTGCAACTTTCATGTATGTTATTTTGATAATGATATGAGAATATATTTATGTTTGTAGCCATGTCAACTTGTACCATAGACCTTATTGTTCATAAAATTGGCAATCTCATGGCTTCAACCAATGGTACCTCTAACCCACCAACCAAACCTTCATTCACTTCTAATCAAGGATTTTTATATTGATGATTTTTTGTCAATGGGCAAATAGTTCATATTGGTCAATTCCAAATTTGTGAATACATTGCAACCAACGACGTGGGCCAAGTTGCTCATATTTTATGAATTATTGGTCCAATGCTTTTCAATTTTCCATAAATTTATTTTATGAGGCATATGTAATTAATAATTTCATCATAACAAACTTTGTGTTTCTAAAGGTTTAACTAATATTTTTTCCTACAATTTTAGATGCATATATTAATTCATCCACATATTTGACAATACCATTAAAAGTTCATTGTGTATGAGGACCCATTTCACCAACAACATTAAAAGTTCACTACATGTGGGGGCCCATTTTATTAATAACACTAAAAATTAACTATGTATGAGGACTCATTTTGCCAATACTATTATAACTCAATACTAATCTGTTACACCCCGAATTTTGATTTACAAATTACTTTAACTTTTACATTAAAAATGTGTTTTTGACATCAGCAAATGATTATATGTCATTTGATATTTTGCTGAATTTATAATGCAATGCAATTTGTTTTGATTTTAATGATTAAATATATTACTTAATCTAGATTATGATGTTGTGACTAATAATGGACTATGTTATTGGTTAAATACTAAGTGAAATGTACATATCAGATTCTTACCCTCCCAGAGGGAGAGGAGAGTATCACTAGAGAGAGGAGTATAGACATGGGAAATAAACAGATTAATGCCAAATGATTCGAGCACACACTCATGTAGGTTTAAGTATCGAATTCGGATAAGTAACTATTATCTAATTACTTTAAAAAAAAATATATATAGATAAATATATATGTATATATGCAATATATGAATAGATATGTAATTGAGAATATGTATATATATAGTAATTGACCACGAAAGGAGAAGGAGAAGGATCATAGGTCTGTAAAAAGGAAAATATAGAGAGTTTGGTTGGAGGATAGTTAAGAGAAAGAGATCATTACCATTCACTATGGTTGGGAATGAGAGAAGAGTATAAATTTCCTGATCAAAGTGGGAGATAGAAGATTGTTCTGCATCTTCTATCTTTATTTCTGATTAGTATCTATAGCAGAGTTTGTATTTACATAGGGAAGTATTCGATATACAGAGGAAACAAATTTTACACTGTTGAAACTTTTGAGCATACTCTCGAATGTCGACTGGAGTTTAGAGGTTGAACACAAAAAGTTTCGAAAGTGCAGAGCTTTTAAATGTGTTCAGGCATGTTTATTCATTTTGATTTCATGTATTTCCTGGTTAAATTGTTTCATAGAAACTAACAAAATATGAGAAAAAGAAACATTTATATACAGGGAATGTAAATATGTGCATATAAAATGATGCAACTAAATTTATACTTGTAGTTGTATGTTTTAATTCTTCATTTACCAGCAATGGACAACAGAGAAGAACATGTCACCCCATTGATAAAATGAATTAATTATTCTATTCTTCTTAGGAAAATAAAAATTGCAGTTATATATATATATATATATATATATATATACTGTGCAAAGAATAATATGTAGTATACATTTATAAACTGGTATGATAACCTTGAAGCTTATTCTGATATATTGATTGAAATAAATCATATTATTATCAAAATTGATGAAATATTTTAAACATCATAAAAATGTGTTTATACTTGTGAAAGAATTTAACAACATATTAAATGTTTTTTTGTACAGAGAACTAAGAGGGAAACATGGAAAAATCAGTTATTAAAGAAAGAGGTTATTTTCTTATTGGTCAATAATACTTTTATTTTTTTTACTTATATTTTGAATTGACAAGAATCTATGAGAAAGACAAGGTGTCTTGAGTCAGTGTTATTGTTTGAAAACACCAAAACCTGTAAGCGAAATCTAAAAAGTATTGTGCATGAAAATAAGAAGAGTATTTTACTCTTAGAATTAAATTTTGAAACTTATGAACAAGTGGCAATAGACAAGTTTTGAGATGTTGCGAGTACGCGACATAGATGTTCATTGTCAGGAAAATGTTTCCATGACCTTAGTCGTTTAACAACCATAGTAAGTCAAACATTTATTTTAAATATTTAAGAAAAGTTAGACAAATAGTCAAGCAAGTCAACTGTGTGTTAAACCTTAGGTGAAAAGTCATTTCCAAGTCGAATTAGAGGTGTTTGAACTTATGACTACATTTCTTATGGAAGTGTTTGTTTTATTTCAAAACTTTGGCCAAAGTAATGCAAAAGTCTCTGCTTGCATTAGTCAAATCATAGTGTTCTAAATTGCATAATCTAATCAAATTGGTCATACTCAATTAGAGGTTGTCTATAGTTGTATGGTTGATTGGGTTATGTAGGACACAACACTAGGACTTAGATAGCATATATTTTTTGGTTTTTTATACTCTTCGTGAAGGGTAGGACCACTTCTAGTTGGAAGGTGTGTGAGGGACCACAGTTTATGGTTGGAGGTAAAGTGCTCGAGTGATGCTCTCCCTCTTGCATATGACAATGCCAAGGCTTGTAAAATAGAAGCAAATTTCCATATATGGAAAAATTTATATCACTTATTGTATATTATAAACTTGTATACTTGAAATGCATTTCATGTATATGAATTGTAAATGAAAATTTTATCTTATTTTTCAAGTTGCATTTAATATATTTCAAATTCAAAAGTTGCATTAATCATTTATATATTGATCATGTTCATCAAATGTTATATGAAAGTGAAAAAATTTACTACCCTAATTAAATAAATATTTAATTTTATGGAAATTCAGATTGTGTGTGTTTCATATGGTATTAGAGCTACTGGGTTCAACACATGTACCTATGAGCTCATTACAAAAATTCTTTCTCAAGCATTAACAGTTAGCTAATGTTTGAAAGTGTTCTTATGCCAGAATGGTAGGAAGAAAACCAAGGAAAAGCATAAGGAAATTTGTACCCAAGAACTTGCCTAGTCTAGTGACCAAAAAGGATTAATCTCCAAAGGTAAAAATCTTGAAGAATATCAACTACACAAGGGGTGCATTGATTTATGACTAAAAAACCCTTGCCAACGCTCTTAAGTGTATTTGACTTGAAAATAAACAATGTAATAAAGTGGCAAAAAAGGCCATCATACCTATCCCTTCAATTCAACCAGTTAAACCATCTATACATCAAGATATTCCTTTTGGTTATGGCTAAGATGCACCAAAAATAGGAAGGAGGTGATGGAGGTGTACTTACAAGTATAACCACCCTCCAAGTTTGTCCTAGTAGATTCTAAAGGTGAAGAAGAACCTAAAGAAATACCTTTATTTGATAGCGACCTACAGTCACATATAGTCAAAAAAATGTTTTGTATTAAATAAGGATATATTATGAAACCACTAAATAAATATAATAAAGTTTTGTTATTTTTCCAAATCTATGCATTTGATTAGATAATGTTATAAATATTGATTATTGTTTAAAGAGCAATGCTAAAATTAGAGGATTTAATTAACACTCAAAATGAACTTCAAGTGTGAAGTAGAAAACAATCATGGTGCAAACATGAATTAATCCAAGAGGAAGTCAGGAAGTATTCCGCTCTTCTGATAGTCCAAATGCTAAATTAGACCAAAATTTGGCAATGTTGAATGAAACAAGGGAAGAATTGGTACCCTGGAGCGGGAATTAAGGGGCCAAAGTAAGCCGGAAAGGGAAAATGACCCAAGAAGGAGAAGATGAGAATAGGCATGATCACACCACCCAAAGTGGGTGAGGAGAAAACAATTCTTATTCAAAAGTTGAGAATGAAAAGAAGAACTAGTTAGCTCGTGAGTTGTCGAGAGACATGAAAAAGGTAATGCCAACTAAGTTCAATGGAACGGTGAGTGGGGACGTAGAAAAAGCTTGGCTCACGAAGATGGAAAATAATTTGAGATATGGAATTACTTTGAAGTGACTAAGACAGTTTGGGGAACCTACCAGCTGGTAGAAGAAGCATCCACTTGGTGGATGAATAAGAAGATGGAGTTGGAGTTAATCTCTTTAAGCTTAACTTGGGATCAATTTGTAGTCATCTTTATGTAAAGTTGGTTACCACAAATTTTCTTCGACCAAAAGCTTATGGAATTTCAAAATTTGCAACAAGGAGACTTGTTTGTGGTTGAGTACTGGGAAAAGTTTACACGTCTCTTGAAGTATGTACCCTAGTACCAAAAGGATGAAAGATTCATGATTAGAAAAATCATTATGGGTCTGAATGCCCAAATAGGAGGAGAAGTTGATGTTCATGGTCCAACAATAATGGATCATGTATTTGAGAAAGCTATATTAATCAAGAGAAATAGTTGAAGTCCATATTTTCTTATTGAGAGAAGAATCGTAAGAAGAACAATTGGTCACTGTCTTCCCAATCTTTTAATAAGAGGAATGATAACAATAATCCAAGAAGAAAAATGATAAGGGTTTTCAAAATAATCGAAATGAGACCAAGAATGAGAAGAAGAACAACAATTCTAGGAGGAATGGAGATAATTCAAGAAAAAAATTTGAAAGGAAAGGACCTACTAGAGGATGTTTCTCTTGTGGAGGTGATCATTATGCAAACCAATGCATGAACAAGAGTCAAGAAGCTTAGAAAAATAGAAACCCATTACCTACCAGCAAGCTTCCTTCCAGCAAAGGATCCATGCAACATTGATAATTGAAAAGCAAAGTACCAGATTACTCCTATTGAAACAATAGGAAATTATTTGGAGCTCCTATTTCAATTTTGATTGATATTGGTGCAACTAAAAAATTTATTGCACCAAGAGTGTTAGGTAAATTTACTAGAAGAGCTGGATATATGGAAAAACCATGGTTAGTTGAATATGCTAACCAGACAAAAGCTAAGGTAGAGTAATGCTTGTTAGAAGCCAGAGTTAACCTTCTAATTTTTTCAATCGAGGTGAACCTGTATGTAGCACCTTTAGGTGCCTATGATGTTTTCTTAGGAATAAATTGGTTGTGGAGACATAGGGCTAAGGTAGACTATTTTTCAAAAATAGTAGAGTGTCTTGATGACCTAGGAAACAAGGTTTTATTTCAAGATGCTCCAAAAGAAGTCAAGTTAAGGTAGATATTTATCATACAACTAAAAAGGGCCAAGAAAAAAGGGTGTCAACTCTTCGCAATCAAAATGGAGAAGTTAGAAGATCTCAAGGAGTTTATATTCCAAGATGACCTAATGTATTGTGTCTCAAAAAATCCAAGGAATTGAAGATCTTAAGGATCAAAGGGAACCTGCTATGGAAAACTACCCTTTTCTTCAATATATTCAAGATGTTTTTCCAAATGAACTCCCTATATTACCCTCGAAAAGGGATTTTGATTTCTCCATTGATATAATTCCTAGTTTGGAACCAATTTCAAAAGCACCATATCGTATGACCACTATGGATTTGATGGAACTAAAGGTCCATTTGCAAGAACTATTGTCTAAAGGATTGATTAGACCCAGTGTTTCACCTTGGGAAGCACTAGTAATATTTGTCAAAAATAAGGATGGAACCTATATGCTTAACAAAGAAACAATAAAGAATAAGTATCCTTTACCATGAATCGATGATCTTTTTTATTAGATGTATGGAGCAACAGTATTTTCAAAGATCAATTTATGATTTGGATATCATCAATTAAGGCTAAACGATGAAGATATTCACAAAACAACCTTTAGAACAAGGTATGGGCACTATGAATTCACAGTTTTACCTTTTGGTCTGATGAATTCCCTAGCAGTATTCATGAAGTTGATGAAGAATGTTTTCAGAGATTGTCTAGATAAATTTATTTTGGTATTTCTAGATGAAATTCTTATATATTCTAAGAATGACGACGAACATTTCCATCACCTGCAATTTATTCTACAATGTTTGAGGGAACACAAGTTGTATGGAAAGTTCTCTAAATGTACATTCTTTTATAAAGAAGTATAGTATTTGGGTCATGTAATTTCAACATAAGAAATTGTAGTTGATTCGTCAAAGATCAAAGCCGTTCTTGAATGGCCAACATTGAAAATATGCATGAAGTGCGTAGTTTGATGGGATTAGCAATCTATACTAAATTAAATTTGTGTCAAAATTTTCTAATATTTTCCACCCTATCACTTCTCTGTAGAGAAAAGGAAAATTATTTGATTGGTAAGAAAAATGCCAAGAGGCATTCAATCAACTAAAAGAGAATTTGACTATAACTCATAGATTGAAAGTTCTTGATCTAGAAGGCCAGTTTTTAGTATCTGATGCTTCAAGGGAAGGAATTTGTGGAGTACTAATGCAAGAAGGGCTAGTTATAGCCTATGATTCGTCAAAGTTAAAGACATATGAGCAAAATTATGCTCCTCATGATCTTGAATTGGTGGCGATTTTTCATGCTTTGTAAATATGGCAATATTATTTATTAGGAAATCCTTTTGAGCTTAAGCCAGATCTATTAAAAATATGGGTAGAGACACATATAAGCTACAAATGATATTTCACAAGATAGTCTGTGCTTCATCTCATTTTTTCTCAATAAATCTCATACATGTTTATAGGATCCATGAATCCTATTTTATAGGAAGCTTCCAAGTTATAAACTACTTTACTTATTATGTTAAGTTCTTTTAACAACTCAACATTCGTACCACTAATATAATAGGTTATTAAATAAACTTTAACAAACTTAGAAATAGTTATTATATGCATCCTATAAATGATGCAATATTTCCAACACCCCCCCCCATATTGCATCATTCACCAAATGGGTATTGTGGACCAATAATATTTATTACCACATTTAGTAGTTCATCATAAGGTATGAGTAGGGACACACACATCTACTCGTGAAAACTAGCCTCACTATGCTCAGTATACCTTCATCCAAGGATAGGTACAAACACTTCTATCCATAGAACCAATCATAGGTACTAACACATCTATCCAAAGTCTTACATCAAATTTGGATCTAGGGACAAACACATCTATCCAAAAAACAAGATCATGAATAGGGACATACACTTCTGCTCACAATAATTATGATTGGGGACACACACATCCAATCATAATCACCAACTCTTGTGATTGGGGATAAACATGTATACAATCGTTTGCATCAACTTGTGAATGGGGACAAACACATCCACTCACAAACAACCAAAAATAGTGATTAGGGACAAACACATCCAATCACTTACAACAAAAGCTTTAATACCAAGCCCTCATTGTCGCGTATGCAACCACCATTATAGATCATTGCCACTCTGATCACAAATTATATGGGATAGTTGTCGCTTCCACCTAGAAACTGATCTTGGCTTTAGTTATTTTGGTACAAATAGTTTTGTCACTAATGCAATTTCACGACCCCATCACTAGTGATTGACGAGAGGTCATTGAATGTCCTCTAGCCTCTTGTGCCTCTATCCTCCATTAGGTTTGCTACTTAATTAGATTTTTTTTTTTTTTAGGCTTAGTTTTTAGAATGCCCCCCTCAAGATGGACGTTGCATATAAGCAATAATGCATCCAGTTACAATTGATGCAATTTTTATTTTTTATTTTATTTTTTGACACTTTAGAATTTTGACTGACATACTTTTGATGACATAACAATTAGTGACTCATGAAAATAGACTCTATTCTAAACAAATTGATACAACTTGACTTTGACAAAATACAATATAATATTAGACCAAACAACAAAACTAAAACACTATCTTAATGAGTACTAATTATGTTTTTTTTAACTTTATCTAGCACTCAAAAAATGGTAAGATAACACTAATGCCCAACTATATAACTCAAAAAAGAGAAATCCAAATGACTCAGGTTTTTGCTAAGACCAAAATAAACTATAAACTAAAGCCCATTTTTTTATGGAATCATAAATGACTTGACTATTGACTTCATTTGACCCTACCTATTAAAGGATTGCTTCAAAAGCTCGATAGATATAAGTGGGGTGTCTTCAACCAATCCTATCCTCCCATCCTGAAGAGCTCGCTTGCTTCCAATCTCCAATCAAAACAATAAAGACATTGATTGGGGTATGCAGACTCAGATTCTATTGGCTTCTTATTGCTCACCGAGAGTCAGATCCAAAAGGAGAGAGCTGAATAGCTGTAGTTTCCACACCCTGGTGGAATGTATGGTATCGGGTTCCTCATACTTATTCCCAAAAACTTTCTTGAGAGTTCATACTTACACCGATCCAAAGGCACAAGCACTCCAAGCCTTCGAAGTGAGTTTCAAGGTATATTGTCCAGCGTGGGATTCACGATTGGCAATTGCTTCTGCGAGATTCGAGCAAAAAATTGAGTGAGTATTCCTAAAACTATGATGACCTGCTTTGATACCATATTAAAAATATGGGCAGAGACATACAAAAGCTACAATGATATTGGACAAAATAGTACGTGCTTCATCTCATTTTTTCTTAATAAATCTCATACATATTCATAGGATCCTTGAATCCTATTTTATAGGAAATTTCTTGAATTACTTTTCTTATTATGTTAATTTGTTTTAACGACTCAACATTTGTACCACTAATATAATAGGTTGTTAAATAAACTTTAACAAACCTAGAAATAGTTATTATATGCATCTTAAAAATGATGCAATATTTCTAACAAGATCATCAGGGTCTTAAGTATTCTCTCAACCACATCTTAATGCTTGATAAAGAAGGTGGTTAAAGTTGATATCCGACTATGACTTTGAGATAAGTTATATCAAAGGAAAATAAAATCGAGTAGCGGATGCTTTGAGTGAGAGGAGACACATTTCCTCAATGGTCTCTATTCATTCAAGTTTTAAATACTAGGTATTACAAAAGTCTGTGGGAGATGAGTATTATAGAAAGTTAAGAAAGCTCTCTCAGTTAATCCTTAAGATTCGAGGTATGATGGGTTCTATTTTGAACCAGATGGACTTTTAAGGTTTGAGGGAAGAATGTGTGTTCCAAAATCTGAGGAGTTAAGCAATCTTGTGTGCCAAAGAGGTTCATTACACACCATATTCAAGACACACAGGAGTAACAAAACTCTTAGATGATGTAAAACCACTTTATTTTTGGAAAGGAATGAAGAGTGATCCTATAAGATTTGTACCAGGATATCTAGAATGCCAAAGGGTAAAGACTGAACATCATAACCCAACAAGACTTTTGTATCCTCATGAAATTCCAGAGTGGAAGTGGAAAATCATTAGTATGGATTTTGTGTAATGTCTTCCTATGTCTCAAAATATACACAATGTTATTCTATTCATGGTGGATAGATTCACCAAGGTAGCTCATTTTATACTTGGTAATCTAACGGATGGATCACCAGTAATATCTCATAAGTTTTTCCAAGAAGTATTTAGATTGCATGGGGTTCTAGAGAAGATCATCTTAGATAGGGATGTGCACATATCATTGGCAAACCTTGTTTTCTTCACTTGGAACTTAGCTCAATATAAGATCATCTTATCACCCTAAGATAGATGGTCAAGAAAAGGTAAACCAAGTTCTTAAAGATTTTTTGAGGATGTATTGTGCAATACATGTGGGAGGACTATCTTCCACTTGTGGAATTTACATACAACAATTCTTATCATTTCGCAATAAAGATGGCTCCATTTGAAGCATTATATGAAAGAAATTTTTGAACTCCTATAAGATAGGATAAGCTAGAAGATAGGATTAGCCTTGGATCGAAAATTTTATAAGAAATGGAGAAGATCAAGTTGATCAAGAAAATATTGGTGAAAGCAAATGATAGACATAAAAGTTAAGTTGATGTTAAGTGTACACCGAGACAATCCTTAGTGGGATAAAAATTTCTTTTGAGGGTCAAATCTCAAAAAAATCCTTAAAGTTTGGGAAGTCCTCCAAACTAGCCATATATTTGTGGGTCCCTTCGATGTTCTCGGAGTGATTAACCCGATTGCCTATAAAATTTCTCCCCCTCCATCTCTTTCCTGGATGCATAATATGTTTAATGTTTCATATCTTAAGAAGTAAATAACATGTATTAATCATATACTTGACTGGAATACCCTATGGGTATAGGATTCAGGAGTAGTAATGATTGAGCCTCTCAAGCTGCCCGAAGTATGCAACCTTTACTTGCATAATAGAAAGGTTACTCAGTGCAAGGTCTAGTGGGACCAATATATAGAGGACAATACTATCTAAGAGGATTACAATGAATTTTTACCAAAAAATTTCTCAATTATTTATCTTAAATTTAAATATCTAAAAAGGATTATTTTATGGTACAATGAGAAAAGAATAAAAAAAAATCATCTCATAACTAAGTAAAGTTTCTATCTTTCCAAATGCTAAAGAGAATTTCCACCCTAGAATTCTACCAAAGTTGGGTAAATTTGAATGAGAGGTAAGGCCAATATTCTAATATAATGATATGTCAAGAGAAGGGGTTGGGCCTAAAAGTATTGAAAGAATCATGGATCCAATCCCAAGCCTCCTTGGCTCTAGTTTATAACCAAAAAAAGTACTTGGCAATATCATATTGCTCACAAAATGGACAATAGGCACTAAGAAGTTCCAAATGAGATAAATGAGAATCAAGTAAAAGGCCTTGATAAAGAATGTACTAGAATATGACCCAACATGGGCTCGAGAATAGTTGACCAAACAATCTAAAATCTATAGTACTAAGTACCCAAAGAGGACTAGAGATGGTCATGAATATTTAATTGACCCACCACAGGGAGATAAGGCATAAGCCATAAATATCCCTTGCAAGGTCTATATCTATGAAATGGTGTATTTAGATACCATTTCAAAACAACTTACTAGTAATGATGCACAACAAGATGTGTGGAAGCAACCAAGTTATCATGGATTTTCTCACACATATAACACCAAAAATAATAAGCAACCAAAATAAACACAAACATCCATCACATTACCTCAACCATATCTTTCATCCCCACCTAGCCTTCCTCAGTGTAGTGGTAAAGAATATGATCTTGTTGAGAAACTCTGTAATACTCCACAAAAATAATTTGGGACTTGATTCAAACATCACTTACATACCACGGGATGCTCCAAGAGGCTTTGCAGAAGATCGATGTCTCAACTTCTATCAAACTAAATGATGTAGCCACCTTGTTTGATTGTATGCAAGAGACAAAGTTGGGTATTGCATTCCCTCAACATGAATTACCCTTGCTTGAGATCCAAAACAAACATGAAGCTTTAATGATAATGGTGAATATTAATAAATTTGGGGTTAGGGTACCCTCATAGATAATGGATCAGGTCTTCATGTTCGTAACATTCATCTTCTAGATAAAATTGGTGTGGATAAGAATATCATAGAACCTAATGATCTTTCTATTTGTGGCTTTGACAATGTTAGTAAACAACCATTGGCGATGATAATGTTACCCATTAAGGTAGGACCCGAGATTTTAGCTACACATGTCCATATCATGTCGGGACCTCTTTCATATATCCTCTCCTAGGTAGACCATGGATTCACACCATGAAGGGGGTCCCATCTAATCATGAGATGAAGTATGAATACAATAACAATATATGGAAAAAGACGATGAACAAAGTTATAATTCATAAGTTGAAGCCAAACATAACACTTCCAAATCTCTCAATACTTTGATCCCAACTTTAAAGGTAGAACCTATACATATTGAAGATAATCATGACTATATTTCATCTATAATAAAACTCTTAGATGATGATTGGGGTTCATTATATTTTACACCCTCCTTTGTAGGAGAATACAAAATCTCACAATCTAAACCTAAGGATTCTTGTGTTTCATTTGCTCAATCTTGTTCTACATCAATAAATCCAAAAACATCACCTCATGATGGAGATGGGGGATCTCAAAATTTCGTCCCTTGTGTGTTGATTATGCCTAACTTTAAAAATGATTTTTTTTCTTGCGAGAGAATCAATTATTCTCATGAGAATTTAGATAAGGCTTCTTCATCTAAGTTGGAAAAGTGTTATGGGCTTGGATATAAAATTCTTTCAAAAAGTATGTTTAATAAAAACATAGAACAAAACAATAAGGATCAAGTGAAGTCTATGCCAAGTACTTTTCTAAAAAGGGTTTAGGTTTCCAACCTTCGTCCCCATCTTCATCTCATGCTCAATCATTTATTCCATTTGTGACTTCTTGTGGTAAGTGAGAATTCTTTTATTCGCAAGAGAAAAGAATGTATCCTACTACTTATCCTATATCAAAGCAAGAACATATTTTGTTGAGGCTTCTCAAAGCCCACTTGATTACTCTTCCTCCTCCAATACATAGTAAATTTAATAGCAATAACTCATTTTGTGCATATCATCAAGTGTATGGTCATTCCACTAATGAATTTTAGGCCTTGAGTAGTAAAATAAAACAACTTAGTGATTGTGGTCCTCTCCCATGTGTTGATGCACCTAATCCTTCTAAGATAAATTATCTTTCTTCTATGGTGTTGCTCCTCACTATGTAGAATTTGTAGCTTTATGGTGGTACAATCTTAAGTGCAACCATATTTTCCATGGAAGCAACATGAGAGTCTCTTGCATGGTTGTCTTTTCCCTTTACACTTGAGGGGAAAGGATGATTCATGTTGGGAGGCGTACTCTTCTCAAGGATCCCCTATTCCCCTTTTTCTTCCTTAAAATACCAGCATAACAAGTATGTTGACATTTTAAGGGGGGAATATTACCCCTATCCATTCCATACACATCTTGTGATATTTGACTTATTGACATACCCCTTTAGTAGTTGTGTTCTTATAACACCCCTTGAGGCATGGTTACCAATTTTTCCCTTGTGACATTAAGCATTGTTTTTTCCCTCATGATGTTAAATTTTGTGCACCCCATGAGGTGATTTTTGTGCACTCCCTGAAGTGTGGTTTGCATAGTCCTGGTATAATTAAGTTTGCTAGTCTACGATTTTAGAGAATTTTTAACATGGCCACCTAGCATAACACAACTTGCTTGTCAATGGATCCATGTGTTTTATGAGTATCTTAGCATAACACATCTTGCTATCCTTGTAGAACCCATCATATTACATAGACCCCTAGCATAATGCAACTTGTTAGTTAGTAGATCTATGTGGCTAATGAGTGATTTTACATCCTTATGAGATCGCCATCTTTTTCTAACATAAATTTGATGGATAAGGTTTGGTATTTGAGACAAATTTAAGACTGAGGTCTCTTTACCTTACTAAATCAAATCTTTTTAGTACTAACCTTATGTTTTGTTTTATTATTATTGTGTGTTGTGTGTTTGCATCATGTTGGTATTATGTTTATGTTTTATTTGGTTTTCATGTTATGCTTACATTATATTATGTTATGTGTCTCCATTGTGTATACTTCATGTTTACCATTCTACATTTCACTTCATATGTGTGTTCCTTTTTCCTCATGTTGTCTTTCCATAGGATCTTGAATCGTGGAGGCTTATGCATTCCCCCTAGATTCATCATCATCCTATCTCTTCAATATTCAGATAATCAAACCCCTCTTGACATATTCTTACTTTAGTGTGAGTCTAAGCATGAGTTCATACTCTTACTAAAATGGGGGCTAAATGTAGCATCATTAATTATCTTCCTTGACAATTTCACACTAGATTTTTCTCCCTCCTATGTGCTTGGACCTAGTTATGCACCTAATTTCCCAAGTTATGCACTTTGGGGCCCATTTTAAACATTTATTGGAAAATCAAATATGCAAGATCAAAGTATGCATTTAATATTTTCCCATGAAACTTTGGATCCACAAAAAGGTGGGATTTGGTCTAAGGCATCTTGTGCCCTAAACTTCCTAATTTGGCTCCAAATTTAAATGTCATTGTCGATAATTTATTATTTGAAATTCAAATTTTAATTGTCAATTATCGGGATTTAATTTTTGGTAAATTAGAAGAGTTGCATATAAATACATAGTATTTTCACAATTTTAATTAATAAAAAATATATTGGGAAATCTATTGACCAAAAATCAATTCAAGAGTGATCAAGAGAAAAATTTGTAGAATTATTGTAACATTTCATCATCCAAGCATCATGTCAAGTTTTATGTGAGTTTGTTCATGTTTTTGTATGCATTTCATTTTTTGGTACTAACACTTGTAGGTCTGTAAATCAAATCAAGTCAAGTTTCAATTTGTCTTTGAAGGTGATGTGCATGACTTTAGTCCATCAAGGAAATCATATTTGAGTAGTGAATTGCAACAAGTTGTTAATTCACTACTTATTTATCATCTAACCTCTATCCCTCATAAGGATATGCTCTATTTTTATCATCAACATTACTATTGTGGAGGTAGAAATATCAACACGGGGTTTGATTGAGGCAAGACCCTATATGGCACAACCATTCCCATCTCTTTATGTGTGCAAGTTATTAATCTAAATGGAAGTGGAGGAAGACTGAAGAAAAATTTCTCATTCATGCATCATTAGCCTAAAAGTCGACAAGATAGAAAATCTGCATTATCTCGGTAATAGATGAAGATCCAACAACCAAATCCAAAAGATGGAGACTATAGACCAAGAACCTTAGGAATGCAAAAGCCTTATCAAAATTAGGGTTTTTTATAGGGCACTCTATGCCCTAGACTAGCAAGATTTGCCTCAAATTTATAGGTTAGGTACCTCTATGCCTACTCTCCTCATTTTTGGAACTCAAATTTATTTGTTCATTCCCAATTTGCCATGGTTCATCTCAGAACATTGAATTTTCATAGTTTAACTAGTTGCATCATTGCATTGCATCAAAAATAAAAAACACACATCCAAATAATTCTAGATCCAAGGTCGATTGATTCACCTTTTAGGTTGTAAGTCAATTGTATACCCTTGTCAATCTAAATTCCTAATGTTTTTGGAAAAGGTTTGATTTTAGTGATCTATCCATTAGATCTAGGATCCCTTTTCCAACAAAATAATATATAAGGAATGTAAATATGTGCATATAAAATTATGCGACTAAATTTATACCTATACTCGTATGTTTTAATTCTTCATTTAGTAGAAATGGATAACAAAGAAGAAACATGTTACCCTACTGTGATAAAATAAACTAATTATTCTATTCTTCTTAGGAAAATAAAAATTGCAGTTAGATAAATACATATATTAGTTATTTATATATAAATATATATGTATATATAGACTACAAAGAATAATTGGTAGTACATATTTATAAACCAGTATGATAAGCTTGAAGCTTATTATGATATGTTGATTGAAATAAATCAGATTTATTATTAGAATTGTTGAAATATTTTAAACACCATAAAAACATGCTTATGCTTTTGAAAGAATTTAGCAACATATATTGTATATATATCAATATTATTAAATGTGTTTTTGTACAAAGAACTAAGAGGGAAACATAGAAAAATCAGAGATATTAAAGAAAGAAGTTATTTTCTTATTGGTGAATAATACCTTTTTTACTTATATTTCAAATTAACTAGAATTTATGAGAAATACAAGGTGTCTTGAGTCAGTGTTATTGCTTAAAAACACTAGAACTTGTAAGAAAAATCTAAAAAAGTATTATCCATGAAAATAGGATAGCATTTTGCCAGTATTGGCATGGTGTGATGGTTTATAGGTGGCATTGTTGTTCTTGCCATCAAGGTTCAAACCCCGTTGGGGTGTTATTGTTGAATGGTTGTATCCGGTTCATAGCTCCGGTCAAAAGCGTTTACCCCTTGAATAAAATAAAAGAAAATAGGATAGCATTTTACTCTTAGAAATAAATGCAAAAAATCATGAACAAGTGGCAGTAGCCAAGTTCTAAGATGTTGCGAGTACATAACATGGGTGTTCATTGTTAGGAAAATGTTTCCACGACCTTAGTCGTTTAAGGACCATAGTAAACTTCATACATTTATGATTTAAATATTTAAGGAAAGTTAGACAATCAGTCAAACAAGTCAACCATGTGCTAAACCTTATGTGAAAATTTGTTTCCAAGTCGAGTTAGAGGTGTGCGAACTTATGACTACATTTCCTATGGAAGTGTTTATTTTATATAAAAAATTTGGTCAAAGTAATGCAAAAACATCTGCTTGCATTACTCTATTCACAGTGTTCCAGATTGCATAGTCCATTCAAATTGTTCATACTTAGTTAGAGGTTCTCTATAATTGTATGGTCGATTGGGTTATGTAGGACACAACACTAGGACTCAGATGACATGTATTTGTTGGTTCCTTTTTCTATACTCTTCGTGAAAGGTAGGGCCACTTCTAGTTGGAAGGTGTGTGAGGGACCATTGGTCTATGGTTGGAGGTAAAGCACCTAGGTGATGCTATCCCTCTTGCAGACGATAACGCTAAGGTTTGTGAGATAGAAGCAGATTTCTAGATATAGGAAATTTTATATGATTTATTGTATATTGTAAACTTGTATACTTGAAATGAATTTCACATATGAATTGTAAATGAAGATTTTATCTTATTTTTCAAGTTGCATTTAATATATTTCAAATTTAAAAGTTGTATAAGTCATTTATATATTGATCATGTTCATTAAATGTTATATGAAAGTTTTTGATTAGGGGTAAAAAAAGGGGTTTTGATGGGGCCCAAAAACTAGTACAAGATAGTTTTGAAGGGAACTGCCAACCTATCAAAAAAAAACAAGTTGCAATTAAAATAGCCCATAAACCAACAACAACCCCACAACAGCCTCTAAAATATTAACATGACTACACATGTTGCACCTTACAAACAAGAAAGGGCCTGAAACCCCTCAACAACCTAGTTTTAACCAGGACTAGAAACCGTTTTAGATACCCAAAGAAACCACTTGCATCTTCTAGGCATCAGCAAACCAGCCGCTCATGGATGACACCACTGAGCCAAGAAGGATAACCTGCTTAATGGTGTAAGACACCATCAAACCCCTAAGAAAAAATTCCCTCAACACCAAAATCCCCACCTCAATTTGGGATTTAGAGAGCACAACGAACCACTAGATACAAAGTCAATTTTTGAACTAGTAAGCCAACTCCACAAACACCTCAAAAGGAGGGAGCTCCCCTCTAATGGAGAGGATGTCATGACGATGAGGTCCACTTCTGCTTGAAAAATCCAACACCCTCAACCTCCACCACCCTAGGAGAAGCGTCCACCTCAAAAGTATCATTAGCTGAGGAAGCCAAAAACAATCACCTCCCCACTCCACCTCCATAGGAGTTGAATCGACCTCCATAAGATCCAAGAAGAAGGCAAGCACAATATAAGAACAAGCAGGCATACCACCCTTTGGAAAAACCTGGTAAGAGACCAACCACCATAAACAACAAGCCTCAAAAGTAAACCACTGAGCCATAAGCGAGGGCTCAGCATGTTGAGACTTAGAGATAAACTTAGAAATCCACCCAGCCTACATCAAAAAAGAGGAAACCAGAGAAACCAGAGCATCCAAGGACAACTCCATCAACAAAAACTCTTTCAAGCCATTATGCTTTAGTACAAAGGCAGCAGAACCAAACTCTAGCTCCATGAATAATTGGGTCTTGAAGAAGGTCTTGGGAAACAACCCAGCCAAGAAAACATAAACAGAGGCCAGAAGAAAAATGGCTTCTAGAATAAATACAAACCCCTTACCCTTGGAAAGAAAAAGCCAAGACGGGATCATCTCACTCCAAAAGACCACAAATCACAATTGGGAAATCAAGAGGAACATTAGAAGTAGCCCAACCCACCAAAAATGCTCAAGCCTAGCACCAACAAAGGATCCAGAGTCCAACCAGAAAACAAAATTCTCCATAGAGGCCCCAACAACTCCAACCCAGCAAGAAGCAAGTAAAGATTGCAAGTCACAGGGGCAACCAAAGAGAACCACCCAGAAACCTAGAGCTAGAGCCACTACAGAAGAAAGCCCTCACAAAGGAGCCCCAACGGAGCAAGGCCCGAATAGAAGAGGGCACCACATGAGAAGAAGTTGGCAGCAGTCCAAACCCTTCCCCATGACCTTAGCAACAAAGACAGGAAGAGAAAACCTCAATCCTCTCCACCCAATGCGAGCCACAACAAGCACAACACTCACGGTGAAAAACACTCACCCGCCAGCAGGAGACAAAACCAAGGAACCCAAACTCTAGCTCCAAGTTGCAAGCCAAGGGTCCTCCAACATGGAAAGCAGCCCAGAAAAGTAGAAAGGGCCATTCTGCTCTAGCCCAATGCTAGGATAGGGAGAAAATGCACAAATAAATGCACCACCAACAACTCCAATTTTGGCAAAAAATGTAAGAAAAGAAGCCTGAAACTAGCCAACCACATCCACAAGAACTAGACCAACCCCTGGCACATCCAAATCTCCACCCTCATCTGTTGAATCCACATCCTCATCCATAGATTCCTCCTTTCCATCCACCGAGGAATTCAAATTCCCTCCTCTATATGCCTTCCCGCTCGCTTTCCCACTCACACTCTCCATTTTTCAACTCTTAGATTATTTAGTAATAATTGTTACTTTAAATGTTATATGAAAGTTAAATAGATTTACTACCCTAATTTTTAAGCATATGTTTATTTACTTCTATATAAATTCTCAAAGTATTTACTACGTAGAAAGAGTGTTTGGTTCATAATCCTAGGTCCATAATTACCTTAAAAATTACAACATATGTGTTTTGTCAATGTTCGATTTTCCCAACATTTACATGTATCATTTTATAATCATGCGAGATTCACCAAATTATTACTATACCATTTAAAAATCTTATATAATTCAATAAGAATTGATATAAATACAATTGAAACTCTAATTTATTTTTACATATTTTGTTTGGTTTTTGAGCTCTTGATTCAAATCATAGGCAAGTTACAACTACATGGATTGCTACATCGGCGAGTCAACAAAAACCTAAAGGTAATTGATCATTTATCTATAGTGTTATAATATTATTTATCTCTTTTTCATTCTTACTTCATTCTTATAGATGATATTGAGTAGGGACATATATGGCCTACGGATCTATATTCTATGATTCTTTCTTAAACAAGAAGATATTTTTTACAAATTTTATTTCATGAGAGATGTCAAGTAGGAACAAGAGTAAAACTCCTAAAAGTGGTGAAAGGAGGTCATCAAAATGGGTAATAGTACAAATTTGTGTTACACTTTCAGCCAACTTATCAACACAACTAAATTTAAGTATTTCTAACTAAAAATTAATTTTGGTTAAAAATATGTTTTAGTAAGATTCATTCTAGCTAAGTTAGATATTTCCACAAATTTTCCAATAAAAATTGTTGGCTAAATTCATATGTAGCACAACTTTAAGGCCAATTTACCAAAAAATAAAATATTTGAAAAACTTGAGGTTTCAATAACACCTACTCATGTAAATAACATATTTTGAAAATATAAAAAATCTTTTTGTAGATTAATAAGTGTAGTTTTCAAAAATATATATACTTTAATAGTTTAATTATTTTTTATTTTTTATTTTTTATTTTTACTAAAAGTAGGTTATCAACATAAAATATTAGGTTGATTACCATGCCAAGGAAAAATACTAAAACTTATTAAAAAAATTGAAAAAAATATGATTCACTAGATAAAAGAATCATATTAAGATATAATTTTTTTTCTATTTTAGATAAATATTTAATATAAAAGTTGACATTGAATGGAAACAACTATTTTTTAATACACACACATTTTAATATTTGTTTAAAAATATATATTTATCAAAATTGTAAAAAATGTATCCATGCACTAAAGTTTCAAGTTATAAATACCCACAAAAAATTTGAAAGAAAAAAATAAAATTTGCTATAAAAAGATTGACATCTCATGAAACTTCATTTTTCAACATTTTATCAGCAACTAAATTATAGTGTCAATTTATTAAAAACCATTTAAAAATAATTTTTATTTATTTTTAAATATAAACTTAAAATATACTAAAAAATACACATTTTACTAGTTTACATCATTTCAAAATTCAAAACATATATGTCACTTTTTAATAATTCAAGTTCAAAAGTTGGATCAGCATTGGTTGTTTCTTTTATAAAGTGTGACATAGCTTTGTACTTTTACCCAAATACAGAACCATAATTACATACTTTGGTAATGTTTGCAATCCATTAGATGGTGCTTCAACATCAGCACTTGCACCAAATATTAATGAAGAAGGAAACACCTTAGAGGAATATCTAAATGAGTTAATTGACTTGAATGAAAATGTCACAGAAGATGTTCAAGGCATACTCAAGGTAGCCAAAATGAGTTAATTGAATTTGATGAAAATGTTGTGATGGTGGTATTGCATGGAAGGGGAAAGGAAAAGCCAAATAAAAATAGGGCATTAGTAGGATTTGACAAGGAAATTTCAAATTGATTAGGTGTAAAAATACTCATTCATTAAACCAGTAAAGAATGCAAACAAAGATGAACCTCCAACATAAAACAAGTGTAATATTTGTAGTTGGAAATATATAAGGGACAAGAAGTTGCAGCTAAAACTTAACACTATAGAAAAGCATATAAGTAAAGTTTATGAAAAAAAATCATAGACAAAAATTTAAAAAATCAGAGATAAGATGAAAAAAAGTCTTCTTGTTAATAATGCCCTTAAATATGGCGTGTATAAGCAAATAAGTATGAAGCTCGCTAGATGTGGAGGTTCAATTCAAGCTCAATTTGGAAAGATAATAGGAGCACAAGTGGAAAAAAAATGTTTAGTTGTGTTATTTTTCATATTTTGACCAGAGGGCATCTTATTACAAACTACCCTAAACTATTATCATTTTTGGGTTTTCTAGAACTTTCCTAATATACATTGGCCAATACATAGTGGATGGGAATGAGCAAGTTGTCTTGATGAGGTGTAAAAATAAGATTTACAAGAAAAAATAAGAGTCAACATTTATTACAATATATTTAGATGAAGTTGCAGTGGTAGATAATACTTCTTGGGTATGTATGCATGTGTATATTGTACAAAAACATATTTCCCAACCTCATCTACTCTATTTTTATAAAATGAGGGAGAATCCAACATCACAAAATATATTTGAACTAGTTAAGAAATATTTGAATGAAATTGGAAGTATGGATGAATTTAAAATTGTGAAAAATTTGGTGTAGGAGCTAATGAAGCTTCAATAATGCAAGGTCATAGGAATGATTTTTGTGTAAATTTACAAATTACTTCAACATACATGATTTTTATTCATTGTACAAATCATAGAATAAATTTAGCATTTAAAATTGTGAGCAAGTTTCTTGTAGTATCAAAAGTTGAAAATATTGTTTGTGAGCTCTACTCATACTTCTATCGAAGTCCCAAATGGTTTGAGAAATTTCAAAATTTTGCAAAGATAATATTCACATAACACAAGCTTCTTAAGGATATTGATACCACAATTTTTTTCAAAATATCAATTATTAATTGGAGTAATGCATGAACATCGTCATACAATAGACAAAGCTCTTGATCTCTTACATAGGTTAAGCGATATAGAGACACTCTTAACTCTATTTGGTCTTCTCCCCATGCTGGATGAAATGAACAATCTTGTGAAAAAATCCTAATAAAGAACTATGTATATTTCAATTTATATAGTAAACTACATAAAATGACATGCATCACCCTCGATAATTTATATTTATCAGATTCTTCATATATAAATCCAAAATATAATGGCTAGTGGTTGATGATAGTTGTGAACAATCTTGTTAGTATTTATAGCTTAATGCAAGTGGGGAGTTATGAGTCTTTGTATATAGATTTGAGATACCAATGCACTATTTTACCACAATCAGACACTCTACTAAAGAGGTAATTTTTACAAGGGAATATTTTAATGATATTATTAATTTTGTATCTACTACTTTAAATAATATTTCACAATCTCCTTGCTTAGAGATTATAGAATGATTCCTTCAAGATGAATTACTTGAATTCATGTGTTTATTGTATATCCTCAATATTGGGTCAACCATCAAGCAACCAATTATCATAGGAGGATAAAGATCGGTCAATCTTTTTTCCAAAAGTTCAAAATTCAATTGACAACAAATAGAATAAATTATAAATCAATATAATCTTATAGAGAAATTTGGTTGTTCAGAAACAATTATGAGGGAATAGTTTGATCTCATAGACAGTCTCTTCTGAGAGGGATCAATAACAAATCTTTAGGAAACCTTAAGTCAAATAAAAATATTGTGTGATTCAATATTGGAATATTTCAAACTTTCTAATTAATGTCAAACCATGGTATTGGGTTGATGGAGGATGAGATAGTTTTCAGTGCATTGGGGTTTTTAAAATAAAAGATAAGAAACAAAATAAAAAAGAATTTGGAAAATTTCTAAAGGATGTATATAACTAGATATGATATAAGAATTTTTCCTTTTGAAATGGAACTCACAATCTGAAGGTCCATATATGAAAGAAGAGGGTTGTGCAACACTTCAAACCATAGCGACACAATGAATCACATGTACTGGTAATGTTGAGATGTAGTTAAGTGGACGAATGCAGAGTGAATCAAGATGGCTATCAATCTCATGGTCAAAGTAAGGAGATGAATTAGAAAATTGGAAGAGATTTATTAGTTACTAGGTGTTTATACTTATTACTATTTTTTATTAATCATATTCCAAAATCCAAACTGTTGTTGATGATATTTTATGTTTCTATCATTGAATCTTGATATGCAATTATATTTTTCAATTTTCTGTTTACAAATTAATAAAATAACATACTACTATTTTCCACTATTCTATTGTAGAATTTAAATTTTAAACATCATTTTCATTTTTTATTACACATTTTTAATTTCTATTTATTAATTAACATATTATTAATAATTTTAAATTGCTATTAATATGTGATATTGATAAGTTTTATATGCATTCGGCTAAATTCTTTACTAGCAATAGTAGCATATGTTGGTTCCCAAACCTTGTTGGAAATTGATAGGTTGTCATTGATGTCAACAAATAATGGAATTTTTTTGATTTCTAGTATTATGTTGCTCTGGTTACGAATGCTTGTTGATCTGGTATTTTGATATGGACTATCCTATTTTTGTATGATATGCTCAAAAGCTGATAATACGATTTTTCCTGACATCAGTTGCATCCTCTGACATTGTTTCAACTAACTAGGGTGTATGGGTTGAGAGGTACAGTTACCAGTTGGTTGGAAACAATGTTATGCTTATACACTGGCTCTGTACGTTGGTTTTTTGGTATGGATTCTATCTCAGTAAAAGATATCATTACAAGAATTTCTACACAAGTTTGAGCCTACAAGATGTATTCTACTTCAGAGTTTCATGATGATATGTGAAGGCATTTGGAAGATATTAATGACAGTATTTTGTTCTGCAGACCTCGGTGAGTTTTCATACAACACACTGTTGTGGGAGATTCCACATTTTCTCATAATTGATTATCATACCATGCAGTGTTGAAGATAAGCAGTTTGATGTCATCCAATGGAGGATTCAATGTGTTAACAAGTTTTTTTGTTGCACGTTTGATGGAGTGTACATATGTTTGGAGTTTTGGCTTAACTTTGGTCGAGCAAATTATATATATGTTAATATTGAGGTGTGCTATGAATAATATGTCAACAAAGTTAGTTCTTGAATTGAGGTTTCTCTAATTAGGCCGACCTAATTAAGAAACATGGATATATATATATATATATATATATATGTATATATGTAAGAAATTTTAGAGAGTGTGTGGATGTGGGATGTGGTAAAGAAAGAGAGAAAATTGTGCGCATGTGAAAGATACTTGAAGACAAAATTGAAAATTTATGCACGTGAATTGTATAGATGAGCAACTGAGTGAATTACTCAAGTATTGTGTTTCACTGGAACTGAGCCCCAACACACGGAATGTGCATTTTTCATCATTTCATGCTTTTGACAGTGAGCCACTTCATTTTGTATCTTGGTGGTAAGCCAGATCTTTTGTATCTACTTCAAGATGTGAGCCTTTCAAGGACAGTGAGTCTTGGCAGCGAGCCCTATAATATTCTATATTTGGATATATTATATTGTAAGCTAATTCTCACCATTTTTTTTCCCATTTTGGGTTTTCCACGTAAAAATACCGGTGTTCATGTGTGTTGATGCTTTGTCTTGATTTCATGTCTTCTTTTGGTAATTCAGTCATATTTATGATGATGCTTAGTTGGATTTTATGTGAATGGTTTTATGCAATATTGATTCACCCCCCTCTTAGTATTCCAGATATTCAACAAACCTATATTTTAAAAATCTCCTAAAGATTAATCATACATGCTTAGAGGCATATTTTGGTGGTCAATTAAACATTAACACCTTATGAACATGTGATCTACTGAAGGAAAACAATCTGATCCTACTTAATAATTATTTTACGATGATAATATCCTCAATATTTTAATGAAGACATTTACTCAATTCCTTAAACAAAAATCTATATGTTAGTGTTTAGAATAGGTTTGACATTTTACTCCCAAAAAATGTTGAATTACTATCTAGAGAGGATGACATATTGAGCATATATTCATATAAGCCTCTATTAAAATATATATTGTTAATTATAAATAATTACTTACAAACCTTTGACACTACATCTAGAACACATCACAAACTAAACATCCCACCCAAAATTATATTTCTCAAAACCCTTTGAGAGAGAACTAGCTCCCTTTTTATAGAAAAGAAAAAGAACAAAATATTTAGGAGAAAATTGATGCTTGACATACTTTACATGTGACATACCAAATCTATGTTGAGACCAAACAAGTAACAACCCATTAACATAATTGATTCCTTCTTTACAAAAAAAAATATTATTATTGAAGTTTTTGAAGAAATGAAAAACTAAAACTACTAATAAAGACAAAATTCAAAAACTACTGCAAACAAATCATTACCATAAAATACAAATGAAGAAAAAAAATTTGACCTCTTCTGACAAGGAAAAAACTATTCATCCTTGATATTTCTCTAGCCATGTAGTATGTTATTTTTTTAGGCCATTGAAAATTTAATACTTGTGCAAATTTATTAATGTGGGCATAATATCTTGCATCTAAAGTTGCATTGGCCTCTTTATGGAAACTATCTAAACTTGATTCTATCTTTATCAATTTATCCAAGCTACTATTTATAAATGTTGAATCAGGCTCCTTGCTTGCACAAATTGAAGAACATAAAGAAGGAAAAGTAGTATCAAAATTGTGTTTCTATTAATCATAAGCCTTGTTATCTCCATCGTTGTCTAGTATTCTAGGCATCAGTGCCTCTTCCAATGCTTCAAATGTACTCATCCTACCCTTGAGTTGTATTTTTATTTTGGTATGCTAAGTTGAAATATCACTTAATAACACCATCACCTCATAAGTGTTTTCTAGTTCAATAGGAGAATTAAGATCAAACTTAGCTTGCATATGCAATCCTCCTATTGTTGATACTCTTGGGATCCATGTGCTTAGAATTTTTTCAACTTATCCTCATGTTGCAAATAAGTGGTGAATGCATTTCATAGGTTATTGTACCCTTCCCATCATCATTCAATTTATGCACAATACATGATAACATATGGACTAAAAAATAATCCAAAATAATAACCATTTTTTCTTTCTGTCAGCTCTAACTTCTTGCTATAATTCTTGGCTTTGTATCATTTTTTATTTCAACTTCTTAACTCTTAAAGAGAATGTTTCTCTATAATGCTCAAATGTATCAATTGAAATTAATTTAGGGGTGGCAGGCTCTAAAATAATATTATAATATTGAGGAAGTTGTGATTACACCTTATTAAACTCTTATAGTGACCTAATGTGATCCTTCTATAACTTGTCAAAGTTAGCCTACTTCTTTGTTGGTGATTCACTAAATAAAGTAGTATTGACTACCAAAGAGGCTAGCTATGGGGTAGTTGTTTTTACAATATTTCTAACAATTAGGTTCCCTATCAAGTCCTTAATGTCTCTTGCTCCCTGTGCTTTATTTTTTCAAAGGCTATTGTCCGTATTTTCAAGATCTCAAACTTTGTACTAAAACCTTATCCAAAATATAAATCATTTGCTTTCTCTTCAAAAGGAAACACTTCTTCATCAATGTCTTTCCTACTTATTGTATCTAGAGAAATGACCAAAGAAATGTCCCAACTTGGAAACAATAGATACCCACTCTCTTGCAAAATTATCCTTCCTTAGGTATTATATTATTGACATGAAATTCAACTTCTACAAATTTCTTTGTCACTTCTTCTAGTTCCTAAGGGGAAGCTTCTCCTCTTGCCTTATTCATTTTCCTAAAGAGTTTTTATATTTTATTTTTGTCAAAAAATCCTTAAACTTTTTAGATTTGATAAATTGATCATCTAATATGAATTGCATGCAAGAAAGAGCTCTAATGTCATTAACTGCATCTCCTCCATCCTTGAGATCAATGAGTTTTATCTTTTGTTGCATCATTAATCAACACCCTTCACATGGAGAGGGTAGAACTTGATTTACTTTATTCAATTTTGGTGCATTCTCTTCAGCCTCCTTTGTATCTACATAGTCTATTGAATAATCAATTAATGGTTTAATACCATTTGGTTTCTTTGGGGGTTCCTTTTGAGGATCACTTGATGCTATTGGCACCTCAAATTGTTGCATGGAATGCTCCACCTCTTCCTCTTCCTATTGTGCCATTTCTCTTACTTGCCTTGGATTTGATGTAATATTTATTAGAGTGGGCATATCAATATTATCCAACATGGTTTGTATTCTAATAATTGGATCCTCAATTTCCCTTAATGCTCCTCGATAACTAGGATAAACTTTTGACCTTTTCTCTTCACCCCTAACAATTGTGCACCATTTCTCTTTTCTTGTTTTCAATTCTTCATCAAAGATACAATTTATTATTAAATCCTTAACTTTTTCAAATCAATGGTAAAATTTGGACTTCTTTACTCCAAGCCTAATTTTATTAATTAAATGCTTAGAATCACAACTTTGTGGCTTGTTTATCTTCATCCTATATTCTTGCAATAATGGATATACCAATTCTAGTCCTTCTTTTTCTGTGATTTGAAAATCATAAAAAATAATTGAGCTTGGAATGAAGGATCATTTCTTATGTGTTGTTAGATTAAAATTTTTATATTTCATTTAGGTTCCATAAAATCTCCAAAAATGCAACCCTATTAGGTACACTCATTGGAAATACATGGGTTGGACTGGAGCACCATAAACCCTATTGAGTGTTGTATTTGAATGCAAGGAACATTTACCCCAATTATGTATAATTCCAATCTCAAGATCCATATCCTTTGGTCTCAAAAACTTCATAAGTTTACTAGACAATCTATTTGCTTGGAACCCTAGATTCCTTAAGACTACTTGTACAAATAATTCCTTAAAGATTATGTAATTAGAAGAATGTTAATGCATGTCCTATATGTATTTCCAGCCTTGAACTAGTGGTGGGATTCTTTGGGCATCATTAAACTTCAATTTTAATGCACCTATAGTGTCGTATAATTACACACCGTGGCAATTTCACACTTGTACATTTAGCCCATTGTATTCATGGCACCTCATCGCATTAATGAAAAAACTTATGAGTTAGAATTTCATGATTCCAACTTCATAGGAGATAATGACAAAGCATTAGTAGTTTGTACACCTCATTTCTTGTGAAAGCTGGAGCAGGAAATATGCATGACACAAGGACGTTCATGTGACTTGGTAGAGTCCCCAAAAATTTTGAGTTTCAAATGAGGTGATCTCACATCCTTTTCCCATGACATGTGTCATTGTGGAAGAAATACGATTGTAAGGGATCTTCTTTCCCATGTAGCCTCACAAAACTCCTCTTTTCACTCATTATTTCATTCATTCTCTCTCTCTCTCTTGTTTGATCTTGCTCTCTTGCTTTATTATCTTCTACATCTCTTATTTCTTTCTATCTTCAGTGAAGCTCTACCAAATTCTTGTCTCGTCAACAACCAAGGCTCTCTTGCAAGCAAGCACATCTTATCTACCAAGCCAAAAGGGAGCCACAGACTGATGGTAACCCTCTCTTGTATACTTTGTCTCGTCTACTTATCTCATCTATTCATGATAGGGGCTCTCCTCCACAGTGAGGTTTGTTCCTATCACACTTCTCATCTATTACATTTTTATGTCATTTTGTCTATCTCTATCTATCTGGTTGTCCGTGGAGGTGGAAACACAAAAGAGGGTTTCATTGAGGCAAGCCCTGAAACATCCCCAACATTTTTCCTCATCCTTTATGTGTGTAGATGTTTAGTTTTAAAGAATTGAATATTACTAATTTCAGAATTTTATCCTCTATTTTGACAGAGATGACAATGTGAGGTGTAGACATCCCCGTGGCGCGCAATCATCTATTGGTCAAGAATTTTCCCTTTTGGGGGTAGAATCTGTAAGTATAAAGCTTTCTGATTTGTAATTAGTATTTCATAATTCTCAATAAGTTATTTGTAATTTATAGTTTTATCATTCTAGCTTAGTATTTTGGTTGGTCAAGTTATTGCAATATTCTTCCTTTCACACTTTGTCACTTGAGCTTGTAATTTGAGGTAATCAAGGGCTATTCACTCCCTGAAGACTCTTCTTTGTCCTAGAGACTCGAGAGTAGAAAATCCCCTCCCTTCCATTTTTTTTGAACCTGATGTGAACTAAATCATGTCGTATATTTTTTTTTTAAGTTTAATGCTTTTGACAATGCATTTTCTAAACAATATTTTGATATTGATAAGTAGGAGGTATTTTTCCACAGCGTGTCAAATTATGATATTGCTATCAGGATTCAACCGTGTAGTTTCGAGTCAAACTCATTGACCCATGTTTCATGAGTAGTGGTTCAACAAGAACCCATCTCTCATGATATCGAATGTCCATAGCACT
>VDFB02271358.1:909647546-909733454 GCA_007258455.2 Sequoia sempervirens
TAGATGCAATGAGTGCTAAGTGGACCATTCGATATCATGAGAGATGGGTTCTTGTTGAACCACTACTCATGAAACATGGGTCAATGAGTTTGATTCGAAACTACACGGTTGAATCCTGATAGCAATATCATAATATTTTTATATGTTAGATGATGCCCTAGATGATTTATTTGAGGCATATCCTTATATTTGTAGATATGATAAACAAACTTCTTCATCACAACCTTCTTCTTCACAAGTCTAAGAGTTATTGAATGTAGTAGTCTTGGCTTCCCCTTAAAGGCCTAAGAGACCCATCATTTACGTGACTCTGGCTATCCCATCTCCTAAAAGAATTATTCTATTCGTGAGGTCTCATTCACAAGTGACATGTCGGACCTTTACATGAGGTTTATGCAATCTAAGGCTCCCTCTTATAGAGTGGTAGCCCATACTTAGAATACTAGAAGGAATCAACAAAATCTTAATCAAGCTACTTATTTATCACCTTCTCAACCAAGCCTCCCTCAAGCACCTAAACATGTAGTTAAGGCATCTAGTGAGTATAATCTTGTAGAACAACTTTGTGTTACTCTTGCCAAGATCTCACTATGGGATTTTCTTTAGAATAATTCGGTTTACCAAGGTATGCTTCAAGAAGCCTTGCAAAAGATCCTCTTTTCTTCTTTTGTTGGCTCGAGGGATGTTAAAATATTGATGGCTCATATTTGTGTATATTCACTAAATATCTCTATCCACATGAATTCCCACCTCTAGAAGCACAAAAGAAAGTGGATCCTTTAATGATAATAATTAATATTAATAATATTGACATTAGGTGTGCTCTTGTTGATACCAATTCAGAATTTAACATATGTAGCATCGATTTTTAACTGCCTAAAATTAAAATTGATTCATATTCTCTTGCCACTTCTTCTTTGTACAATCATGGATTTTATAACATCGGTCATCAAGCCTTACACACGATAATCTTTCCTTTGATATTGGGACCCATTGTACCATACCCACCTTGGTATACATTATACTAGGACTATTACCATATAATATTCTCTTGGGAAGACCCTAGATTCATGCTTTAGGAGAAGTCACTTCTACTTTGCATCGTTCTATAAAATTTATTGCTAATAACAAAGTAGTTATAATCAAGGTTGACCCTGATGCTATACACATTTTTGAGTTGGCAACTGTTGGTCGAGCCTCAGTTTCTTCTACTCTTAAAATTTGTATTCCTTCATTATCTTCTAATACGTTGACATCTACTCCAGTAGTGCTTTTTCTAAAGGCTACTCTTGAGACAAATGTCTCTGAGGAAGATTGTCCCAAAGCAATGAACCCTAAGTCTACCCCTTTTACTTCTTTTAAATTGAATGTATGTCTCGGTGATGATTGGGGGTCCTTGGACTTTATTGAATCTTTTATCAAGGATTAAAAGTAGACCCTATCCACGTAGATATTTTGATGAACTCATACACCTCTGTCAAGAAAGTTGATTTTCTTCCCACTAAGGAAATTGATCGTGCTCTCGTTAAGCAAGATGATAGTGCCTCTACTGAGGAAGATAATCATGCTTCTATTAAAGAGGATAGTGTTTGCATTCCTACTAAGAAGGATGATTATTTCCCTGTAGAGGAGTACGATACTCGTTATTGGAATCACACGCTTTACGTTGATCCTCCTCCTTCCCAAAAATTAAAAACATCCTATGGTCCAAGTTTCAATCTTTTATCTAAGCACAATTATGGAGGTAACGGATGTGGATGTAGTGAACAAGGTTAAAGTCCTCATATAGTTTTATCTTCCGAAGCATAATATGGGAATTAGATACTGTCACACAAAGTCTAAAAGGAAACCATGGTTGAATGTCAACATGATTTTCATTGAGCCTCCTTTTAAATTATTTCATCCTAAATTTATTGAACACAAGGTAGACTCCAACAAAGTTCCTTTAGATTTTTTCTCTTTAGAATAAGCGCTATAAGAGTTCTTAGGTTCCTACTCTCAATTTCCTTCTTATCACCATAAATTATTATTCTTGTATCACTTGAATAAATAGGCATACTTTGGAGAGTCTATTATGAGTGTTGATGAGAAGGACCCATTTTCTAATGTGGATGATAACACTTCTATATCTCATCCTGAAGAACATAGTACTCTCCTTAAGGGGGATACTTCTAATGTTTTTCTATGGATCCTAAATATTTTGAAAAAGTAATTAAGATAGGAAAATGTCTTTCATTACAAGAGTCTAAATAGCATGCCGATTTGTTACATTCTCATCCTAATATTTTCTATTGGTCATATGAGGGAATGCTCGATATTGATGATTCTATAGTGGTTCACAATATCATACTATGTCTCGATGCCAAGCCGATTAAATAAAAGATTCGTAGGAGGAATCCCAAGGTCGCTTTATTAGTCAAGAATGAGATAGAAAAGCTCTTGAAATCTGGTTTTATCCATCATATTGACTATTCATATTTGACATCAAATATCGTCGTTGTTAGTAAACCTAATGACTATATTCGTATTTACATAGATTTTCGTGATCTTAACAAGGCTTCTCTTAAGGATGATTTTTTGTCACCTAATATTGATATGATTTTAGATTCAACTAGAGGTCGTTCCTTATTGTCCCTTATGGATGGCTTCTTAGGCTATAATCGGAATCGTATTAACCTAGAAGATTAGTATAAGATAGCCTTCACTACCCCTTGGGGTACTTTCTACTACATGGTCATGATGTTTGGGTTAAAGAATGTTGGAGCAACTTGCCAATGGGAAATGAATTATCTTTCATGAGTTCATTCACAAGATCCTATAATATCACATTGATGACATCTTGGCTAAGTCTACAACTCATCAATATTACATCGAGAATCTTTATCTTATCTTCAAAAGGCTTTGACTCTATAAAATGAGACTGAATCCTCTTAAGTATGTTTTTGGTGTAGATGTCAACAAGATTTTAGGATTTATCATCTCTCACTGTTGAATCAAAGTTGACACAAATAAAATTTATGTAATTGTTAACATGCCTCCTCTAAAAAACATCTCTCAACTATGTAGTTTGCAAGGAATATTTCAGGTGAATCGTAAATTTTTATCTTAGTTGGTTGATTGTACCCTTCCATTCATGTGTTTGCTGAAAAAAGATGTCCACTTTTAATGGGATGATGAATGCGAAAAATATTTTGAGTCAATCAAAATTTATTTGGCTAATCCTCCTATCCTGATGTCATCTATGCAAGATAGACCCTTTTACTTTATATTTCTACATCACCTCATGCCTTAGCAGCTTTATTAGCTCAACATGATGATGATAGTAAGGAAAGAGTGTCCTACTATATTAGTTACATTCTAGTTGATTATGAAACTCAATACTCTACCATGAAGAAATAATATCTCACTCTCATTTTTGCAACGTGGAGGTTACAACATTATCTTCTTAATGTTGAAACTCATGTTATTGTAAAATGTGATCTTCTTAAACATTTTTTTCACTAGAACCGATCTTTTGGGAAGGTTGGCGAAATAGGTTACTTTCTAAGTTCAATATCAAATTTGTAACTTAGAAAGTGATTAAGGGTCAAGATATTGTTGATCAATTCATGGAAGCTCCCTCATCTTACTCCTTCCCTAATCAGGATTTATTTCCTGAAGAAAATATATTTGTGTTAGACCATGAACCTATATGGTAAATTCACTTTGATGGATCGAGATGTCAAACCAGCTCTGAGGTAGGTGTAGTCTTAATCTCACTTGAAGGTAAGCTAGTTCCTCTATCATTTCAATTAGAATTTCATTACACTAATAGCATCATTGAGTACAAATCCCTTATTGTCGGCTTATGTGTTGTGATGGCATTAAAAATTAAACGCATTTTCATTCATGGTAAATAAAATCATAGGAATGTATCAGGCTAAGTAGAATAAGCTATCTCGGTATTGAGATCTAGTTTTATCCTTTCTTGATAATTTCTAATCTTTCACAATAGACAGTGTTCCTAAGAGAGAAAATTGCCACACAGATGCAATGGAAAACACAACCTCCCTTGTACCCTTAGATGATAGTGTAGAAGAGATCACTTTGTGGTTCACATTCTTTCTCTCCTATTGTCTCAGATCAATCTGAACCCAATGGTCTTGTGTGTGCACATGTAGACTCTGGGGCATGGTATTCTCACATTTATAATTAGTTAAAGACTGAAACTTTTCCTAACAACATGACTAAAAATGTTCACAATCGAATACAAAAAAAATTAGCCTAATATGTTATTCTATCTGATACTCTTTGTCAAAAGTCGTATAACGGTCCTCTTCTTCGATGTCTCACTAAGGATGAAATACCCCTTGCCCTTCAAGAAGCTCATTCAGGATCTAGGGGTGGAAATTTCAATGGTAAATCCATAATGCATAAACCAATTCACATGGGATATTATTGGCAAAAAATGGAGCATGACTACTTTTCTTTTGTCAAGAAATACCCTCAATGTCAACAACATAACAACCTCATCTGATCTCCTATACAAGAGTTTCAAAATCAAACCTCTCCTTGGCCATTTGCAAAATGGGGGCTAGATATTATTGGTAAAATATCACCTCCTTCTTCTAAAGGACATATCTTCATCATTACCGTTACTGATTACTTTACGAAGTGAGTCAAATCCACTCCACCTCGATCCACTAATGTTGAAGTGATCTATAGCTTTCTTTTGAATAACATCATTGCTCATTTTGAATTTCCTTCTACCCTTGTTTCTGATAATGGTACTTCATTTAAGAACAAAGAGGTGAAGCAATTCTTGGAAAATTTTCACATTCAACATAGATTTTCTACACCATATTGAAAGGAAAGGAAAGGGGGGAATGAATTCAATCAATATGCAATGATGAAATGACCTAGGATTCAAACACCTCTCTCCCTTAATTTCATTAGAAAGAGAGAAGATCACAAATGGATAGAAATGACTTTCAACCTTGAGTTGAGTGAACCCTATTTTGGATCTTCTGGATCTCTACTTTCTTATGATAGAAATGATTGTTTGCAATGTTTTGGAATTATTTAAAGTGCATTAACTAAATGAATTATATGGCCTAACACTTGAAATGTAAAATTTTATGATAAAAGAAACATAAACAACAATTTTTAGGCAAATCTGAGAAGGGCAGACTAGCATGCACCTGTGATAAAAAGTAGGTTTCATGGGCTCTAGCAGGACTGATTCACCCTAGGGTGAACCATTCCTAATGCAAGGGTCCAATAATATTTTTTGCAATTCTCTAATCTCAGATCTAAGCTTTTGATTCCTCTAGGTTTGATTGTCAGAAATCCTGAAATAAAATATGCAAGTGAGTTTTTGTAGCTTTACAACTATGAATGCAACAAATGTAACTTTGTAAAACTGCTCCTTAGATCAACTTTTAGTCCTTCTTCACCTGTAAATCTATGCATGCAGAGAGAGAAGTAAAAATATTTTTTGGGTGAATGGGGGTTTTCCTTAGTCAAACCCCATCTTTGGTAATTAAACCTTGATAATGAAATAATGACAAAATGAAGGAATTGATGAATGAACACTTGCTTGTTATAACTCACCAAACCCTTAATGGGTTCCCTTAGAGGACTAAAGTCAAAAACGTCACTCTAAGGCTTGGATCTTGCATGAATTGGCTTGATTAATTGATTTATTTGATGCTTGAATGCTTGAAACCTACATCACAATGTTAGCTCCAAACATGACATGAACACACATGAACTTTGACATGATGATATGATCTTGATTGCTACTATAGATGACTAATAAATCTTCTCTTCAATTCTCTTGACAATAATATTTTCTCTTGTGAAAGTTTCCTTAATGATAGATTATTTCAATTCATAAAAAGACTATGTATTTATAGGTGTTTATCTAATTTCCCAAAAATTAGATTCTAAAATTTGACACTTGAAACTTGAATTTGAATCATTAAAATGCTACCAAATACATATTAAAAATTGGGTCCTAGGACTTAAAGGGGACCCATTCTCCCTTGGGTGATTGGGTCCTAGGACCTAAGTCCAGGACACTCTATTTCCAAGGTGATTTAATTAATGTTAGCAATTGTTTAACATAGGTTTCCTTTTCAAAAAGCGAGAATAATAAGGCTTTGGAATGCATAATTTAGTCAATTAGAAGCTTAATTAAGTCCAATTAATTAAGGGGATGCAAACAGTGTAAAATTATAAAGGTATACAATTTCCTATGCCATATTTAGCCCCCACTTTAGGGAGAGTATGAGCTCAAGCTCAAACTCACACTAAAGTATACAAATAAGTCAAGAGAAGTCTAATTGTACAACTATTGGAAAGATAAGATGACAAAGATCAAGGAAGATGATCAAGCCCCCAAGATCTAAGATCTCATGGAAAACCAACAAAGGCACAAAATGCAGCAATGACACAAGATACACAATCATACAATAAAAAAATCAATGCAAAGAGAAAAGGAAAGGAAAAGTATGGATCAAGCCTCGACTATTTTTCCAACATGTATGGATCAAGCATCAGCTATTTTTCCAAAAAATCATTCACAAGTGAAAACATGTTGTCAACTATGCAAACAAAATACTCAAGAGGGCTAGTGAAAATTCGTTGTTCACTAGGTGGGCCCAAAGGATGAGAAACACACACTAGGTATCCAAGGTGTGTACTCATAAAAAGGGTGGCACACGGGTAAAGTCATCACAAAAATTGTGTACCCATAAGTCAGTGCCAAAATGATCAATACCGAAATGAAATCATATAAATGAAATAATTCCAACACATGCCCCCACTTTAAATAAATTGCTAAACACCATGTTGTGATAAATTACTTTGAAGTATAAAATGATGAATGCTAATTGATAAAAAGGGCCATGAGAGATTATTTGGAAATCCCTATGCCAATGATATGTTTTCAAATAAATTCACTTCATGAAAAAGGAGGTTTCCCCACATGCAATCCAAAGATAACACATAAGGGATCCATGGATTCAAGATCAACATAGGTCTTGCTAGTGTAGGAGCACCAATTCAAGTCAAATGAATTTGCTATAGTTTTTTCCTTGATAGGTTGTCTTAGGGTTTGAAGTATTTTGTTAAGAAAATAAGGTCTAAGTAGACCATTTTACATGTATTAGGGTTCACTTTTGTAAGTTTTGCAATATTGTCAAAATGATGTAAAAAATGCAAAAAATGCAAGATTGTAAAAGTTGTCAAGAATGCAACATTTGGAAGGTGAAAGGTCTAATGTCATGTTTTGGTATGATTTGAGTCTATATTCATAGGAAAAGGTCATTTTATCATGTATTTGAGGTTCCTAATTTCACATTGTCATATTTTGGCATCTTGGAAGAAAGTTGCAAAAGTGTACAAGTTGGAATGCCACAGGTTTGAAGTTCAAAAAATTAGTTTGTATCGGTTGAGTCAATTGGTTCTCAGGTAGAAAAGGTTTAAATATGTGGAGGATCTCAATGTAAATGGGCCTTGGTGGTTTTTGGAGTAAAAACTAGAAGAATATCACAGTTTCTGGTATTTTCTATGTAATCTTCCTGTTTACTAGCCCGGTACAGTTCCATATAGAGGAAAATTGCTCTAAAAGTTTATGAATTCATAGGAGGCATGAATTGACATCATTTTTCATTTGGTTTGAGCATTTCAAATGGAATTTGGGAGGAGTTTGAGTTATTTTTCTGTAGCAGGTTTGTAATACCCTATTAAGGGTTTGAGAGCCTTTAAAATGTGTTAAAGGACCATTCCACTGACTATGATTTCTATAACTAGTGGAATGGGTCACAAATAAGTAGGTGTAGATGTTATTTGGTTTATTTGAGTAGGGAGTTGGATTTGATGGAGTTTTTGAGTGTTGCCCTAGGGTATTTTGAGTGTATTTAGACATAAAAATGATGGTTTTAAGGAGTTTGATGAAACAGTGTTAGTAAGGGATAGCTAATGGACTTTTAAGCATGTGTAGGTATCATTAAGTGTGTTGGAAGCATTGGCAGAGTTACTGGAGGGTTGGAGCATTATTTTCCAATAAACCCTCTTGAAAAAGGGTTAAATTGAGGGTTTGGTAACTTGAAGAATTAGTAGGTGCTTCACATCTTGAAAATTGTTTATTTAGGCCATTTAAGACCTATGGAGAATATCTTAGCAGTGTTTTGAAATTGAGACAAGGTTTTTTTGATACTTCCTTTGAAAAATAGGCCTAAATGGACATGGAGGACAGCGTAGCAACAACCATTTCGATGATATGCTCCAAAACAAAGGTATGTGGTTTTGAGAAATGTTAAAGTAGACAATAATGGGTATCTAGAATGATATATAGTTAGTGGGTTTGATGAGAATTGTGAGAGATATGCTTAATTTTTCTAGTTTGGACTACTACTAGCAAATAGACTTCTTATGAGTGGATATTTGGAGAAGTGTGAGTTAATTGTTTGAGGGAACTTGATTGGGTTTGAGTCAGTCATTTTTTTGTTGTTTAAGGTGGTTTGAGTATTCAACAAGAGGTTTTATGCCCTAATCTCAGTTTGAGTGTTTTCAAGCAAGTGTTTTGTGAAGGAGGCATGAGTCCAAGTTGTATGAACAAGCAAGAATTGGTTGAGTTTAGATAAGTTGAGATTTTTTGAATGTTTTGGAACCCCTATATTGCATCACTTGCTACAGTGATATAATAGAGCTTGGAACCATCATCATTCCCCAAATACTCATAGAACAACAAACACAAAGGAAGAATGACACATAGAGAGAAAAATAAAACAAAAGTTTTTGGGTCAACATGGAAGGGACCTAAATGTCTCAACAAATTGTATCATTCCAAAAAGGAAAACATGAGATAAAATAAAATATAATGTTTACAACATTTAAAAGAATGAAGATGCAAATAGAAGAATGTCATGATAGGTTTGCTTCCTTTATATCCTTGCACCAACGAAGTAACAAGGTTCATCCAAATAAATTTCACAAACATAAAGACACACCAAGTAGCATGGTATGGGTATCAAATTAAGCACATGCAATCACAAAGAACATGAAAAGAAGACAAAGAAAAGAATACTATGTCACATGCAAACCACCCAAAGCACGCCATCTACATCCCAACCTTGATCATTATATACATAAGGTGGATAACTATCCAAAGGGGCAACAAGTGCCATACTAAGACAATCACCAATTTCAACACATGGTGATTCACTCTTGTTAGGAGGATCATCATGATTGCCTCCATCTAAGTTCATGGAAGAGGAAATTAAAAAATTTAGCTCATTATGCACTTCCTCATCAATCTTAACAATCTCATCATCATCATCCAAATTAATCACAATGGGAGGTCTAATGACAATATCCATTATAGGTTCATGTTTTTGTTGTGGTGAAGGTGGTGAATCATCATGCTTTATTTGAGTTATATTTTGATCTTGGTTAGTTGGTTTTTTATTTTCTTTTAACTGATGAGCAATAGCATAACGGTCTACACCTATGCTCTTTAGCATTTCAGTTTCTTCTTGCATGGTTTTCAAGTCATGATGGTGTAGGAACAGGTTTATCAACCATTGGTTTATTTTCTTCCTACAAGGGAGGAATGGAAGGAACCATCAGAGATTGGTCAACCACTTTCTCTTCAATTTTATAAACTTGTTTGATTTTAGGAGGCACCAAAGGAGTTGCATGGTTATATCTTAGTCTTTTGTAGGAAATGGGCAGAGGAATTATGGCAGATTTGTCTTGGTTACTTAGAAAGGCTTTTGGCTCAATCATAGGTTCATCAATGATAGGTTGAGAAGGCAGAGCATTCATGGAATTGAGAATATTGCTAAGGGATAATTCCGCTCTGCACTTTGCCTTCAAATTTTGATAAGATTTGAAAAATAATTCTTCACGAGGCTTAATAGGTTCCATAAGTTCAAACCTAAAGAAATCTAATGAAAAATTCCCAAAAGAAGAAATAGGATTAAACCCAATATGATGTATAGTAAAAATCTCATTTCCAAATGGAAATTTCAAGCTATTATGAATAACCGACGGGATGACATCCATGGAGTGTAGCCATGGGTAGCCTAACTTCACATGAAATTGGTCTAATGATGGGATGATGGAGAATGAGACATTTAATTGTTTTAGTCCAACTTTTAATGGGAGAGTGATCGAACCTATTGTAGGGTGAGAAAAACCATCATGTTTCTTGATCCATGCTTTCAATTGTTCATAATAATCTTGGTAAATTTCATGCACAAACAAAAATTCCTCAGTGATCAAATTCTCTACACACACAAGATCAACTACTATCCCATGAGTAGGCTTGTCATTGATTCTTTCGGCTATGTAAATAGGACCATCAGATGCATGTTTAATTATGTCATTTGTGAGAAAGCAATGTCAAGAGACAATTTGGTTTATCCCTTACAAGGTTGAATTTCAATGTATCCAATCATAGCATCAGGGATAGAGTCCAACATGGGTTGACTAGTGTCAACACTAGGAGTGAAAGAGTTGGAAAACCCAAGATCCACAACTAATGTACCAACACGTGATGCCATGATTCTCAAACTATGTCTCACTAAAGTATTGGAAATAGGACACTAGGTTATAATACTCATACAAGTTTTACCAAACCAAAGTGTACCACAAAATAGAAAACACAAGTAAATATATTACAATTTTTAGATATAGAATATGAGATTTACTTATTTTAGAATGCAAAAACTTGAAAATGATGTCTTTTGAATAATGTACTTGTTTTTATCAATTGACTTAAATGCAAAAACCTACAAAAAATTGCCACTTTTGAAACTGAAACTAAGATTTGCAAACAACAAGAGATAAAGTAGAAAAAGATGAATTTATGCCCAAAAATTAGAAAAATTACTAATATAAGGATAGGTTTTCCCAAGGGCGAATGGGTCTTTGTACAAGGATTTGAAATATTAAATTTTTATTTTTTGAGTTAATGTTTAAGTTCTATGTTTCAAGTTTCAAACAAAATCTTTCAATTATAGATTTACAAAAATTGATGATTAAATTCACATGTAATTTGATGGAAAAAAGCAAAAAAATGACAACTTTTGAGATTCTATTTTGACTGAATTTTCGAATGCAAATGACTAAAATATTCCCTTATGCAAATTACTATGTGAAATATATGCAAGAATTTTGAATTTTTGTGAATTTAAATGATGCAAAAATGTAATTTTGAAACCCTAAATGAGATGCAAACAAACCAATGCAAATCTTAGATCTAAGGTTTTAGAGACTTCCAAATCAAAATTTATGATGTATAATGTCAGGTTCACCAAAATGAAATGAAAGGAAAAGGGGGAATGAATTCAATCAATAAACAATGATGAAATGACCTAGGATTGAAACACCCCTCTCCCTTAATTTCATTGAAAAGAGAGATCATGAAGGGACATAATTTACTTTCAACCTTGAGGTGAGTCAACCCTATTCTAGATCTTCTAGATCTCTACTTTTTTATGATAGAAATTAATGATTTGCAAATGAATTATATGACCTATCACTTGAAATGCAGAATTCTATGATAACAGAAATGGAAACTAACAATTTGTAGGAAGATCTGAGAAGGGAAGACTAGTTTGAACCTATGATAAAAAGTGGGTTTTAGGGCCTATAATAGGACTAGTTAACCCTAGGGTGAATGGTTCCCAGTGCAGGGGTCCAAAAATACTTTTTGTAGTCCTCTAATCCCAGATCTAAGCTTCTAATTCTTCCAAGTTTGACTATTAGAAAGCCAAAAATAAAATTTACAAGTGATTTTTTGTAGCTTGACAACAATGAATGCAACAAATGCAACTTTGTAGAAATGCTCCTTTGATCAAATTTTAGTCCTACTTCATTTGTAAATCTTGACATACAAAGAGAGAAGCAAAAAAAAATGTTTTTGGATGAATGAGGGTTTGCCTTAGTCAAACCCCATGTTTGGTAATTAAACCTTGATATGAAATAGTAACAAAATGAAGTAATTGATGAATGAACACTTTCTTGTTACAACTCACCAAACCCTTAATAGTTTCCCTTAGAGGACTGAAGTCAAACACATCAATCTAAGGTTTGGATCTTGCATGAATTGGATTGGTTAATTGATTGATTTGATTCTTGAATGCTCAAAACCTACATCATAGTGTTAGCTCCAAACATGACATGAACACACATGAGCTTGACATAATGATATGATCTTTATTACTATTGTAAATGATTGATAAATCTACTCTTTAATGTTGTTGACAATAATATTTTCTCTTATGAAAGTTTCCTTAATGCTAGATGATTTGAATTGATAAAAATACTATGTATTTATAGGTGTTTATCTAATTTCCCTAAAATTAGATTCCAAAAGCCGACACTTGAAACTTGAATTTAAATCATTAAAATTCTGCCAAAAACATATTAAAAATTGGGTCCTAGGACTTAAAGGGGACCCATTCACCCTTGGGCGAATGGGTCCTAGGACCTAAGTCCAGGACACTCAATTTCCAAGGTGATTTAATTAATGTTAGCAATTGTTTAATATAGGTTTCCTTTTAAGAAAATGGGAATAATAAGGCTTTGGAATGCATAATTTGGTCAATTAGAAGCTTAATTAATTCCAATTAGTTACAGGGATGAAAAGATAGTGTGAAATTATAAAGTTATACAATTTTCTACACTACACATATTATCCTCAATCTAATGGCCAAGTTGCATCATCTAAAAAAACTCTTGAGTTGATTCTTCAAAAAATAGTGAACAAACACATTAAAGATTGGCATAATCAATGATCGTTGATTACAGGCCTACGAACATCTCCAAGCTAATCAATGATATTTTTCTAAACATTACAATTAGGGTGTTCTTTCTCACACATTCAAGATAGGTGATCTTGTTCTCTATGAGAATTAGAGAAGTGCAAATGTACCACCTAATCAAAAGTAGAATTTCAACCCTAATTGGTTAGGTCCTTACATAATCACCTATGTGTATGGTTTTGGCATGTATGGACTATCATTTATGGATGGTACACCTCTAAAATAATGATTTAATGCAATGCATCTCTATTGATACTATGCATAGAGTCTATGTGCCATATGCATGACACTCTATCCTCTTCGGGGATTTCAATTCATTATGCTATGAAATTTCTTCATTAACACATTGTATTTTTAGTTTGTGTTATGATGTAAACATGTGTATGTAATTGATTTCTTTAATTAGGAATTATATATACATGTGTTTTATTATGTTGTGTATTCGTGCATTATGTTTGATTAACATCTTTTTTTCAAGTATTTGATCATCATTGTATTTAATTAAGGATGCATCCATGTGTGTTTACTAAATGATGATAGAATCTAATCTAAGTATACATCCATAAACATATATCCATTACATAATCATACATGAAACATAAATACACATAAGAAAACCATGATGTCAGTAAAAAAAATCTCATTTATATATATCAAGAATTTCATGTACATGTATCACATCATTATGTCAAAATGTGGTGTTTTTATATCTATATGTGTATCTATACATCAAACATTATATACATTAAAAATGATTTGGTATACAAAATCTAGCATGCAAAAGTCGAGCCTCTAGCCCCCATGTGTGTGTGGCTCCCCGTGCTCTCTAGTGTTGGTGGTGGTACTGGTGGAGGAGAATACTAGATAGATGTGTATGAATTTGATCGATGAGATTGCGACACAGAAATCCTTCATGACTATAGACCTCAAATATCCCCTCTAAGATCTATTGCATCCTCCCGTAGTTGCACGACACAATCCTACAAGGATGCCTCCTACTCACAGACCTACTGGAGCTCATCCTGGAGTTGTTTCACCAAGGGATTAACAGTTTCCATCTTCGCCAAATCTTCCTACCTCCCAAGGTCATCAATATAGATCTATAGGGCATCATGTTGCTATGACACTCTCAGCCCATGTCACAGCCTAGTCTCACTCAACTAAGGCAGTGAGGATCTTTGCAACTTGATGATCTCACTTCCTAATCATGGTGGCTAGCTTCATGATCCTCTGGATGGCCTCGACCTGTGTCTCCTCGTACGCCATCCTCATGAATGCCAAGGCTCAAAAAGGTGTGCATGGCACCCTACTAACAAAGGCTTGTATGCATCAAAGATCATCCAATGGATCTAGACAGCTAGGGAAACCTCTGATATGCATCACTTGATGAAGGTGATTCACTCTTGTGTGTCCACTACAACCACAAAGAAAGTGGACACTATCAATACCATATCATACTAAACCATGTTTATATATATGAGAAATTTGAAAGGAAAAAGAATTGAAATGAAATAGCATGTATCACATTTGTACATGGGTCTCCATCCTATCAATGTAGATTAGGGGGAGGTGCTACCGCCTGCCTACTAGGTGTTGCTAATGATGTGGGGACTGCATGTGGGAGTGAAGATACATTTCGTCACTGTCTCGACCTCTCCAATTCTCCAATTGTTTTTTCCTTCCCCCCCTCACCACCTAGCCCTTGTGCATTAGTATTTCCCTCAGGGGCACCTTCCTAGAAAATCAGGATCAAACCCATCGTTGCCCATCACTCTGCAAAACAGTGGGTGACATTGACAACATTAGTTGGAAGGGTCAAGGGATAATCATCATTGTCTGACCCATCATCACTTAGTGCGATGTCTATGATATTCAAATGGGATTAATCCCCTACTCAAGTCACGATCCTATCCAATCGCACGTACATAGGAACAACCAGTGGGATGGTCTAAACCTACCCAAACTACTAGGCCACCTGATGCTAATAATATGATACTATAATACGGTCTGATCAACCCACTAGGATTTGATCATGTTACATCTTATGTAGCTACCTCTTGTCAGTCATCTAGAAGTCTATCTACCTATATGAATTCCATTTGATGTTGCATTCCCGCAACGAGTCCATCTACAGTTACCAAAATACCATGTTGTACCACCAATCATGCACTAGGGGTTATGCATGCATGAGAGGCGTACCATGTGCTAGGCTAAGGGGAAACCTGACCAACCTCATGCATCTAATATGCTCAAACACCGAAGCCTATTGTAGTGTGTAGAGCGTGAGGCTATGGTATTCATAGTGCACATAGCGCCCGAGATCATTGTAGAGATGTATGAGCATACTCCTACCCTAAGAGAAAATTGTGCCGCTCTCCTCTATTATATGGATGTAATGGACAAGGCCCCCATGCAAGTGTAAGCCTCATCCATTTATCACGATGCATAGTAAAACAACTATCATAACTTGGCATACAAGTGGCATCACCACTCTCCTTTGCTCTATCCATCACATGTAAATGTGGCATGTGGTGTCCCTTGGAATCACCCACTCAAGGCATTATTGTTGGGTCTCATGGGCATCTTGCACCATCTTGCCCTCAACATAGGCTACCCACTCTCCCTAGACAAGTAGGCTCATGTTGTGGTTGATGTCCTCAAGGGTGACGATCATCTCTCCCATCAACAAATAGAATGAAGATATGTTGGAATCCAAACAATCCATGAGTACCATCAACATTGGAGTGTGATAACAGATCTCCAGTATGGTGTATACCCACTAGATTCCAAAGTGCTATAGTAGGTATTGATCATCGGGATGCATCTCATTGTTGTGGCCATGTAGCAATCATAGAATCGATTTGCCAACATACTCATGAATCTATTGGCATATGATTTTGTGAGATGGTTTTTGGCTTATAACGTTGTCATTGATGGAAACTAAGGTCATCTCCATGGTCCACAGATCTCTATCTAGTCATACTGGCAGACAAAGTAGAATATTATGTTTTACCAGTAGAATACTTGTGGAACAAAGTATCCAGTCAGTTAGCTTCACCGGATCATTGTTTTGTGTTGTGGATCTCTGGAATTACCTGTTGAGCACGTGGATTTTCATTTCATTGAGTTTTGGGGTATTGTATTAGTTGTTATACGAGTTTGGAGGTCCGATAGGATATTTTTTGTTTATTTTCTTGATAGAGCCGACTCAATGTAAGTGGTACATTGTGGATGTATAAAAGCGAACTTATTTAAGTTTTTTTCAAATTCAAATGCCTAATTATTGGTCCTAGCTACTTTCTAGCCGACTTGTTTAGATATGGATCGAAATTGTGCATGATTTGGGCCAGCAAGTTGCAAATATTATTAAGTTTTGTTGAGCCGACTTGTGGCGATTAAATCCTTAATTGTGGATATATTTAGATGATCGGATATATAATTGTAGTAGTAGTAGAAGGTACATGGATGCATGTTGCGAATTTCAAAAGAGAGTCTGAGTGATATCATGCGCAGTTTCACTTGCGCATAAATATTTTTGTATGTGAACTTGAGCAGTAAAGGGCAGAAGTTTGGTATCAGTCATCAGGACAGAAGTTCATCATTAGAGCTTAACCGGAACTGCAATCAAGCATTGGTAGATGTTATTCAGTCAGTTCAATCCTTTTGGATCTAATCCAAACTATTGTAAGGATAGTAAGTCCATTTTTGAGCAGTGAGCTCTAGGCAGTGAGCCTGAATGCAAGTGCATTCTCACTTTGTAATATTTCTTTTGAGTATACTCAGAACTTATTGTAGATTGGCCATCCACCGTGGTTTTTCCCTTAACAGGGTTTCCACGTAAAAATCCTTGTGTTATGGTGTGTGGTTTCTTGTTTTCAGTCTCTTCTTATTGATTTTAATTAAATGTTTTAAGTGGATTAAACATCAAAAGAAAAGGATCAATTTTTGTAGAACATTGATTCATCCCCCCCTCTCAATGTTGCTTGTTTCCAACAATTGGTATCAGAGCCCATTCCTCGAAAGAAGTCTAATAGCTTGGGGAGATCTTGGAAATTTTTCTCAATGGATACAAGCAAACTTCAACAACAACTCATGGTGGCCTTGGATGATCTTGACCAGTCAAAATTTGAGATCCGGGAACTGCAAGAAAATCTTGCAAATGCAGAAAAATTCATCCAGTCATTGAAAGATAAGATTAATGAATCAAGGGAGAAAAGAAAGGAACTATGTGGTCAGCTTAAGTAGAAGAACAAAACCAGTGAAGATGAACAACTCTTGATCAAGCCCTGAAAGAGAAAACAAAAGAATGTGAAAAGTTTTCCCAAGAAAATGTTGCTTTGAAGCATGAGATGAAATCCATCATGATGAAGATGACCAAGGAATTTGAGGATAGAAAGAAGAATGAATAAAAGCTTGCACAATCTCTAAAATAAAAATCTGAACAATGCAATCGATTAGAAAATGAATTGGAGCAATCCAAGAACAATGAAGAGGAGCTTGAAAAACAACTTGATGATCTCAGAGATGAACTTGCTACTGCAAATGAGTTCAAGGAGAAATTCAAAGCAAGTTCAGCCAAACTTGATGAATTAATCAAGGGACAAAGAACTGATGGTGACTGACGAGGTCTTGGATATGAAGAAGGAGAAAACTTTGGATCTGGACAAAGGAACTCTGAACAAAGGACTTTCGGACAAAGAAAATTCTAGCAAGAAAACTGGATGAATGAACCCAGAAGGAATCTAGTAAGGCAACCTAATGCTCAAAGATTTAATGGTTATTGTTATACTTGCAACAAATTTGTTCATATGGCTTCTCAGTGTAGGAGTAGGGTGAACATAAGTAGACAATCATTCTCAAGTCAATATTTTAATTGTCATAAATATGGTCATAAGTCAAGTGAATGCAAAACTGTGATGCATAACTTTCTTAGAAATGTCAGATGTTATGCATGTAATAGATTTGGACACATTGCTAATCAATGCAGATCAAGACAAAATCATTGGAACAGTTGGGCTAGAAAGAAAAGTGTTGTGTGCTACAGTTGCAAAAAATTCGGTCACACCTCTAGATTATGTTAACAAAATAGGTTCGGTAAGACATAACAAGCAACCAGATGTTAAGGGAAAAGGAAAAATCACTAATGATGAGATCAAGAAGCAGATGCAAAAGAAATGGGTGAAGAATAATTCCTCTACAGAAGGAAGTGGATCATCACTAGAAGTTACTTCTGGTAATACCTCTGGAAATTAATTTTTAGTCTCTGCCTTAGGGGGAGTTGTCAAGGAAATTTATCAAACCCCCTATAAGTGATTGATACTGGAATTTAGATGAGTCTAGTAGGAAATTGGATATTCTTCATAAATTGTGAAACGAATCTACGACATCAATGGAGAAATTTGTAAATCCACACAAGAGTTATTTTCCCTGGAATATAAAAGACAGAGAACCAGCTGAATTAGGGCAAGGCCATTTATTCAAAAAGTAAGGATTTAGGTTTGATGACAATAAAAGAATGGTTTTCACTTTCATTTTTCATATTGCTTTCAAACGAAATAAGTCTGGAGTGCTATGAGGTGATCTTTTCCAAATTGAGAAGGGATCCAAGTAAAGAAGAGAATCTGTGATCAGTCTTCATTTCGTCTCTAAAAGGTATTTATTGCAAAACCTATAAAATTGTTTGCTCGCAATTATGTCTACCCCTCTTTTGGTTGAATTCAAGGATAGGCCATGACCAAAGTTCAAATGGAATCCATATAAGTTCATAGACACAGAACCCCTAGGAGCATTTTCGTCGGTTTCGTACGAAGTTCTTCATATAGAAGATATTAGGGCATATGTGCACACTAATATTGAAGATTTGAGTAGTGCACAACTATTGGAATTGTACTCTAATCACATAGTTCAAGAGGATTTCTCTGTGAAACTTGAATTTCAATCCCTAGTAGACAAAAAAAAATTGTAATTCACAAAATTTCCTATATTTGAGGAGAATGAGTGGGTTCGATACATACTGAGTCATGTGCATGATGAATTCATGTGGTTGGACGTGCCATTCAAAATTACCAAGGAAGCTATATGTGCAGTCATAGGCTTGAATTCCTCCAGGAGACTTCCTATATTAAAGTTGGTAAAGAATGATAAGGTTACTAAAGCGACTGGCTCGCATTGGGATAGAAGGGCAATGACTATAGAACATATTGTTGAGGTTGATGTAAAATTTGCATCTATGGTCATAGGATACAAGATTTACCACTCGAGTTGGGAAAATTTTGTATCTGGCACTGCCATCTACATAGCATATGAAATGATCAAACAAAATGCAAATTACGATCTATGCGAATTACTCAGAGGTCAACTATTGGAGAACCTAAAAAAGATCAAGAAAGACAAGAAGAGTGTATTCAAGTTTGGAAACTTTTTAATCTGTCTGTATTTCTATTTCTTAGGTGAGGTACTAGGAATTGGTAAATCTCATTGGTGAAATGACATTTTGGTAGCAATTCAGATTTGGGATATGCTATGTAGTCTTGGGGATCGGCAAACTCACAACGCAACCCTGTGGGGTCATTTTAAAAGCTTTCAAAATCATATGCATGCTAGAGAGATAATTCCTAAATCCTTGGTGGAACAATATAAAGACTTAATATGCTTCATGGTTGACATCGACCAATTTCAAATGGAATCAGCTGATCCTTGAATTGTTTGGATCATGCCTATGGGATATGAAGGGGATGAAAACATTATGAGGATGTACGCAGAACATCTACTAAATTCACCACTGGATCCTAATGAAGAAAGGTTTGGAACTTATGTAGAGAAAAGCTTACAAGTCCACTCAAATTTGAAAAAGCCCATGTCAATTAGAAAGGTGAGAAAGGAAACAAAAGTCCTTGCAGAGAAAATGGGTCTTCCAATTGAAAAACTGAAAGAAATAAGGAGACAAAGAGAAGGAAAAGACAACTCCAACTGGTTCAGGAACATCTTTTTCTAGAAAAAGAAAAATTTCCCCATAAACACAACCAAATCAACCCAAAGCCTCTGGAAGAAGAAAGAAGAATAAAAGTTTAAGAACCTACAAAGTTGCATCCACAAATGAAGAAGAAGAAAAAGACTCAGAAGAAATTGTTAAGGAAATAAAGGCAACTGGGACTCATGTTGTCAAACTTAATAAGAGAAAGCCTTCTAGCAAAGATGAAGAAGCAAAGAAAAAGACTAAAATTGATAAGCCTAGTATGTCTATGGAAGAAGTTGTGAATGCAGCAGTAGAAGACGGAAATATCAAGCCACTCTGTGACTAATATGAGACTTTTGATGAATCCAGTAAGATGATTCTTGAAAAAGCCATAGTCAAGCACTTAAATGTTTTCAATAAAACTCTAATTGAAATCATGTTTGGCTTGCCTACAAGCCTATATGAAGGTTTGGAATCCAGAAGATAAAATTCTAGAACCAAGGAAGAAAACTTGAGGAAAAGAGTTCTTGCTGACTTGTGCCCGGAAATGGGAATTGAAGAAATGGATAAACTTCTTCATAAAGCTAAAAAGGATTTTAGAAGCAAGTCTAGAATAAAAAAACTAACGATTGGTGACACTGATGTTGTTATCAGTGAGACTAAAAAAATTCTAAAACAATACTTGTCAAAGCAAAAGGTAAATACTGAAGAGATCAATACTGAACATGTTGAAGGTCATGAGGAAGCGAATGTAGAAGTGAATAAGTCAGAAGAAGGAAATGAAAATGTGGAAGAAACAAATGTATCTAATCTTCCAATTTGTGAGGACATTCTAACTTCCCTCAATGTTGAAAACACTAAGATACCTGTGGAGACTAAAGTCCAAATTGGAGTGATTGTTGAAGAGAAAGATGTGTCTGGTGAAGGAAAGGAAATACCAAAAGTTATTTCTGAAACTCAATCTAAGAATGATAAGGGAAAGAATAAGGAGTTCAGCTCAAAAGAGGAAAAATAATCCCTATTGGAACGGTAGATAGAATCATATTCTAAGCTTGATGTGAGTTCAATCAACTTATCAACTTTGTCCCCAATCCAGATGCTGAAAGTTGCCAAAATAGCTCAAGATAAAGCTAATGAGAAAATACTGCAATCTCACATTGAAGATAGTGTACTGTTGAATCTCGCTTCTGGAGTTCTATAGAAACTAATGCCTACCCATGTCATGGACCCAGCAGGCTCTTCCTCTGGTGAGCTGAAAAGATTAATAAACTCTGTAGATTCTCATTTCAAAACTTTTGAGGATTCTGCACTAGTCAAAGTGCAAAAGGAATTTAAGGTGGGAATAATTGGTAGCCTAAAAGAACTGATTGCCAAGGATAAATCTCTATTGAGTACTTACATAGAGAATGTCCAAGGTGTTGTAACTGTAGGAGGAAATGTGTACAAATCCTGCCTAATCCTATCAAAATTTACTAAGGCAAATGAGAAGAAGATAAAAGATATTGAGCAGTAGTTGATCATTATTTCCAACACCTTTGATCCATTGGCTGGAAGTTTTTGTCATCAAGATGGTCAGGTAATGCCTTTGCTCGACCAAATAAAGAATTTGAAGTCTGAAAATGAAAGAGTTATTAGCAGAGTAAGTGAATTCAGGGGGCTAATAAGTCCAAAAATTGAGATATTGGTGAATGCCTTGAAAGAAGCAAAAAGTGTTGTGATCGCTCCTGATCCGATAATTCTAGAAGCTGCAGAAACATTGTCTTATCTTCTCTTTGGTCCTATTACCATTCTAGAAAGTCTGAAAAGTGTGTGGGACTCAAATATAAACGGATTGAAGAATGTATTTCTAGACATCTTCAAATTTTTGTAAGTCTATGAACATACTTGTACGATTTTGCAATATTCGGTTTCCCTAATTTTGTCATTGATGTCAAAGGTGGAGAGAGTCAAGTGAAAAATTCCTTGATATTCTTAGGGGGAGTAATATTTTGCAGTGGAATTGTATGCAGTATTTTGAATTTTGGCAATGTGCTTATCATTTCAACACTTAGTCATTTTTCTCTAAGTGTTTCCATCAATGCCAAAGGGGGAGATTGTTGGCATATGATTTTGTGAGATGGTTTTTGGCTTCTAATGTTGTCATTGATGGCAACTAAGGTCATCTCCATGGTCCACAGATCTCTATCTAGTCATATCGGCAGACGAAGTAGAATACTATGTTTTATTGGCAGAATACTTGTGGAATAGAGTATCCGATCAGTTAGCTTCATAGGATCATTGTTTTGTGTTTTGGATCTCTGGAATTACCTGTTGAGCACGTGGATCATCATTTAATTGAGTTTTTGGGTATTGTATTAGTTGCTATACGAGTTTGGAGGTCCGGTAGGACATTTTCTATTTTTTTGCTTGATAGAGCCGACTTATTGTAAGTGGTACATTGTGGATGTATAAAAGTGAACTTATTTAAGTTGTTTTCAAATTCAAATGCCTAATTATTGGTCCTAGCTACTTTCTATCTGACTTGTTTAGATACGCATTGAAATTGTTCATGATTTGGGCCGACAAGTTGCAAGTATTATTAAGTTTTGTTGGGCCGACCTATGGCGATTAAATCCTTAATCGCGGATATATTTAGATGATCGGATATATCATTGTAGTAATAGTAGAAGGTGCTTGGATGCATGTTGTGAATGTCAAAAGAGAGTTTGAGTGATATCATGCGCAATTTCACTTGTGCATAAAGATTTTTGTATGTGAACTTAAGCAGTAAAGGGAAAAAGTTTGGTATCAATCATCAAGACAAAAGTTCATCATTAGAGCTTAACCAGAAATGCAATCAAGCATTGGTAGATGTTATTCATTCAGTTTAATCCTTTTGGATCTAATCCAAACTATTGTAAGGATAGTAAGTCTATTTTTTAGCAGTGAGCTCTAGGCAGTGAGCCTGAATGCAAGTGCATTCTCACTTTGTAATAGTTCTTTTGAGTATAGTTAGAACTTATTGTGGATTGGCCATCCACTGTGGTTTTTCCCTTGACAGGGTTTCCATGTAAAAATACTTGTGTCATGGTTGTGTGGTTTCTTGTTTTCAGTCTTTGCTTATTGATTTTAATTAAATGTTTTAAGTGGATTAAAGATCAAAAGAAAAGGATCAATTTTTGCAGAACACTGATTCACCCCCCTCTCAATGTTGCTTATTTCCAATAGAATCTTCATCCACTCTTATAAAAGAAACAAAATTCCACATTAGGGTATGTGCAAGATCATGATGGGCCAAAAAGTGGCGATATGATGGGTATGTGTAGGGTATATGTTGACGACTTTTTTTTAGCCAAAATTGATGAAACAAAAAGGGTTTTTAAAGGAGATTCTTAGCTTTCCACCAATATAAATTATGCTTTACTTTGAATTTAATAAATAATTAGTATTCATTTTCTATTTGAATTACGACTAAAGTCCGGATTGATAGGCTGATTGAAAAACATCTATAGCTTTCAAACGGTATCACATTTTTTGAATCTGAAACATGCATCACATTATATCCTTCGCATACTATAGGATTAAAAAAAAAAATGAATTTCATGAAGTTTTGACCAAGTTAAGGTGGTCAAACAAATGAGTTTTTATATTTTTTAAAATTTGTAATAAAAAATTCATAATTAATTATTTACTAGGAAAAAAATTACAAAAAAATATGCATCACATCAGGACATGAGTCCTCTACTCATATCTAAAATCTTATAAAAAAATATTATCATTTTATTCTAGTTAGGGTGGTCAGACAGACACCTACTTATTTTTTCCCTAAAATTTAAGTACTATTGCATTGAAATTAAAAATTTTCACCAAATAGATTTTTTATTAAAATAAATAAATCTAGTAGTTTAGAAACTACATTCAATTTGCTATAGATTATATTCTTATTTTTAAAATAATATAGATAACTTATTCAATTTTTTACGTCAAGTTGCCTAACTCTAATTTTTCTGAATTTTTCACTACTTAAGGGCTTATTTTTTCCATGATGATCCTACACATACCCATCAACACATTCTACATCATGAAAAAGTACTATCTCTGCATCATTTTTTCTTAAGTCCACCTCTGTGACAGAGGTGCATCACATAGATGCCTGGGCAACAAGCTTGAGCCCGAGGCCGAATAGCTCTCAATGACAATGTGAGGGATGGACGCCAATGCAACTGAAGGATGCTGACATGCTATGAAGAAAATAATGTGTTAATTGGACACCTTCACGTTGACTAGATGTCTATGCTGCTCAGGGAAGACAATAAGCTAAAAAAATTTACTAAAATAACAAGTTGGGTAAAAAATTTCCATACCTTATCTGGCTCGTCGCCTGTTGCTACTACTGTGTGGAGCTACTCGATCCTTGATGCTATGTAATCACATCTGTGAGGAATTTTTCTCACTTATCTCTCACAAAATTCAATAAACTCCCTATTTTGAATAGTGAAAATGACCCTTTGATGGGCCTACTTGGGACATATATAGGTCCTTTTTTCCCTTTTTTATGGAAAATTTTCATGGAAAAAATGTTCCTTCCATCATTCATGTTTTTACCCCACCTATTTGGGGGGAAAAACAAGAGGGGGAATATATTCACCTCTTCCTCATATTTTTCTTTTGAACCACCAAGTTTTTCTTAAGAATTCTTCTCGCCATGGTAGATTTTTCTGATTTTTGAAACTAACTTGATTTTGAGTTTTGCAAAATGAAACTTCGCATTAGGCGTTGTAATTTCTCATTGAGCTCAAATGTTGAGGGAATCACTAGTATATGTTTGCTCGACCTCTATGGCCTCTACAATATCCTTTTTCAAGCAAATTTGTAAAAAAATTAAATTTTTCATCTTGCATTTGTCTTCTTTTCTACTTTAGTGTAGTTGATTTTTCTTTGAAAATTCAACTCACTAAAATTGGGGGAAAATGTAGTGTCATAAAATTGCACCCCATGGAAATTTCACACTTGCACACTTATCCTGTTGCATTCATGGGACCTTTTTGCATTAATGAAAAAAACTTATGAGTCAAAATTTCATGATTCCAACTTCATAGGAGACAATGATGAATCGTTAGCAGTCTATACACCTCATTTCTTGTGAAATATTGAGAAACATATATATGTGACACACATATGTCCATGCAATGTGCTAGCATCACTAAACTTTCTGAGTTTCAAATGAGGGAATCTCACGTCCTTTACCTATGACATGCGTCATTACAATAAAAACATGAGTGTAATAGCTCTTTGTGCCCATGTAGCCTCACAAAAGTCCTCTTTTTACTCATTCTTTCATTCATCCTCACTCTCTCTTGTTTGATCTTGTTCTCTTCCTCTATTATGTTCTACATCTATTCTTTCTTGCTTCTGTAGCGAAGCTCTGCTAGATTTTTATCTTGTCGACAACCAAGGATCTCTTGCAAGCAAGCATGTCTCATCTATTAAGCCAAAAGGGAGCCATGAACTTTTGGTAACACTCTCTTGTCTAATTTGTCTCATCTACTTGCAATCATCTACTTGTCTCATCTATTTGTGATAAGGGCTCTCCTTCACAGTGGGGTTTGTTCCTATCACACATCTTGTCTATTATATTTTTATCATTTTATCTATCTCTATCTATTTGTCTATTCGTGGAAGTGGAAAGGCCAAAATAGGGGTTTGATTGAGTCAAGCCCTAAAACAGCCCCAAAATTTTTCCTCATCCTTTTTGTGTCCAAATGTTCAGATTTGAAGAACTGGGTATTGCATATTTCAGGATTTTATCCTTTGTTTTGATAGGGACAATAGTGTGGGACACAAAAATCCCTGTATTGTGTTGTCATCTATTGGTCAATACTTTTCCCTTATGGGGGTAGAATCTATAAGTCTTAATATTTTTATTCCTATAATTAGTGTTTCATAATTTTCTATCAGTTCCTACTAATTTATAATTTTATCATTCTAGTGTTGGTGTTTCAATTAGCACCTCTGGAGTGCTTATTTGAAATAGATAGTTATGCACAGAATTAACTGCTCTTCAAATTAGGAGGGGAAGCTCCCTCTTTTGTTGATGGTTACGTAACAGTAAAATGAACTAAGTTCCTATCTTTTTTACTCAACGACAAGGCACAAGGGTGATAAAACACAATGCATTGCAGCTAAGGTTTTCTTTGGTTTCTGCATATATTAACTAAAACTAGGCTAACTTTTAATCTATCATATTTCCTCAAGAAAAATAGAGCATGAGGTTATAGGAGCTATTTGGGAATGGTTCGATCAATTAGATGAACTATCTCTCAGAATGCATCTGAAGGCTCTGAACTTCCAGATTTACACCAAAATAGAACTCATACAAGTAATCTTCAAATGGTAGGCTAGATCTCAAAATTCCCAAGGAGGCAGAGTGCTCTTTTTGAGGTGTAGGATGAAAGGTAGACTACTAGAAACAACATATAACGATAATCCTACTCTCTAAATTCCCAAGGAGGCGTAGTGCTCTTTCTAAGGTGTAGATTGAAAGAAAGGTTATTTGAAACAACATACAATGACAAATCTTGAGACTTTTGGATGAAAGGCACATGGCTTTCCTGATTTATTATTTCAACTTCAATCAAATATTACACTTTGGGACAATAACTTCTGTGAAAGATACAATCACACAACAAGAAATCAACCAATAACACATAAACATAAATTGAACACACCTATCTAAATAGAAAGAATGCAAGTTGTGCTCAACATTTATCTATAACAAATATGATTCAAGAACATATATTAAGCGAACAAAGTTGAAGGATTTTGAGCTCAATGTTTTGCTACCATGAAGTAAAGTTAAAATACAATGAGCAAAGGCTCTTATTTATAGAATCTCAAAGGAGTAAGAAACCTTAAAATCTCCTTGATTTAACACTTAGTTCTTACCAATATGGAAGATTTATTCCTATGTCTAAAAGTAGGTAACCTAATAGTTAACTAGAAAATCTACTTCAGTTAACTAGTTCTAAACCAAAAGAGAACTCTAATATACAAAAGTTCCTCCAAAATAGACATGCATAATTAGTGGGATAGTGAGTTAACTTGGAAAAAGGCATCAAGTTAACTCCTCTATCATAAATGTTATTTTGGAGGGGTAGGACATCCTAACTGAGTGATTAAACCTCATCAACTCGAGTCATCATTTCCTCTAACCAGTCGTTGACTGCCTTTGCATATGGACAACTGATACTCTGCAAGATGATGATGTGTCATCTCATCATTTCCTCTCCACCCACAATCTGCTCCTGATATTCAATAGTCTTTGCAACTATGTCATCCAACTTTGTCAACATGGCTATGATCTGATCTAACCTGCAATCAACAGGATCACCATAGAAATCTCTATGGATCAGATCCTGAAACTATGTTTGTACCTCAACTAGCTCAACATATGAACCTCCTTCATGTTGGTATAGGAAAGGAATAGATGTTACCAATGTTCTCAAAAACTTGATAACACCTGCCATGATCTGTTTGTACTCAATCAATTCCACAGAGTTTGTATCATAAGCTTTCACTTTGTATGCAAGCTATTTTTTCCAAGTGTAAAGATGTTGCTTGTTCTCCTCTGTAGTAATTGAATTGTACACCACCTACAAGTCTAAGATAGTGGTCTTGTCTATAGGACTCTTCTATGTTGTGTCTCTCTCTTATTCCTGGATCTTCATGTGAAGGTCATGGGCTTTGTATCATAGCAGGTACAGCTCTACAAGTATACACCAGCCCCTGATGATGAACTCTTCCACTTGATCTCTCAAGTGCTTTCCATATAGGATCAGCTGGCTTAGTTGATTTTTTTCCACTAGGAGCTCCAACATCTGTAGAGGCAAGGCAGAGATGTTTGATGTACCATGCATCAAGTTGGATATATACAGTCGCAGTTGATGGTTTTCATCCTTTAGGGCTACTTTGTCTTTATCGTCCTTCACCATTCTTTCTTTGACACTCATTGATGCAACTTCAAAGAGATCCGATTGAACCTGACATGTGGTCTTGTTGAGGTTGACCTTTAACAAGGCGAGGTCATCAAACTCTACCCCATTTTCATTTTTGTCTTGAGGTGGTACAGCAATCTTAATGACAATATCATTGTCAGCATTCTTTCCCACATGAGCTTGCTTCTTGAGAACCTCTACCTCATTTGCATTTCTTTCTTTAGGTGGTGTAGCGGTTTCAATGATAATTTCATTATCAACATTTTTTCCCACATGGACCTACTTCTTGAGCTTCTTCTCAAGAATGTCTTGAGGGACATGATCAAATTCTGTGAAGTCTAGGTTGTAGGATGACCTCTTTCTCTTCCTTCCTAAGAGATTCTCAAGCCAATATGAATCTTGACTAACCTTGCTGGAAGGATGAATGCTAGGCCCATGAATTCCTGACGAGTGGGATTGTGTTGCAGTGTCACGTGGTGGCGAATCCGGCTCTAATTCAATATGGATTGGCAACTGTTGTTGTGGTGGTGAAATGGGAGGCTTTGCTTCCATCTCTTGTATTGTCTCAGCTGTAATTGTTTCCATGACTGGCTCAACTGTGTTTGCGGTTGTCTCCACATGTACCTCTTGTTGATTTGTATCAACAATTGGAATTCTTCCCCTTGTATGACCTAACATTGTGGCTCCTCTAGGAGGGTTACTCCATGTCTTTTTTTTGGGTTTAGCTCTAGACATGGAAGGTAGTGAAGTATGAACCAGTGGAGGCTCTGTGTTGGGAATAACTACCTTTCTTGTTCTTTTACTATCCAAGTAGAGCTAGCTATTTCTAACAACTCTGCTTGTTCTTTCCTTAATAGACGTACTTTCCTTGGCATACCAATCCACTACTAAGAGAGGTTGTGATTCAACCTAATCTATGAAGAATCAGGGAAGAATAACTTCCCCATCATCATCAGATAGTCCTTCCACATCCTCTGACAAGAAGTCAACAATTTGTGGAAGTCTAAACTAGTTGTAATTGTGTCTTTGTACTTTGAACTCGTCTTCACAGTTGAACCAATAGTCCTCCATGAAAGACTAGTGTGAATATAATTGTCCAAGGCGTGTTGAATAATGACCTCAAGGATCATATGACCATCTTTCGATGAGATACTTAAGGTTATGTCTCACCATCTCCTAGCCCATATCCTTGGCATCAGTTGTTGTCTTGCACCTGTAAAGTCCCATCTGAAAAGGAAATTTTATGGTTGGATTGCGTTTGTGACACAGAAGAGAATGTACCTTGTGCAACTACCGCAAGAATTCCATGAAGACCACCCTATTTGATGGATAGTAGTGTAACATGGCGAGATGACTAGAGTACCCATACACATGGATGTAGGTAAAATTGGGGAACTGGATGAACCAATCTGCCAAATCTACCATTTCCTCCTTGGTTGCTGGTGATATGCGTATACGGGTCTCATGATCAAGGTCTCTCATGGCGTACATCAAGAAATGATCATTTAATAGCTTGAAATCTCTTTGATTGTGTGAACTTAAGCTGTGAGAAATTCTTGAGAACCTTTTGCATACCCAATGTTCCCACATTGTTCAATGCTCTAAACTGGCCTTGGAAGGCAATCAGATATACAAGGTATGAACACATGTAAAACTTGTGAGTCTCTAGGAAACTGGTCATCTGCTTGTGGAGAGTAACACTGATTAGGGTAGGCCAGTCATAATGTTCTTTGTTGCTCACAATTTTCGTGATGACATAGTACATCCATGATTGGAATTTGTTTTCCTCTTCTTGACCAGTAATATGGTTTATTAGAGTGATAATTACTGCATATTCATCTTTGAACTCTCCACATCCTACATTCTTTGGAAAGTTGGATCTTTTCTCCTTAAGCCATTTTTTTCCATCCTCTTCCGACATTTGTCTTTTGACACATCAAATTCCTTTTTACACTCTCTCATAGACATGACCATGTTTTCTGCACATGGTGGAATGGCGAAGCACCTTTCGACATCCCTAGGCTTGAGGCTGCATATCATTCGCCCATCCACTGATTGAATCTCTCATGCAGTAGGGTTGTAATTCTTTACACAAGCTATTACAAATTCTATGCTCAGCATTGAGATGGGAATTAACGCTGCCTCAAGCAGTCTGGATTGCTTAATATTCTATAGTGTGCATTGGTCTATGCCTTCCAGCTTTTCTAAGTTGACCTTTGGGTGTGCCCAATGCAAATCGATGTCTACCATTTTTAGGAAGTTATGAGCTAAGACCTTTTTGGTCTTTTATTCGACCTAGGAGAACTACATTTTGAAAACCCTAAAGATTGACTAGGAACCCGATACTGTTCGGATAACTTTTCTACAATTGCTAAAAATAGCCTTGCCGAGAAGTACTTTTTATGAAATTTTCTGAGACATGGGTTTTGTTGGGAATAATTTTCTGAATGAACCCAGAATGTCAGAAATTCCAAAAAGTTACTTTTCCTTGTACATGCAAGAACTTCTTAGGGTAGAAGCTTTAGAGGCAGTAAGAAGCAACAAAACACTATTTTCCCTAAAAAAATTGACACATGGGTATTGTAGGTGCTTCAAAGTTGAACAAACCCAGTTTGTCTATTTTTTGAAATTGTGACTTTTTTTAGAAACCCTAAAAAAAAGGGTAGCAAGCTACTTTTTCTGGAAGAATCTGACATGTGGGTTTTGTTGAAACTCATGTGTTGATCATACCCAAAAGGTCAAATATGTGAATAAATGCCATTTACTTGGACATGCAAGAATATCTAAGACAAGAATAGAAGAAAAAGAGGGGAAGAAGTTTGGAAGTTATAAGCTTCCTCTCTGAATCTTCAAGAAAATCATGCCTAGAGATGTAAACTCTCATATACTTCTCTTCTATGCAAATTGTTCTTGAAAACATGAAGAACACTGAGAAATCCCTCTGTCAGATCTTCAAATGACTTTGGAGAGAAAAATACTTGTTCTTGAGCTTCAACCTACAAAGAAAGATAATGAATAATGATGCCTAAGCTTGATAAATAGAGTTTGATGTTGAATCAATCAAGTTTAGGCATGAACACTTGATTGAGTCAATCTTTCTGATTAGGAGTTCACAGAGATGATTTCCACTAATTTGGGGACGTTTTAGACATGAAAAGGATTTCAAAGTAGACAACTTCAGTCAATTGGGCTTATTTTGACTTTAGGCATCCAAGCTGAGGAGTTCAACATTTTTCATCCTTTTTTTTGTGACGAAGTGCCTTTGTTCGATCCTTGATTCTGATTGCTCGGTTGATCCTGAAGTGTTGCTAATAGATCCATTGCAGAGTTGAATCAACTCTGAAGAAGTGTGCTTAGGAGCTATGAAGCTTAAAACCTAAGTCTAATGCCTCTAATTCTTGGGCACCTTTTCCCAAGAAGGTGCATTTTTCACCAGACTTAGTTTGTTGGGTGCTTTTCAATTTCTCCATATTGACCCTCAATGCTTTGATTTGAGATCTCTAATGACTAATGATTCTCATTGATGTGTTGAGACATGGAATGGATAACCAATTTAGTCCCAAAAAGGGTGACTGGCCTTGAAGGTTTTGAAATTTGATTTAGGGGTCCCAAAATTATTGGCGCCCCTGGCCTGCAGGGGCACCTTTAACCTTTTTTGATGTAATTTTTTACTTTGCAATCTTTCACGAACTACCCCCATTTGATCTCCATTGTCATATGCTTGATTTATCTATTGAAACTGCTGACAATGTCATTGTTGAGATTGATCAAGATGGAGAAGGACTTCTTGGAGGTCACAAAGCTTGAAGACTACATTTGATTGCCCAAAAAGTTGGGTGCCTATTTCTAGAAAGGTGAAATTTCTGCAACACTAAGCCAATTCTTCATGTTCTTCATTCCTCATTTACTTACATTGTTTTATGCTTGATCTTCATTTGTGAATGCTTGACAGGTCCTATGAGCTTGCAACTAGATTGATCGTGAAGCTGAAAGGATGCTGAGCAAATGCCTTGTCAAAAGTAGTTGCTAAAAACCACAATAGGTGGTTCCAAATGATGGGCGCCCTTGGCCAGTAGGGGCACTTTTTCCTTACTTGACTGTAGTCTTTGATGATAAATGCTTTCAACATCTTCTATCTCTGCCTTCGTTTATCAGTGAATCAAGTGAACTTTCTTGATGATGCATTGGAAATCCAACATAATTATGAAGGAGATGACTATATTGGAAAAATTTGATAACTGCCTTTGACCTTTTAACTTCATAGGCACCTCTGGCTAGCAAGGGCACTTTTGGTTGTAGTTTCATCATTTTCTTTGAAAATTCTTATCTCTTCATGCTTCACGTTCACCATTGTAGCTTGACTGGTTCGATCACCGTGGCTGATGATGCAAACGTGTTGATCATAGCAATTTCTTTCACCATGTTGCATGTATGTGTGCTTGAAAAATGAAGGCATTGATTATGTAGCCTCTTCCTTGTAGCAAGGCGTGCATCTTCCAAACTTAGTCAATTTTCAGCATTTTTCACTTTTGAAAATCCCCTCCATCTCAGAGAATCTTTTCGAGCATCATTTTCCATGGATTCTTCATTGAAGCTATTGAGGCTTAGATTTTGATACCTGGTATTGGCCATCTGCCAGTAATGGTTGCAGAGGTCCTGGCTTTTCTCCTAAAATATGAAGTAGACCCACTAGAGTAAAACAAACTTTTTGGTGATTTTGACTTTACTAATGTGATCGTGAAGTCAAATTATCCTATCAAAATTATTTTCAACTAATTCGAGAAAGGTTTTATTTTTAGGGGTTTTCCTAAAAACATGGGTATGAAACCCCTAATTTTAAATTTTTTAGCAATTTTTAAGTATCTTCCTTGACATAAACCCACAAAAATCCTATGTGTTTTTTACCTAAAACAAACTTTTGACAACAAGTTTACATGATTTAGATCATTTTTAATCAAAATTCCTTATTGAAGGAAAAATTATTTTGGGTATAACATTAGGCTTCATCTGGTGACCATGTCGGATACTTACGGCATAAGAGAACCAAGAATCTCTAGTTTTTCATAGACTAGTATTCTTATCAGTTGGGCATTAGAGTCAGGACTTATTTCCTAATTCACTTAATAAGTGTAGTTCTCCTAATTATTCACCTAAAACAAGACTACCTAAGAAAAAACCTAAAACACGACGATACTTTATAGAATGGGGAAAAACATTACAACATAACAAAAAGCGGAAATGAAACTATTTATAGAAACTCAACCCACCCCCGAAGGGATGAAATGCTTCAAGTACTGCCCGTTGTATGGTAGCAGGAAAATACCTCCATCTGAATGTGAGAGAATATAGGAATTCTCTCCTATGAAATCATGGATCTGGAATGGCCCTAGCGAAAGGGAGTCAATTTTTTCGAGCATTCCCTTTGGCTTGTGTCTCTTGTCCCATAACAGGACCTTGTCTCCAATCTATAAGTCTTGTTGACGAGCCTTCTTGTCGAAGTCTTCTTCACTAGCTCTTGATTCTGAGTGATCTTACCGACTACCTCCTCCCTTTGCTCTTGTAGTTTTATTAGGCACAAGATGCATTTTTTGATCGTATCTTTGAATTCTTCATCCTCTAGTGTGGATAGTAGCTACAAAGCGAACAACTCCAAAGTGATGGGTAACACAGCCTTTGTGCCATATAAGATAGTAAAATGGGAAGTGCCAATAGCTCTCTTGGGTGTGATTCTATTGGCCCAAAGAGTGTCATACAACTTCTTGTGCTAAGCTCATTGATTGGAGTCAACCATCTTGTGCACAATCGTGACGATGTTATTGTTAGATTATTCGGCTTGTCCATTACCTTGTTGATAGTAATTTGGAGAGTGGGACAAGGTGATTTTGTAATCAAAACAAAATTCTACTAACTCCTCTAACGAGAAGCTTGTTACATTGTAATCCATGATCTTTGTGGTACCCTAAAGCATGTAATGATGTTTTCTTTGAGAAATTCGCACATGACTTTGAAAGTAACTTGCTTGGTATGAATTACCTCAACCCATTTTGTGAAGTAATCTATCACTTTAAGGACATAAACATGCCCTTTACTAGAATGTGGGTTGATTGGACCTACGAAGTCTATGCCCCATTGTTGAAATAGATCATCTATAACCACCAACCTTAGTGGAATGGCTACCAGCTTAAGTTTTCCAAAAAATTGTTGGCACTTTTGACATTTGTGCACCCAATCATATGCATCATGGAACAGAGTTGGCCAGAAGAACTGTTCCCGCAGGATTTTGAATGTCATGACCCTTGATGAAAAGTAGTTGACGCATGCTTCACTATGAAATTCCTCCAACAACCGCCATTTTTGGTCTCTATTGACACATAGTAATAAAGTTCCATCAAGCCCACACTTATATAGAGTGATGCTTCTCAGCACATAGCTTTGTGATCTTAACTTCAAAGTTATTTTTGTTGTTTTTCCAAGTGAGGTGTACACTCTCCATAATTTTAATAGTACCAAAGTTTAGAGTACTATTCTTCTACAGAATCAACTAGTAGGACCATGGGAAGGTCATCTTCAATCTCTATTTCCAGCAAGCCATCAACAACTTGGTGCTTTAGATCACCGTCTTCTGCAATCAGCTGACATAGACCTCTCCTACAAATGAGCTTGGTTATCTTTATCTCCAAGTCGTATTCATGGACCCTTGTGATCCAGTTGCCTCTTTTGGTGCCCATCTCCTATTGAGTTAGGACACCCTTGGCTAAGGGATCTATAACATACACAATTGTGTGGGAGTTCAAGATGTAGAATCTAAAATTCTTAACTGCCTTCACAACTGTATATTTGTTCTTTTTGATCTGGGAGTACCAAGACTCGCCATCTTTGAAGATACTACTCATGAAAGCGATTGGAGACTCAGTTTCCTCATTCAGTTTTTGTGTCAATATGGCAGAGAGAGAGTGTTCTGAAGAGTAACAATAAAGAATGAATTCTTTATCAAAGTTGGGTTGAACCAACACCAGTGCTTGACTGATGGATTCTTTTATTTTTACAAATGCCTCCTTTCCTTTTTCAATCCATTTGAAGGTGGATATCTTCTTCATCATCGTTGATATGTCTTTGTTCAGCTCCAAGAAGTTAGGTACAAATCTTCGTATGAAGTTGATCTTTCTGAAGAAGGAATGTACCTGAGTTGTGTTTGTTGGGAGAGATAGGTTTTTTATTGAATCAACATGATTAGGATCAATCCCAGTTCCCTCTTTGGATATGATATGGCCAGGTAACTTGCCTTCTGTATCCGCAAATATGGATTTCTTGGGATTAAATGATATGAGGTGGTACCTGCATCTCTTGAACACTTTCACTAAGTATTGAAAATGGTCTTGCTACTTCTTTGAGAAAGCAGTAAGGTCATCAAGGTAGATGATGTTCAGTTTATCTTTTAGGTCCCCAAATGCAAAATCCATGGCTCTCTAGAAATTAGCACCAGTGTTGATGAGGCCAAAGGGCATCTGCTCATAGGAAAACATACCCCATGGGGTAGTAAATTCCATTTTTATTTGATCCTCCTTAGCTACCACAATCTGGTTGTATTCGTAAAAACCATCAAGCAATGACAACATTTCCGATCCGATGACCATCTCCAATGTGTGCTCCATGATTGGTAAAGGATATTTATCCTTTAGGGATGATTGATTGAGGTTCATGAAATCTAAGTAGATCTGGATCTCTTTATTCTTCTTACGCATAGGAACTATGTTAGACACCTAGGTAGAATGATGGATTGGAAAAATAATCTTTGTGTCCACCATCTTCTACACCTTCGTGTAGATCATATCTTCGACACAGGTTGTAGTGTCTTTGCTTCTATTTGAAAGGCTTGACATCTGACTTGAGTGGAATTGTGTGAGACAATTCCATCAGCATGAAGACTTTAAAATCTTCATAGGTCTAGGAAAATACATCTCGATACTGTCTGAACAAGGAGATGAAAAATTGCTTTCCTCTATAGTGCAACACTTTCCCAAGTTAACAGGTTGTGGCTTGTCTTTGATACCAATGTTGACTTGATATTAATTGGCGGATGTTTTGTTGACTAAATTCCTTTAATCTTGTACATGCATGTCATGCCTATCAAAGATATCCTCCAAGGATACTAGACCCTTGGGGATATTGGTTCCTCTCAATTGGATTATGCCTACTTTCGTTGCTTCAAAATATTCTGCAACTGATTCTTTGAATGGAGAAACACTTCCTTCAAAGAATCTTTATAGTTGTCCCTCATGCAGATGAATTCTTTGATTTCATCATCATCATCAAAGACCTGCTAGTTGTCGCAATTTATAGGGACAGTCAGCCTGTAGATGAGTTCAATGGCAAATTCATTCTAACGGAATGGGGCATGAAGAGAGCAGTTGATACTGCAAGGGAATCCGCTCTACTATTATGCTCACATGTAATGAATTTGATGTCAAATTCCTCGAACCAGTCGATTGCATTCCACACCCTTTGTCGATAAGATCGAAGGCAACTTTTCTTTACTTGGTATTGATCTTTGATATGTTGGATGATCAGCTCTGCATCACCTTTGACTTGGAGGAATTTTATACCCATATCCCTTGCGTTTTTGAGGTCTGGTATGAGTGCCTCATATTCTGCAGTGTTGTTTGTATTATCAAACTGTAAGCAATAAGAAAATGGGTATAAAGTACCTTTGGGAGAAGTGATTACAACTCCTACTCCTGAGCCTGTTATTAAGTAACTTCCATCGATTTGCATTGCCCACATCTTTGAACTTTCATTTGATGTGCTTGTGGAAAATGCAACCTTTTTCTTTTCTTCACTTACTTTAGACAGCATGGCTTATGTGTTAAGACCCATTCCTTGATAAAACACTTGTGCTTGGGGTCTTGGGACTTTACCACTGTGAATCTCAATTTAGCCTTAGGTTCCAACTTGAAGTTGCCTTTCTTCAATAGTATTGTTGCATACAACCAATCCAACTGAATCTCTCCTCTGAGATCCTTGTAGAAGCTCCTACTTAGTAGCATTTCGTAACTAATTGGAATGTCAGCTATCAAGATGGTCATCATAATCTTCTTCTTCGAATAGGATGCCAGCCTTACTTGAGCATATTTTAGTTGGCCAACTAATGGCACCAGTTTTGACTCAAGTGAGTAGCACTTGTCATGAGTCTCGGTGTATGAGAGTCCCAATATGTTCATGATTTGTAAGGGCATGACAATTTTTGAAGCTCTTGAGTCTATTATACAGTTGTTGAGTTTGAATTCTCCCATATATAGAGATATATAGAAAGGCTTCGAATTTTCTTCTACTAGTATGGATGACTTGAGCAATGTGGGTTGGATTACAACTTGATTACTACCTTTATAATCTGATCCAATTGGTTTGGATGGTCCTGAAGATACTCCAACTATGATATTTGTACCTTTGTCTTCATCATGAAGGTCACAATGTCAAAATTTTTTGAAGACAGATCTTGAGCATTTGGTGTAGTATTCTCATGTTAAGACTTGGGATTAGAAGTGGAAGGCACTTATTTTCCCTTTTCATTCGACTTCCCTCTTTCTTCTTCTTTCTATTCTTTGAAGTATTGGGCACGTGTGAACAATGGCATTAAAATATTCTTGTGATTGATAGTGAGAGAATACTAATGATAATCTTCTTCTTGATTTATGGGTTCTTTATGGAAGTATCTTGTTGCGCAGTTGCCATTGAAGTTGTTCGTTTCTAGTGAGACAACATTCGCATTTGGTGAAGGTATGAAACTCAAGCTTGGTGTAGTCTCAATATATCCCATGATCTGATTCATCCTCAAATTCTCAAGGCATGTGGATCCGGTGTGTTCGTCTGTCTCATGGAAACAATAAAATACATTATATTTCTTAGCCTCTGCTTGTCTTGGTAGAGGTCCTAGAAATCTAGGCTTGTATTTGTTGAATGGTTGGAAGTTGTTCCCCTTTGTCTAGTAAGGTTGCTAAGGTTCATACAAGGTGGTGTAGGTAGTGCTTGCTACCCTTGAGTGGGTGACTATCTTTTGAGGATAGTCACCTCATTGGCTACCTTCTGCAGCAGTGGATTTGTGGACGCTTGAACAAGTGGTCTGCTTACGTCATTGTTCATCTTCTTAGTTGTGATCATATTGTCTTCCAGCTTAATTATTTTTTCTTGTGTAAGCTATAGATCCACTTCATGGTCTCACATCAAGAAGAAGGCTATTTATGATGGGATGGAATTGATGAAGTTGATCATCAAGATCTCATCTGATGGGTTGAGTGTATGGGAGAGGCATGTGATGAGGCAATTAAACCTTGCCACGAATTCTCTCATTGGTTCAGTTGACTCCATCTTTGAGTTGGAGATTCGTGCAAATAATTGATGACTATCTTCGACTGGCTTGAATCTCACCAAGAATTTCTTGCTCTTGACCACCCATCTTGTGATGATTCTTGGTTCTAGATTGTTGAACCATTCTGCAACATTTTCCTCAAGAGTCTCAACAAAGAGACGAACGGTGATAACCTCATGTGACACATGCAAAATGAAACAAGCCACTGTGAATGTTGAGATATTCTCATTGGGGTGTCGAGCTCTGTCCTTGTGGAATCTCGAGAAATGCTTTTGGGATCCTTTGGGTATTTCATGGTGTCCTTGCAAGGCCAATGGGAAGATGTTTTCGCCCCAAGGTAATGGGTTGGATGTACGAGATTTCTCCCATTTCAGCCATTGGTATTTTTGTTGTTTCCCATTGCTTGAGTTGGAGGTTCTTCTTGTGGTTCCTCTTGAAAATGATTGGGAACCTCTTGGAAGATTTTCTCTACATTGAATGTTTCTTCAACATCTTCATCTTGAAAGAGAGGATTTTTTCTCCTCCTTGTGTACACTTGGTAATCCAGGATTTTTGCTACCACACAAGAGGTGATATTACTAGCCTTCTAGCTGCAAGATCATCCTTTTTTTCTTCCTCGTCCAGAGTAGTAGCTTTGTTCCTCCACTGAGCAGGTGATGTATTTTTCTGGAAGATGAAGCTCTGTAGGCTACTGATGATATATGATTTCTCTCCTTCAATGAATGTGAAATTTGGTTTGAGAACTATTAGAGTAATACTTGGTTGTTTGACTAGAGTAGTAGGATGCTAGATAGTCATTCCCATGACATAAAAGTGTTAGATTTTATGTGAATTTTTATGCCTCGTTGCCCCATGTGGGTGCTAGAAAACTGTTGGTGTTTCAAATAGCACCTCTGGAGTGCATATTGAAAATGGATAGCTATGCACAGAATTAACTGCTCTTCAAATTAGGAGGGGAAGCTCCCTCTTTTTTTTATGGTTGCATAAAATTAAAATGAACTAAGTTCATATCTTTTTTACTCAGCGGTAGGACATAAGGGTGATAAAACACAATGAGTTGTAGCTAAGGTTTTCTCTAGTTTCTGCAGATCTTAACTACAACTAGGCTAACTTTTAATCTATCATATTTCCTCAAGAAAAATAGAGCATGAGGGTGTAGGATCTATTTGGGAATGGTTCCATCACTTAGACAAACTTTCTCTCATAATGCATTTGAAGGCTCTGAACTTCTAGATTTACGCTGAAATAGAACTCATGCAAGTAATCATCAAATAGTAGGATAGATCTTAGGATTCTCAAGGAGGCACAATGCTCTTTCTGAGGTGTAGGTTGAAAGGTAGACTACTAGAAACAACATATAATGATAATCCTACTCTCTAAATTTCCAAGGAGGCGCATTTCTCTTTTTGAGGTGTAGATTGAAAGAAAGATTATTTGAAACAACATACAATGATAGATCTTGAGACTTTTAGATCAAAGGCACATGGCTCTCCTAATTTATTATCTCAACTTCGATCAAAGATTACACTTTGGGATAGTGACTTGTGTGAAAGAGACAGTCACACAAGTGATCAACCAATAACACATAAACATAGATTGAACACACCTATCTGAATAGTAAGAATTCAAGTTGTGCTCATCATTTAGCTACAACAAATACGATTCAAGAACATATATTAAGCAAACAAATTCGAAGGCTTTTGAGCTCAGTGTTTTGCTACCATGAAGTAAAGTTAAAATAAAATGAGCAAAGTCTCTTATTTATAGAAGCTCAAAGGAGTAGGCAACCCTAAAATCTCCTTGAGTTAACACTTAGTTCTTACCAATATGCAAGATTTATTCCTATGTCTAAAATTAGGTACCCTAATAGTTAACTAGTAAGTCTACTTCAGTTAACTGATTCTAAACTAAAAGAGAACTCTAATATACAAAAGTTCCTCCAAAATAGACATGCACAATTAGTCAGATAGTGAGTTAACTTGGAAAGAGGCATCAAGTTAGCTCCTATGTCATAAATTTTATTTTGGAGGGGTAGGATGTCCTAACTGAGTATTTACACCTCATCAACTCGAGTCATCATTTCCTCTAACCAGTCATCGATTGCCTCTGCATCTAGACAATTGATACTCTGCAAGATGATGATGTGTTGTCTCAACATTTCCTTGCCACCTGCAATCTACTCTTGATATTCAATACTCTTTGCAGCTATGTCATCTAGCTTTGCCGACATGGTTGTGATTTGACTTAACCTACAATCAACAGGATCACCGCAAAAACTACTATGGATGAGATCCTGAAACTGTGTTTGTACCTCAACTAGCTCGATGTATGCACCTCCTTCATGTTGGTATAGGAAAGGGATAGATGATACCAATATTCTCAAAAACTTGATAACACCTGCCACGATCTATCTGTACTCAATCAATTCCGCAAAGTTTGTATCATAAGCTTTCACTTTGTATTCAAGTTGTTCTTTCCAAGTGTAAATATGTTGCTTGATCTCCTCTGTAGTAACTGAATTATATGCCATCTGTAAGTCTGAGATAGTGATCTCATCTATAGGCCTCTTCTTTGATGTGTCTCACTTAGATTCTTGGATCTTTGTGCGAAGGTCATGGGCTCTGTACCTTAGCTGGTACAACTTTTCAACTATACACTGGTCCCTGATGATGAACTCTTCCTCTTGATCTCTCAAGTGCTTTCCATATAGGATCAACTAACTTAGCTAATTTAGTTCTATAGGGAGCTCCAACATCTATGGAGGAAAGGCAGAGATGTTTAATGTACCAAGCATCAAGTTGGATATATATAATCGTAGTTGTTGGTTTTCAGCCTTTATAGCTCCTTTGTCTTTACCGTCCTTCGCCATTCTTTCTTTGACACTCACTGATGCAAATTCAAAGAGATCTACTTCAACCTGATATGTGGTCTTGTCGAGGTTGACCTTCAACAAGGTGAAGTCATCAATCTCTACCTCATTTGCATTTCTATCTTCAGGTGGTGCATTGGTCTCAATGACAGTCTCATTGTTAGCATTCTTTCCCACATGGACCTGCTTCTTGAGAACCTCTACCTCATTTTCATTTTTGTCTTCAGGTGGTGCAAGGATCTCAATGAAAATCTCATTTTCAGCATTATTTCCCACATAGACCTGCTTCTTGAACTTCTCTAGAATGTCTTGAGGGACATGGTCAAATTCTGTGAAGTACAGTTGGTAGGATGGCCTCTCTCTCTTCCCTCCTAGGAGATTCTCAAGCCAAGATGAATCTTGACTAACCTCACTGGAAGGATGAATGTTAGGACCATGAATTCTTGACTAGTGGGATTGTGTTGTAGTGTTGCGTGGTGGCGAATCCAGCTCTATGTCAATATCGATCGAAAATTGTTGTTGTCGTGGTGGAATGGGAGGCTTTTCTTCCATCTCTTGTACTATCTCAGCTGTAACTATTTCCATGACTGGATCAGTTGTGTTTGTGGTTGTCTCTACATGTACCTCTTGTTGATTTGTATTAGTAATTGGAATTATTCCCCTTGTATGACCTGACATTTTGGCTCCTCTAGGAGGGTTACTTCATGTCTTCTTTCTACGTTTAGCTCTAGACATGGAAGGCAGTGAAGTATCAACTAGGCTTATTTTGACTTTAGGAGTCCAAGCTGAGGAGTTAAACATTATTCATCCTTTTTCTATGATGAAGTGCCTCCATTCGATCCTTGATTCTAGTTAATGCTCGGTTGATCCTGAAGTGTTGTTGACATATCCATTGCAAAGTTGAATGAACTCTGAAGATGTGTGCTCTGGAGCTGTGAAGCTTAAAACGTGAGTTTGATGCCTCTAATTCTTGGGTTTTGATGGGGTCATTGTAATCCTCATCATTTAATTTATCAATCCAAGGTGGTTTCCATGGTTGTATGCAAGAGAGAAAGTTGAAAACTTGCTTAGCAATCAATTCTACTTGCAGAAATAAATCCTATTTGCATTGAAAGTAAAGTTGCATGAAAGGGAACTAATCTTAAATCCTATTTTCATGAAAGGGAACTAATCTAAGGAACACTTTCATGAATTGAAAAGGCTAAAATAATTGACACTTGCTGGAAATGAAAATCTTGTTTGAATTCAAATTTACTGTAGAAAGTTGAAAATACATTGCTGGAAATGAAACTAAAACTATCATATTTCCTCAAGCTAAAACAAGTCTTTCTAATCCCCTCCTTTTGATCAAATGATTACATTGTATTTATAGAATTCATATTCTATATCAATCCACTAAGAATGTGGATCCAAGATCCTATTTTTGAGGGGTCATTTATAAAACTTTAAGAAACTTGAAGTTGTTGTCCTCCAACACGCCACTTTTGTCTTAGTCATTTTCTGACACGTATTGCTCCTTCCTGTTGTCCCTTTAGCACACACGCCCCATTCGGAACGGGGACCCTCTTTTCTTTCTCCTTGTTGGGTCATTTTTGTCTCCGCCTCGTTTTGTGTGCCCCACTTTTTGGTGTCTCGGATGGTCAATGTTGCTTTAAAGTCCCACCATAAGTTGACTGTGCCTTCCCCTTTTCAATTTTGTCATGTTGTGATGCCTCGCAAAGTCTCTCTGGCAGATTGCCCCTGCCGACGGCCCCGGCCCCCCTCAAGCCTGGCCGTCCGGGTTTCCCATGCCGGGTTTACTTTTCGCTCCTGCCATTCCCAACGGCATTCGGCTTGCGTCCTCCCGGCCCCCGGGGTCCGACCCTCTGTTAGCCGTTTCCTTCAAACCGTGAAAATCTTGACGGCCATCCAACCTTTCGAGCCTGGGACCCCGGAGTTCCGCTCCCGGGGTTCCGAGAGTGTTTCGCCCTTTCTCACGGCGAACCTCTCACGTCATCCCGCCTTCTGGGCCTCGACCTCCCCTTTGCCGCTAATTGAATTTACCAAGTCGAATCTTCTAGCGGCCGTCGTCCTACGCCCTCCTGGCCGCCGGACCCCGGGTCTCCCGCCACCGCTCCTGATTTTCAAATCCACCAACCTTTGTCTCGTTGTACCTGCATTCAATAGGATCATTAATGGTGATTAGGGGTATAAAAGGCCAGCTCAAGTCTGTCATTTTCACTTGGCAGTGTTGCAGAAGAATAATCAGAGCTTGTTGCAGGAGTCTGCCGCCTTTTGAAGCTTCCGGTTGATCTTCGTCCATTGTCTTCGCTTGTTGATAATAAGTGAGCCCATGCCTCCTTGCATCGGTGTTCAAGGTTGGTCTTCTGTTCACCCTCCCGAGCATTTTTTTTATGATTTCTGGGGCTTAAAATGCATAACGAGCATCAAAATGACATGTGAACGATAGAATACGACATCATGAACAAAACCCATGTCCTTGAAAACCGAGTGAACTAGCGTAGCATCCCCATGACCGATTCGGAGCTTTACCCTCGCACGACCATTCTTCACAGAGGCATTCGTGGCCCTCGGGCCCAGATCATTCCTTTGCCATTGGGGACATGACAGGAGATCAAAAGGTTGAAACATCCTTTGGCTCTCTCGGGCACGGGACTCCGGACCTCCGTCCCCAGGATTCTGCCCCTCACTCTCTATCGGCGAGACCTTCTCTTTTCGATAAGATCTTTTGCCGAGTGCATCTTTCTCCTGTTGAGTGATGTTAGCGGGACCCTTCATCTTTCGCCAAGACTTCCTGGTGAGGCTCCCTCCTCATGGCGAGCACCTTTTGTCCCTTTCTCGGTGAGACCTTGGCTTTTCGGCATAACCTTTCACCGGCACCCCGATCCCCTTATTCCTTAGCAAGCACCATGCGGGTCAGCAAGACTTAGCGAGGTCACCAAGACCTCTCCCCAATTTGAAATCTTGTGCCAAAGGCTCCCCCCTGTCAGCATAGCATGGCCCAGTCGCCAAGACATTCCCCCACTTAAAGGTTGTCCTGCCGATATCATCGTTCGACATAACTTTCGAATGTCGGGAAGACCCTTTGCCAATCATAGGTTGTTTCACTGAAGGCACCCGCTTGTTTATGTGTCACTGTAACGGCATTGTTGTCATACCAACGAGGAGACTTCATCATTCCATTCGGTGAAACCCCGGGCATCTCGCCAGGACTATATACCAAAGCAAAGGGTCTCACCGAGGAATCCCTTAGCTTGGCCGATAGATATCCATGTGTCATTATTCGATTCACCGTTGCCAAGACATCTTATCTCTCTCCTCGACGGAGCCCATATGCCTTAAAACATGTCGCTATAACCCCGAACCCTCGGCAAGACCTTATATAGAATCTGCTAAGTCACGCCGAAAGGGAACCAAATGCGAAGTCGGCGAGACATGCTCGTATCACTGAGATCATGCACCAAGGGTTATAACCCTATACCGAAAGCTGATTAAAGAAACCCATTGAAGTCCGTCGGCGTAGCATATGGGTGTCACCATGACCCTATACCGAAAGCATTCCATATATACCGATGAGCCACCAAAGTGAAAGTCGAGGAAACAAAAGGCTATCTATATGACGCTTTCCCGAGAGCCATAGCTTATGCCGATAGAAATGTCGCCCCCATCGCCAAAGCAACCAGGAACCTATGCCGATATGGACCCAAGCGTGAAATGCATAGCTCAAGTGATTTAGTGGGGCCATCCGCAATCCTTTGGTCGTCTGCCATCCCAATGGGAAAACATCGCCCGCCCCTCCGGGCTCCGGACTCCGCCCTTCTGACCACCACAAGACTAAAATGAAATCAAACGGCGGACCCCGTTGCCAAGTCCAATATTTCTCTTGGCTGTCAGCAGGACTTGGCGAGGTCGCCAAGACCTCTACCTGATTTGAAATCTTTCTCCGAAGGCCCCCTCGGTCGGCATAACATTGCCTTGTCGGCAAGACCTCTCGCCGACAAGGAATCATACGCCGAGGGCTCGCTTTGCACTGCCCTGAGATCCATCATCTTTGGCATAACATGCGGATGTCGATGAGACCCCTTACCGAAGAAGTAAGCCCCATGCCAAAGTGCACCACGGCCCCCGGGCCTGTTGAACCCGGTAATGTGAAACTGTTGACCGCCTTTTGACACGCCGGACCCCAAGTCCCAGAGTTCTATCTTCGGAATTCTATCTTCAATTTGCTACTCCAAACTACCATCTCCAAACGGCTCTCCGGCCCAAGACCTCTGAATTCTCCTAAATCGATCCAAATGAGCCCAAATATGAAATCAGACTTTGACCCACGTGCTTAATTTCGGTCCTCTTCATTGCGAGACTTCTGAGTTATCAAAATTCAACCGAAGAAAGTCTCCAAGAGCTCTCCGCCCAATTTTCCCTTCCAAATAGCATTTCTGCTAGGGATGTCCAGCCCTCCGGGCCCAAACTGATCAAATGCCCCCAATCAAAAGATCAATGATGTCAAGAGATAAAGTCATGTTATGCTTAATAGATCATTTAAAATGGATGTCATCTTTAGAATCTCGGCTAACATGAATGCTTTTATGATCGGCTATGCTAACTACACCTTTGCTTGCAGAATATATGGAATCGGACGCGGGACCTTCAGCGACGCCTGTTGAGAAGGACAAAGGGAAAAGGACAGGAAAAACACCTCAAGGAAAGGACGACAAGGACCAGATGAAATATCAATTCCAGGGCGAGCCTCTACACTCTAAAGTCACCACGGATTGGAAGGAGATTACTGATACCAACATAGGCCAAGTTGATATTGACGAATTCACACAGAGGGTCAGAATCAATCCAATGATGAAGAATGCCAGATTGATAAGACAAAGTAGAATAGAAAAGGTTGCAGGATTCCCTCCATCCCTTGTGGCCCCTGAGCTGGTCATGGCTTGCTGAGAGGCCTATTAATCCGACACAAGAACCATCATTGATAGAGAGGGCAATGTCCTCGCTGACATGTCAACTAGAGGGATTACGAAGACCTTCCACATCCCAACTTTCCAAGAGATGGAAGTCCCCACCAAAGAAGAATGTTGAGCAGCGTGGGATGACAATCCGGCAGGATGTAAAAAATTAATAAATCAGCATTGGCTCAAGGAAAGGCGGGCTAGCGCTGCGAAGGTTCCTCAAGAACTCTTCCACAGTGACTTCCACGAAGATTACCATGACTTGGTCACCATGTTAAGTAGAGTTATGGGTCTTCCTGCAGCCGCCTACTTCTAGGAGTGGATGGTCTACTTCATTGAGCAAATTCTTCGGGGGAATGAGGATGTCACAAAAAAACTTTATTCTATTGGGGGGGCATAATAAGCAACTACTTCCATGAGTAGTTCGTTAATGTGAAGAAAAGCTCCAAGTTCTATATGACTTCCTATCTTGTATATTCCTTGGCGGACTAGAGGCAATACAATGGGTTATTTATGGCGCCTGATCAGGAGTAGGGGAAAAAACTCAAAGCCTATCACAGATACCCTCAGCTCCAGTACAGAAACTTGAAAAGGAAATATTGTAGAGTAAACGATGCCTTTGTCGGCCACATTATCAGAATGATTGTCAGAGACTTTGAGAGAAGGGTCTACTACAGTGCTAGGGCATTTTTGAAGCAATATGCCTTTCTCTTCATCCCGTACTTGAAGTTCACATACATCATCACCCAGGGCTTCACTGAAAGACTGAACAAGTTGCCTCGATACCCAAAGGACCAGATCATCCTTTTGGAGCTTTCCTGGCAACTCCAACACATACAAGCAATCTTCAGTAGCAAACACATAGCAGGAATTTCTTATCCCATGACTTTGGGCCAAGGCATGTATAGACTGCAAACTTCCTAGTATGTTGGTAACTCTGAGAAGGAGCTAAAAGATTACCACTTTCACTTGCACACAGCTCGCCCACGGATAAACCCATACAGGCATGTAAGGAAGGCACTGGGATCAGGGTATGCCCACCTTCACCATAATGAAGACTTCTGGGAAGACTGCCAAGATGATAAAGACATGTGTGCAAGGCACTATATGCGAATGACTGTGCAGTTTGTAAGAAAGGTGAAGCCATTCCCCATACCGGACCAAGTCCAAGATGACGAAAGCACCATAATGGATCCCAAGTACCTTGCGGTGGCTAATTTACCAATACCAACAATAGACTGGGACGAGCAGGAGGTTGATGACCTTGATACCATAACCCAACCAATCTTGGCTCGTACTAAGGAGTGGGTCGATCGGCAAGTAGCCCAATTGAAGCAACAAGAAATGATCTTGACTTATGAAGGGCTCAAAAGTGAGCCAAGTACCACAGAGGATGTTGTTGCCACCACGTCAATTGGTGGGACCTCCAAGTCTCCCCCATTTACTAGATCCAAGAAGAGAAAGGGGATAGAAATAGAATAATCTCCAGACCCCAAGGTCTATGCCAGGAAAGAAATGGGAGGCTCACCTTCCAAAAGACTCAAACAAGCAGAGAGCACCAAGGAACAACCCTCAACCCAAGAGCAGGGGACAAAGAGTACGAGCCAACTGGAGCCCCTATTGGCTCTCCTTGCCCCTACTGTTCCACCATCTACCTCTTTAGCCATGATTGCTATATCCCCACCGGCAGTGGATATCTCTGTCCACCTCGCTCCTTCGCCTTTGACTGAGTCTATAATAGTTATTGACTCCTCTTCGGCCATGACCACTCCCCCTTCCTCTGCTGCCATGTCACCAACCACGTCGCTCCCTCTGGCTACAGTAACAGCACCTGTTCCCATTTCCACCATGCCTAAGGCTCTCTCGAAACATATGCAGTATCTCCCTACTGAACTCTCTCAGATCTTAATGGATCCCACTCTTCAAGTAGCTCTTGCTCAAGCTCTTGCTACTACACAGCCTTCACAACCACCGGTAGGGCCATCGGCTATGGAGGTCACCATGCTAATCTCCAAGGAGTGGGAGGAGCGAGAGCAGGAAGCCTCGAGGTCCTTTGAGGAGGAAGCCAATGAATATCACGAGCAGCCGAAGTATGAACACCGAACCATTGACAAAATGGTTTATGAGGGAGAAGAAATAGGCTCTTCTGAGAGTGGGGACGAGGAGGGTAGCCCCGGTGGTGGGGCCATCATGCGGGCCTTTGACGATGACATTGAAGAAGAGCTGGCCCAACAGCCAAAGGACACCAAATCAGAGGAAGAAAGGCCGCCCCTTGAAGAAGAAGAGCAGCAACCAGAAGACAAAACTGGGGGTGGGGCCCAAATTGTTCAGAGCCTCAAGGTCATGCAATTAGTAGAACATGTGCACGAGATTGAACATGATGAGGAAAAGAAAGAAGAAGAGATAGTAGGAAAAGAGAGCCCCGTGCGGAAACTGTCCTCCGTGCTTCCTATCAAATGCCTCGTGTTCATCCAAGATTCCGACGAGGAAGATGGAGATGCTTCCAAGTAGAAAGGAAACTCCCTAGAAGAAAAGAGAGTAAAAACCTTGGCCTTGACTGAGAAGAGTGAAGGTGATCGTGGATCACCAAAGGGCAAGTCTTCCTTGCCAGAATGGTTGGAGGAGCAACTTGAGAAAAGAGCTCCTATGCTGAGGGACCCACAAGCAAAACTAGAGGCTATCCTCACTCGGGCTCAGATTACAATGAAGAAGAAGAAGAAGAAACCGAGGGTTAGATCCAAAGTAACAATGGATGCCTCTATGTCTCAGACCGTGCAGATAGCCACGCCCGTAGTAGGTCAAGAGGGGGCAACTTACAATATTTCCACCATGGATCTAGGGACTTCCACTAGAGAATAGAAGGTAGGGCACCTTGAGGAGTGAGTGGCCACAGTGGTGCATCTGATAAAGCAGGATAAGATTTCTAAGGATGAACTCAAGGCACAGGTGGCAGCACTAACAGAATATATACAGCAATGGTCTTCGGTGGATGACCTACCCACTACATCCATGGCCCCACCCCAGCTGTTGTCCAAAGAGAAAATCGATAAGATGGAGAGAATGAAGAACTTGGAAAAGACCACAGAAAGCTGGTTCTGACAGGTCTTGGACGTCAGAAACATAGGAATTATACGGGTTGTACGAATAGCCAACAAGTTCTTGGACCTGTAGCAATCTTTGGAAGGCACAAGGAAACTCTGCATCGACTTCCTTGTAGTGTACGACTCCACCTTTCCAAGGATTGAGGCTATCCTTCAGATGCTAGAAGCCATGTGGGAAAAGGAGCTTGCATTTGAAAAAGATGATCACTGGCTAATGGATGTATGGCGATAGGACTTTGACAACCAGAGGGAAAGATTGGAACAAATCATAAGCAAGGTAGATCCTGATATGGAATGGATAAAGGAAATAAGGTCAGAATACACTCATTATCTCAGGCTAATGATGGAGTACGACGTGCCCATAGTGCAAATGGATCCAAAGAAGATAAAGCCCTACTTCTAGAAAAAGATGGAGGACGAGATATCAAAAGAAATCATGATGGAATTTATGAGCTTTGCTGCCTGCGCCTTCGATCAATCAGAGCTATTCCAGGACCAAGCCGCAAAGTATGATGAGGATTGGAAAAAGCTGGAACATAACGCGAAAGAGTGGAGGTACCAGGTGTTGCGATATGAAATCGTTGAAATAGACAAGCTCTAGGCGGTCATCCTCAAGTTCATTGAATACACAGCTTCTAAGAGACAGGAAGACAGCCCCGCCAAAGATGAAGAACTCCTTGAAGAGTAGCTACAGTAAGAACAGCAATCCGCTAAATGACAAAAGAGCTACAGTGCTGTCACTAGGTGATAAAACAGGGAAAATGACAAAATTTAATTTTAAATTTTGATATATTGGGGGTAGGTGAAACCCTATTTTGTAATGAATCGTGGCCACACAATAAGAATTGATCTTGGCCATTCATTTGACTTTTGGAAAACTATAAATAGGGCTCCCCTCTCATTTGCAAAGAGAGTTGAGTTGTTGTAAAGGCATGCTGCTGAAATTTATAGAGAAAAGACATTGACTTGGTGTATTTTCTGAGTTTCTCACATGTTGCTTGATTCAATCTCCATAGTTAGATGTTTAACTTAGGTTTCATTGATGTTCTAGTTAGTTGTTCTCTTACTTGGGTAGATTTTAGGAATGTTGTTTTGTGATCATGAAAATTCCTGCTATGTTGATGATTTCTCAGTCCATACTTTTTGTTGTTTGCTGATGGTAGATAGCTGTGTAAAGTTAGCCTGGACTTGAACTCGAAGCTGCCCCAAAAAGTTTTATCTTTGTTCATGCATGCACATGGTGAATGAAAGACAAAAAATTTGTAGACCTTAGAAGATAGCACAAGTTCCATGATACTGTGAGACCTCTGGTTAAGTGGAAAATTGTTTTGAGAAGCTGTCCATTGCAGGAACTCCATTGTCACTGTTCACAGTTAGTTGCAGATTTAGGAACTCTCCCTCTTCCTTGCCCCTTTTCCTTTTTCTTTTAATGACTGACCTATGCTAAGGTTCATTGCACATTGTAAAGCCAAATCCAATGACAGAATGGAGTCCAAGACTGTTGTTTGAACCTACAGTTGATATATAATAACTTTCTTATCTTAAGAACTCCATTTAGAGATCCAACTTCCCACACTTTGTATTACCTACGTAAGACAGCCTTGTGATTCTAGCAAATCACATCAAACTACTGAGGTATCTAAGCACTTTCATGACCTGACATCCTAGAGACCTTGGGATAGTGTTCTGCAACCTGATTGTGGAAGATTGTCTTTCAAGAGAGGTAGTGCATCTACGCATTACCTGTGTTTAGAAGTGCATAAAAACACCATCAACAAAACTGGCGCTAGAAGGAGGGCTTGACACGTTGGGAATTAAAGGTTGAAAGTTCAAGGTGAAGCTGGATCGAATCGGATCGTTCTCCCCAAAAAGATTTCAAAGAGTTCTACGGTCAACACCAAACAAGGGAGAATTCGAAGAATTGCAGCCTGCTACAAGGGCGAAATGAGTTAAGGGAAGTAGCGGTGCCTCTTCTTCTTCCTCCATTCCACCCACTTCTATTTCACCTTCACCTTCATTCAGATGGCCTTCATCTTCCACCCAACTATCTGGAATGGCATTTGTACCTCTTATTTCCTGCAGCCAGGGGATTGCTCCTATCCTAGCCCTTCCAGCTCAAGGAACAGTCCATTCAGTCATAGCCCAAGTGCAATCCCAGACTGCTGCTCTATTACAGGCACAACCTCAACCCGTTGTACTTCAACAGCAAGTGCTGCCTTTGCCTCCCGTGATGGCTTGGTTAGCACATAACCCTTCGCTGATACATTTCGCCGCTTACCATGATATGCCCGAGAATTCGGAGGGCTTTTGCTCAAAGTTCCATCCGCGCGACTTGCAAAGAACAGTCGAGGAGCATATCAAAATATTTGAGACAACAATTACCGAAATGCAAGTCGATCATGAGGACGTTGCATGCCGCCTTTTTCCGCATTCGTTGGGGGAAGAAGCATTCTACTGGTACATCAATCTGCCGAGGGGATCCATTACCTTGTGGACTCTAATGAAGAATGGCTTTTGTAGAAATACAAGATTCCCATCATCCCTTCAAAACTTTACCAGCAGTTCATGTCCATAAGAAGGGAAGTCAACGAACCTATTGGCTCCTTCAACGACCACTTTCATTGGTCCAACACAAGACTTCAGGACCCATACCTTCATAATGATGTCGTGGCTCTCCCAGTCTACTATGCAGCATTGGACAACCTCACATCGGCTTTGGTAAAAAGAATGCAACCGGCGCCCGCCTCATCGGTGGCAGCCTATAAAGAGGCTGTCATCGCCAATGTGGACTTGGGGCAGAATATCTCCGGCCCGCTGCCTTCTCTGGAGCCAGTAGCTCACCTGATGTAGATTCAGGAGCTTAATCAGGCATTCGCTAACCAGACCCCTCTTATGAACCAAGTACCTCAGTTGCCCATGGTCTCACATCTAGGGTAGCCACTGAACTACGCACCTCCTGCACCTTCCTATTTGTAGCCTCAGCCGTAGTATAACTATCCTCAGGCTGCTCCACAACAGCAGGCATATTCCCAGCAGCCCCAGGTGCCATTGTACCTATCGGGGCCAGAATTTCCTCCAGCATATCAGAATCAGCCGACAACCCCGCCCACTTTTCTCCAAAATCCGGTGTCGTCACCTGGGAACGGGACCGAGAAGGACAAGTTGGAGGAACTGACTGAGATGATAAAGAAAATGTCCATAGAAATGACGCATCTGAAGAATCAAAATAATTAGTTACAGGCCTCCCAATGTAATTTCCAGGCCAATCTCAACCCGGATAATCGAGAAGCAAGCACTTCCTCTGGGAAAAACTATGATAGGGGACAAAATACCAATAAAAATTCAGAAAGGAGACCTTCTCAAAGGCAAAATCGCACATGGAACACTAGGCCCAATAATGGAGGTGTCCCTATGCCTTTCGACCAACCGGCAAGCAATGAAAAGATGACCAGTGGAGTATACCTTACCGAGGCAGCCTTGTCTGGATGGTGTCGGATTCACAAGACCAGCAGACATTCCAAGTTGGATTGCCCTGAGTTCCAGATGGCTGCCGAAATATTCCAAGTCAAGGTATAGAATGCAGTCGACAATGCTGGCTGTAGGGACATCATTCCAGCTGAGCCATACGATTCCTCCTATCTTGTGGTTAATCAAGCGTCATTTCCACGAGGTGACTGCAACGAGCCCGAAGCGGAGCCCGCTCCTGTTGAGGGTGAAGAAGTGTAAGAGATAAGTAACGAGCAAACTTTGGCTCAGCTTTTTGATTCAGTAGATAATGGTCCAGTAGATGAAGAGGAGCCATTTGTGGATGAGGTCAACATGTTTCATCAAAGGTCAACTCCCTACTTCCTTAGGAATAGACAGGCGGGTGGACCCTTTACGACTTCTACCCCACCAAACAATTTCGCCACTCCGCCTGATCCTAATGCCAGCAATAACCCTGGACTTCCCCATATACCTACCCAGTACCTCAACAAGAATGGGTCTCAAAACTAGTCACAAAATCAGGCTCAAGGCCAATCCCAAAATCCGCATGGTCAAATGAAAGTCCAACCTCCTAGTTCGGCCATAGACCAAGCTTTTAGTTCGAAAGTTGAGCAAATGGGTGAATATGTAGCAGAAGAATTCAAGAAGGTAAAAATCAGTTTCTCTGCCTTTGAACTACTCAAAGTCCCTACTATAAGGCATGCATTCTTTAGGGTTCTTAATGGGACTCCGTCCTCTAGTGTAATTCCAGAAATGTCGGCCAAGAGGGTTACTTTTGAAGAGCCTAGGAAGGAACCGGAGATGCAAGATAACACTGGAAAAGGGAGGGACGTTCCTGTAAATCAGTCTACAAGTAAACCAATTGAAAAGGAACCCGAGCAGAGTAATAGGAAGATTTCTAAAGACCAGCCATTTAGACAGACCAAGGACACAGGCAGGGATAAGAGCAAGGGTCAGATAGCTCACATAGATACGCCTATGGGAATCTTTCAAGAAAGATTGGAAACTCCTCCTTTCCTTACCACCATCAAGATATTTAGGAAGAACTTACATAACTGTCTACTTGATTCAGGAGCGTCTACCAATGTTATGCCTCTGGCAGTATGTAAGGCCCTTGGGATCACTCCCACACCCTCAAGAAGGAAGGTGACTCAACTAGACAAAACAGAGATCAACATAGTGGGTGAAATAAATCGGATCCTGATGCAGATTGCTATAGATCCAAGGATACAACAAGTCATTGATATTTAAGTGGCAGACATTCCTGATGCATATGGAATCATCTTGGGAAGGGAGTTCACCAAAGCACTGAATGGATATACAGCCACAAACCTTTCTCACATGTGGCTACCATGGAAGGGGCTACCAAATCAAATCCATATCGACTGCGAACCCCGTATGAAATACATGATCACAGAGTACAATAATATTAACGAGGTGTTGTTTTCCGAGATTGACCTAGGGAATTACCGTCCTTTTACCTACCAAAACAAGGTCAAGCTCCAGGAGGAATGTGCCGACGAAGTACTCCTGGTGCTGTGCAGTCCTCCGACAGATTCCACTCAAATATCTCCTAGTACAGAAGGGTTGGTGGAACCAGATGGCAAACCTGATGAAGACGATGACTGGGGAGTACTAAGTGATTTCTAGGGATTCCTGGAAAAGTGTGTTAGTGACCAATGTAGCTTAGGCACCCAGATGAATTTCCAAGATCTCTTATTGCCAAACTGGTGCAAGGTCCACAATGCTGCCCACTCCGAGTTTGATTGTTGCTTATGTCAAACAATAGTCAAACATGTAGAAATCAACTACTCCTCAAATTGAAACACCAAGGGAGGCACCAACAGAACCACCCACTAGTCACTACACCACCCCAGAAAATTCCCCTAAAAGCAAGGAGTTAGTCACCCAGCTGAAAGGAAACAAGAACTTAATCAGACCCGAAGATAAAGGACCTTCTGCATGCTGGACGCTCCGATTTGATGGATCCAAGTCCAAACAAGGAGCCGAAGCTGGGTTCGAACTCATCAGTCCAACGGGTAAGACCTTTCTTGCTACCCATAGATTGTAATTTTATTGTACCAACAACGTAGTAGAATATGAGGCCCTGGTCCATGGCCTTCTCATGGCCTTGAAGAAAAATGTGAAAATGCTATAAGTTTTTGGGAATTCTGAACTAGTAGTCAAATAGGTCAAGAAGTTATATTCTTTTTGTGATAGAAGGCTCGTTAATTATAGGCATGGGGTTTGGGATCTCCTAGAAGGCTTAGATGCATTCAATATACAATTGATCCTTCTTGCTCAAAACCGAACAGTTGATGCTTTGGCTCAAGCGGCCAGCACTTTGCAACCCCTCTCTTTATCTGGGCTCAAGAAATTCACGGTTGAGCTGACATCCACGCCATTAGTCCCAAATAATGTCACCCACTTACAGGTCTTCAATGATGACAAACATATCCTCGAATTCATCACAAGTTCTGATGTCTTCGTAGCCCAAATAATTGATGAAGCTGATCCACAGGAAGCCGAACTGGACATAGAAGGGGTTATTAACCTCAAAACCAATACAATCCCCAAATGCATGGTTTAGCTGGAACGTGTAATCAACTTAGACCAGATCAAAGGACAGGACCAACAAATAAAGAAAGAAGCCATAAGCAACCAGATTGATGCTCTCAACCTCAGGACAGCTGAGGAAGTCAAGAATGTTTTTATTCGCAAGGTATGCATGCCGAAGGAAAAGAAACGAATAACGGATGTGCTGCAGAAATATCATGATGTGGTGGCATGGAGCTACAAAGATTTAAAGACATATGACACTTCTGTCATCACATACACCATCCCTCTCAAGACAGAGGTAAGGCCATTCCGTCAGCGACAGCGTCCTATCAATGCCTTGTTGGAACCCGTCATTTACAAGGAAGTACAGAAATTGCTATCGGCAAGGATTATTTTCCTAGTTAGGCATTCCACATGGGTGGCCAATTTGGTCCTAGTTAGAAAAAAGAATGGGGAGATCAGATTGTGTGTGGATTTCCGCAATTTGAACCAAGCTTCGGAGAAGGATAATTATCCAGTGCCTTCATTGGACGAGGTGTTGCAGATCATCAACGGCTCCCAGATGATGTCTTTCCTCGACGGGTATTTCGGGTATAATCAGGTGATGGTACAATATGAAGATCATCATAAGATGGCATTCACCACCAAGTAGGGAACGTTCGCGTATAGGAGAATGCCTTTTGGGCTCATCAACGCTGGTGCCACCTTCCAACGCGCCATGGATATCGCCTTCAAGGATCTGATTGGAAAGTGCATAATCATCTACATGGATGATTTAACTGTGTTTTCTAAAAAAAGAGGTGATCATGTCTCTGACTTGTGCAAAGTGTTTCAGAGATGTAGGGAGTTCGAGGTTTTCCTTAACCCCAAGAAGTGTATTTTTGGAGTGAATGAAGGCAGTTTGCTCAGGCACATCATTTCAGAATAGGGTATCCCCATAGACTCTGAGCGTATTGAGTCCCTACTCAAAATTCTGCCCCCAGGCAGCAAGAAAGAATTAAAATCCTTCTTTGGCAAGATCAACTTCGTCGGGAAATTCATCACGGGTTTCACGGAGATTGTTAAACCTCTCAATGCTATGTTGAAACAAGATGCCAAAGTTGAGTGGACACCCGACACCAAACAAGCTTTTTAGGAAATCAAACAGGCCATCGCCGAGGTGCCTATGTTAGTTAGCCCGGATTATCTGAAGCCATTTTACATCTACTCGTTCGCTTCAGAGCATTCTTGTGCTAGCATGTTGACCTAGAAGGATGAGGACGGAAATGAGCACCCGATCACCTTCATGAGTGCTCCCTTAAAGGATGTTGAATTGCAATATCATAATGTAGAAAAATAGGCATACGCTCTCATCAGAGGGGTGAAGAAATTTAGACACTACATCCTACGCAATAAGGTATTTTCCATTGTCCCTGACCCAGCAGTAAAAACATTGCTTATGCATAAGTGGGTCACCCTGCTCCAAGAATATGACATGGAGATCCAACCAATGAAGCTGGTAAGAGGACAGGCGCTCACCCATATGATTGTTGAAGTGGTAGCAGAAGCTGGACCCAAACACATTGTGCAGCAGTACCAACTTGAGGATGTCTCTCCCGGAGAATAGTACCAGAATGTCGTCTATTATTTGTTGAACTATAAGTGTCTGTCACACTTGCAAGGAGTCCAAAAGTGAGCCCTTAGATTGAAGAGCAATGGTTACATGCTACAAGGTTCCATTATCTACAAGAAGAATCATGAAAGCATTTACTTAAGATGCCTGGGAAAGGAGGAAGTGGATCGAGTTTTAAAAGAGTTCCACGAAAAATTTGGCACGGGCCATGGTTCTGGTTCCTCCACAGCGCATCAAATATTGAGAGCAGGGTACTATTGGCCAACGATCTTCAAGGACGCTCATTGTCATGTTTGTTCATGACACACATGCCAGACCACTGCCACCAAGGAAAAGAATGTTGTTGTCCCACTACAGCCTATGCTGGAGGTAAGGCCGTTTGCGCAATGGGGTCTCGACTTCATCAGTCCAGTAAGCCCTCCATCGTCTGTTGGACACAGGTACATTCTTACCCTACTGATTACTGTATTCGGTAGACGGAAGCAATAGTATGTAAGCAGTGCACAACTGAAGTAGTTACTAATTTCTTAGAAAGTTTCATTTTAAATCGCTTTGGTTGTCCTTATGCTTTGGTATGTGACAATGGATCAGCTTTTGCTTCATTGAGATTTGCTAGTTGGGCATTTGACTATGGGATTGCCCTTAAGTTTTCATCCAATTACTACCCCCAAGGTAATGGCCTCGTTGAATCTACAAATAAGAACCTGATTACCATAATCAAAAAACTGCTACATAGGAATCCCAAGGACTGGCATACCCAGCTCCGTTTCACCCTTTGGGCTGATCGCACTCGCCACAAGGCTGCCCTTGGCGATTCCCCATTTCACCTTATCTATGGCCTAGAACCTATATTTCCTATCCACCTGAAGATTCCTACTCTTCAATTTATCAATGATTTTTATGAAGGAGGAGATCGTAGGGAAGCTCGGTTAGCTGAGCTCTTGCATATAGAGGAAGTACGAGACCGCGTAATAGAAAATTTTTCCAAACATCAGGGCATAGTTAAAAGATGGTTCGACCACCGAGCCAAGATCAAAGCCTTTAGAATTGCAGATCTGGTCCTGTATTGGGACAAGGCCCATGGAAAGAAAGGGGGACACAACAAATTCGACAAGCTCTGGCTTGGCCCCTTTCAAATAGCTGAGATATTGGGAGATAATGCTTTCTGCCTAAAGACCTTAACTGGTGAGAACGTCCCATTGTTGGTCAACGGGAAGCACCTGAAGCATTATTTCTAGGTGTGAGCTCATTTGAGCTCTTCTTTGTGAATATTTGTACATTGGTTAGGTAGATTGTTTTTCTGGTTTGCTTGCGTTTTTTTGTTTTGCATCACTCTTTTTGTTTCCCCCTCCCAGCAGTTTTTTTTTGAAAAGTTGTTTCCCGCCCCTTAGCGGTGGTCGTGCTTGCTCAACAAGTGGTTTACTTTGTTGTCCGTCCTTTGTGTTCTTTGGCTAAACATTCTCTCTCGACCATCGACCTCTGAAAGCTATCCATGAATGATTTCCTTGTTTGAGTTCTGCTCAGAATTCAACCCTGGATTGGATCTCCTTACATACATCTCGGATCTCGCACAAAACACATAATACTCATTTCTGAAAGACTGTGTCATGGTTGTTATGACACCCTGGTGAGTGAAAAATCTTAAGTCTGCTCCAGTGACCACTGCAATCTCAAAACCATCGTAGGCTTCAGTGCTTACCCGGTCAAGCTGAATGATAAATGAGAAATGAACACTGAAAGAAATATCAAAGCAAAAGACCAAAGGAATTCTAAAAAAATAAATGACTGTATGGGTGTTTGGGTAACTCTACTAGGGTTATGGACGCCCGGCTGGCAGTAGAGTAATATCCATAGGATTACAGCGACAACTCTGTCAGGGCTATGGACACCTGACTGGCAGCGGAGCAATGTCCAGGTTACTTTTGGTGTTAGATGATTTACATAGCTCGCTCAGTTGAATTGGTAACCATGGTCACTATCCTGAGGAAAGGAATAAACTCACTACACACACTTCTGAGATGTCCTATAACCTGACTCAATTAAGGATCTCGTTCTCCCATATTCATCTATGGAAGCCACTCTTGGTCTACGAAACCTGAGATCTGGGTCCTGAATGAATTTTATCCTTAGAACGCTCAGTAGCATTATCCAGGGGAGTCACCATTTGTTGTGCCTTCAACACACACGCCCTGTTCGAAACGGGGACCCTCTTTTCTTTCTCCTTGTCGGGTCATTTTTTTCACTGCCTCATTTTACGTGCCCCACTTTTTGCTGTCTCAGATGGTCAATGTTGCTTTAAAGTCCCACCATAAGTTGACCGTGCCTTCCCCTTTTCAATTTTGTCATGTTGTGATGCCTCGCGAAGTCTCTCTGGTAGATTGCCCCTGCTAACAGCCCCAGCCCCCATTGGGCCCGGCCATCCAGGTTTCCCATGCCGGGTTTCCTTTTCACTCCCACCGTTCCCAATGACATTCGGCTCGCATCCTCCCGGCCCCTGGGCTCCGACCCTTTGTTAGCTATTTCCTTCAAACCACAAAAATCTTGACTACCATCCAACCTTTCGGGCCCGGGACCCCAGAGTTCCGCTCCTGGGGTTCCGAGAGTGTTTCGTCGTTTCTCACAGTGAACCTCTCATGTCATCCCACCTTCTGGGCCCTGACCTCCCCTTTGCCGCTAAGTGAATTTACCAAGTTGAATCTTCTGGCGGCCATCGTCCTGCGCCCTCCCAGCCGCCGGACCCCGGGTCTCCCGCCACTACTCCTGATTTTCAAATCCACCAACCTTTGTCTCGTCATACCTGCATTCAATAAGATCATTAATGGCGATTAGGGGTATAAAAGGCCAGCTCAAGTCTGTCATTTTCACTTGGCAGTGTTGCAAAAGAATAATCAGAGCTTGTTGCAGGAGTCTGCCGCCTTTGAAGCTTCCGGTTGATCTTCGTCCATTGCCTTCGCTTGTTGATCGTAAGTGAGCCCACGCCTCCTCGGATCGGGTGTTCAAGGTTGGTCTTCTGTTCACCCTCCCGAGCATTGTTTTTGTGATTTTTGGGGCTTAAAATGCATAATGAGCATCAAAATGACATGTGAATGATAGAATACGACATCATGAACAAAACCCAGGTCCTTGAAAACTGAGTGAACTAGCGTAGCATCCCCATGACCGATTCGGAGCTTTACCCTCGCACGACCGTTCTTCACAGAGGCATTCATGGCCCTCGGGCTCGGATCATTCCTTTGTCGTCGGGGACTTGACAGGAGATCAAAAGGTTGAAACATCCTTTGGGTCTCTCGGGCCCGGGACTCCGGACCTCCGTCCCCGGGATTCTGCCCCTCGCTCTCTATCAGCGAGACCTTCTCTTTTCGGCAGGACCTTTTTCCGAGTGCATCTTTCTCCTATTGAGTGATGTCGGCAGGACCCTTCATCTTTCACCAAGACTTCCTAGCGAGGCTCCCTCCTCATGGTGAATACCCTTTTCCCCTTTGTCAGCGAGATCTTGGCTTTTTGGCATAACCTTTCGCTGGCACCCCGATCCCCTTATTCCTTAGCGAGCACCATGCGGGTCGGCAAGACTTAGCGGGGTCGCCAAGACCTCTCCCCGATTTGAAATATTGTGCCAAAGGCTCCCCCCTGTCGGCATACCATGGCCTAGTCCCCAAGACATTCCCCCGCTTAAAATTTTTCCTACCGATATCATCGTTTGACATAACTTTCAAATGTTGGGAAGACCCTTTGCCGATCATATGTTGTTTCACCGAAGGCACCCGCTTGTTTACGTGTCGTAACGGCATTGTTGTCATACCGACGGGGAGACTTCATCATTCCATTCAGTGAAACCCCGGGCATCTAGCTAGGACTATATACCGAAACAAAGGGTCTCACCGAGGAATCCCTTAGCTTGGCCGATAGATATCCATGTGTCATTATTCGATTCACTGTCGCCAAGACATCTTATCTCTCTCCCCGACGGAGCCCATATGCCTTAAAACATGTCGCTATAACCCCGAACCCTTGGCAAGACCTTATATAGAATCTACTAAGTCACGCCGAAAGGGAACCAAATGCGAAGTTGGCAAGACATGCTTGTATCGCTGAGATCATGCGCCGAGGGTTATAACCCTATACCGAAATCCGATTAAAGAAACCCATCGAGGTTCGTTGGCGTAGCATATGGGTATCGCCATGACCCTATACCGAAAGCGTTCCATCTATACCGATGAGCCACCAAAGTGAAAGTCGTGGAAACGAAAGGCTGTCGGTATGATGCTTTCCTGAGAGCCATAGCTTATGCCGATAGAAACCTTGCCCCCATCGCCAAAGCAACCAGGAACCTATGCCGATATGGACCCAAGTGCGAAATGCATAACTCAAGTGATTAGTGGGGCCATCCGCAGTCCTTTGGTCGTCTGCCATCCCAAGGGGAAAACATCGCCCGCCTCTCCGGGCTCCAAACTCTGCCCTTCTGACCACCACAGGGCTAAAACGAAATCAAACGACGGTCCCCGTTGCCAGGTCCGGTATTTCTCTTGGCTGTCGACAGGACTTGGTGAGGTCGCCAAGACCTCTACCCGATTTGAAATCTTTCTCCGAAGGCCCCTACAGTCAGCATAACATTGCCCTGTCGGCGAGACCTCTCACCGACAAGGAATCCTATGCTGAGGGCTCGCTTTACGCTGCCCTGAGATCCATCATCTTCGGAATAACATGCGGATGTCGGTGAGACCTCTTACCGAAGAAGTAAGCCCCATGCCAAAGTGCACCATGGCCCCCGGGCCTCCTGAACCCGGTAATGTGAAACTGCTGACCACCTTTTGACCCACTGGACCCCAGATTCTGAAGTTCCATCTTCAATTTGCTACTCCAAACTGCCATCTCCAAACGGCTCTCCGGCCCGAGACCTCCGGATTCTCCTAAACCGATCCAAATGAGCCCAAATCTGAAATCAAACATTGACCCACATGCTTAATTTTGGTCCTCTTCATTGCGAGACTTCTGAGTTAGCAAAATTTGACCGAAGAAAGTCTTCGGGAGCTCTCCGCCCAATTTTCCCTTCCAAATAGCATTTCTGCTAGGGAAGTCTGGCCCTCCGGGCCTGAACTGACCAAATGCCCCCAATCAAAAGATCAATGATGTCAAGAGATAAAGTCATGTTATGCTTAATAGATCATTTAAAATGGATGTCATCTTTAGAATCTCAGCTAACATGAATGCTTTTATGATCGGCTACCCTGACTACACCTTTGCTTGCAGGATATATGGAATCAGGCGTGGGACCTTCAACGATGCCCGTCGAGAAGGACAAAGGGAAAAGGACAGGAAAAACCCCTCAAGGAAAGGAGGACAAGGACCAAATGAAGTATCAATTCTAGGGCGAGCCTCTACACTCTAAAGTCACCATGATTGGAAGGAGATTACTGATACCAACATAGGCCAAGTTGATATTGACGAATTCATACAAAGAGTCAGAATCAATCCAACGATGAAGAATGCCAGATTGATAAGACAAAGTGGAATAGCAAAGGCTACAGGATTCCCTCCATCCCTTGTGGCCCACGAGCTGGTCATGGCTTGCTGAGAGGCCTATCAATCCGACACAAGAACCATCGTTGATAGAGATGGCAACGTCCTCGCCGACATCTCGGCTGGAGGGATTACAAAGACCTTCCACATCCCAACTTTCCAAGAGATGGAAGTCCCCACCATAGAAGAATGTTGAGCAGCGTGGGATGACAACCCGGCAGGATATAAAAAATTGATAAATCAGCATTGGCTCAAGGAAAGGCAGACCAGTGCTACGAAGGTTCCTCAAGAACTCTTCTACAGTGACTTCCACGAAGATTACCATGACTTGGTCACCATGTTAAGTAGAGTTATGGGTCTTCCTGCAGCTGCCTACTTCTAGGAGTGGATGGTCTACTTCATTGAGAAAATTCTTTGGGGGAATGAGGATGTCACAACAAAGACTTCATTCTATTGGGGGGGTATAATAAGCAACTGCTTCCATGAGCAGTTCGTTAATGTGAAGAAGAGCTCCAAGTTCTATATGACTTCCTATCGTGTCTATTCCTTGGCGGACTGGAGACACAATACAATGGGTTATTTGTGGCGCCCGATCAAGAGTAGGGCCGAAAACTCAAAGCCTATCACAGATACCCTCAGCTCCAATACAGAAACTTTAAAAGGGAATATTGCAGAGTAAACAACGCCTTTGTCGGCCACATTATCAGAATGATTGCCGGAGACTTCGAGAGAAGGGTCTCCTACAATGCCAGGGAATTTTTGAATCAATATCCCTTTCTCTTCATCCAGTACCCAAAGTTCACATACATCCACGCCCAGGGCTTCACTGAAAGACCGAACAAGTTGCCTTGATACCCAAAGGACCGGATCATCCTTCTGGAGCTTTCCCAGCAACTCCAACACATACAGGAAATCTTCAGTAGCAAACACATAGCAGGAATTTCTTATCCCATGACTTTGGGCCATGGCATGTACAGACTACAAACTTCCCAGTGTGTTGGTAACTCCGAGAAAGAGCTAAAAGATTACCAATTTCACTTGCACACTGCTTGCCCACGGATAGACCCGTACAGGCATGTAAGGAAGGCACTGGGATCAGGGTATGCCCACCTTCACTATATTGAATACTTCTGGGAAGACTGCCAAGATGATAAAGAGGTGCATGCAACACACTATATGTGAATGACTGTGCAGTTTGTAAGAAAGGTGCAGCCATTCCCCATACCGGACCAAGTCCAAGAGGACGAAAGCACTATAATGGATCCCAGGTACCCTGCAGTGGCTAATTTACCAATACCAACAATAGACTGGGATGAGCAGGAGGTCGATGACCTTGATACCAGAACCCAACTAGTCTTGGCTCGTACTAAGGAGTGGGTCGATGGGCAAGTAGCCCAATTGAAGCAACAAGAAATGATCTTGACTTATGAAGGGCTCAAAAGTGAGCCAAGTACCACAGAGGATGTTGTTGCCACCACGTCAACTGGCGGGACCTCCAAGTCTCCCCCGCTTACGAGATCCAAGAAGAGAAAGGGGATAGAAACAAAACAATCTCTAGACCCCAAGGTGTATGCCAGGAAATAAACGGGAGGCTCACCTTCCAAAAGACTCAAATAGGCAGAGAGCAGCAAGGAACAACCCTCAATCCAAGAGCAGGGGACAAATAGTGCGAGCCAACTTGAGCCCCTATTGGCTCTCCTTGCCCCTACTATTGCACCATCTACCTCTTTAGCCATGATTGCTACATCCCCACCGGCGGTGGATATCTCTGTTCACCTCACTCCTTCGCCTCCGACCGAGTCTGTAATAGTTATTGACTCCTCTTCTGCCATGACCACTCCCCCTTCCTCCACTGCCATGTCACCAACCACATCGCTCCCTCTGGCTACATTAACAGCACCTGTTCCCATTTCCACCATGCCTGAGCCTCTCTCAAAACATATGCAGAATCTCCCTCCTAAACTCTCCCAGATCTTAATGGATCCCACTCTTCAAGTAGCCCTTGCACAAGCTCTCGCTACTACGCAGCCTTCACAACTGTCGACAGGGCCACCGGCTATGGAGGCCACCATGCTAATCTCTAAGGAGTTGGAGGAGCGAGAGCAGGAAGCCTCAAGGTCGTTTGAGGAGGAAGTCGATGAATATCACAAGCACTCGGAGTATGAACACCGAACCATTGACAAAGTGGCTCATGAGGAAGAAGAAACGGGCTCTTCTGAGAGTGAGGATGAGGAGGGTATCCCCAGTGGTGGGGCATCGTGCGGGCCTTTAACGATGACATTAAAGAAGAGCTGGCCCAGTAGCCAAAGGACACCAAATCAGAGGAAGAAAGGCCGCCCCTTGAAGAAGAAGAGCAGCAACCAGAATACAAAACTGGGGGTGGGGCCCAAATTGTTGAGAGCCTCGAGGTCGTGCAATCAGTAGAACATGTGCACGAGATTGAACATGATTATGAAAAGAAAGAAGAAGACATAGCAGGAAAAGAGAGCCCCGCGCGACAACTGTCCTCCATGCTTCCTATCAAAAGCCTCATGTTCATCCAAGATTCTGACAAGGAAGATGGAGATGCTGCCAAGCAAAAAGGAAAGTCCCCAAAAGAAAAGAGAGTAGAAACCTTGGCCTTGACTAAGAAGAGTGAAGGTGATCGTGCATCACCAAAGGGCAAGTCCACCTTGCCAGAATGGTTGGAGGAGCAACTTGAGAGAAGAGCTCCTGTGCTGAGGGACCCACGAGCAAAACTAGAGGCTATCCTCGCTCGGGCTCAGATTACGATGAAGAAGAAGAAGAAACCAAGGGTTAGATCCAAAGTAACAATGGATGCCTCTGGGTCTCAGACCGTGCAGATAGCGACGCCTGTAGTAGGTCAAGAGGGGGTAACTTACAATATTTCCACCATGGATCTAGGGACTGCCACTAGAGAACATAAGGTAGGGCACCTTGAGGAGTGAGTGGCCATAGAGGTGCATCTGATAAAGCAGGATAAGATTTCTAAGGATGAACTCAAGGCACAGGTGGCAGCACTGACGGAATATATACAGCAATGGTCTTTGGTGGATGACCTACCCACTACATCCACGGCCCCACCCCAGTTGCTGTCCAAAGAGAAAATCGACAAGATGGAGATAAGGAAGAACTTGGAAAAGACCACAGAAAGCTGGTTCCGACAGGTCTTGGACGTTAGAAACATAGGAATTAGTCGGGTTGTACGAATAGCCAACAAGTTCTTGGACCTGCAGCAATCTTTGGAAGGCACAAGGAAACTCTGCACCGACTTCCCTACAGTATACGACTCCACCTTTCCAAGGATTGAGGCTATCCTTCAAATGCCAGAAGCCATTGGGAAAAGGAGCTTGCTTTTGAGAAAGACAATCACTGGCTAATGGATGTATGGCGACGGGACTTTGACAACCGAAGGAAAAGATTGGAACAAATCATAAGCAAGGTAGATCCTGATATGGAATGGATAAAGGAAATAAGGGCAAAGTGCGCTTGTTATCTCAGGCTGATGATGGAGTATGACGTGCCCATAGTGCAAATGGATCCAGAGAAGATAAGGCCCTACTTCCAGAAAAAGATGGAGGATGGGATGTTAAAAGAAATCACGGTGGAATTTATGAGCTTTGCTGCCCGCGCCTTCGATCAATCAGAGCTATTCAGGGACCAAGCTGCAAAGTATGATGAGGATTGGAAAAAGCTAGAAGATAACATGAAAGAGTGGAGCTACCAGGTGCTGCGATATGAAATCGTTGAAATAGACAAGCTCCAGGCGGTCATCCTCAAGTTCATTGAATACACAGCTTCTAAGAGACAGGAGGACAGCCCTGCCAAAGATGAAGAACTCCCTGAAGAGTAGCTATAGTGAGAACAGCAATCCGCTAAATGACAAAAGAGATACAGTGCTATCACTAGGTGAGAAAACAGGGAAAATGACAAAATGCAATTTTAAATTGTGATATATTGGGGGTAGGTGATACCCTATTTTGTAATGAATCATGGCCACACAATAAGAATTGATCTTGGCCATTCATTTGACTTTTGGAAAACTATAAATAGGGCTCCCCTCTCATTTGCAAAGAGAGTTGAGTTGTTGTAAAGGCATGCTGCTGAAATTTATAGAGAAAAGACATTGACTTGGTGTATTTTCTGAGTTTCTCACATGTTGCTTGATTCAATCTCCATAGTTAGATGTTTAGCTTAGGTTTCATTGCTGTTCTAGTTAGTTGTTCTCTTACTTGGGTAGATTTTAGGAATGTTGTTCTGTGATCATGAAAATTCCTGCTATGTTGATGATTTCTCATTCCATACTTTTTGTTGTTTGTTGATGGTAGATAGCTGTGTAAAGTTAGCCTGGACTTGAACTCAAAGCTGCCCCAAAAAAATTTATCTTTGTTCATGCATGCACATGGTGAATGAAAGACAAAACATTCGCAGACCTTAGAAGATAGCACAAGTTTCATGATACTATGAGACCTCTGGTTAAGTGGAAGATTATTTTGAGAAACTGTCCATTGTAGGAACTCCATTGTCACTGTTCACAATTAGTTGCAGATTTAGGAACTCTCCCTCTTCCTTGCCCCTTTTCCTTTTTTTTTTTTAATGACTTACCTATGCTAAGGTTCATTGCACATTGTAAAGCCAAATCCAATGATTAAATGGAGTCCAAGACTGTTGTTTGAACCTACAGATGATATATAATAACTTTCCCATCTTAAGAACTCCATTTCAAGATCCAACTTCCCACGCTTTGTATTACCTACATAAGACCGCCTTGTGATTCCAAAAAATCACATCAAACTACTAAGGTATCTAAGCACTGTCATGACCTAACATCTGAGAGACCTTGGGATAGTGTTCTGCAACCTGATTGTGGAAGATTGTCTTTCAAGAGAGGTAGTGCATCTACGCATTACCTGTGTTGAGAACAGTATAAAAACACCATCAACACTTCCCTGCTACAAATCATGCCAAATTATCGAAAGTATTTTTATATCTTCAAATCTAGTTTCCAAATAATTTTAAATTTTTGAATTTCATTGAGAAATGAGGGAGATATCGCTGTTTTATTGAGACTGTATTTTTGACTATTTCTGAATGCCTGATTTTTATGAAGTCTTCAGTTCTCCACATGAATGAAGGAATTATTCTTCACTTTGCTTGCCAAAATCATTGATCATTAACATGAATAACATGCTATAATCATGCAACAACATTTGATTGATGTGGTAACTTGAGTTATCTTTGGTGGAAGAAGGAATCATGAAATGTAACAACTGTGAGAGATCTTTGAACTCAACATGAAACAAATACTCATCCCATTAATTTTGGAATGCTCCATGATTTTGCATGAATGTAGGAGTGTGCTAAGATTCTTCTCTATATTCTCATTACTTTTTCAAATCCTTCTAAAGCTTTCAAAATTTAACTGCTTCAAGTGTTTAGAGCTCTCTGTTGCAAGTGTCTATGAAGCTTCTTCTTCCCATGAGTTATTTAATAACTCATTTATTTGCATTATATCATCTTAAACACTTCATAGAGACATATTAGAGGAAATTTGGATCACATTTAATTACTAAAAATAAAACAAACATTTACGTTATATTTTACTTTAAATGAGCTAAAGAACTTTCAATCATTACTCAAATCCACTCTAACACTAATGCATTAGGAAGAAATATATGATTTTCTTTGATAACATATGAGAAAATTTATGGTCTCATCAGGTGCCTTTTCCCAAGAAGGTGTATTTTTCACTAGACTTAGTCAATTTCTTGGGTGCTTTTCAATTTCTCCATATTGACCCTCAGTGCTTTGATTTGAGGTCCTCAATGACTGATGATTCTCGTTGACATGTTGAGACATGGAATGGATAACCAGTTTAGTCCCGAAAAAGATGACTAGCCTTATAGGTTCTGAAAGTTGATTTAGGGGTCCCAAAAGTATGGGCACCCTTGGCCTATAGGGGCACCTTTGACCTTTTGTGATGTAATTTTTTACTTTGCAATCTTTGACGAACTACCCCAGTTTGATCTCCATCGTCAGATGTTTTATTTATCTGTTGAAACTATTGATGGTGTCATTACTGAGATTGATCAAAATGAAGGACTTCTTGGAGGTCATGGAGCTTGAATACTGCATCTAATTTCCCAAAAAGTTGGGTGCCTATTTCTAGGAAGGTGTGATTTCCTTAACACTTAGCCAACTCTTTGTGTTCTTCATTTTTCCTTTACTTCTAGCGTTTTACGCTTGATCTTTGTTTGTGAATGCTTGACAAGTCGTGTGAGCTTGCAACTGGATTGATCACGAAGCTAAAAGGATTTTGAGCAAATGCCTTGTAGAAAGAAGTTGTTGAAAACCACAACAGGTGGTTCCAAATGATGGGCACCCCTGGCCAACAGGGGTGCTTTTTCCTTACTTGATTGTAGTCTTTGATGATATATGCTTTCAACACCTTCTTTCTTTGCCTTCGTTTGTCAGTGATTGATGAATCAAGTGAACTTGCTTAGCGATGCATTGGAAATCCAATAGAATTATGAAGGAGATGACCGTCTTAGAAAAACTTGGTGACTTTCTTTGACCTTTTAACTTCATGGGTGCCCTTGGCCAGCAGGGGTGCTTTTTTCTACAGTTTCATCATTTTCTTTGAAAATTATTATCTCTTCATGCTTCACATTCACCATTGTATCTTGACTAGCTTTATCATTGTTGTCGATGATGCAAATGCGTTGATCGTAGCAATTTATTTCACCATGCTACATGTACGAGTTCTTGAAAAATGGCTAAGGCATTTATTGCATAGCCTCTTCCTTGTACCAAGGCGTGCATCTTCCAGACTTAGTCAATTTTCAGCATTTTTCACTTTTGAAAATCCCCTCCATCTCATAGCATCTTTTCGAGCATCTTTCACCATGGATTCTTTGTTGAAGCTTTTGAGGCTTAGATTTTAATACCTGGTATTGGCCATCTACCATTAATGGTTGCAAAGGTCCTAGCTTTTCTCCTAAAAAAATGAAGTAGACCCACTAGAGTAAAACTTTTTGGTGATTTTGACTTGACCAGTGTGATCGTGAAGTCAAATTTTCCTATCAAAATCATTTTCAACTAATTCTAGAAATGTCCTATTTTTAGGGGTTTTCTTAAAAATAGGGGTACAAAACCCTAATTTTCAATTTTTTTAGAAATTTGCAGGTATCTTTCTTGACATAAACCCACAAAAATCCTATGTTTTGTTTGACCTAAAACAGACTTTTGACAACAATTTTACATGATTTAGAACATTTTTAATCAAAATGCCTTATTGAAGCAAAAATTATTTTGGGTATAACATTAGGCTCCGTTTGGTAACCATGTTGGATACTTATGGCATAGGAGAACCAATAATATCTAGTTTTTGTAGACCAGTATTCTTATCAGTCGGGCATTGGAGTTAGGACTTATTTACTAATTCACTTAATAATTGGAGTTCTCCTAATTATTCACCTAAAACAAAACTACCTAAGAAAACACCTAAAAAATGACGATACTTTACGGAATGGGGAAAAACATTACAACATAACAAAAAGCGGAAAGGAAATTATTTACAGAAACTCAACCCACCCTCGAAGGCATGAAATTCTTTAAGAACTGCCCATTGTATGGTAGCAGGAAGAGCCTTCCGTCTAAATGTGAGAGAATATAGGAATTCTCTCCTGCGAAATCATGGATCTAGAACGGCCCTAGCCAAAGGGAGTCAAGTTTGTCGTGCATTCCTTTTGGCTCATGTCTATTGTCCCATAACAGGACCTTGTCTCCAATCTCAAAGTCTCGTTGATGAGCCTTCTTGTCGAAGATCTTCTTCACTTTCCCTTGATGTTGAGTAATCTTATCGACTACCTCCACCCTTTCCTCTTGTAGTTTTATTAGGAACAAGACGTGTTTTTTGATCAGATCTTTAAATTATTCATCCTCTACTGTGGATGTCAACTATAAAGTGGAAAACTCCAGAGTGATGGGTAACACAGCCTTTGTGCCATATAAGATAGTAAAATGGGAAGTGTTAATAGCTCTCTTGGGCCTGATTCTATCAGCTCAAAGAGCGTCATACAAATTATTCTACCAAGCTCATTTATTGGAGTCAACCATCTTGCGCACGATCGTGACAATGTTCTTGTTAGATGATTCGGCTTGTCCATTACCTTGTCAATAGTAATCTGAAGAGTGGGACAAGGTGATCTTGTAATCAAAACAAAATCCTAATAACTCCTCTTATGAGAAGCTTGTTGTGTTTTTAGTCACAATATTTCATGGTACCCCAAAGTGTGTAATAATGTTTTCTTTGAGAAAGTCACACACGACTTCGGAAGTAGCTTGCTTGGTAGGAATTTCCTCAACCCATTTTGTGAAGTAATCTATCTTGTAAGGACATAGGCATGCCCTTTACTAGAATGTGGGTTGATTGGACCTAGAATTCTATGCCCCATTGTTGAAATGGAGCATCTATAACCACTGCCCTTAGTGGAATGGCTTCCAGCTTAAGTTCACCAAAAAATTGTTGGCACTTTTGGCATCTGTGCACCCAATTGTATGTGTCCAGGAACAGAGTCAGCCAAAAGAACTGTTTCCATAGGATTTTGAATGTCGTGACTCTTGATGAAAAGCTTCCGCCGCACACTTCGCTGTGAAATGCCTCCAACAACCGTTGTTGTTGGTCTCTATTGACGCATAGTAAGAAAGTTCCATCAAGCCCACAGTTGTATAGAATGTTGGTTCTTAGCACATAGCTTTGTGCTCTTAACTTCAAAGTTCTTTTATGTTGTTTGTCCAAGTGAGTTGGACATTCTCCATAAGTTAAATAGTACCAAAGTTCAGAGTACCATTCTTCTGTAGAATCAACTAGTAGGACCATGGGATGGTCCTCTTCAATCTCTATTTTCAGCACCCATCAATAGCTTGGTGCTTTAGATCACCATCTTCTGCAATCAGTTGACATGGACCTCTCTCGCAGATGAGCTTGGTCGGCTTTATCTCCAAGTCGTATTCATGGACCCTTGTGATCCAGTTGCCTCTTTTGGTGCCCATATTTTGTTGAGTTAGGACATTCTTGACTATGTGATGTATAATGTACATAGTTGTGTGGGAGTTCAAAATGAAGAATCTAAAATTCTTAACTACCTTCACAACTGCATATGCATTCTTTTTTATCTGGGAGTATTGAGACTCATTGTCTTTGAAGTTTCTGCTCATTAAAGCAATTGGAGACTTAGTTTCCTCATTCAACTTTTGTGTCAGTATGGCGGAGAGAGTGTGTTTTGATGTGTAACAATAAATAGTGAATTCTTTATCAAAGTCAAGTTGAACCAACACCGGTGCTTGACTGATGGATTCTTTTATTTTGATAAATGCCTCCTTTCCTTTTTTAGTCCATTTGAAGGAAAATGTCTTCTTCATCATCACTTATATGTCTTTGGTCAGCTCGAAGAAGTCAGGTACAAATATTCCTATTAAGTTGATCTTTCTGAAGAAGGAATGTACCTGAGTTGTGTTTGTTGAGAGAGATAGGTTTTCTATTGAATCAACCTGATTAGTATCAATCTGAGTTCCTTCTTTGGAGACGATATGGCCAAGTAACTTTCCCTCCATCACTGCAAAGATGGATTTCTTGGGATTCAATGATATGTGGTGGTACCTCCATCTCTCTAACACTTTCACTAAGTGTTTAAAATGGTCTTTCCACTTCTTTGTGAAAGCGGTAAGGTCGTCAAGGTAGACGACAATTAGTTTATCTTTTAGGTCCCCAAACGCTAAATCCATCACTCTCTAGAAAGTAGCACCGGTTTTGATGAGGCTAAAGGGCATCCTCTTGTAGTGGGGTAGTGAATTCCATTTTTATTTGATCCTCCTTAGCCACTGCAATCTGGTTGTATCCAAAAAAATTGTCAAGCAATGACAGCATTTCCGATCCAGTGACCGTCTGCAATGTGTGCACCATGATTGTTTAAAAATAGTTATCCTTTAGGGATGATTGGATGAGGTTCCTGAAATCTACGCAAATCTTGATCTCTATGTTCTTCTTGCATATAGGAACTATGTTAGACACCTAGGTAGAATGATAAATTGGAAAAATAATCTTTGCATCCACCATCTTCTACACCTCTTCATAGATCGTATCTTGGACACGCGGGTTGTAGTGTCTCTACTTCTATTTGAAAGGCTTGACATCTGACTTGAGTGGAATTGAGTGAGACAATTCCTTCAATGTGAAGACTTTCAAATCTTCATAGGTCCAAGTAAATACGTCTTGATACTATCTAAACAAGGAGATGAAGTTGTTTATTTCCTCTATAGTGCAACACTTGCCCAATTTAACAAGTTTGGCTTGTCTTCGGTACCATTGTTGACTTGATAGTAATTGGAAGATGTTTTGTTGATTGAATTCCTTTGATCTTGTACATGCCTGTCATGCCTATCAAAGATATCCTCCAAGGATACTAGACCCTTGGGGATATTGTTTCCTCTCAATTGGATGATTCTTGATTATGTTGCTTCAGAATCTTCTGCTATGGATTCTTTGAAGGGAGAAACACTACCTTCAAAGAATAAATCTTTATAGTTGTCCCCCATGCAAATGAATTCTTTGATTTTTATCGTCATCATCGAAGACCTGCCAGTTGTTGTAATTGTCAGGGACACTCGGCCTAGAGACAAGCTCAATGGTGAAGGCATTCTGACAGAAGTCAAAATGGGGCATGAAGAGAGCAATCGATACCACGATGGCATCTACTCTGCTATTATGCTCATGCAGAATGAATTTAATGTTGAATGGATCAAACTAGTCGATTGCATTCCACACCCTTTTTTGATAAGATCGAAGGTGACTTTTCTTTACTTGGTATCGACCTCTGATCTATTGGACGATTAGCTCTGCATCGCCTTTGACTTGGAGGAATTTTATACCCATATCCCTTGTATTTTTGAGGCCTAGTATTAGTGCCTCATATTTTACAGTGTTGTTTGTATTATCAAACTATAAGCGATAAGAAAATGGGTATAAAGTACCTTTGGGAGAAGTGATGACAACTCCTGCTCCCGAGCCTGCTATTGAGCAACTTTCGTGGAATTGTATTGTCCACATCTTTGAAATTTTATTTGATGTGGTTGTGGAAAATGCAACCTTTTTCTTTTCTTTGGTTACTTCAGAAAACATGGTGTATGTGTTGGGACCCATGCCTTGATACAACACTTACGGTTGGGGGTCTTGGAAATTTACCACCGTGAATCTCGATTTAGCCTTAGGTTCCAACTTGAAGTTGCCTTTCTTCAACAAGATTGTCATGTACAGACAATCCAACTGAATCTCTCCTCCAAGATCCTTGTAGAATCTCCTACTCAGTAGAATCCCATAACTGATTGGAATGTTTTCTATCAAGATGGTCATCATGATCTTCTTTTCCAGACAGGCTGCCAACCTTACTTGAGCTTCATTTAGTTGGTCGACTAACGGACCTAGTTTTGACTAAAGTGAGTAACACTTGTCATGGATCTTAGTGCATGAGAGTCCCAATGCATTCATGATTTGTAAGGGCATGACGTTGTTTCAAGCTCCTGAGTCTATTATACATCGCTGAGTTTGAATCCTCCCATATATAGAGATATATAGAAATGCTTCAACTTTTCTTCCACTAGTACGGATGACTCGAGCAATGTGGGTTGGATTATAGCTTGCTTCTTTACTACATTGAGAATCTGATCCAATTGGTCTAGATGGTCCTAAAGATACTCTAGTTGTGATATTTGTACCTTCATCTTCATCATGGAGGTCACGATGTCAAAATTTGTTGAAGAATGATCTTGAGCATTTGGCGTAGTATTCTCATGTGAAGACTTGGAATTAAAAGTGGAAGGCACTTCTTTTCCCTTTTCATTTGACTTTTGTATTTCTTCTTCATCTTTATGTGCTTTGAAGTGTTGGGAATGTGTGAAGAATGGCATTTAAATATTCTCGTGATTGACAATGAGAGAATACTGATGGTAATCTTCTTCTTGATTTATAGGTTCGCTATGGAAGTATCCTATTACAGAGTCGCCATCGAAGTTGTCTATTTGTGGTGAGACAGCATTCACATTTGGTGAAGGCACAAAACTCGAGCTTGGTGCAGCCTCAGTATATCCCATGATTTGATTCATCCTTAGATTCTTAGGGCATGTGGATTTGGTGTGTTCATCTGTCTCGTGGAAATAGAAAAAATACATTAGATTTCTCAGCCTCTGCTTTTCTTGGCGGAGGTCCTAGAAATCTGGGCTTGTAGTTGTTGAATGGAAGGAAGTTGTCCCTCTTTGGCTAGTAAGGTTGTTGAGGTTGATATGGCGGTGGTGCGGGGAGTGCTTGTTTCCCTTGAGTGGGTGACTAAATTTTGACGATACTCACCTCATTGGCTACCTTCTATAGTAGTGGATCTGTGGATGCTTGAACACGCAGTCTAATTGTGTCATTCTTCATCTTCCCAATTGTGATCATATTGTCTTCGAGCTTAATTGTGTAAGTTGTAGATCCACTTCATGGCTTGACTTCAAGAAGAAGACTATTTTTTATGGGAGGGAATTGATGAATTTCTCATCAAAATCTCATCTAATGGTTTGATTGTATGGGAGAGGCATGTGACAAGGGGGTTAAACCTTGCCATGAATTCTCTCATCATTTCAGTTGGATCCATCTTTGAGTTTGAGAGTCATGCAAATAATTGATAACTATCTTTGGTGGGCTTGATTCTCACCAAGAATTTCTCGCTCATGACCACCCATCTTGTGATGATGCCTAGTTCTAGATGGTTGAACCAATCTGCAGCATTTTCCTCAAGAGTCTCTTCAAAGAGATGAACAACAATATCCTCGTGTGGCACATGCAAAATGGAACAAGCCACTATGAATGTTGAGATATGCTCATCGAGGTGATGAGATTCATCATCGTGGAATCTTGGGAAATGCTTTCGTGATCCTTTGGGTAGTTCATGGTGTCCTTGCAAGGCCAACAGGCTGATGTTGTCGCCCCAAGGTAATGGGGCTGGACGCCTGAGATTTCTCCCATTTCAGCCATTGGCATTGTTTTTTTGTCATTGTTGTCACCCATTGCTTGAGCTAGAGGTTCTTCTTGTGGTTCTTGAAAATGATCGAGAACCTCTTGGAAGATTTGCTTTGCATTGAATGTTTCTTCATTGTCTTCTTCTTGGAAGACAAGATTTTTTTCTCCTCCTCTTGTACACTTAGTAATCCAGGATGTTTATTGTCATGCAGGAGGTGGTAATACTGGCCTTTCGAGTGCAAGATCAACCTTTTCTTCTTCCTCATCCAAAGTAGTAGTTGTGTTCCTCCACTAAGTAGGTGATGTATTTTTCTCAAAGATGAAGTTGTGTAGGCTACTGATGTGTGATTTCTCTCCTTTAATGAATGTGAAATATGGTTGGAGAACTACTAGAGTAAGACTTGGTTGTTCGACTGGAGTACTAGGATGCCAGATAGTCATTCTCGTGACATAAAAGTGTTAGATTTTCTTTGAATTTTTATGCCTCATTTCCCCATGGTGGGCGCCAGAAAATTGTTGGAATTTCAATTAGATACTTTGGAATGCTTATTGGAAATAGACAGCTATACACAGAATTAACTACTCTTCAAATTAGGAGGGGAAGCTCCCTCTTTTGTTGATGGTTGCATTAAAGTAAAATGAACTAAGTTCCTATCTTTTTTACTCAGTGGCAGGGAACAAGGGTGATAAACACAATGTGTTGTAGCTCAATTTTTCTCTGGTTTCTACCGATCTTAACTACAACTAGGCTAACTTTTAATCTATCCTATTTCCTCAAGAAAAATAGAGCATGAGGGTATAGGAGCTATTTAGGAATGGTTTGACCACTTAGATGAACTTTCTTTTAGAATGCATCTAAAGGCTCTAAACTTCCAAATTTATGCCAAAATAGAACGCATGCAAGTAATCATCAAATAGTAGGCTAGATCTCAAAATTCCCAAGGAGGCATAGTGCTCTTTCTGAGGTGTAGGCTCAAAGGTAGACTACTAGAAACAACATATAATGATAATTCTACTCTCTAAATTCCCAAGGAGGCGCAGTGCTCTTTCCGAGGTGTAGATTGAAAGAAAGATTATTTGAAACAACATACAATGATAGATCTTAAGAATTTTGGATCAAAGGCACGTGGCTCTCTTGATTTATTATCTCAACTTCAATCAAAGATTACACTTTGGGACAGTGACTTGTGTGAAAGAAATAATCACACAAAAAGTAATCAACCAATAACACATAAACATAGATTGAACACACCTATCTGAATATAAAGAATGCAAGTTGTGCTCAACATTTAGCTATAACAAATACGATTCAAGAACATATACTAAGCGAACAAAGTTGAAGGCTTTTGAGCTCAGTTTTTTGTTGTTGTGAAGTATAGCTAAAATAAAATGATCAAATGCTCTTATTTATAGAAGCTCAAAGGAGTAGGAAACCCTAAAATCTCCTTGAGTTAATACCTAGTTCTTGCCAATCTGCAAGATTTATTCCTATGTCTAAAAGTAGGTATCCTAACAGTTAACTGGAAATTATGCTTTAGTTAACTGATTCTAAACTAAAAGAGAACTCTAATATACAAAAGTGCCTTTGAAATAGACATGCACAATTAGTGGGATAGTGAGTTAACTTGGAAAGAGGCATAAAATTAACTCTTGTGTCATAAATGCTATTTTGAAGGGGTAGGACGTCCTAACTAAGTGTTTACACCTCATCAACTAGAGTCATCATTTCCTCTAACCAGTTGTTGACTGCCTCTGCATATGGACAATTGATACTCTACAAGATGATGATGTGTCATCTCAGCATTTCCTCACCACCCGCAATCTGCTCCTAATATTCAATAGTCTTTGCAACTGCATCATCCAGCTTTGTCAACATGGTTGTGATCTGACTTAACTTGCAATCAACAAGATCACCGTAGAAACTGCTATGAATGAGATCCTAAAATTGTGTTTGTACCTCAACTAGATCGATGTATTCACCTCCTTCACATTGGTATAGGCAAGGGGTAGATGTTACCAATGTTCTCACAAACTTGATAACATCTACCACGATCTATCTATACTCAATCAATTCCATAGAGTTTGTATCATAAGCTTTCACTTTGTATGCAAGTTGTTCTTTCCAAGTGTAAAGATGTTGCTTGTTCTCCTTTGTAGTAACTGAATTGTATGCCATCTGCAAGTCTGAGATAGTGATCTCATCTATAGGCTTCTTCTCTGGTGTGTCTTGCTCTGATTCTTGGATCTCTGTGTGAAGATCATGGACTCTATACCTTAGCTGGTACAGCTTTGCAAGTATACATCAGCCCCTTATGACAAACTCTTCCACTTGATCTCTCAAGTGCTTTCCATATAGGATCATCTGACTTAGTTGATTTTGTTCCGCAAGGAGCTCCAACATTGTGGAGGCAAGGTAGAGATTTTTGATGTACCATGCATCAAGTCGGATATATACTATTACAGTTGTTGATTTTCAGCCTTTAGGGCTGCTTTGTCTTTCCCATCCTTCGCCATTCTTTCTTTGACACTCACTTACACAAATTCAAAGAGATTCGCTACAACCTAACATGTGTTCTTGCTGAGGTTGACCTTCAACAAGGTGAATTCATCAACCTCTACCTCATTTTCACTTATGTGTTCAGGTGGTGTAGCAGTCTCAACAATAATCTCATTGTCAGCATTCTTTCCCACATGGACCTACTCCTTGAGCTTCTTCTTTGGCATGTCCTAAGGGACATGGTCAAATTTTGTGAAGTCTAATTGGTAGGATGACCTCTCTCTCTTCCTTCCTAGGAGATTCTCAAGCCAATATGAATCTTTACTAACCTCACTGGAAGGATGAATACAAGGCCTGTGAATTCTTGATGAGTGGGATTGTGTTGCAGTGTCGCGTGGTGGCGAATCTAGCTCCAAGTCAATATGGATCGGCGACTGCTATGGTGGTGGAGGATTGGGAAGCTATGCTTCCATCTCTTATACTATCCCAACTATAACTATTTCCATGATTGGCTCAATTATATTTTTAGATGTCTCCACATGTACCTCTTGCTGATTTGTATCAGCAATTGGCATTCTTCCCCTTGTATGACCTGACATTCTAGCTCCTCTAGGAGGGTTACTCCATGTCTTCTATTTTTTTAGCTCTATACGTGGAAGGTAGTGGAGTATGAACTAGTGGCGGCTTTTTGTTGGGAATAACTACCTTCCTTGTCCTTTTACTGTCCAAGTAGAGCTGGTTATTTCTAACAATAGATGTACTTTCTTTGGCATACCAATCCAATGTTTGAAGAGGTTGTGATTCAACCTAATCTATGAAGAATGAGGGAAGAATAACTTTCCCATCATCATCAAATAGTCCTTCCCCATCCTCTAACAGGAAGTCAGCAATTTGTGGAAGTCTGAACCAGCTATAATTGCATCTTCGTACTTCGAACTCATCTTCACAGTTGAACCAATAGTCCTCCATGGAAGACTTGTGTGAAGATTATTGACCAAGGAATGTTGAATAATGACCCCAAGGATCATATGACCATCTTTCAATGAGATACTTAAGGTTAAGTCTCACCATATCTTGGCCCATAGCCTTTGCATCAACTACTGTCTTGCACTTGTAAAGTCACATCTAAAAAGGAAAGTTTGCAGTTGCCTTGTGTTTGTCACACAGAAGAGAATGTACCTCATGCAATTGCCACAAGAATTCCATGAAGAAAACCCTATCTAATGGATAGCGAGATAACATGGCGGGATGACCGGAGTACCCATACATGCAGATGTAGGTAAATTTGGGGAACTAGATGGACAAATCCGACATGCTTGGCTACTGGTGAGATGCGTATATGGGTCTCATGATCGAGGTCTCTCACACTGTGCATCAAGAAATGATCATTTACTTGCTTGAAATATCTCTCTGATTGTGTGAACTCAAGTTGTGAGAAATGCTCGTGAACCTTTTGCACACCCAACGTTCCCACATTATTCAACGCTCTAAATTGGCCTTGGAAGGCTATCAAATATAAGAGGTATGAACACATGTGAAACTTGTGAGCCTCTAAGAAACTGCTCATCTGCTTATGGAGAGTATCACTGATAAGGGCGGGCCAGTCATAGTGTGCATTTTTGCTCAAAATTTTGACGATGACATAGTACATCCATGACTAGAATTTGTTTGCCTCTTCTTGACCAGTAATATGGTTGAGTAGAGTGATCATTACTGCAGATTCATCTATGAACTTCCATGTCCTACATTCTTTGGCAAGTTGGATCTTTTCTCCTTAAGCCATTTTTATGTCATCCTCTTCTGACATTTGTCTCTTGACACATCAAATGCCTTTTCACACTCTCTCATAGACATGACCAATTTTTTTTCACATGGTGGAATGGTGAAGCACCTTTCGATATCCCTAGGCTTGAGGTTGCATATCACTCGCCTATCCACTAATCAAATCTCTCGTGTGGTAGGGTTGTAATGCTTTACACAAGCTATTACAAATTCTACGCTCTGCTCTGAGATGGGAATTGTCATTGCCTCAAGCAGTCTGGATTGCTCAATATTTTGTAGTGTGCATTGGTTTATGCCTTCCAACTTTTCTAAGTCGACCTTTGGATGTGCCTGATGTAGATCGGTGTCTATCATTTTTAGGAAGTCTTGAACTAAGACCATTTTAGTCTTGTATTCGACCTGGGAGAACTGCATTCTCAAAACCTTGAAGATTGACTTGGCACATGATACTGTTCAGACAACTTTTCTGCAACTACTAAAAATAGCCTTGCCAAGAAGTAATTTTCATGAAATTTTCTAAGACGTGTGTTTTGGTGGGAATAATTTTCTGAATGAACCCAGAAGGTCAAAAATTCAAAAAAATTTACTTTTCCTTGTACATGCGAGAACTTCTTGGGGCAAAAACTTTAGAAGTAGTAGAAGCAACAAGAAGCAACAAAGCACTATTTTTTCAGAAAAATCTGGCACATGGGTATTATAGGCACTTTAAAGCTGAACAAACCTAGTTTGTCTATTTTTTTAAATTGTGACTTTTTCCAAAAACCCTAAAAAAAGGGGCAATAGGGCTACTTTTTTTTGGAACAATCTGACATGTGGTTTTTGTTGAAACTATTATGTTGATCATACCTAGAAGGTCAAATCTATGAATAACTATCATTTACTTGGACATGCTGGAAGATCTTAGACAAGAATAGAAGAAAAAGAGGGGAAGAAGTTTGGAAGTTATAAATTGCATCTTTGAATCTTCAAGAAAATCACTCCTGGAGATGTAAACTCTAATATACTTCTCTTCTATGCAACTTGTTCTTGAAAACATGAACACTGAGAAAGCCCTTTATCAAATCTGTAAATGACTTTGGAGAGAAAAATACTTTTTCTTGAACTTCAACCTACAAAGAAATATAATGAATAATGACGCCTAAGCTTGATGAACAGTGTTTGATGTTGAATCAATCAAGTTTAGGTGCCAACACTTGATTAAGGAGTCAATCTACCTAATCAAGAGTTCACAAAGATGATTTCCACCAATTTGGGGACATTTTAGACATGAAAAGGATTTCAAAATAGACAACTTCAATCAACTAGGCTTATTTTGAATTTAGGCATCCAAGCTGAGGAGTTAAACATTTTTCATCCTTTTTTCTGTGACGAATTGCCTCTATTCGATCCTTGATTCCAATTGCTTGGTTGATCCTGAAGTGTTGCTGACAAATACATTGCAGAGTTGAAACAACTCTGAAGAATTATGCTTGGGAGTTGCAAAGCTTAAAACCTGAGTCTGATGCCTCTAATTCTTGGGCGCCTTTTCCCAAGAAGATGCATTTTTCACCAAACCTAGTCAGTTTTATGGGTGCTTTTCAATTTCTCCATACTGACCCTCAATGCTTTGATTTGAGATGCTCGATGACTGATGATTCCCGTTGACATGTTGAGACATGGATGGATAACCAGTGTAGTCCCAGAAAGGATGACTAGCCTCACAGGTTCTGAAAGTTGATTTAGGGGTCCCAAAAGTATGGGCGCCCTTGGCCTGCAGGGGCACCTTTGACCTTTTGTGATGTAATTTTTTACTTCGCAATCTTTCACGAACTGCCCAAATTTGATATCTATCATCAAATGTTTGATTTATCTGTTGAAACTGTTGACAGTGTCATTGTTGAGATTGATCAAGATGGAGGACTTCTTGGAGGTCACAGAGCTTGAAGACTATATCTAATTGCCCAAAAATTTGGGCACCCATTTCTAGGAAGGTGAAATTTCCTTAACACAGCCAATTCTTCATGTTCTTCATTCTTCCTTTACTTCCAATGTTTTACGCTTAATCTTCATTTGTGAATGCTTGACAGGTCTTGTGAGCTTGCAACTAGATTGATTGTGAAGCTAAAAGGATTTTGAGAAGATGCCTTGTAGAAAGCAGTTGTTGAAAACCACAATAGGTGGTTCCAAATGATGGGCGCCCCTAGCCAGCAGGGGCGCTTTTTCCTTGACTGTAGTCTTTGATTATATATGCTTTCAACATCTTTTGTCTTCACCTCCATTTCTCGGTGATTGATGAATCAGGTGAACTTCCTTGGTGATGTGTTGGAAAGTTGTAGAATTATGAAGGAGATTACTGTCTTGGGAAAACTTGATGACTACCTTTGACGTTTTAACTTCATGGGTGCCTTTGGCCAGCAAGGGCACTTTTGGCTATAGTTTCATCATTTTCTTTGAAAATTCTTCTCTCTTCACGCTTCGCATTCACCGTTGTAGCTTGAATAGTTTGATCATTGTTGCCAATGATGCAAACACATTGACTATAGCAATTTCTTTCACCATGCTGCATGTACAGGTGCTTGAAAAATGGCTAAGACTTTGACTGTGTAGCCTCTTCCTTGTAGCAAGGCGTGCATCTTTCAGACTTAGTCATTTTTTAGCATTTTTCACTTTTGAAAATCCCCTCTGTCTCAAAGCATCTTTCGCCATGGATTCTTTGTTGAAGCTTTTGAGGCTTAGGTTTTCATACCTGATATTGGCCATCTACCATTAATGGCTCAGAGGTCCTAGCTTTTCACTGTTGGAAATATGTGCCTCAATCTCACAGGCTTAAACCTCCAGAAGAGAAAATTCGGTATCACATTCATTGTGTCTGGCTGACTAGTAGCTATGAAACCTTTTGAAATGTTCAGGTCGCTGAGACCTTGTTGATGTCTTGCCGAATGGAGCCTATCACTGTGACATGTTGATCATTGTGACAATTTCTATCTCTCACCACTTGGGGAGGTCTTTGGCCGATAGGCCACTCTTATCGTATATCGGGGAGACTCTGGGAGACAAGCGGTGTCGGGGAGACCCTTGGCCGAAAGGCTTATCTCAATATGAAGTCTTATCGAGATGGTTTGTCTCGCCAACAGGGTGCTACACTTGGAGTCTTTGAGGTAACACGAAGGCTTCTCTATGAACTATTGGCGACATATATTTGTCTCACTGATGCTCATCGAGGTAACATGGAAGTCTCGGGATGAAGTCTTAGTGACGGGTGTTTGTCTCAGCGATGTTATAGTTTGTTATCGGTATGACTCCTAGCGAATGGTGGTCTTGGGGTAACTTGGAGACTTCGGTAAGAATTCTTAATGATAGCGGTAATTCTTGCTGACTGTTGGACATCTCGGAATAACATGAAGGCTTGGTATGATCTCTTGGCGAAGGACGATGGTCTTTCTGAATAGCGATACAAGTGATGATCATCGGTATGAGGTCTTGGCGACAAGGCGAAGTCTGAGCAATAGCTTTCTGCACTCAGTGGAACCTCTTGCCAATAGTGATGACCCGTGATGACTTCGATGGTTAAGTCTTGTGGCATCGGGGAGACACGGTTAGTGTCTCACCGACATGTGAATACTCTTTTGAACGCCTTTGACCGATTGACCATCCTACGTGGTTTTTCCTCGATCAATCAGAGAGAAGAATGGGAACCACTAGCAGTTGGAATATTGCGGCCGTTACTGAGAGGAAGATCGATAGACCAGCGGCGTCATGGCTATACTCAGAGTTTGTAGATGTTGTTCGGTTTGATGGTTGGATGAATTGTTCGAAGTGTATCAGTGTGAATCAGATTCTGAGAGGATAGTAACTTGAATATTCTATACAAGGTTGATCATTGAATGCTGCTATAATTCGACATCAGAAAGATAAGTTTGATCTCTGTATGTAATTCTTATTACTGTAATACAAAGTGATTTCTCTTGGTGTGGTGGTTTTTTCTCCCGTAAGGGTTTTCCCACGTAAATCTGGTGTTCATCTGTGTATGATTAATTCTCTATTTTTGCTAATGCTTTCAAGTGTATCTTAATTGGACTGTAATTGAAAATTTAAAAGTGTCTCTGCATTCTTCCTTGAGGTTTTGACGTTAGGAGAGTTGTTTCCGCACTTAGCTTTCCTTACAAGTGGTATCAGAGCCTGGCCAGTTGTGTTATCCTTGTGGGTACGTTGGGTTTTTTGAGTCAATTTTTGTTCAGTGGGAGTCTTGTAGAAATTTGGTAATTTGAATTACAAATTAAGATGGCAAGCACGTCAGGAAAGATTGAAATTGAGAAATTCAATGGAAGCAATTTTGAGTTGTGGAAACTTAAAATGGAAGATCTATTGGTTGATCGTGATCTTTGGATTGTTGTGTCTAGAATGAAGCCTACAGGCATGAAGCAAGAAGATTGGTACCTTGCAGATAGAAAATCAAAGGGGCTGATAAGGCTCTGTTTGGCAGACTCCTTTCTTCTGAATGTGCATGAAGAGAAGACTACATCTTCCTTGTGGAAGAGACTGGCACCTATTTATTAGGAGAAATCTTTGGTGAATAATTTTTTCTTGAGGAAGAAGTTGTATGCTTTGAGAATGTAGGAGGGAGGTTCTATTGCTGATCATTTGAACGTATTCAACATGTTGATTGCACAATTAACATTTGTGGGCATGAAGATTGATGAAGAGGATTGTTGTATGCTTTTATTGTGTTTTTTTCCAAATTCATGGGATCACCTGGTGATGGCTATTGGGAGTACGACATCCAATTTAGAGATGGAAGATGTTGTTGCTTCTTTGTTATCAGAAGAGATGAGAAGGAAATCTTCTGAGATGGCGAAGGAGGCCCTGTCTGTTAGAGGAAGGACGAAAGATAAAGGCAAGAAGAAGGACAAGAAGTCCAAATTGAAATCAGAAGGGAGATCAAAGTCTCCTGGAAAGAAGTCCAAGGTGAAGTGTTGGAATTTTGGGCAACCTGGTCATGTCTGAAAAGGATTGTAAAGAGGAGAAGAAGAAGAAGAAGAAGAAGAAGTATTCTTCTGACAATGATTCTTCTCAGAGCGATGCAGACACTTTCATTGCAGCCTTGGCTACACAGGCATCAGATGATGTTTGGCTGATTGATTCTAGAGCATCTTTCCACATGACATATCATATAGACTGGTTCACGAAGTATGAAAAATACGATGATGGAAAGGTGTATTTGGCAAGTGATTCATCCTTGGAAATAGTTGGCCGTGGAAGAGTCAGAATTCAATTCCCTGATGGAAGAGCGAAGGGAATTAATGATGTAATGCATATACCAGGTCTGGCTTGAAACTTGCTTTCTGTTAGTATGCTGAATGATATTGGAGTGCAAGTCACATTCTCTAGAAATGGTTACAAGATGACTAGAGGCTCTATGGTGCTAGCAAGAGGTGCTCATGTTGGTACCTTGTATAAGCTTGATGCACATGCTGTGCAAAGCAATAGTGTCTCTGCCAAGTCACAGAAAGCTATTCATGGAGGAAAAGAGGAAGAAATTCCTGACAGTGTAAACTCTATGGAAGTTAAACTTCCAGTAGAAAATACTATGCTTTGGCATCATAGGCTTGGCCACATTGGTGAGAAAGGTTTAAAAACCTTGAAGAATAAAAACCTGGTTGAGGGGCTTGAAGATTGTAACCTCGAATTTGAATTATGTGAACATTGTATATATGGTAAACAGTATCATGTTTCATTTTATTCCAGTCCTCACAAATCTTCTAGTTTGCTTGATTATATACATTCTGATGTTTTTGGCCTAGTGAATGTTCCTTCTTTGTCTAATTCAAGGTACTAAGTATCGTTCATTGATGATTATTCGAGAAGAACATTTGTTTATTTTTTGAAAAGTAAATTAGAAGTGTTTAGTCGGTTTAAGGAATTTAAGAACCTTGTAGAAAATCAGACTGGAAGAAAAATAAAATGTTTAAGGACTGACAATGGTGGTGAATTTTTTTTTGATGATTTCGAGAGGTATTGTAGAGATCATGGGATTAAAAGACATAAAACTACACCTTACACTCCGCAGCAAAATAGAGTTGCAGAAAGGTTCAACAGGACAGTGATGGAAAGAGCACGAAGTATGCTGAGCAGTGTTGGCTTGGAGGAGAAGTTCTGGGCTGAGGCAGTTGCTACAGCATGTTACTTAATAAACCGTTCTCTGAATTCTACTCTTGTTGAGAAAACACCTTTGGAAGCATGGTCTAGTAAGAAGCCCTCTTTAAGACATATTCATGTTTTTCGCTGTGAGGCATATGCACATGTGCCATATGAGAAAAGATCTAAATTGGAGAACAAGGCTATCAAATGTATTTTTATTGGATTTATAGTGTTGGCATAAAAAGGATAC
>VDFB02271358.1:909733554-909762051 GCA_007258455.2 Sequoia sempervirens
GAACAGATGGATGTGAAGACAGCATTTCTTCATGGTGATCTTGAAGAAGAGATTTATATGTCCCAGCTTGAGCACTTTGTGGAAAAAGGTAAAGAAAGATTGGTTTGCAAGTTGAATAAATCTCTGTATGGGTTAAAGCAGTCTCCTAGAATGTGGTACCAAAATTTTGACATGTTTGTTTTGTCATTGGGATTTGTAAGATCAAAATTTGATCATTGTGTGTATTACAAAGTTGAAAGTGATCAAGTTCTTATTATTGCTCTCTATGTTGATGATATGTTGTTCATAGGCAATGGTAAGTTGATGATTTTTGATCTTAAGTCTCAGTTGTCTGCTAAATTTCTAAATGAAAGATCTTGGTGCAGCAAGGTATATTTTGGGGATGGAGATAACCAGGGACAAGAATAGTAGAAAACTTTGGCTCAGTCAGAGTAAGTATATCAAGACTGTTCTAGAGAGATTTTGCATGAATGATTGCAAGCAGCTAGTTGTTCCAGTTTTGCATGGAACAAAGCTATCTATTGAAGACTTTCCAAAATCTCCTACTGAGCTGAAGGACATGACCAGTGTACCTTCTGCTAGTGCGGTTGGAATTCTTATGTATGCAATGGTTTGTACAAGGCCAGACATTTCCCAATCAGAGGGAGTACTTAGTCGATTTATGGCTAATCTTGGAAGGACACATTGGGATGTTGTGAAGAAGGTATTCAGATATTTGAAGGGAACTTCAAAATATGCATTGTGTTACCATGGCAACTTGGTTGAATCACAGAGGACTCTCAGCATTCAAGGCTATGTGGATTCTGATTGGGCATGGGACATTGACAGCAGAAGATCCACCAGTGTATATACTTTCATGTTGAATGGTGGTGTAGTGAGTTGGATGAGTAAGCGGCGGGCTATAGTCGCTTTGTCCACTACAGAGGCAGAATACATGGTAGCTACACATGCTTGTAAAAAAGCAGTTTGGTTAAAAGGTTTTTGTTCTAACATTGGTTTTGATGCAGGGAAAATAACAATTTATTGTGACAGTCAGAGTGCTATTTGTTTGGCAAAGAATCCTACTTTCCATGACAGGATGAAACATATAGATGTATAGTATCACTTTGTACGAGATATGGTGGAGGATGGAAAGGTTTCATTAGAAAAAGTGGATACTCTGGAGAATGTTGCAGATGCATTGACGAAGCCAGTGAGCACAGACAAGTTCAGGTGGTGTGCAAATTTGATGGGCCTTAGTGCCCATGAATTTCAATAGTTTTTTTGTGCTCTGGAGGTTCCTGTGTGATCTTCATCAAGTGGTAGATTGTTGGAAATATGTACCTCGATCTAACAGGCTAAAACCTCTAGAAGAGAAAAGTCAGTATGACATTCATTGTGTTTGGTTGACTAGCAGCTGTGAAACCTTTTGAAATGTTCAGGTCGCTGAGACCTTGTTGATGTCTTGCCGAATGGAGCCTATCGCTATGACATGTTGATCGTTGTGACATTTTCTATCTCTCACCGCTTGGGGAGATCTCTGGCCGATAGGCCACTCTTATCGTATATCGAGGAGACTCTAGGCGACAAGCGGTGTCAGGGAGACCCTTGGCCGAAAGGCTTATCTCAGTATGAAGTCTTATCGAGATGGTTTGTCTCGCCGACAGGGTGCTACACTTGGAGTCTTCGGGTAACACGGAGGCTTCGCTATGAACTCTTGGCGACATATGTTTGTCTCACCGATGCTCATCGGGGTAACATGGAAGTCTCAGGATGAAGTCTTAGTGACGGGTGTTTGTCTCAGCGATGTTATAGTTTGTTATCGGTATGACTCCTAGCGAATGGTGGTCTCGAGGTAACTTGAAGACTTCGGTAAGAACTCTCAGTAATAGCGGTAAGTCTTGTCGACTTTTGGACATCTCAGAATAACATGAAGGCTCGGTATGATCTCTTGGCCGAAGGATGATGGTCTTGCCAAATAGTGATACAAGTGATGATCATCGGTATGAGGTCTTGGCAACAAGGCGCAGTCTGAGCGATAGCTTTCTGAACTCGGTGGAACCTCTTGCCGATAGTGATGACCCTTGGTGACTTCGATGGTTAAGTCTTGTGGCATCGGGGAGATGTGGTTAGTGTCTCACCGACATGTGAATACTCTATTGAACTCCTTTGACCGATTGACCATCGTACGTGGTTTGTCCTCGATCAATCAAAGAGAAGAATGGGAACCACTAGCAGTTGGACTATTGTGGCCATTACTGAGAGGAAGATCGACAGACCAGGGGCGTCATGGATATACTCAGAGTTTGCATATGTTGTTTGGTTTGATGGTTGGATGAATTGTTTAAAGTGTATCAGTGTGAATCAGATTCTGAGAGGATAGTAACTTGAACATTCTATACAAGGTTGATCATTGAATGCTGCTATAATTCGACATCAGAAAGATAAGTTTGATCTTTGTATGTAATTCTTATTACTGTAATACAAAGTGATTTCTCTTGGTGTGGTGGGTTTTTCTCCCGTAAGGGTTTTCCCACGTAAATCTGGTGTTCATCTGTGTATGATTAATTCTTTGTTTCTGTTAATGCTTTCAAGTGTATCTTAATTGGACTGTAATTGAAAATTTAAAAGGGTCTCTGCATTCTTCCCTGAGGTTTTGACATTAGGAGAGTTGTTTCCGCACTTAGCTTTCCTTACATTCTCCTAAAAAAAATGTAGACCCACCAGAGTAAAACAAACTTTTTGGTGATTTTGACTTGACCAGTTTGATCGTGATGTCAAATTGTCCTATCAAAATCATTTTCAACTAATTTTGGAAAGGTCCTATTTTTAGGGGTTTTCCTAAAAACAAGAAAACAAAACCCTAAATTTCAATTTTTTAGAAATGTGCAAGTATCTTCCTTGACATAAACCCACAAAAAGCCTATGTTTTGTTTGACCTAAAACAGACTTTTGACAACAATTTTACATGATTAAGATCATTTTTAATGAAAATTCCTTATTGAAGCAAAAATTATTTTGGGTATAACATCTAGCTTAGTATTTTGTTTGATCAAGTTATTGCAATATTCTTCCTTTCACAATTTGTCACTTGAGCTTGTACTTTGAGGTAATTGAGGGTTATTAACTCCCTGTAGACTCCTCTTTGTTCTAGAGACTCAAGAGTAGTGAATCCCCTCCCTTACAACACCATTCCAAATCTTCCTTCCACTATACAAGAGGAGATGACATAGCAGAGAGTACCATTTGAAGTGTGTGATCTTATCATATCCTTTTATTACCAACAAATCCATATGGTTCGATCTGCAATAAATGAACCATAGTCAAATCTCATATTCATATGTCTATTGCACATTCTTTTTCATAATCATCAAGTGCATTATCATATGTGATTTGACATCAAAGTGCCTCAAGATTGACTTTGAAACTTTGAAAAATGAAAATGTTAATATCTTGAAATTTAGACATGACCTTGGGTCAAAACTTTGCTAGCATGTTTATTTGGCCATTGCATAGCTTTGGGGAAAACTTTGAAGTCATTCATGCTCAAATGTAAAATTACTATAAATAGTAACTTGTATAATTTTAAGATTGGGAAACTTTTTTCCTAACATTCTTCCACTTGTTGAACACCTTAGAAGAGAAAATGGAGTATCAACACCATGATTTAATTGTTATGGGCTAAGAACTCCAAACACCAAATGATTTTCTTTGTGCTCACGATCTTAGTTAAATAATTTACAACATTCATCAAAGTCTCTACCTTAACTAGTTTACCTCTACCATCCTCAACCATATCTCTAACAAAATGAAATGTACATCAAAATGCTTGGTTTTGGCATGAAATGTTAGATTCTTAGCTAGGAAAATCACACTCTAATTATCACAATAAATTATCATTGCACCTTCTTTTATTTTAATATTTAAACATAGTCTCTTAAGCCAAATGGCTTATTTACAAGCACAAGTATCTTCCATATACTTTGCTTCAATGGTGGACAAAGAAACCACAATATATTGCTTACTCATCTAACTAATTGCACCACTAAATAAAGTAAACATGTAAGCACCAGTGGATCTTTTGTTGTCGACATCACATGTCCAATCTGAATCCATATAACCATTAATATAAAGGGGATGCTCATCTTCTATCAAATTACCATAATAACACAATGGATACTCTAAGATACCACAAAAATATATATAAGACCCTTTTAACTACATCCTAATGAATTCTACCAAAATTAAACATATATCTTGAAATAACCCCCACTACTTGGGAAATGGTTGGTCTAGTAGAAACCATAACATACATCAAACTTCCAACTACACTTTTGTAAGGCACTCTACTCATTTCTTCTATCTCCAATGGAGATGTTGGACAATGTGAAGCAAATAAATTTGTTTCAGCTATAAAATGAACACACAATGGTCTATTATTCTGCATACATTTAACCTATATAAAATTGTATTGACATACCCAAGCCATAGTTTTTTGTTCACTCTATCTCTTTTTATTTCCATCCTAAAAATGTGTTTAGTTGCACCAACATATTTCATTTCAAATTTAGTCACAAGTTGAGACTCTAGTTCTAAAATCATTCATCCCCTTTACCAATAAATAGCATATCATCAAATTATAACATAATAAATAGGAAATTATCACCATTAGCTTTATAATAAACATAGTGATTTGATTTAGAATGCTAAAATTTCAAACTCAACAAATATGTATTAAATTATCGGTACCACATCCAAGGACTCTATTTAAGGCCATACAAATATTTCTTCAATTTACAAACCAAATTACTTTTACTTTTCACCATGTAGTTCTCTAGTTGTGTCATATAAATATTTTCCTCCAAATCACCATGAAGGAAAGTTTTTTTCACATCCTTTTTATCAACCTTTAGATCACAAGAAGTGGCAATAGAAAAAAAGAATCTAATGGATGGCATTTTTGCAATGTTGACCCCTTTGACATTGGTTTTGGAATTGATGTCAAGTGTTTACCTTGGCATGGTGGTGTTTATTATATTCATGTGGTTGTTGGTCATGATTTTAATCATTGTCATATATCCTTTGGCATTATGAGGTTTAAAGTGGTTATGCAAATAATAGCTAAGACTGACACAATGATAATTGTTTTTGACTTGCAAAGGGAAACAATTGATGAGTGGTAACACTGACATAATGAATGGCTCTAATTGAATGTTTGTTTGTGAAGTATATTGACACAATAATTGTGCCCTAAAAGTTATCATTTGGACAATAATGAAACATGGATTTTAGTAGTTGATTTAGGGATTGAAAAACTTGGTGAGAATGGCAGTATAGAAGTTTAGTGAAGGAAGGAAAACATTGAGGGAAATAGTGGTTTGACGGTTGGTTATACAGGAAAATGGTTTGGAGGTTATTCAGGAAGTTAAAGCTTTCAATGAAGAGTTTTTTGGTAACTCGATTCCTTTCTCTCCTTGGTTATTGGTTAAACTGGAAATGGTATTTGTCTCATTCATGTTGTTTTCAGAAATTATTGTTATAGTTATTTATTATGCTTTTACTCGAGTTACATTTTTTATACTTTGGGTTTGTTATCTTATGCACAAAGTTGTATCATGTCGACTTGGATATCAATTTCTAATTAATGTCATTTTTGGTTTTGACCTTGGGTTATTTCTTCAAGGGCATATACTTTGTGTAATGTAAAGGGTTTAGTGGTTTTTGAGTCTTCATATCTTAATGCTAGGGTACACCATGTATACTTGTTTGGTGGTTGAGTTACCCACTACTAGGGCATGGGGTGTAAACCATTTAGTAGATTTGTTAAAAGTCTTTGTATAGGTTGTGTCTTGCTCTTTTGTTGTCGACTTGGGAGCATGGGTTCTATGTCACATTTATGTGTCTTTTATTTAATTTTTACACAACTTGTACTATGTGGCGACCATATATCAAAATCAGTTTAGTTTTTTGAAGGCAAAAGCATCTCAATGACTTTAGGGGCAGTTATGAAAATAGTTTGAACGGGATATATTTGATAGTTTCAGTCAGTCATAGATGGTAGCATTATGTGAACTTTTGATTGTTATAAAAATAGTGATATGTTATTTTTATTGGTTCGATGCACATGAGAGGTTTATACTCTAATAAGAGTTATCATTTATGAACAGAATACAAAAATTTGTTTTGTAAAAGTTGTATGCAAGAACAGTGAAAAATAGTTTGATATGTTTTATGTTTTATAGGTTCCAATTTCAATGAACCTTTAGAATATAGAATGTATTGATTCTAAGAGTTGTAATGATTTGCAGTGAAACAAAGAAACCCTCTGTAATGTATTTCTTCATGATTGAAAATTGTGTTGTAAGGTCATGTCAGTGAGACAAAGATTGACCTTTTACCAGTGAAGTGTTTTTCCAGTGAGGCAATTGTGTTTTCCAATGAGGTAGTTATGTTTGCTAGTGAGGCATTTTGTAGCCAATGAGCCTTTTCTAGTGAGGCATTTTGTAGCTAGTGAGGCTTTGTCAGTGAGGCATTTTGTATCTAGTGAGGCTCTACTAGTGAGGTATTTTGTAGCCAATGAGGCTCTGCTAGTGAGGCATTTTACAAGTGGTTTTTCATCCCTATGAGGGTTTTCCACACATGAAAAACACTATGTTATGATTCTTTTATGGATGCTTTTCGATCTTGTTGTTTCCTTTATTTACATTATAGCATTTGAGTTTACATGTTTAAGAATCTGAAGTTTGGTTATCACATATGATTATACTCTTGAAACCAAACATTTATTGTTTTCAAAGAGTTTAAGTGTTTTCAAGAATCATTAAGTTAAAATTTGATTATTGAAACACTGATTCACCCCCTCCCTCTCAGTGTTTCTCGTACTCCAACAAGTGGTATCAGAGCCATACCCTTACATAATTCTAACCAACTTAGGGGTTCCTAGTAGTGGAGTGCTCGTTATGGAAAAAAGTAAAAGAAACAAAGGGAAAAGAAATACACAACAAAATACTAAACAACAAGCACTATTTGAACCAAACACAAAAAGTGATGAAGAAATTATGAACAATGGCTCACAAATGGAAAAGTGTCCCATATTTAGAGCACCTCGATTTGAAGGCACTAACTTTATTTTTTGGAAATTTAGGATGGAAACTTATTTATCGTCCTTAGGATTTGATGTGTGGGCAGCCATTGATAAAGGTTGTTCAGTATCTTCAACATCTCCTTCTACTATTGGTGAAAAGAAGGCTCTTGAATTCAATGCTAGGGCTATAGATACTATCTTTAATAGTTTTCCAAATGATATTGTTGCTAAGGTTATGTATTACAAGGATCCAAAGGAGGTTTGGGACAAATTGATTGTAATGCATCAAAGTGATGAGTTGCAGGAAGAGACATCCTTGAAGATTAATACAAGTTGTGATACATCTAAAAGTGAAGATGTTTTTGTTGACAAAGAAAAAGATTGTTCTGTGAGAAATTGTGAAGAGGTTGATTTTGAGGGTGAATTAAGATGTGAAAACACTGTAAAATATGATGTGATTGTCAATCTAAAATTAGAGATAGAAGAAAACAAGATAATAGTTTATGTGACAAGGTCTGAATTGGAAGTCAAAACAATTCAATGTCAAAAGCTTGAAGGAGAAATAGTTTCTCTACGGAAAGATCTTGAGAATGTTAGGAAACATGTATGTAGAAAAGAATCAGAAATTTGATAAGAGCACCAACAAATTGAATGAGATGTTAAGCAGAAACATCACAAGGACATTACTAGTCTGGGCTATGAAGAAGGACAAAGTTCTAGGGTTAGAAAAACTCCAAGAAAGAAGATAGATCTAAGCTATCACACTATTGTCCCTAAAAATGGAGAAAAGAAGAAATCAAAAGTTAAGACTGTTGATAGTAGATAGTTCAAGGACATCAATAGAGGAAGAAGAAGTAGAGTCAATCAGTGAGGTACAGTTGTTCATTTCCTGGTTATTGTTATTTATGTAATGTTTATGGGCATAAATCAAGTTATTGTATAAGAAGGTCTAATAGGAGTCAATATGCATTCTCTAAGAATATGAATGTAATATGTTATAAATTTCATAACCATGGTCATGTTGCAAAGCACTATAGAACTAGGTTTGAGAAACCAAAGAAGAAAGTTTGGAGAATGAAACATCCCAAGAAGACAAGCATTCAAAAGGTTTGGAGAAGAAAGAAAACATAGGAGAAGGATGAGTCTAAGATTGTGCATATGACACAGGTGACATTTGTAAGTACATAATAGGAGATTTAGTTAAGGAGGAGATGCTTTTAGAGGTATTATTCAAACCCCTTAGATAGAGATAAAGAGGTTGTGTCTCTGCAGTAAATTGGTGTTTTTTGGTTCAAAAGTTGGTGATAGTCCTTGTTTCATCTTTGAAGACAATATAAAGCTCATACTTCTTCATGACAGTGTCAGTGGTTGTGCAAAGGTACCTAGTTCTTTGTTACAAGGTGATTGTGTTCATAATGTAAATGAGTTGCTTCATGATATTGGTGGCAAAGTGTTTTATAGTGTTTCTTTAATGCAAGCCTTTTGTTGGACTTGAGAAATGTAGAGGCGGTAGTGGTATGTGTTTACACCATATCAAATGCACATTGAATATTCTTGTTTGTAGCAAGGGATAGTACTCTTGGTGGTGATGTTGTGATAGGACCTTTATGTGCAATGACAGGAACACAATGACAAAAACCTTCATGACAGTAGATAGTAGCATGCATGAGACTGATAGTATAACATGAAACCTCTTATGACAGGGAACAAATACTTTTTCCATTCATGATCGTTGTCCTTCATTTTTGGTTCTTGGATGTTGATATTATATTTGAGGTGCTCTTTAATGGAAAAAGGTAGTATTGGTATAGTAAGGGCTTTTATGACATTGACATAAGACATTTTTGTGGTTTAGATCAAAAGTGGAGTTGCTTCATATTTCATGCTAGAAGTTGCTCATCATGTATATGCACTTAAACAAGATCTCAAAGCAGTGGTCAATGAAGGTCTCATGATTTGTTTGATATGGTATACATTTGGTGTTTGTATCATTGTAGTGTTGGTGTTGATGGTGCATCTTATGCTATACATTGTTGGTAAACTTTTATGACAATGAAGTGAAAGTGATTTTTTATTGGACTGAGAAGGTGTTTGGACTAAAATGTTGTTTTCCTTTCAGTTGTTAGTGTATGGAATTTTTGCTAAATCAATTTGTAAATGTTACTATCTCTGTTATTTTTCCTATTGTAGTCATTTGGTTCCTATATGTTGGAATAGTGCTTGACTAATAGTTTCATTATGGAAAATGCTTAGATGTGTCAGTTCCCTTCATGTTTTGATATGCCTTCATGTTCATAATATAAATGTTCCTCATGTCACAACTAGATCTCAAGATATCAAGGATGTCATTGTGTTGTTGACAGGATGCATGATTTTGCTCATTAGGACCTTGTTGTTGTAATGTGATTGATATTTTTTGTGAAATGTTCTAGTAGAAAGTGCTCTAATAGACACATATGCAAAATGTACGCATTAGTCATAAGGTCTATGAGATATTATCAAGACAATCTATAGGATCAAGAGAGATCAGGGTATGTAGGAGCAAGACAAGTTCTAGAGTAAGTATAGTGAGTAGGGAAGGTACAGGTACTCTGACAATAGCGAAAGAGTCTTGAATACCAAGGAAATGAAGATGCAAGGAGTAGAAAATACAAACACACACAATGACAGTGATAATAGCATTTGATCATGATAGTGACATACAGTGTATTTTACAATGATAACAGTGATCTTTCATCTCTATAACAGTTTTAACAGTGTTTTTAACAAGGTGTTGCAATTAATAATAGTATGCTTGGTAACCTTTTTCCTTTAATATTCTTTGGAGAATCTCTATAGTGGCTTTCACATGTTGTTTCTCATCTCTCTTCACTAATCACAATCTTAGTATGGTTTTAGGGGTAGCTTACAGGTCTCTTTCATCCCAGATATATCAATAGTGCATAATCTCTGATCTAGTTGATTTTGTGTGTTGTTTCATGATAGAAGTATTACTTAATTCTTGGTTACCAATGGCGGTATGGAAGTGATGCTCAACTATTCTTTGACAGTGATGACAGTTCAATACAACAAGATGGTATATTCCATGCACAGGTTGATAAGGCGGTTGATGCTCATGCTTCTTGATATGCTCATTTTTTAGTTGGCATTATTGATACTCATGCTTCATTTGATAGTTTTCAATGCTTATCATGCTTCATTTGCAATGTCATACTTGTTTCTAGTGTTCATGCTTACATTGATTCATTTTGAAGAATTTTAGTTTACAGTTGTTTGAGAGTTTTGGATAGTTGGTGTCTATAAAAGTCATGCTAATGCAGTGGCCATTTGTTGATTTACTACCCCTTTGACCTTAGGAATTGTTGTTAAAAGGGGGAGAAGAGCATGTGCTACATGGTTGATTTTCATATTTTGGTGCATAGGTTCAAGTTCATTTGGTTTATGATGTTATTGACATGAACAGTTTGTTTTGTTGACATGGCAATGCTTTGGTGGGTTTATGATGTTATTTACATGAACTGTTTGTTTGTTGACATGGTCATGCTTTGGTGCTTCTACAGGTGCTATTCTTTCAGGTTTTTTGGCAGGTTTGACATCAATTCCAAAGAGGTAGTTTGTTGACCCCTTTGAAATTGGTTTTGGCATTGATGTCAAGTGTTTACCTTGGCATGGTGATGTTTATTATATTAATGTGGTTGTTGATCATGATTTTAATCATTGTCATATATCTTTGGGAATTATGAGGTTTAAAGTGGTCATGCAAATAATAGCTAAGATTGACACAATGATAATTGTTTTTGACTTGCAAAGGGAAACAATTGATGAGTGGTAACACCGACATAATGAATGGCTCTAAGTGAATGTTTGTGAAGTATATCAACACAATAATTGTGCCCTAAAAGTTATCATTTGGAAAATAATGAAACATGATTTTTAGTAGCCAATTTATGGCTTGAAGAGCTTGGTGAACATGGTGGTATAGAAGCTTGGTGAAGGAGAACATTGAGAGAAACACTGGTTTGATGGTTGGTTATACAGGAAAATGGTTCAGAGGTTATTCAAGCAATTAAAGCTTTCAATGAAGAGTTTTTTTGTAACTCGATTCCTTTCTCTCCTTGGTTATTGGTTAAACTAGAAATGGTATTTGTATCGTTCATGTTGTTTTCAGAAATTGTTGTTATAGTTGTTTCTTGTGCTTGTACTCAGGTTACATTTTTTATACTTTGGGTTTGTTATCTTATGCACAAATTTGTATCATGTCAACTTGGATATCAATTTCTAATTAATGTTATTTTTTGTTTCGACCTTGGGTACTTTCTTCAAGGGCATACACTTTGTTTAATGTAAAGGGTGTATTGGTTTTTGAGTCTTCAAATCTTAATGCTAGGGCATACCATGTATACTTTTCTGGTGGTTGATTTACCCACTGCTAGGGCATGGGGTTTAAACCATTTAGCAGATTTTTTAAAATTATTTGTATAGGTCATGTCTTGCTCTGTTGTTGTCAACTTAGGAGTATGGGTTTTATTTCACATTTATATGTGTCTTTTGTTTATGGGTTTTATTTCACATTTATATGTGTCTTTTGTTTAATGTTTACACGCAGCTTGTACTATGTTTTGACTATATATCAAAGGTATTTTAGTTTGTTGAAGGAAAAAGCATCTCGATGACTTCAGGGGCATTTATGAAAATAGTTTGAACGTGATATATTTGATAGTTTCAGTCAATGACAGATGGAAACATTATGTGAACTTTTGATTGTTATAAAAATAGTGATATGTTAATGATATTGGTTCGATGCACATGAGAGGTTTATACTCTGATAAGAGTTATCATTTATGAACATAATACAAAAAAAAAAATTGTAAAAGTTGCATGCAAGAACAGTGAAAAATAAGTTGATATGTTTTATGTTTTATAGGTTCCAGTTTCAATGAACCTTTAGAATATAGAATGTATTGATTCTAAGAGTTGTATTGATTTGCAATGAAACAGAGAAACCCTTTGTAATGTATTTCTTCGTGATTGAAAATTGTGTTGTAAGGTCATGTTAGTGAGACAAAGATAGACCTTTTTCCAGTGAGGTTTTGTTTTGCTAGTGAGGCAATTGTGTTTTCCAGTGAGGCAGTTATGTTTTCTAGTGAGGAATTTTGTAGCCACTGAGGCTTTTCCATTAAGGAATTTTGTAGCCAGTGAGGCTTTTCCATTGAGGCATTTTGTAGCCAGTGAGGCTTTTCCAATGAGGCATTTTGTAGCCAGTGAGGCTCTGCCAATGAGGCATTTTTTAGCCAATGAGGCTCTGCTAGTGAGGCATTTTGATAAGCCAATGAGGCATTTTATGAGTGGTTTTCAATTTTCAATCATGAAGAAATACATTACAAAGGGTTTCTTTGTTTCACTGCAAATCATTACAACTCTCAAAATCAATATATTCTATATTCTAAAGGTTCATTGAAACTAGAACCTATAAAACATAAAACATATCAACTTATTTTTCACTATTCTTGCATGAAACTTTTACAAAAAAAATTATTGTATTATGTTCATAAATGATAACTCTTATTAGAGTATAAACCTCTCATGTGCATCGAACCAATAATAGTAACATATCACTATTTTTATAACAATCAAAAGTTCACATAATGTTGTCATCTGTCACTGAATGAAACTATCAAATATATCATATTCAAATTGTTTTTATAACTGCCCTTGAAGTCATCAAGATGCTTTTTCCTTCAACAAACTAAACTGCCTTTGATATATGGTTGACACATAGTACAAGTTGTGTGTAAACATTAAACAAAAGACACATATAAATGCTACATAAAACCCATGCTCCCAAGTCAATAACAAAAGAGAAAGACATGACCTATACAAAGACTTTTAACAAATTTTCTAAATGGTTTAAACCTTGTGCCCTAGTAGTGGGTAACTCAACCACCAAACAAGCATACATGGTGTTCCCTAGCATTAAGATCTGAAGACTCAAAAACCAATAAACCGTTTACATTACACAAAGTGTATTCCCTTGAAGAAAGAACCCAAGGTCAAAACCAAAAATAACATTAATCAGAAATTGATATCCAAGTTGACATAATACAACTTTGTGCATAAGATAACAAACCCAAAGTATAACAAATGTAACCTGAGTACAAGCACAAGAAACAGCTATAACAACAATTTCTAAAAACAACATGAACAAGACAAATACCATTTCCAGTTTAACCAATAACCAAGGAGAGAAAGGAATCAAGTTACTAAAAAAGTCTTCATTGAAAGCTTTAACTACCTAAATAACCTCCAAACCATTTACTTGTATAACCATCCATCAAACAATTGTTTCCCTCAATGTTTTCCTTCCTTCACCAAGCTTCTATACTGCCATGTTCACCAAGCTCTTCAAGCCCTAAATCGGCTGCTAAAAACCATGTTTCATTATTTTGCAAATGATAACTTTTTGGGCACAATTATTGTGTTGATATACTTCAAAAACAAAAATTCACTTAGAGCCATTCATTATTTCGGTGTTACCACTCATCAATTGTTTCCCTTTGCAAGTCAAAAAAAATTATCATTGTGTTGGTCTTAGCTATGATTTGCATGACCACTTTAAACCTCATAATTCCCAAAGATATATGGCAATGATTAAAATCATGAGCAACAACCATGTGAATAATAAACACCACCATGCCAAGGTAAACACTTGACATCAATACCAAAACCAATGTCAAAGGGGTCAACAAACTCCCCCTTTGGCCTTGATGTCAAACCTACCAAAAAACCTGAAAGAATAGCACCAAAGCACTGCCATGCCAACAAAACAAATTGTTCATGTCAATAGCATCATAAACCCAACAAAGCACTACCATGTAAACAAAATAAATTGTTCATGTCAATAACATCATAAACCAAATGAACCTGAACCTGTGCACCAAAATTTGAACATCAACCATGTATAACATGCTCTTCTCCCCCTTTTCACAACAATGCCAAGGTCAAAGGGGTAGTAAATCAAAAAATGGCCACTGCATTAGCATAACCTATATAGAAACCAACTATCCAAAACTCTCAAACAGCTATAAACTGAAATGCTTCAAAATGAATCAATGTAAGCATGAACACTAGAAATAATTATGAAACTGCAAATGAAGCATGATAAGCATTGTAAACTATCAAATAAATCACGTGTATAAATAATGCCAACTAAAAAATGAGCATATCAAGAAGCATTAGCATCAACTGCCTTATCAACCTGTGCATGGAATATACCATCTTGTTGTATTGAACTGTCATCACTGTCAAAGAATAGTTGAGCATCACTTCCATACCACCATTGGTAACCAAGAATGAAGTAATGCTTCTATCATGAAACAACACACAAAATCAACCAGATTAGATATTATGCACTATTGATATATCTAGGATGAAAGAGACCTGTAAACTCCCCCTAAAACCATACTAAGATATGGGATTAGTGAAGAGAGATGAGAAACATGTGAAAGCCACTATAGATATTCTCCTCCATTTAATATTAAAGGACAAAGGATACCAAGCATAATATTATCAATTCCAACACCTTGTTAAAAACACTGTCAAAACATTTACAAAGATGAAAGATCGCTATTATCACTGTATCTCACTATCATGATCAAATGCTATTATCACTGTCACTGTGTGTTTTTGTATTTTCTACTCCTTGAATCTTCATTTCCTTGGCATTCAATACTCCTACCCTGTTGTCAGAGTACTTGTACCTACCCTACTCACTGTACTTACTCTAGAACCTATCTTGCTCCTGCATACCTTGATCTCTCTTGATCTTGTAGACTCTCTTGATAATATCTCATAGACCTTATGAATGATGCCTACATTTTGCATATGTATCTATCAAAGCACTTGCTACTACAACATTTGACAACAAATCTCAATCACATGACAACAACAAGGTCCTAAGGAGAAAAATCATACATCCTATCAATAGCACAATGACATCCTTGATATCCTGAGATCTAGTTGTGACATGAGGAACATTTGCATGATGAACATGAAGGCATATCAGAACATGAAGGGAACTAACACATATAAGAATTATCCATAATGAAACTATTAGTCATTCATTGTTCCAACATAAAGGCACCAATTGACTACAGTAGGAAAAATCACAAAGAGAGTAACATTTACAAATTGATCTAGCAAAAATTCCATACACTGTCAACTGAAAGGCAAACGGAATTTCAGTCCAAACACCATCTCAGTCCAATAAAAAAATCACTTTCACTTCATTGTCGTAAAAGTTTACTAACATTTTATAGCATAAGATGCACCATCAACACCAACACTACAATGATAAAAACACCAAATGTATACCATATCAAACAAATCATGAGACCTTCATTGACCACTACTTTGAGATCTTGTTTAAGTGCATATACATGATGAGAAACTTCTAGCATGAAATATGAAGCAACTCCACTTTTGATCAAAACCATAAAGAAGTCTTATGTTAATGTCATAAAATCCCTCACTGTACCAATACTACCTTCTACCCCTAAAGAGCACCTCAAATATAATATCAACATCGAAGAACCAAAAATGAAGGACAACGATCATGAATGAAAAAATTATTTGTTCCTTGTCATAAGAAGTGTCATGTTATTATGTCAGTCTCATGCATGCTACTGTCTATTGTCATGAAGGTTTTTGTGATTGTGTTCCTGTCACTGCACATAAAGGTCTTGTCACAACATCACTGTCAAGAGTATTATCCCTTGCTACAAACAAGAATATCCACTGTGCATCTGATATGATGTAAACACATACCACTATTGCCTCTATATTTCTCAAGTCGACAACAAAAGAGCAAGACACGGCCTATGCAAAGACTGTTTTTACCCTTAATTGTACTTTGTTTAAGGTATAGAGTGTTGTATGCACTACTTCTATCTAGTATACATTAGGAAACTTTGCATCATATAACATAGTCCTTTCCATTTTATTGTGGTGTCCTAGGGGTTGAATATTGTCTTTTAATTCCATGTTCTTCACAGTATTCCACAAACTCTTTTGAGGTGTACTCTCCACCTTTATCTGATCTTAGACATTTTATCTTTAAATCATATTCCTCTTCAACCATCTTCCTAAACATCCTAAATCTATCAAATGCTTCAAATTTTTGTTTCAAGAAAGTTACCCAGGTCATCTTGGTATAGTCATCAATAAAGAGCATAAAATATCTTTCACCATTTAGAGACTTTGTCCTTGTATATAGGACCACATAAGTCAAAATGAACAAGTTGTAATGGTCTAGTAGAATAATGCTCTTTTGGTTTAAAACTTACCTTGGTTTGATTACCAAGTTGGCATTCCTCACAAATATCACTAGTAGGCTTGGAAATGATTGGCATATGTCTTACATTTTTATTTTTGCTAATCTTAACAAGATTCTCAAAATTGATATGCCCAAGCCTCCTATGCCACATTTTTCTTTCTTCAACTTGACCCATGAAACAAACATGCCCATCTCTACTCTTATTTACAATCTCATGAAGGTTATAAATGTTTCCTTTTATTCTTAAACCAGTTGCAACAACCTTACCAGATTTATTTTTAATTTCACAACCTTGAGCATTAAAGGAAACACAAAATCCATTGTCACATATTTGACTCACACTTAAGAGATTTTGTTTTTACCCTTCAACATAATAAACATCATGTAAATGGGTTTCATCATCTAAGAGTATGGTTCCTTTACATTTGATCAAAATACAAAAGTAATTACCAAATTTGATTGAACCACCAATGTAATCCTCAAATTGGATAAATTTGCACTTATCACCAATCATGTGGTGAGAGCATCCACTATCAACAACCCATAGCTCCTTCTTTTTGACATGAAGATCTATTTGTACAAACATAGCCTCTGTATTTTTGTCAAGTTTCTTGGGCTACCAAATAAGCTTTGTTTTATCAGATTTGAATAATGTTTTGGGGAGAGTATGAGTTCTCTTTTACTACATATGAAAATTAGATCTGCAAAACCTTGCAAAATGTCCAAGGTTTCCACAATTATAACACTTCAATCTGTTCAAGAATTGAAAAAGATTACCATTTAGAAAAATTGGTCTCCTCTAAGTTATATTCTTACACTCACTTGCCTTATGTCCAAATTAATAACAATGGAAACAATAGCCAAAGAAGTGCATATTAATTCTAGAGGAAATACTCTTATTGTTGTTTGATGGTTTCACAAATTTTTCATCAGCATGTTGAAGTTCATCAGAATATGAGCATTGACCTTCCATAAAACCTAGGCCTTTTTTGTCCTTATGATTTTTCTATTTTCCTAAAAGATCAGCAAGTTTGTCACTACTATCCACCTTTTTCCTTAAGGCAACAATTTATGCCTCTAAGGTGCAACATTCTTTTTCTTGTGTTTCTAACTGCATTTTGGTGACCTCTAGAATTATTTTGTTTTCCTCAAGCTAGAGTTTTAAATCAGCAACTTGTTTTTTTAGTATAATCAACCTTTTTGCTCAAGTTTTTTGAATCTTTTTTAGACTGATTTTTCTGTATGACAACCTCCTTTTTAAGTTTCTTTATCTCACCTAAAGCACATCTTAGTTCACCGTCATATTCAACTTCTTCGATGTCAAGATCAGATTGGTTTGCAGGTTTATCTTTTGTTTTTCAATGGAGTATATTTTTTCCATAAATAGTGTTTCTTCTCCTTCTAAATTTTCCATAACAAGTAATGTTACCTATTTTTAGCTATAGCTCAAAACAGGTGGAGCTGAATTGCATTCATCATAGGAAGGTACAAAAAAACTCTGCTTAAGTATTCATTACGTTCCAAAATTTGATTACTTGTGAATTTCAATTGTTATTATGCAAATGTTTGTAACAAAGGAACTCATAAATTTTCCTAAAAGAATGTTGTTTTATTCATATTGGAAAAACTGAAGTCTCGCACAAGCCGCGGGAGTATCCAATTTGATTTTTATAATCAAATAATGAATACAAAAAGGAAATGTGCACAACACAACTGAAGAGAATATAGGTATAAGAGAGAAGGTGATTCATCATTTCCTAGAATGAGGAATCATTGTCATATTTGAAGTCTTCAGTTGTTGCCACTCTGGTGTCTCCAGATTGTTCAGCTCCAAGCTCCATAGGTTTCCTGCAAGATTGTTGAAAAGTGTTGTTAGAGCAATGAAGAATCAAGTTCTTCCTTATGCCTACATTACCAACAGAAATGTGGTACACATTCAATTAGACATTCATCAAATGATTTGAACAAAATGAAAATAACATGATCAGGAGGCACAAAGTCCAATAGAAGCATCTGGCTTCAATTATTTTGCTAATACGTTTGTTCAGTGTGCAAGTATAGGTATAATCATCATTTAAACCAACAGATATTGTTATGAGTGGTGCAAAATGTGGCTCCCACAAGGGTTGAGCCCAGCTCATAAACAATGATATGGGACAGCAGTATGGAATAAAGATAATCATCATTCTCCATGAATGAAGTTCAAAAAACAGCCTTATTTCAACATGGTGAAAACAGTTTGAGCAAGAATCTTATTGCTCATCATACTAAAAGAATGATTGAAACATGTTAAGAGATCATCAACTTTATTGATAACTTGTTTCAGTTCTTGCATGAGGTATTGAGCCCCTTTACACTAAAGGGAAAAAAGAGTATCAAAGTGTTAAACTGTCCTCCATAACCTCAAGGTGTATATATGGTCTACAAGAGACTTAGGATGAACAATGATTTCAAAAAGATGGTGATTTGAAATTAATAAGTGCAAACATCAATTGCAATGATAAGAAATTTAACAAATGTCTTTCGCTTATTTTTCTACACAATATAGAAAAAATGTAAGATACACTTACAAAGTTCAAGAAAAATCATGCATATACAATTATGGGAAGAATGTACAGTTTCAGTTGTAGCATAATCATGATAATGAGTGTTTATCATAGCAGTGATAAGGTGAAGCCACAATGTATGGAGAAGTATGAAAAGAAAAATTAGAGTCACAATGCTATTCAAAGCCACAACAATGAAATGTGCACAGTCTATTTCAAAAGAAGACACATTATGGTGGAAGTTTACTACTTTGCTTCCAAAGGTATCCTCAATTCAAATCTAATATAAGCAACATAATGATAGACAACAGAATGTCAATATGCGCAGCATAATGATAGACAACAGAATGTCAATATGCGCAGCATAATGATAGACAACATAATGTCGATATTCCTTTCAAGCAAGGGCCTGCTTTAGGATCCAAAACAGCAAAGTTAAGAATGAATTAGCAATTTCAAATAAAGGACAGTGACAAAGAATGGAGAAAGGTCTCTATAATAAAATGACAGTACAGTTTGTTTTCATTCACCCTTATTTTTCATGGTAGCGTTGATGTGTCAATGTTGATAATTGAAATTCACTCTTATAAAGATAACAGGTACCTTGGAAGAGAATGGGAAACCATTCAATGACAAGAGGTGGCTCATACATGAGGGAGAGAATGATGTACAATGGAAATCATGAATTAAAGCACAGCAAATGAATTCTTCAAGAAATCTCGCAGAAATTGCTCTCAGAAATTGAACAAATAATTGGTGAAAATAGATGCATAAGGTGTAAAAGCAAACACCCAATATTATGTTGATATGCACAATGGAAATATCCAAAGGAATGGTGGATATCACGACCACAGAGTAGAAATTTTGTAGTTCTTTCTCAAAAAAGCAAACCCTCAAAAGAATGAATACCCTGATGCATAAATATACAGATGTGACTTCAAGATGGAGTGGTATGTGCACATATAAAAAACTTCAGTCATTTTTATGACTATCTGAAGCTCAAATCGAGCAGTTTTATAGACAAAATGATGAAATCTTCGACATGTATTGAAGTTGCATCCAGGAGAATGAAATATTTAGAGCAGAGGATCACAGATTTTATATAGAAAGGAGAAAATATAGAGCTTCTAGGTTTTAATCACGGAATTTTCAGAGAATACAACAACAGAAATGGAAATTTCTTACTAAAAAATATAAAACAGAGCTTATACATCATATCCGTGACTGATAAAGCAGGAAGAATATCAAGTTCTTCTATCTCCAAAAGGGTACATGTTGAAGACATTATTTCAAACTCTGGAAATGCATGCAAACTCGTGGTGAAGAACTCAATCCTGGCTACTCCAATGGCGGCGTCATTCAGAAAATATGGAGATGCATTGACAGAGAAAATATCCAAAGAAAGTATATCAAAATATTATGTTTGCAGCCGCGGCTATAAGACCAGCAAAATGCTTAAAAGATGGAGGTCAAGTCCGAGTTACAGCTGAGAAACAAAACACTTACCATGTTTTCTTTGTAGAAATCTTCAGCAAAATCATTGAAACCGAAAGAAAACTCGAAATCTCCAAAAGCTCAAATCAAGATTGTTCATGGCAGCCCAATATGAAGTAGGGCATCAACAATAAACAGATACATCAAAAATGAATGCTACAGCCATAGTTAGGAATGAAGAATGCCCTTCAAAATAGAAGAATATTTGTAGATTTATGTCTGTGTAAAAACTTACTATGCCTTATTCTGTAGACATCATCAAGAAAAATACCCAGAGATGCAGTGGAATGGAGAAATCATAGCATGAGATTTGAGCTCCAGTTCCAAACCTAGCTCAAGTATGGTAGTGCCCAGCTGGTGAAGAGATTTTGCAAAATCAAAAGAAGAGCCACGAGTTTTTGATTTAGGGTTTTGTTTACCCTAATAATGGCGGCCTATCACTTAATTTTTTTTCTTTTTTGCATTATTTTAGAATTGATGCATTAGGTATTCATTATACCTTTTGAATTCTTCATGCAAACTTTGGAAATTCTTTTGGAAAATCGAACCCCTCTTTCTATTATCTTGTGTGGCTTAAGCAAAGATTAATATTGTAAACAATATTAAAGCAATGTTTAATAAATTGCTTTAATATTTATCATACGCATGCAAAGAATGAAGGAAAAATTATTAAAGTAATTACTAATTGATTAATTTAACATTATTTAAAATACTTAACTTCACTTAAGCATGCAGGGGGTTAAAAAAAAAAGTAGAGATAGAGTTCCAATCATCATGGGTGAGTTGATATAAACAAAGAAATTTTTGCATGTTTTGGCCCACATTTTCAAGGATTTCTAGTTCAGTTTGAGTGCCCCATGGGTCAACTATGAGTTGATCTCAACTTTGAGCCTGAGTTCACTTGTTTTCACATGAGTTTGAGCTTTTCTTTTTAGGGTTTTTTCTTCTGCTTGAATTTCACTTTGGAGTTACCGATTTGGCACTCAAGGATGACTTTTAGTTTCATCTTCATGCCTTTGAGAGGTTTATTGTATAAAGTGTGATGACTTAGTCATTTTTCACTAGTTCTTGTTTTTTGCCTTTGCCTTCAGCAAAGCGACTTCATGTAACTCAGCTTTTAGAATTTAATAGATTATGCAGCAGTCTTTACAGGTTATCTTAGAGTATCATTTGTAGAGTGTTCCTTCTTTTGTGATTGCAAGTTAAATATTATCCTTCTTAGATTCAGGTGTTTTGTTTTGTGAATGTTTTGGATGCAAATTTAATGTGTTTGATATCAGAACATTTAAATTTTTTTCAACATTCGTGAATGCATGTACATGGAGAAACAATCTTAGTTGCAGGTCATAAACTGTGTCTCAAGTATATCCATATCTTTAAGTTGTGAAAATAATATTTTCCTTCATGGAGAGTGAATTATCAGGCCTTTCTGTGAATCATTAATGCAGTTAAATTGTTCAATCTGAGTTGTGAAAGTAAGCTTCACAATGAATCAGTTGAGAATTAGTCTGTTTCTTTAAAGTTTATAAGTGTATCACCACAGTTCAGCTTTTTCCAGTTTTGCATTAGATTAATTTTTTTTCTCTTTTCCCATCAAGGTTTTAAGTCCATAATCAGATAATCATATAGGAACTAGCCTAGAATCTAGAGGTCTATCTTCGCCATAGGAATACCCATAGCCTGAAGATAGTTCCCATGTTTCAACAGATTGGTGAATTTAGCCATTCAAGCATTCGGGTGCAATCTGTTTGGCAACAAGTACTCCTTCACCAGTCCAACCCCTTAAGTTTGTTAGACTTATGTAAGGGTATAGCTCTGACACCACTTGTTGGAGTATGGGAAACACTAAGAGGGGGGGTGAATCAGTGTTTCAATAATCAATTTCAACTTAATGATTCTTCAAAACACTTAAACTCTTTGAAAACAACAAATGTTCATTTTCAAGAGTATAATCATATGTGATAACCAAACTTCAGATTCTTAAACAAAATGTAAACTCAAATACTGCAATGTAAATAAAGGAAATAGCAAGACCAAAAAGCATCCAAAAAAGAATCATAACATAGTATTTTTCATGAGTGGAAAACCCTCATAGGGATGAAAAACCACTCGTAAAATGCCTCACTGGCTTATCAAAATGTCTCACTGGCAGAGCCTCACTGGCTACAGTGTATGCCTCACTGGAAAAGCCTCATTGGAAAAGCCTCATTGGCTACAATTTATGCCTCACTGGCCAAAGATCAAACTTGTCTCACTAAAATGATCTTTTACAATACATTCTCAAACATGAATAAATCAATTACAGAGGGTTACCCTATCTCATTGCATAATATTACAACTTCAACTCTAACACATACTATGTCCTAAAGATTCATAACACTGGAACCTTTAAAAACATAAAATGCATCATGTACTCTTCATTGTTTTACATATAGTCTTTTACAAGCTAAGTTTCTGTATTCTGGTCAACAATAATGACTCTCATCAAAGTATGATATTACAATAGATACATCGAACCTAGAACAATAACATAGCAATATTTTTATAGGCATATAAAATTTCACATATGGTGCCATTTGTCACTAAATAAAACTATAAAATGTAACCTTGAAAACTTGTTTCCATAAGTGCATGTTGTGTCATCAAGATTCTTTTGCCTCCAACAAACTAAACTGCCTTTTATACATGGTCGACATATAGTACAATCTATGTGTAAACATTAAGCAAAAGACACATATAAATGTGACATAAAACCCATGCTTCCAAGTCGACAACAAAAGAGCAAGACACAGCCTATACAAAGACTTTTAACAAATCTGCTAAATGGTTTAAAACCTCATTCCCTAAGCAACAACAGAGGATAACACAAGACATGCTTCTGTCAAAGAAATGGCAAGGACTATGTTACATGATGCAAATTTTCCTAATGTATACTGGAAAGAAGCAGTGCATACAACAATCTATACCTTAAACAGAGTATAGTTAAGGGTAAAAACACAATATACACCATATGAACTATGGTATGGTAAGTCTGCTCATGTTTCTTATTTTAGAATCTTTTGTAGTAAATGTTATATAAAAAGGGATGATGATAATATGAGCAGCTTTGAGTCTAGGTGTGATGAAGGTATATTTTTAGGCTACTCTACTCATAGTAAAGCCTATAAATGTTTCAATAAAAGACTCAAAAGGATTGTTGAAAGTACTAATGTGAGAGTTGATGAAAAGTTGCAGCCATGTGAACAGCCAATTGAAGATGATGGAGAAGTTCACCTACCTGAAAAAGAGGTGAAATCAGAAGAAGAGGAAAATCAAGAAGAAACTCTTGAAAAACCTGTGGAAATAGCAACTAAGACTCCTTCAAAGGTAGTGCAAAGGAGCCATCCTCAAGAAAAAACCATTGGGGATAGATCTGTTGGTGTTCAAACTAGAAGAAAACTTTCCAGTACAAGTGATCAGGTACATTTATGTTTAATTCCAGAACTTGAACCTAAAACCTATTTAGAGGCTAGTAAAGATGCAATCTGGATTAAAGGAATGGAAGAGGAGTTAGGGAAGATAGAGAAAAACAAGACTTGGGAACTTGTCCCTAGACCCAAGGACAAGAATGTCATTGGAGCAAAGTGGCTCTTTAGGAATAAACTTGATGACAAGGGCAATGTAGTTAGAAATAAGGCAAGACTCAACTGCAAAGGGTACTCTCAGATTGAGGGTATTGATTTTGATAAAACCTTTTCCCCTGTAGCTAGACTTGAAGCTATAAGAATATTTCTAGCTTTGTCTATTTAAAAAAATTTCAAGGTGTTTCAAATAGATGTTAAAACATCGTTTTTAAATAGTGAGCTTGAGGAAGAAGTTTATATGGAGCGGCCTGAAGAATTTGAATTTGCAGGTAAAGAAGATCATGTTTATAGATTGAAAAAGGAATTATATGGCCTAAAACAAGTGCCTAAAGCATGGTACTCTAAGTTGGATAAACATTTGCAAGGTCAAGGATTCACCAAAGGAGTGTTGACAACAATTTGTACTTCATGACAAAAGGTGACAATATTTTGGTTGTTGTTCTCTATGTAGATGATATTATTTTTGGGAGCAATGATGATGAAATGTGTTATGTTTTTCCTAATATTATGAAAGAAAAGTTTGAAATGTCCATGCTAGGAGAACTCTCTTTCTTTCTTGGGTTACAGGTCTCTCAACCTGAGAAGGGTATTTTTATTTCTCAGATGAAATATGCAAAAGAGATGCTCAAAATATTTCAAATGGATGAAAGCAGACCAGTTGGAACTCCCATGGAAACTGGCTGCAAATTAGGCCAAGATGTTGATTTGCCTAATGTAGACCACACTATGTTCAGGTCCATGATAGGTAGTCTTTTTTATTTGACTGCCACTATGTCTGACATCATGCATGTTGTATGTTTGGTAGCCAGATTTTAGTCCTCTCCCAAGCAATCTCATCTTAATGCAGTTAAAAGGATACTTAGATATGTCAATGGTACTATTAATTATGGTTTATGGTATCCAAGACACAATGATTTTACCTTGCTTGCTTATACTGATGTTGATTGGGAAAGTTGTTTAGAGGACAGGAAAAGTACCTCTAGAGGGGCATTCTTTTTAGGTAGTAGGTTGGTAGCTTGGCATAGTAAGAAGCAAGATTTTGTATATTTATCCATTGCGGAAGCAGAATATATTGCTACTACTACTTGTTTCTCTCAAGTCTTATGGATGGTTCAAACTTTAAAAGATATCAAGGTTGAATTTTCTCAGCCTGTTTCTATTCTATGTGATAATACTAATGCAATCAATATTTCAAAAAATCCAGTCATGCACTCTAGAACTAAGCACATTGCTATAAGATATCACTTTTTAAGGGAAAAATTTATTTCCAATGAGGTTGCACTAGAATATGTGTCTACAAAAGACCAAATAGTTGATATATTCACTAAACCTTTTCCAAAAGAGGTCTTTGAACATTTGTGGGACAGGCTTGGAGTCCTTTCTCTTGCTTCTCTTTAGTATTCTTTTCATGAGCAAGGCTTTAGGGGGAGTTCAATGCATACTATTCATCCCTGGGTTATATTACATTCATATTTTCAGTGGTTGGCATCTATGCCCATTTTTCATGCTATGGCAATCCTATGTTTACTTATGCAGTGCTCTATATTCCGGTTTATTTACTTTGTTTTGACAGTGGTTTTTTTCACTGTGATAGTGTTTGAGATCTTTGGACAGGTATTTGTTGTTTTCCTACCCCTTTGACCTTTGGAATTATTGTCAAAAGGGGGAGACGAGCATGGTGCAGATCTACAGGTGATATTCTTTCAGGTTCTTTGGTAGGTTTGACATCAATGCCAAAGGGGGAGTTTGTTGACCCCTTTGACATTAGTTTTGGCATTGATGTCAAGTGTTTATCTTGGCATACAGACATTGAGATGGCATATATATTGGCATACATACATTAAGATGGCATAAATTGAAGGGTCAGTGTTATTTGATTTGTATTTAATGGGATGGCATGTTATTCACAAAGGCAACAATCATTACTATGATTTTTTATTAACCTTGACACAAGGACCTTGGATCATTTTGGTGTTTTGATTAATTTCATGCAAATACACAAAGAGGACCGACATATATTATTGGATAATATGAGGTTTATTATATTCATGCAAATAATGTCAAACATCGACACAATAATGTGTTTTGATTTGCAAAGGTAAAAGGCGTTGAGAACACCAACATAATGATTGTGTTGCCCTAAAAATTATCATTTGGCAAACAACAAAGCATTGTTTTGACAGCCGATTTAGGGCTCAATGAATCTTAAAGGAAATGATGGTATAGCGGTTGTTTGTTTAGAAAATGGTTTCCAGATCTTCGTGGCAGTTGGTTTTCAAGTTGACAAGTGCATTCGACCACATTCTGGCAAAGATAAAAGTCTTCAAAGTTGTAACTTTGTTGTGCATTATTTGAAAATCTGTTAAGGGTTTTTTGGTCTTTGCTTGTTGCTAATATTATATTGTTTCACCATTTTTTGTAGTCAGGTTTCATTGTGTATTCATCTAGTCGATTCAAGGGTTTTGAATTTTGAAAATGGGTGTCAAAACAGTTTCATCGTTGTCCATTGTTGCCTCGACCTTGGTCTATTTGTCACAAGGGCTTGTGTATTCTTTAATGCATGGATTTATTATTTTGAGTCTTCAAAACCCCATTGCTAGGGCATGCCATAAGCATGTCTTGTGTTATCCTTTGTTGTTGCGTAGGGCATGGGGTTTTAAACCATTTAACAGATTTGTTAAAAGTCTTTGTATAGGTCATGTCTTGCTCTTTTGTTGTCGACTTGGAAGCATGGGTTTTATGTCGCATTTATATGTGTCTTTTGCTTAATTTTGTACACACAGCTTGTACTATGCGTCGACCATGTATAAAAGGCAATTTAGTTTGTTGGAGGCAAAAGCATCTCGATGACACAACAGGCAATTATGGAAACAGGTTTTCAAGGTTACATTTGATAGTTTTATTTAGTGACAGATGGCAGCATATGTGGACTTTTGTATTCTTATAAAAATGGTGCTATGTTATTGTTCTAGGTTTGATGCATCTATTGTAATATCATACTCTAATGAGAGTCATAATTGTTGAGCAGAATGCATAAATTTGGCTTGTAAAAAACTGTATGTAAAATAATGAAGAGTACCTAATGCATTTTATGTTTTTAAAGGTTCCAGTGTTATGAATCTTTAGGACATAGGATGTGTTAGAGTTGAAAGTTGTAATGTTATGCAATGAGATAGGGTAACCCTCTGTAATTGATTTATTCATGTTTGAGACTGTGTTGTAAAAGATCATGTCAGTGAGACAAGTTTGATCTTTGTCCAATGAAGTTGTATTTTCCAGTGAGGCATGTTGTGTAGCCAGTGAGGCATAAACTGTAGCTAGTGAGGCTCTACCAGTGAGGCATTTTGTAGCTAGTGAGGCTCTTCCAGTGAGGCATTTTACGAGTGGTTTTTCATCCCTATGAGGGTTTTCCACTCATGAAAAATACTATGTTATGATTCTTTTGTGGATGCTTTTTGGTCGTGTTGTTTCCTTTATTTACATTGCAACATTTGAGTTTACATGTTGTTTAAAAATCTAAAGTTTGGTTCACATATGATTATACTCTTGAAACTGAACATTTATTGTTTTCAAAGAGTTTAAGTGTTTTGAAGAATCATCAAGTTGAAATTGATTATTGAAACACCAATTCACCTGTTTCCTCTGCATCTAACAAGCAATAGAGAAAATATTTCACCATAATTAACACCCTCAATTTGAGAGAGATCTTTACAACCAACCGCGGTTTTGTACTCCTCACCTTCATTTGAACCAATCTATTTTTTGAACACCCATTTGCAACCAATAGGTTTTTGTCCTTCAGGAAATGGTGCAAGATCTCATGTATCATTATTTTTCAAAGATGCCATTTCTTCATCCATAGCAATCTTACAGGATTATGCATCATTCATACCTAATGCCTCTTCTACATATTTGGGTTCATACATGTTAGCATCCAAAGAAAAACAGTTTCTTTAGTCAAGTGAGTACCTTCTCGTGAGGTTTCCTATGCTTTGTGGCTCCTTTGAACAAGTTGAGTTGGAGGTGTTTCCTCCTCTTCTTTTAGAGCTAGATGAGCTATCCTCATCTTCTTGTTTATCTAGGGGTATTGATTCAACTTTTTCAAACATAGAAAGAAGTTGAATCACATATTTCTATTCACTTTGTTATGGCTATAATGTAACATAAGAAGACATTTTCTCTAAAAATCACACTACTACTATATATTACCTTGTGTGCAACAATCACACCATAATTGTACCTGATGAAGATAAATTTAACAATCTTGTTCACCAACTCTATTTGTTTCTCCTTTGGTACATATACATATGCCTCATAATCAAAAAACTCTAAGATGTTTGTGTAGGCTTGTGACTTGAACACACCTCCATAGGCATTTTATCAATAATAGCTAATGTAAGAGACTTGTCAATCAAGTAACAAGCAGTGGCAATAGCTTTA
>VDFB02271358.1:909762151-909945090 GCA_007258455.2 Sequoia sempervirens
ATAGGAGGTCAAGGTAGAGGTGTTTCATAAGGGTTATGTCTCTCTAAGAAACAATGTATATAGATATGTATGTAATAGATGTAAGAGTAGGAGAGATGTATGACTGAGAGTATGTACAGAGCAAAGACTAAGACCTACCAATGTATTTAATATAATATAATATATGTAGAGATATAAGGATTGATATATATTTATGTTATGATTGGATGAATGTTTCCTTTTGATGTTATATAACCAAGGAATGTGTGTTAGTGTTAGTGTAAATAGTCATTATCATCCCTAGTTAGCTAATCACCTATCTAGGCTTGACCTATTCACACCTAGCTTAAGTTTACTTAGGTTTATTTTTCTTTTATCTAACTTCATATGGTTGAGGCATGTGTCCTCATGACTTGAGACACCTATTGACACTTTCTCACACACTTGTTAAGTGAGTTCACAAGTCTCTCATCTGTGGAGGGGTAGTTAGCTTTTCACTCCTAACATTTTACATCTCCATCCTTGCCTATATATGCAAGACTTCATCATTGTATTTACACACTCTTCATTGTATATTGATAAACATACTATTGTTCTTATTTTTTTCACTCATGGAAGTTTGTTTCATGCTCTTGATCTTGACATTCTCCAACAATTAGTATAGTTTTCCTTTCATAATTGGTCTTCATCTCATTGTATCCTCTAGGGTATAAAATGACTACATAAGAGATATTTGGGTTCAAATATTTGGACTACATTTCCATTTTTCCTCTTGCTAAAATTGGTTCCATTGCTAGGACCCTAGAGAGAACAATGAAGAAAAATGCAGAGTAAAGAAGTTGTAGAGAAATAAAAGAAGGAACTTGATAGTGATAAAGTAACAAAAAAATTCTTAAACCTACGAAGAAAATTCTTAGGTACCACCTTCATGAGAGCGGGGTAGGAACTTAAGGGATGACAAATGGGAAAGGGGAAGGGATCTAAAAAGATCGCTAAAAGGATGTAACTGTGCAAAAATTAAAATAACCACAAGATATATAAGGATTAATTGAAAACCATATCAGAAATACCCATGGAAAAAGGAGATAACAAAAGGGAAAGAAAGAATAATGAAAGAATTGGATTAAAAATGGAGATGAGAGCTAAAGAAAGGAGATTGAAACAAATACAAGATCAACATGAAAGGTAACACAAAAGGATGGAAGAAGCATAAAAGGAAGAAAGGGGATGAGCTAGGAGATCAGTGGTAGAAAACATGAGGAAAGAAGATAAGTGCACCACTAAGGGTGTTGCTAAGCATGCCATTGTGGGTACAGTTGAGGTGATGAGAAATGAGGTGTTATAGATAGGAAGTTTGAAAATGGACAAAATAATAATATAGAGGGAGAATTTGAGGATGAACTAGAAAAAATTTAGAATAAGAAGTTACGAAGATTATGACATTACCTCTAACCATAAACAAAATGCCTACTATTTATTAGGATTGGACAAATGTGTAGTTAAGAATCAATGAGAATTGGTTACCAGTGGTTACCCCTATAGAGAATATTCAACCCTTAACAATTGATGCAAAGTATTTGGATGAATTGGTGAGTAGAGGTTTTTTGAAAGTATGATAAGCAGAAGAAGATGTAGTGGAGAATAAATTTGATCCTATGAGTTTGACAACAAATAATTATAAAGTGACACCATTTACTAATCACATGTCACTTACTGATGAAATAATATCTCTGAGGATGAAAAAATATTTTAAACATGTACATAACCCTTGGACCAAGAGTTTCCCTTAATGCCATTAAATTCAAGAAGAATTTTCATGGAAGAAGTAGAAGAACCATTAAATAATCAAGAGAAATTAGAAAGAGAGATTGGGGGAATAATGAAGCAACCATAGGGAAAAATCACTTTAACATTAATTTGAGAGATACATATAGTAGCTACGAAGAACAAGAATAGATGAATCACTCTATGAAACTACTCATTTTTGGGAAGGGCACTAATGAGGCTACAAAACATAGCTTTGTTCTATAATCAATTTGGTAAAGATATAATATAACACGAGATAATACTAAAAATTTTGATTTCATCTGTACCATATGAAGTGATGCCCTTAATGGCACCACAAAATATATCCCACAAATGATAAAGAATGGGATGTCATAAAAAATATTTTTTGGAAAACTTTGAATCCTCAGAAATACCTACTAAAGGGGTAAGTAAGATAAGGGAATTGACATAAAAAGAAGATGAAAATACTACAAAATTTGATAAAATATTCAAAGAAAAAATAAGGAGATTAGAGGAACCTTTAATTAAAAAATAGAAAATAGAATGGTTCATATCCAAAATTGCATCGAAGATTAGAATGGCCTTAGATGGGAGGAACTTCAATGCATATCTGAAATTGGTGACTTTAGTCTGTCGTATAGAAAACTAGTCTTGGAGAAAGAGTGATAGGGAAAAATAAAATAAATAATTAGAAATATTAAGAGTGGAAGTTGAACAATTAAGACTCAGACAGGAGATTATGGAAAAAACAAGATATCGCTGCAAAAAGACCTAACATATGGTGCACATATTATGCTAGAGAGGGTCATTTGTAGAATGAATTCCCGAAAGAAATAGGAGAAAATAAGGAAAATGTGCTAAGGGTAGATCTAAAAATAATACCTAAAAGGTAAATTTAGTCTATTGTGGACTTTGCAAAGAATGGGATGAGCATGAAATTGAGGATTGTCCATCCCAACTATTTAGACTAAGAGAGTAACAAGACCAAGGGAAATGTAATGAGTAAAGATGAATGGAATATGAGAAAGGATTGGTGGAAAGACCACTTTATCTACAAGACCATGGATATAAGGTACCAAAGTGGTAGAACCAAAGGAATATAAAATCTATACAAAACCAACAAAATCAAGGGAAATAGGGTGATAGAGGCCAATTTAGAGGAGATAGAGGCTAAGATAGGGGGAGAAGGAGAAGGAAAGATGCCACCTGCTTTAATTGTGGGAAACAGGGCCACTTTTCTACCAAATATTGGGGTGATAAGAATAAATAATGTGGGCTTTGTGATAGTATTGACCATGATATCTTCAATCGTGATAAAGCACAAACATATTAGAATAATGCAATTCCATGGTCTAAAAACAATGAATTGCAAAACCTAAATTCCTCTAGAGGAGCAAGACTCTTGAGGAAATTAGCAAAACAACCTAATCGAGCAACAAGGAGATGTTAAAACGTAGAGCGGGTTGAATTTAAAACCATTGAGACTAGCAGTTCAAAAGAACACCAGTTCAACACAAAATCAAAACATAATAAGAAAAATAAAGAAGTAGTGGTCACTAGATAGGGGACTAATACAACAAATGAAATCTACACAACCATTGAGGAGAAAAAAATTATAGATGAAGAATAATTCTACCCAACTAAACAACACCATGATTAGATTGTGGAACAAGCTAGGAAAATAATTACTAATGAACAACACAAAGAAGTAGAACAAAATATTTACTTTTTTGAACAAGAAGTGTGCATATTGAAGCAACTTAAATACAAATGACAAAACATTCTAACCTCCTAAAAAATTTGAAATGGTACATTGCAAATATTGAAATAAAAACAAATCTCAATCACAACAAATAAGAACAATATGGAAGAGTGAATTTAGAAGTGGAAAACTAGACCTATCATGATTATTGTTAGTATCAACCATAAAAAACTCAAAAATTTGATGGTAGAATTAAGAGATGACATAAATATGATCCCAAAAAGGTTATGGGAACAATTAGGGAAACCAAAACTTGAATAGAAACCCTATACTATTAGCTTGGTTGATGGTACCGATATGAAAACCTTAGGGACCTAGAGACATGTAGAAGTAAGCATTATGGGGGTAAAATAAACCATAGACTTTGAGGTAGTTGCAATCAAGGAAAATTTTGATTCATTAAATTCACTTCTTGGATTATGATGGTTTGTGAACATAAATGGGATTGTAGATTCAAAGGGGGAAGAAATACCTTTTGCAGTTGAAAAAATAGTCCACATCCCCCTAGGGAAAAATCAAGATGAATCTTATGTAGAAGAAATAAATGCGAAAGAATATAATAACTTTGATAATAAAAAATATTTATACAATATCAAAACTTTCTACAAATGAAACCTTTGAGGAATCAAATTCAAAATGAGAATTAGAGATAGAGAGTAGTGCCTATAGCATAGATACTGATGATGTAAATTATGTGCATGGATGCAAGAAGAACCAAAATTACACCCTCAGAGAATTATTATGTTTAGAAGAATATTCATGATAAGTACACTGCAAAATACTATGCATTATACCATAGATATTGATAATACACTACAAGAAGGTTGCAACAACTTAGGAAAACATGATACACCTATACCTAAAATATATTGTCCTGAAAATCACATTTCACATGGGATTTCTCATATCAAATTGCCTAAGTATTCAAAGGTAGGGGACCTCTTATCATACATTACACAAATAGAACAATTTTTTTTATTTTGAGGATCTAAGACTTCATATACTACAACACACACTCATTTGCAACATTGAAAATTGGTGCAATATACACAAAGACACAATCATCAAATGGGAGATATTCAAAATTCTAATTAAAAAGGTACTTATCAGAATAAGGTGAGTACATTGACATACCGATATACAATGGTAATATCTTCTCAAAAGACCATTTAAACACTTGCATACAAATATGGGAGGCAAGGAATGAGTATGATGAAAGACTATACACTCAAATTTTCTACTAGACTCTAACACTGGCTGCCCAAACCTAGTATATTAATCAAGAAAGAAGAGGAGAGACAAAATCTTGGATAAAACTTAAGATGGATTTCCTACATACCTTTTTACAATCAGGATCCATATACACACTGCACTACTTAAGATAGAGGAAATAATATTCAAACCTAACATAAATAATGAAGTAGCAATACCATATCTTACTTTACCACCTTTGCAAGTAGAAAGAATATGGAGATACATTGAATGAATGGATAAGGAGACAACTTGCAATGAAATAATATGTTGCATAACACAACAAGAAGATGAGGATAAACATAACATGGATATAGAGGTAGAGAGAACTAGAATCCCTTGCAAAATCTAAGCAAAAATACTATAACCAACCAATTAAGCTTAGAGATGAAAATATCACCAAACAAGGGGACCCTAAACTTACAAAGATAGGGGATTATAGGGATGAAAAGGTGGTAACACAAGTGGTAGAAATTTTGTCATAATTTGAAAAATTATTTCCTAGACCATTCACAGATTTAAAAGGGGTAAAAGAAGAAGTAGGTGTCATGAAAATACAATTAAAAGAAGGATCCAAACCGGCAAAGAAAAGACCTTATAGAATTAATCCAAATATGAAAAATAAAAAAAATAGAACTAGACAAAATGCTAGCTACAAGAATTATAAAACCGGTAGAAGATGCAGAATGGATAAGTCCCATGGTAGTGCAAAAAAAGGATAGGGGAAGTAAGAATATGTGTCAATTTTAGGGAGTTGAATAAAGCTTACATACACGATCCCTTTCCTACACCCTTTACAGAATAAATATTAGAATTAGTTTCCAATAGGGAGATTTATTCATTTATTGATGAGTTCTTCAACTATCACCAAGTCAAAATCAGGGAAGAAGACCAACCTAAAACTACATTTACAACAGAATGGGGCTCCTACATGTATGCAATTATGCCATTTAGCCTGAAAAATGCTCTTGCAGTATTTATTAGAATCATGATAGATATATTTAAGGATTTCATACATGACTTTTTGGAGGTATATTTGGACGAATGGATGGTGTATGGATTGGTCAAAGACCATGTGCAAGTACTTAGGATGATGTTAAATAGGTGTCAAAGTATGCAAATAGCATTACAGTTGAAGAAATATATGTTTGTGGTATATTATATAACACTATTGGGACACATAATATTTAAAGACAGATTGATGGTAGACCATATGAAAGTCACATTGATTATGACACTACCACCTCCCAAAACTACTCTAAAAGTTAAAACCTTCTTGGGATATACTAGTTATCATTGTAAATTCATAAGAGGACTATACTAGTATTGTTACACCCTTGGAGAAATTATTAAAAAATAAATCTAATAAGAACATTGAATGGAATGAAGATTGTCAAACTACATTTGATACATTAAAATAGATGCAAAAGCACCTATCTTAATCTTTATGGATCAGAGCATGTCATTACACATACATGTAGATGCATCCAAGATAGCAATAGGAGTAGTGTTGGCTCAACCCAAAGGAAACAAATATCATCCCATCGTATTTGCAAGCAAAAAACTATCAAAAGCAAAGAAGAATTATACTACAACTGAATGAGAAGCATTAGCCATGGTATATGAATTACAAAAAATTAGACATTACTTATTGTCTACACCCTTTACCTTTGTTACAGACCATGAACCACTAAAATATTTGTTGCATAGACATATCATACACACCCGAATATGTAGATGGCTACTCCTCTTCTAGGATTTTGACTTTAAAATAATGGTAAAACTTAGAAAGAACAACCAAGGTCATGACTATTTGTACATAATAGAAACATGAGAAGAACTAAAATATCAACTAGAAGATCTCCTTAGTGCACATTTATTTAGATCAAATGCAGTACCAAAAGAATTACATGACATTTTTATACTATTATCAATTGGTGAATTCCTTAAAGATATTTCATCAAAGGAAAAACAATCACTAATGCAAGTCCATGCCTTACACGTTGATAGAAGGAGAGCTAAATCACCTAGGAAGAAATGAAATCATGAGAAGGGTTGTATATGAATATTTGAGGGAATCAATTTTAAGGGAAGAACATGAGGTCATAATCAGAGGACATAACTATGACAACACTACAACAAAAAGAGTAAAATTAGCTAGACTTTGGTGGCCGACTCTTTATAAGGTTGCTAAGAACTACATATAGAGTTGCGATATCTATCAAAGGGTAGGAAAACCTACTACAAAAGATTAAATTCCTATATAAAATTGATACTAGTATAAATTCCCTTTGAAAAATGAGTGATAAACTTTATTGGCCCAATTGATCCCCCCATGAAGTATTCAAAAGGAAGATTCATGTAATGTCGTAAAATTGCACCCCTTGCAATTTCACATACATTTTTGTATCTACTTTAGTGTCCACTCCCCTAGCATTTGCGTAGGATCATTTTAGCCCTTGCATCGACCTTTTTCCCTTCTCAGGATGCTCAACACCCCTTTTTAGCAACTACCCCCGCGTGTCAGCTTAGCATCAAACCTTGTGCTTTTCCCGCTTTCATCATTTTGTAGTGTGATGTGTCTAGACACTAGCACGTCACGTGAACGTCCGCGCGTCGTAATAGCATCCTATGATGTTTCAACGTTCAAATGGCCATTTTTGTGCATGTGTGCCACTTGTCATCTACTTTTTTTAGTGGTAATGGCTTAGGATGCCTTATAACTACCTGGGAAGCTTCTTTTTGCTTCTCTTCTCCCTTTAAAAGTTATCTTTTCAATTCACTTGTGCTTCTAGCTTCATTCCATCTTCTAGCTTCTCTCTAGCTTCTTTCTAGCCTTGGAACTTACATTTATCTTTTGATATATTGCTTGCACAACTCTCCTTACTTGTTACAGTAGCTTCAAGCACTCTTAAGCTCTCTTAGCAACACTGTTTGTAGCCTTCTTGGCTCTTGCATCTATCTCCCTTTCCTTATGCTTGCAAGCATCCTGGGATTCCATATCCCCTACCATTTGCATCCTTACCTCGTGATATGGGTTTTCCTCTTCGGGCGGGGATTTCTTTTATCACTCACATTTTGTGATACAGGTTCTCCTCCTTGAGCAGGGATTGCTTTTATCATATCGCATTTGTTTACTTCTCTCATTCTCTATATCTTTTTGGCTGTCTGTGGAGGTGGGAACACCAAAATGAGGGTTTGACTAAGGAAAACCCCTATACAACCCCAACACTTTCTCCAGATCTTACACATGTAGGTTTTGAAGACATTCATTTGCTAGAGGCTTCATCACTTGCGTGGTTGTAAGCATTTCCTTTCTATCACTTATTCTCTATTTCACTTTATTTCAATTCTATTACATTCTATTACTTTATCGCATTCTGTAAGTTCTTAGCAATCAGATTTCTAGCAGCCATTTAACTATTTTCTATGATAAACTCACTTTCTGGTTTGTACGAATGCCAACGCGCCAGAGAGACTCCAGCACGTCGTGTTGTCATCCCAGACCTGTGTTGTCGTCCTTTTGCTGAGGGCCTGTCAGTTTGTCTAGAAAATCTTTGTGACCCGCTCTTTTTGATTCTAGAACTCTCGTGTTGTTTCCTGAGGTAGTTTAGGGAAGTTTGCCCCGTGAGGCTCTCTGAATGAAGGAATCATGAGGAGAAAATCCCCCTTCTCTACATTTTGGTGAACCTGATGTGAAGAACTTTTTCAAAAACTAGGAATTTATTTACCCCTACTTGGTGGGGTCATAACTTTTGACTCAATGCTCGAAATTCAAAACCGTTTGTACTATTGGAAAGATCTCCAAGAGGACTAGTTCAATCCCTAAAATATTGTGCCTTGGATGGTCAAATTTTAGGGACCGGTGCAAGTTTCAACCCCAAATTCCGCTCTGAAGACCTCCGAAAATGCAAATTACTAGAACCTAGAAAATACCGAAAAAAATAGAAAATATGGCATTTTGGTTTTTCTTAGTTTTGTCACCAAAATGAATTTAATATCTTCTTTTATTAATTCAGTATCTAATTTTGTTCAAAATTTTAATGATATTCCATTTCATGCATGTGATAGTGACTTGGCTTTGCCCATGTCACTTGGTATCTTTGATCCTTCTCATGAAATTCCTCTTACTTCGGGGGATATTTTGTTGCAAGAAGATGAAATCATTGATACTTTTCTTAACATTACTCTACCTTCTTCATTCCAATTCACTCTCCTCCAAAGATGATGCATTAGCGAATGATGGATCTCCTTCCACATTTGATCCTCCTTGGATTGATATTGAGAATATGTCTTCAAATAATTCTACTAGTTGTGATGATTTTGTAAATGTTATCTATGTCTCTACTTCCCCTCAAAGGCCTAAGAGACTAGTCATTTATGTGACTCCAACTAGTCCTTCTTCTAAGAGGATTTGTTCTATTGATGGTGTCCCATTCTGATAGCAATTCTCTTGATCTTTCTATGGCTCCCTCTTACAGAGCGGTAGCCCATACTTATGAGAATATAATAAATAAACAACCAAGCCTTCTTCAAGCTCCTAAACCTAAAACTAAAGCACCCAGTGATTACGATCTTATTGAGCAACCTCAGGTTACTCCAGATAAGATCTCACTATGGTACTTGCTTCAGTTTGCTCTGGTTTACCAAGGTATGCTTTAGGAAGCCTTGTAAAAGATCCTCTTGCCTTCTTCCACTAGGTCGATGGATGTTAATGCATTGATCACGTATATTTGTGTGGATTTGCTGAATATTACATTCTACTCGCAAGAACTCCTACCTCCAAAAGTATAGAAGCAAGAGGACCCTCTAATGATCATAGTTAACATTAATAATATCGGAATTAGATGTACTCTCGTCAATGTTGGTTCGATGCTTAATGTATGTAGCATTGATCTATTGCCTAAGATTAATATTGATTCATCTTCTCTTAATGCTTCTTCTATTGACATTCGTGGGTTCGATAACATTGGTCAACAAGCCATAGGCACGATAGTCTTGCCTTTGAGGTTGGGACATGATATTGTACCCACCCTTGTATATGTTATGGCAGAAAAGTTACCTTATAACCTTCTTCTTGGTAGACCGTGGATTCATGCTATGGGTGCAGTCTCGTCTACCTTGCATAAGTCTATTAAGTTCATTTACAATAATCGAGTAGTCATGGTCAAGGCTGACCCTGATGCTATGCGCTTATGTGAGATGGTAGTTTACATTTGATCCGCGCTTTGGTTGGTACCCTGCTCTTACTTATTCCATCCACAATGTCTTCGGTGGCCGTGTTTTCTGTTAAAGTACCTACCCTGAAAAGGATACTCTTGAGATAGATGTACAAAGGAATATCATTTGCTTAAAGAAATGTTCGTCTTCTCCGCTATCCGAAGTCATATTGAAGTTTGGGGATTCCATGACTTTTGGGGATTCCTTTAGTGGTGAACATAAAGTTGACCCGATCCACTTAGACCTTCTGATAACATCATCCACACCCGCTATCAAAGATGATTATTCTTTTGTATCGTGGGGTAATGTGAGCAATAGTTGTAATATCCTTAATGCTGACCCTCCTCCTTCTGAGGAAGATGATCGCATTTCTATTAAAGAGGCTAAGGTTGGCAGTTCTATTAATAAGGATGATGGTGATCCCATAGAGGATCATAATCCCCATTGCTAGAACAATGCTCTCTATGAAGATCCTCCTCCTTCTCAAGATTTGCAAACACATTATGGCCCTGGCTTTAGGCTTACCTCTAAATATGGATATGGGTGTAACAAACAAGGCATTCAAGTCCCTATAGAATTCGCACCCCGTAAGCGTAATTTGGGGCTTGGTTGCTCGAATAAACAATCTAAATGGAAGTCATGGTTGAGTGACATGAATTCTTCTCAACCTCATTCTATTGAAAAGATTCATCCTCCATTGTCTTCTATCTTTGTGCCTTCTTCTTGTGAGCAGTCAAGTCTTTCTCCATAAGAGAAAGGCTTGCTTCCTACTCTTCATTCTTTGTCTGAGCAAGAGTGTATTTTGTCAAAGCTTCTAAAAGCCCGCTTGATTACTCTTCCTTCTCTTACATGTAAGAAATTTCATAAGCATGATAAAGTAGAACATTCTTCCTGTGCATACCATCAAGTGTTTGGCCATTCCACTAGTGAATGTAAGGCCTTGAAGGATAAAATACAACTTTGTGATTTTGGTACCATCAAACTTCTGTTTGATTGATACACCAACCTTTTCTTCGCATGACAAGTGATATCGAGGCTTACCTCTATCTTGTATGTTCTAAGTATCTTACATGGTTCTCTGAGCCCCTGTATGTCAGGGGTAGTGATAACTTATTCAGGAGATGTGTGTCCTTCTTAAGAACCCCCTCTCTTCTCTCTTTCTTTCAATTGAAGCATCCCTTTAGTGGACCCTTTTTCTTTTGAAGGGTTCCCAAGGGACCCCTTTGAGAGCCTTTCAATTTTTTGACGGTTTGTGTGATTGTCCGCTTGACTGCCTGCATGGACGCTTTATTTTTGGACATGCTTTATCTGCAGGTAAACATGTCGCTTTCTAGGTGCGCTTGTAAAGCCGCTTTCCAATTCGACTTTGCAGAGTCCCCTCCTTTGGGTTTCCTCGAAAGAGATCTTGGGGGATGCCTCCTTGCAGGTGTGCAAGCCTGTAAGGCACTTTTTCCTCTGGGTTTCCTTCATGTGAGAGATCTTGGGGGATACCTTCTTGCAAGTCTACGAGCCTGTAAGGTGCATACTTCACAAGGCTTCCTTCATGTGAGAGATCTTGGGGGTTCCCTCCTTACAGGTTTGCGCACCTGTGAGACGCTTTCATCCTGTGGGATTTGTCCATCATTGGTCTGCAAACCTTCAATGCGCTTTGTTCAAACTCTCATTGGGTCTGAGGACCTGTGGAGCCATCTCTCTTGGAATTTTCATTGCTCCTTCTTGCTCTCTCATTGATCCTTTCTCTTTTCTCTTCTCTTCCCAATTGTATATACTGGATTGGATATCTACATCTTCTTCATCCTAAGTATATGCTCTTTCTCTCTTCGACATTGGTTGCTTCCCTATATTTTGGGTGTATGCTTCTCTTGAAGCGATCAATTCTTACATTCTTCTCTTCATTTTAGAATTCTTTTGTGTTATTGTTTTTAATTTGGGGACGACACATGGTATTGAGACAACCTTCGACATCAAGATCTCTTTCACTTTTTTGACTCAAATCCTTTAGTTTTTTATGTTCTAACATTGTTGTCTAGTGCAGGTTTTTTTTGTTTAATGTATTTGTTTTGCAAGTCTTCAGCTTGGGGGCATGCTATCGTGGTTCGAAGAGTTATTTGCTTCCTCTACAATATCCTTTTGGAATAATTATGATATTTATGTTTAGTAGACTTCCTTTAGCATTCATATTAGCGTAGATTCATATGCCTGCTAAAGTGGGGGCAAAATGTAATGTCGTAAAATTGCACCCCTTGCAATTTCACATACATTTTTGTATCTAATTTAGTGTCCACTCCCCTAACATTTTTGTAGGCTCATTTTAGCCCCTACATCGACCTTTTTCCCTTCTCAGGATGCTCAACACCCCTTTTCAACAGCTACCCTCACGTGTCAGCTTTGCATCAAACCTTGTGCTTTTCTCACTTTTGTCATTTTGTAGCATGATGTGTCCGGACACTAGTGCCCCGCACGGACATTTGCATGTCGCGCTAGCATCCTGTGATGTTTCAACGTTCAAACGACCATTTTCGTGCATATTTTCCACTTGTCATCTACTTTTGTTGGTGGTAACGGCTCTAGATGCCTTGTAACCACCCGAGAAGCTTCTTTTTGCTTCTCTTCTCCCTTTAAAAGTTATCTTTTCAATTCACTTGTGCTTCTAGCTTCATTCCATCTTCTAGCTTTTTTCCAACCTTGGATCTTACATTTCTCTCTTGCTATCTTGCTTGCACAACTCTCCTTACTTGTTACAACAACTTCAAGCACTCTCAAGTTCTCTTAGCAACACTCTTTGTAGCCTTCTTGGCTCTCAAATCTATCTCCCTTGCCTTATTCTTGCAAGCATCCTAGGATTCCATATCCCCTACCATTTGCATCCTTACCTTGTGATACAGGTTTTCCTCCTCGAGCGGGGATTACTTTATCACTCACATTTTGTGATATAGGTTCTCCTCCTCGAGTGGGGATTACTTTATCACATCACATTTGTTTACTTCTCTCATTCTCTCTATCTTTTTGGTTGTCCATGGAGGTGGGAACACAAAAATGAGGGTTTGACTGAGGCAAACCCATACAACCCCAACACTTTCTCCAAATCTTATGCATGCAGGTTTTGAAGACATCCATTTGCTAGAGGCTTCATCACTTGCACAGTTGTAAGCATTTCCTTTCTATCTCTTATTCTCTATTTCACTTTATTTTAGTTCTATTACATTATGTTACTTTATCGCATTTTGTAAGTTATTAGCAATTAGATTGCTAGCAACCATTTAGCTATTTTCTATGATAAACTCACTTTTTGGTTTGTATGGATGCCAGCGCACTAGAGAGATGCCAGTGTGTCGCACTGTCATCCCAGACCCGTGTTGTCATCCTTTGGCCGAGAGCCCATCAGTTTGTTCGAAAAATCTTCGTGACTTGCTCTTTTTGATTCTAGAACTCTCATGTTGTTTCCTAAGGTAGTTTAGGGAAGTTCACCCTGTGAGGCTCTCTAAATGAAGAGAACTCGTGAGTAGTGAATCCCCCTTCTCTACAATTCATTACAAACGGGATTGAATATCTAAAAAATAGGCAAAAGTAGAATCTACAAGAGATTGTATCACAAGGATTGCCACAAGGTTTTTATATGAAAATGTAATCACAAGATATGGTTGTCCTTTAAGCATCATAAGTGATCAAGGAAAACACTTCTTAAATAAAATAATTGTGGAATTGTTACAAAAATTTATGATTACACATAATAAGAGCTCACCCTATCATCCTCAAGAAAATGAGGCAAGTGAAGATTTAAAAATAATAATTGGAACAACACTAACTAAAATGCATGATGGAAATATATCAGATTGGGATATAAAGGTACCTATGGTTCTCTATACTTACTACACATCTTATAAAAGAACTAGTAAATTCACACCATTTTAATTGGTATATGTGACAGATGTCGCAGTTCCCATGAAATTTATAGTCCCTAACTTGTATACCACACTTACCTTGTGGTTAGATGAAGATGAGTATTTAGCACAAATGATAGATGAATTAGAGAAATTAGTTGAAAATAGGCTTATATCCCTCTATAACTTATAGTTAGAACACAAGAGACAAAAAGCATGACATTATGGGAACCTTCGGCTTAAAACTTTCAAAATAGGTGATTTAGTCCTCTTATATATGATAACAATTTTAAAAAGTAAGGAAAACTAAAAGTATGGTGGTTAAGACCTTACTACATACATGAGATTGTGAAATTAATAGTGGCAAGAACTAAAAAACTAGATGGAGATCACATAACAGGCTACGTGAATGGAGCAAGACTTAAGCATTATCACCAACCAAAAGGATGAATAATATAAAGAAAATATTAATACTTTTTACATTATATATTGTAAAACAATAAACTCCAAAAAAGAGTGAAGGTCAAAAACAACTAGAAAAGCCCACGAAGCATAATGAGAAAAAGTAATTAATGATCAAATGACTAACCATAACTATATTTAAGACCTAGATCACTCGCTCATTTTCACTTTACACTCAAACACTCTAACTAATCATGAAATTGAGCTCTACAACTTACAAACCCAACCAATCTAAATGACAACACCAACTCGTGTGAGTATATCTAAGAAGCCACACCCAAAGTATAAGAAGTATCATTTTAAGGCAATATAAGTAGATAAATATGGGGAATTTTCTAACATTCCAATAGATGTGGCGTACATAGAAGATGTGAGGAAATACACCCATGAACCCATCATAGAAATAGACCATATAAAATTTGATGAGCTTTGTTGAATATTACTTACCCCAGACCAGAGCACCTATTAGCCACAATTCTAGGAAGTGAGATGGAAAAGCTTAGATATATGGAAGGATTACCTAGATTTTTGTGATGAAAATGATTGTAGAGAAAGGAAAGAAAATTATATGACTAAAACAACCAATAAAAAGGAAATTAATTCAAACTACCGAAGAGGAAGAGGACAACGAAGTCGAAGAGGTTCAAAAGCCTCTATCACAAAAGAAGAAGAAGAGGGAGATTTTTTTTGAAGTCCCACATCGATAAATTCTAGCACAAAAACCCCAGATAATTGATATCAATGCCACTAAAAATGCCATCATTTATCATGGCATGCTACCGCAAGTGCTCAATATGCATGAAGAGGCATTTGAGGAGAACAAAGAAAGAATACTTAAATTCTTGTTCAAGTATATTAGAAGGTTCAACAAGAGCTTAGAGGAAGTAATTAAAGGCTTCTTGAAATATATAATTCTATACTCAGGGAAAAGAGAGAAAAATCTCTAAAACAAGAAGAAGAAATAAGGGAGAAGGTGATACAAGATGTGGGGCCTGGCCTAAATATAAAGCAAAAGGAGCAACTAGCACAAGCATAAGAAAAAAATCTCTAGACAAAATAGAGGGTAGACACCCTAATGAAGGATGAGCAAACAAAAATGACCAAGATGTAGAAAGAAACCACAGATCTTACAAAGAAGCTTCATGATTCCATCTTGGAAGAAGAAAGAACAAAACAACAAACACTAAATCCTTCAAAAAGTGTTCAACCTAGTGCGGGAGATGATGGAGAGCAAGAATTAAACACTATAGACGCATCCACAACTACCTCCCCCATACAATCAATCAAAGACTTATTGGTGCAACATAAGTAGTTGCAACCTTCACCAACACCACAACTACTCAAGTTTCCAGTTATGGGTTCCCAAATGAACCTATCAAGCATCTCCCCATTACAAAAAACTTTAGTTAGGGGACATATTTCATGGCACCACAAGAAAATAAATCTTACAACAACATGTGGAGAGTGTAGAGAAACTATAGGAGGTAGTGAACATATTACAGAGTAGAATAACACATATGCAGAGGGACACTTCCCTTCCCATACCACGACAACTCAAATAGTTGGTATAAAACAAGAGGCTCAATAAGAAATATTGAAGAAGAGGATGCATGAGGTAACAAAGAAGTGTGCAATAATACATTCTCAATTAAATCTATCAATTTTGTATTCAATGGCCTAATCTTACTAAAAATCTTAAAGATCAAATCACCCAGTTAGAGGACCAAATAGTACAGATTGCCTCTACTTATGATCCACTAAAGGATATGGATGACGTGGTAAGAGAAAAAATAGGAAATTTGTATACCCAATTACAAGTTTAGGATCAAACAACTAAGGGAAACAATAAGTATAAAATTAGCACACTTAATAAGAATTTTAGGGGAAGCAAAGAAAAAAAAACAACAAATCTAGATACCCGGTAGTCTTGTTGAGGAAAAGACAACACACATCAACACTCAATGACACATCAAGGTCCTACAACAAGCCAGTAAATAGTGGGACACTGTACTCATGCAACTAAAGGTGATCTACAAGCAGATACTTCCTAAAAACTAAATATCATGTCTTGAGGACAAGACAACATTTAAAAAGGGGGGATGTTGTTACCAGGGCAACAAAGTAGTGTGAAATCCTACCACAAGCTACCACATATAATTTGTGGAACCTAAGGTTGACATAGGAGGTCAAGGTAGAGGTGTTTCATAAGGGTCACATCTCTTTAAGATACAATGTATAATGATATGTATGTAATAGATGTAAGGGTAAGAGAGATATATGACTAAGAGTATATGTAGATTAGAGACTAAGACCTGTTAATGCATTTAATATGATATAATATATGAAGAGATATAAGGATTGATATATATTTTTGTTATGAATGGATGAATGTTTCCTTCTAGTGTTAAGTAACCAAGGAATGTATGTTATTATAGTTTTCCTTCCATAATTGCTCTTTTCTCACTATATCCTTTGGGGTATAAATTGACTACATAAGAGATATTGGGGTTCAGATCTCTAGACTATATTTTCCTTTTTCCTCTTGTCAATCCCTACTATTATAGATAGAGAGGAAGGGCAATCAAATTGTGCCTACAAAATAGCTCTATACTTGTGAACTCAACATGTGATAATTTCTTGGATTCTAGCATATGAATTCTCTAAAAAGGAGATTGCTAGATACCAATACTTTCAATCACACTTACATTTTTTTTGTCAAGATAGAAACATTTTTTTAAAATACCTTAATATATGGAAAGCTTAAAATTGACACATGGATTATAGAATGATTGCTTGGCGATTCACATGTATATTGCTATTTATGTACTCTAATATGATAGATTTAATGGTTATTTTCTTCTTATGTGGATGTGTGTATGAGTGCAAGTAATAATGTTTACATGATATATAATTGAATGCAATGAGTCTTTTATACATAAACATAACACCAGATTGTGATAATTTGTGTAAAGTTGGCTTGGGACCAAATTGTAAGGTGATGATAGTCAATTAAATGCTTGAATTTTATTTTGCAACTAAAATTATCAATATCACAACCACAAGGATGAACTTGTGCTTGTAGACATGACCTAGGTTAGACAAGCAAGTTGATTTGTGTTTTATAATTTTTGATTATGAATAAGGATTAGATAAATGATAATAATTAGATAGATAAGGTAATGGTACTAGGATCACACCCACATAAAATAGGGATAAGAAATAACCACATGGATAAGTACAAGCAAGGTTAGGTACATGGGTCCAACTATGCACACAAATGTACCATTTGTAAGTATATAAATTTATTAATATTCTACCTCAAATTAGACATAAAGCTAAATGGGGAAATGTATAAAGGATGGATTTTTTAGCATTAAAATTTTACACCACTTTGAGGTGCATGTGAATCTTTGAGCATGAATCATTTATCTCTAACTATGCTCATTCTGAAACAGCATAAATAAAATTCAATAGATAAATGAACCTATGGTCCATAAAGGGAAAAAATATCAATCCATGCTGTTTTATTTTATACATGTTTTATGTGAATTATTGCAATACAAGGACAAAATATTCCACTAGTAGCTTCTAACTCGCAAGATAGAACAAATTTGAAAGTGAGAATGTTAGTGATTGTGTGTGTCCACCCTTCAATTGATTTTTCCATATAGTGAAACTTATTAAAGAAATATCTTATAAAATATATTAACGATACAAATTAGCTTAGATTAATTATATAATATATCATGATATAATCATTAATCACAATCATAATCATGTAATAAATAAATAATAAATGATAAACATATAAGTACATTATAGTAATTGATAAGCATTCAAATATAGCAATCATAACTAAAATACTACATTGTGGGGAGCATAGCAATAGACTAAAGACAATCAAAGATAGGATCATCAATCCCAACATGTGGATAAAGTAATGGTGATGCATCCCGAGCAATGACCAAAAATACCCATGTAAGTATGATACAAGGCCTAATGTGGAATCTATGAGAATAAGTGCACATAGGATAGAATCAATAGGATAAGTAGGACTAAGATAATGGTGACAAAACCATCTACTACCAATAACACCCATAAAATTATAATATAAGGTCCACAATTACATCCATAAGCATGAGCACACATAGGGTAAGATCAATAGGGAGAGTAGGATCAATATAATGGTGATGAAACCCTTGGTGACTAAGAACACCCATGAAGGTACAAAAAATATCCCAATGTGACACCCATGAACATAAGAACATGTAGGAGAGGACCAATTGCATAAATAATTCTAACAATATCAATAGGAAAAATATGATCTAGATAGGATTAACAAGATGGATAGATAATATAGGTGCCACAAAGGCTTGACAATGAGGCAAATTCCCAATGTTGAAATTACATTATAAGGTAAGTGATATAGATATAGATAATCAAGAATAAAAAATGATCTCAATATGATAGGGGGAAAGAAATATGCCCCCAATTTAGGATCAATATAAAGATATGATCATGAAAATACAATGTATAGTATAAAAATAGATCATACTAATGTATGATCATGATACGTGATATAGCAATATAAGATTAGTGAAAATATAATCATTCATAAGATATTACAATGTAAGTGAAATAGAGAAGGGGAAGAATGACATGATTTCCATTGATATAAGCATTATAGGGATTAACGATAAATTCTCAAAGTAGATATAATAATGTAAGATCATGTGGGCACAAAATAAAGAAATATGAGACCAAGTAATACATATGTAGTGATATGAGATTGATATGTAACAATGTATTCATCAAAGGTATAGTAATATATGATTAGATATCAATGATCTATGAAAAAGTAATATATAGTAATGTTGGATCAAATAAAAATGTATAACAATGTTAAATTAAGATACCATAATATAACAACGCAATATTGATGATATGACATGATATAGAAATGTGAGGTCAAGTAGACATGAAATGAGAATGTAAGATCAATGATATTCTCTAAACTAGTAATATACGACAATAATGGAGTGTAAACAAGATGATCTCAATAGAAAGATAAGCGATCATAGACACAATGCTCAATATAGATAGATATAACAATGATAAATCATCTAAACTATGCTCATGATAGAAATATAGCATCACGAGTCATATATAAGATGGTCAAAATAGCTTTATCACTTAATATGCAAAATTAAGACAATGCTCTAAGAATATTAGTCAAATCATGCAAGGGAAAATGTGAGAAAATGATAATGAGGATCATAGGATTAAAACCAAGGATCAAAGTGTAAGAGATAAAAGATCATGAAAGGAAGGTATGACCACATACGAGCGACTAAATAATTAAGACAATGTAAAAATAAGAGATCCAATATATAAAATAAATCTATCACAAGAAAAAGTTATAGAAGAAATCAAACATGATCCCCAAGTGGATAAAAGTATGTAAAGTAAATATAAAAAATGCAATCAAGTGGGTTAAAGATAAATAAAGAAGTTATAGGGATCTAAAAAAAAAGTAGATATGGAAAGTGAATAATAGTAACAAGCCAATAGATATATGTGTGAGTGCAAGGATTTATTTTTGAATGATAGAATTAAATAAAATGAGTCTTTTTATACATAAGCATAACACCGAATTGTAAATATTTGTGCAAATTTGACCTAGGATCAAAGTGAAAGGTGGACTAGTTTGATAAATATTTGAATTTTATTTTACAACTAAAAGGATCAAGATCGTGACCTTACACTTGTGGACATGATCTTGGTTAAATGGATAGGTTGAGTATCTTTTTAATAAGATTATATTATTAATTCTGAGAGGCATTCTCCAATGGAAGCAAGGGGTGGAGTGTAATGGCATGAGTGTGTTAACAAAAACTCATACCTTTTACCTTAAATTTGATGCTCATTTACACATCAAATAATATTTAATATTAAACATAATATTTTCAAGATTAACAACACATAAAATTTATGTCTACATGTATATAATAAATAAAATATCTCCAAAGTAAAATAAAATAGCTCCAAATTGATATCTCTTGGCATTTTTTAGATAAATGTATTTACTTGATCTCTATACTAGTGGATAAGGATTTGATAAATTTAGAATATACAAATAAGACAATATGATGGGGATTGTGTGTACATAAGCATAGGGATAAGTGATGAGCATAGGTCTAGTGCAAGCAATGATATGTAAATGGGCCCCACTATGCAAAAGTTATATCATTTATAGCTATATAAATGCATTGAGACATTGCTTCAAATTAGGCACAAAACTAAATGTAAAATGCATCAAGGGTACATTTTTAGAATTTTTTTTTTCCCTCACTTTGAGGTGCATGCGAATCTATAAGTATGAATCATGCATATCTAAGTATACTCATTCTCATACATGCATAAAGTATATGCAACATAAAGATGAACATGCGATCCATAAAGGACAATATACTCCTATATTATTTTATTTTGCATGTGTTCTTTGTGATTTCTTGCAAGACAATGATAAAATATTCCATGAGTAGCTTCTAACTTGAAAGATAGATTAAATATAAAAATATGAATATTAGGTGATCATGCATGCTCAACCTTCAATTGATTGCCCTCATATTACAATTATTGAAGGATTATCTTCTAAAATGTATTAATGATAAACACTAATATATAGCAATAGTACAATACATTATGAGATAATCATAATTGTAATCATATAATAAATTGATAGAAAATGATAAATATGTAAGTAGATATACTAATTGATAGCATTAAATACAATAATAAACTAGAAGGTTATGTTGTATGAAGCATTACAATGGAGTGGAGATAAAATCAAGGATAGGATCATTTCCCTAAGTAAGTGAAAATTAATTGTAATTTATCCATCAATGGTTAGAAGCACCCATGAAATTATTACAAAAGTTCAAGGACACCCATGGAGGTAATTGTGACACAACCCTCTATGGCCAAGAACACCCATGAAAGTACAATAAAGGCCCTATATGGTATCCACAAGCATGAGCACATGTAGGGTGGAATCAATAGGGTGAGTAGGATCAAAATAATGGTGATGTAACCCTCCATGAATAAGAATGATCATGAAGGTACAAAAAGGTTTAATGTGATACAAAAAGGTTTAATGTGACACCCATAAGCATGAGCACACATATGATATGATAAATCAAATAGTTTGATAAGAACAATAGGATCAATAATATGGATAAATAAGATAAATAAATAGTATATGCAACACAAAAAGGTATGATAGTGGGGTGAATCCCCAAATGTTGCAAGTATGATCATAAGGTAAGTGGTATGGATCTAGATAATCAAGCGTGCCGAAAAAGATCCATATGATAAGGGGGTAGCATGTTTCCCCTATGATGTATGATAAAGATTATAAATATGCAGTCATGAAAGTTCAATGTATAATATCAAGATATATCATAACAATATAGGATTAGTATATGTGATATAAGAATGTAATCTCAATGTAAGGAGGATCACTCATAAAATATGACAATATATAGTATCAAGATAGATCATAGAAATGTAGGATCAATATATGTGATATAATAATATAAGATAAATATAAATAGGATCACTCATAATAAATGAAAATGTAAGATCAATAGAGAAGGGGAAGAATATCATGATGCCCCCTAGTGTAAGCATTTGTAACCTGAATAATGATAAGTTATTAAAGTAGATATAGCAATATAATATCATATAGGAATAAAATATAATAATATGAGAGTAAGATATGACAATGAAATCATGTAATATATAGCAATATAGGATCATCATATACATTATTTAAATGATAAAGTAATATGTAGTAATTTAGGATAAAATAGAAATGTGTATCAAAGTTAGATTAAGATAACATTATATTAAATTTAAGATCAATTATATGATATAATATAGCAATGTGAGGTCAAAGTAGACATGGAATAAGAATATAAGACCAATTGTACATTCTAAATTGACAAGATATGACAATAATGGATTGTAAACAAGATTCTCTCAATATCAAGATACGAGATCATAGACATAATGATCAATGTAACTAGATATAAAAATAAATCATATAAAATATCCTTTTGATAGCAAGATACAATAATGGATCATAGATACAATTCTTAAAATATCTAGATCACTTAATGTATAAATAAAAAACAATACTTTAAGAAGATAAATAAAAATACGTAAGAACATATGTGAAGAATATCATCATGAGGATCATACGATAAGAGCCAAGGATCAAAGTGTAAGAGATAAAAGATCACAAAATAAAAATATGGCCAAGTAAAAGTGATTGGACAATATAATATATTTAAGTAAAAATAAAAAAATCAAATAGGTTAAAAATAAAGTATAATCATGAGACAATAAAATGATCAAATAAATCAAACATGCCCCCAAGTGGAGTAAAAGGAGATAAAGTAAACATAAATATCAAATAAAGCACACATACCCCCAAGTGGGTGAGAGATACAAAATAAGCTATAGGGACCTCAAAAGGCAAAGTAGATATGAATTTGTTAGATAAGTTACTATGTAAATTTGAATTATTTTTTTGATGGTTGTGTTATTGAGATTGTCTTTTGAAGCAAGAGTTTAGTTTTCTTAGGGCTAAAAATTGTGGAGGATCCATGAGTAATACAATTTTATTTATATATATATAAAATTCAGTACACAATTTTTGATTTGTTTATTCATTTGAAGGTTGAATCTCTTTTTTATTTTTACTTCATCTTTAATTCATACTTGAAAATCTATTGAATTATTTATTTAGTTAATTTTTTTTCCAAGGAAATAGATTGTTGGGAACAATATCTTGAAGATTATTGAGACTTGACTTAGAGATTCAATACAAAGATTTAGTCTTCCTCTCTATAATCTTTCTTTGGAGGTTTAAAAACCAATCAAAATCACTATTGACCATATATTGTTCAATTATGTCTGAGCAACACCCATTTATAAGTGTTTAGACAATCTCTAGTATGCGAAGAATAGGCCGATCATTACTATATATTTGTTTAATAAAAAAAGTTTCCTTTATTTTTTCTCTTTGATATTGCTATTAGAATATTTTTCTTTATCAAATGAGGAAAATCAAAATGATTATCATAGGTTAGCTATAGAGTGCATCACTACCTCAACCATGTTTAATTTGTGATTTTTAGAATACCTGTGTACAAGTTTATCTTGGTTTTAGATTTTGGTATGATGTGAAGAACACAAGGAAGTAGTGTCCCATGAAGGAGAGTTAAGAGAAGAAGCATTGCCTATTTTCAATAAAGATGATGACGATTTTATCACACTATCAGACCTTTGAGAAGTCTTGCTAAGTGTAAGACAAGAAGGGAAATACTTTGAGAATAGTGAAATAATGATATCAATATTAGATTAAGTAATTTATAGGAGAATTGATTTTATGGAATTTTAATGCATGATGAAAATTCTAAGCATATTTAAATGATTTTTTTCAAAATTAGAATTTGAACTCCTAATACTTTGTTCAAAGTCTTGAAATTGCATATTGAAGAAACTGAATAGATTCCAAATCATTTCATATTGTTGTTCATATGGCTACCACTTATGTTCCCAATTTTAATGGGTAAATTTTTATAGGTAGTACAACCTTATATGATAAAATAAGGAAACACAAGTTTTTCTACAATATCATGCACTCTATTTACTTTTGAAATATATGAAATGACAAGAATATATCTCTTGTCTTTGCTTAACTTTTAATTTTATTATTTTATCATCAAATTGTTGTTGATTTGATATTGAGAATGGGTATTTTGGACTTCAAATAATTGATTAGCAAATGCAGGACTTTTTTATGCTTAAAGAATCTATAGTTTAGACTCAATTTTATGTCATCTTTTCAAATAGTAAAAAAATGAAAAAATGCATATGGCCTTGTGAAATAATTAGACATTTTTTTTTGTTTTGACTATAAATTTAAAAATCTTATTTCTATATGAGGTTTAAGGCTAATATATCTCTCAATTTGAAAGGATTCATTCTTCAATTAAACATGTTTCTCCTATTAGTTTGTCTGGTATGTTCTTTCCACTCTCATCTTGAAACTTGGTATTATTTGAATTTTTTGATATTTTGTAAATATTCTCTTTATGTTGTGCTTTTTATCTGGTTCTACATGAGGGTTGGAGGTGTAATATTGTTGGAAGTCTAACATAGGTGAAGTTCATACTAATAATCTATCTCAATGAGATTTAAGAATACAAACAAGATTTAACAATAAAAATATTAACATAATATAAATCCAAACCAAGAAAGAGCTTAAAATATTTGTAGGATATCATTGAAATGTTTATTTATGATGAATTTTATAAATTTTTAAATGCCTAATATTAACCCCTTAACATTTTTTTCTGTGGTTTGATCAAGTTGCTTAGGATAATGTAGCAAGATATGGAGATGATCTAGCAAGATGAAGCTAAATGAGATGCCTCGATATTGACAAAGTTTGACCAAGTATTACAATGAAAACACAACAAGATACATAAATGATGGTGTAGCAAGATGAAGGCAAACAAGATGCCTTAAAATTGACAAAGAAAAACTTTTCCAAGAAATATTTATTTATGATGACATTTAATAGAATTTTGAATGCTTAATATCAACCCTTTACACATAATTAGATTCATTGACACATTCATTGTCATTGTTGAATTAGGGTTTAATAATCTGATAATGTCAGTTGAAAATTGTTCATTATTTTATTGCACCAATAAACTCTCTTGATAGACCTGTTCTCCTCATCAACTTTTTTTGTGATATGTCATTTTCCCATTCTCACCTATCAAGCTTTATTTCCCATTCTTACCTCTTGAGCTTTATTTATGGCAATATTTCATAAATTTTTAAATGTATAATATTAACCCCTTACAAATTTCTTTTGTGGCTTGAACTAGTTATAGATGGATGATGTAGTAAAGATGAGGATGAGTAGTAAAGATGAAGATGATGTAACAAGATAAAGAAAAACAAGATGTTTTAGGATTGGGGAAGTGAAACTTTGCTAATGAATATTTATAAAGACATTTTACAAAATTATAATTGTCGAATATTAGTCGTAGGAAGAAAGTGTAGTAAGATGGAAGAAAACAAGAAGTTTCAAGATTTACAAAGTTCTATTTATAACAATATTTTTATAAATTTGTATGTCTAATATTAACCCCTTATTAAAAATTTTGTACCTTGATCAAGTTGCATGGGGGTGATGTAACAAGACATGAGGATGGTGTAGTAAAATGAAGGAAAACAAGATGTTTTAGGATTATCAACAAAACTTTGCCAATAAACATTTACTTATAATAACATTTATAAATTTGCAAATGCCTAATATTAACCCCTTACAGACACTCAAAATTGTTGTCAAGTTCATCTTCATTGCTATGAATTTTAAGTTTTGGCACTATTGTTGTCCATTTTCTATTTTAAAGTTGTACAACATGTTTGAAGCATTTGTATTTATATTAGGCAGTAAGACTAACAAATCACTAACTATTTCAACATCATTGTAATATGAGTCATGCTTAATCATGTATTCAAGAGCATTCATGACATATACTCTACTTACACAACAAATCAAACTAAGCATCCATGGTTCAACTATTAATTCCTTGAGTTTCACTATTCAATCCTTGAATAAGACATGTTGCATAGACCATTTTATCCTCTAGCCTTCACATGCTCTGATCCATATGCATGAATTAGTACTTGGAGCCTTATGGACCACTTTTATCCTCTAGCTCTCACATGTTATTGATTCATATGCATGAATTAGTACTTGAAGCCTCATAGACCATTTTTATCTCGATCCATATGCATGAATTAGTACTTGGAGCCTTATGGACCACTTTTATCCTCTAGCTCTCACATGTTATTGATTCATATGCATGAATTAGTACTTGAAGCCTCATAGACCATTTTTATCCTCCAACCTTCACATGCTCTGATCCATATGCATGAATTAGTATTTGGAGCCTTATAGACCTATTTGGAGCCTTATAGACCTTTTTTATCCTCTAGCCTTCACATGCTCTGATCCATATGCATGAATTAGTACTTGGAGCCTTGTATTGAAAATAAAAGCTTTCATAATTTTATGTACCAATTTTCTTGGGATTTCATTCACTTTTTTTGGCTGTGAAAACTATTTTCATAGTTCCTGTTTCTACATTGAGATTTTGAAGATAGATTCGTAATTTTTTTTCTAACATATTAACTAGAGATGCCACAAATAAAGGACTGCAGAACTAGAGATGCCACAAATAAAGGACTGTAGAACTAGAGATGCCACAAATAAAAGACTATGGAACTAGAGATGCCACAAATAAGGGACTGCGACGCTGATCCTCTGACTAACATATTAACTAGAGAGGCCACAAATAAGGGACTTTGGAGCACATTGGATCAGTCAAGACATAGTGCCTGCGATCACAATAACCTAGCCGAGACTTGAACCCTAGTGACCACAACAACAAGACCACCACCTAACCATTGCACTATAGGATGAACCCAAAAACCCTTTACACCATATAAACTATTTTGTATAATTGATCAAATATTCTAAATCGCCAACAATTCTGAACTTTTTTGGTCCATTTCTTTAAAAAACTTGGTTTGCAGAGATTTCCATAATCCCCAAGGGAGACCATTCTGCTTGTGACAGAAAAAAAAACTTATTTCAAGGATCAAAAAGCAGGCATTACGTAATCATGCATCAGAACAATTTTGCAGGGAATATAATATTTTAATCTATTTACAAATGCGGATGTACATGTGTGATACCTATTTAGTGAAAAAGTTGAAAAAGGAATAAATATCTCTTACAGGAATGATGAAGCAAGTAAAAAAAATAAAATTAAAAAAATATAATTCAACGAAAACGTGGGGCGTATTAACCAAGATAAAGGGTCACTGACACGTAGCGCGTAAAAGTAAATCCATAAGACATACATACATAGCATAAACGACAGGCATGGCGATGGCATGCATCCATGACCATGACCAGCAGCCCCGGGATTCCCTGCATTCTATCAAATTTCCCGACACAGAAATGATGACGTGAGCATCCACTAAACGAATTCCAATCCTCAAACCACGCGACTCTGCCACGTCATCTCGGGAAAATCAGTTACGCGTTACTATCGTCTTCCGGCAGCTCAGCGAAGCCGGCCGGCCCTGTGTCTCCAATCAATACCCTCGTCTGTCCCCACCTGTCCCCTCTTAACCCCAATCGCACCCTAATTATACTTACGTAACAAGCGTGACCGTCGGATTGGATGGATCTTAATCGAGATTAGTGGTGCCGGAGCAGCGGCCGCCGCCGGTAAAGGAAGGAGATAAAAGCGCAGTGGAGAAATGCAGAGGGAGATGTTACATAGACCAGTGTAAGGGCGTTTTCTGAGAAGGCATTGGGAGTTAAGGAAGTTTTTTAAGAGCGTTTAGTATTGTATGTTGGGCTTTGTCTGGAACAAAAGTGGTGGTGTGGTGTCTCTGGTTGTTTCCCATGTCGAGTTCTCATGGAGGGGCCCTAGTGGTGGAGCTTTGGCAGTGGTATAACGGATGATGATATAATAGCTTTGAGATTTGCTGAGAGATATGACAGATTTTTCGTAGATTCGATCGAGTTTGTTTATCCGTGTTGCCAAAGGGGGACCAGAAAATAACGCTGCGTTGGTGGGGTTTTGGTTTTAGTTTTTCTTATATCTTGTGATTCGCGGCGAAGAGTGGAGAGGCTGAAAGTAGTGGCTAAGATTTGATTGATTTTGGTGGAAGTTTGGTGGGATTGCTATGACTACAGAGGATCAGAATCTGAAGGAGACAGAGCTCCGCCTCGGCCTTCCGGGTGCGCGCTCACCCGTACGAGAGAATACGAGATGTTGTGCTCCGTCGCCGGCGGTTGCCAGCGACGAGAACTCCTCGTCCTCAGCCACGTCGGAGCTCTGCCTGCTCAGCCCTCGGCGGCCAGCGGCTTCGGCTGTGGTGGAGAAAAATCTGTTTCCCTCTCCCGCAGAGGAGAGCCCAGCAATGGACAAATACCCTTCTTACTGGCAGCAGCAGCAGCAGCAGCACTCTAGTAACTTTCAGCTGAAGAAGAGGGGATTTTCCGAGGCCATGGAGAAAAGAAACCTCTTCTCTGGTGCCGCTGGGAATTGGGGTTTTCCGCCTGTGAAACCGCCCGTAGTTGCGCTACCCGGCGGCGGATCGGGGGCGCCATCAGACGTGGCGAAATTCCAAGCCCAATTGACGTCCCCCAAGGGATCAGCGTCTGCGTGGCAGAGTGAGTCAGCGTATGTTTCTGCCCGGGTGGCGCCACCTGGAGGGGTGAGCATGAACGGGAAGTGTGTCATGAACGAAGCAGCGTCGTCCAAGGAAGGGGCGGGGCAATGTAAGGAAAGGCCTTCGCAGCAGGGTCAAGCTTCTTCTGCAGCTGAGCCGCCCGCATCAAAGTACGTTTTTTTTTTTTCTTTTCTCTTTCGTCTCCTACAAATTTTCACCATTCTTTTTTTTCGGAACCCATTTGTATAAATTCTTTTATTTACCTTAGCGGCTTAGTGAAGCTTTAAAAGATTGATGAACTCCAATAATTCAATGGCCGACTATTTCGAATTCTGGAGGTGTAGGTTCAAACTTGGGTTCTTTGTTCCAAGTCCGGTTGCATTCCTAAACACCCAGGTTACTGTTCTTGAGGCTAATAGTAACGCCTCTTCAATAGGGCAGATCCATTGCTCCGTGTTTGTCATAGATTTCAGTTCTTGAGGCTAATAGTAACACCTCTTCAGTAGGCCAGATCCATTGCTTCGTGTCTGCTATAAACCATTATTGCTGGTCCTCTGTAAACTTTTCCACTGGCCTGTGTGTTAACATCATTGATCTGATGTAAGATATCTTTCCGAACTGTTCTAGCTGAAGGAAAACCTTACTTAATAAGAGCCTTATCTAGCTGATCTAGATGAAAAAACTTCATCTCTACACTAAAATTTCACCTTAATAATAACGCAAATCCAAATCCATGATGGTATTTTAAGATTTACCGTCCACCGTTGACCTGTGGTAACACCCCATGTCTCTTGACACAGGCATATACCCTAAAGCAACAGGAAAAATCCTTTGCGGTTTCATTAAATGCATTGCTTCCACGTATAAGAATAAGAATATTGAGCTCCTGCCCACATCAAAACATGTTGTAACTGCTAACGTTGAATCATTTTCTTTCGCAAGTTGTTCCCTTCTTTCTGCTGGGGACCAAAGCAGCAAACAGGATGATCCAATGCATATTTGGTCCTTGCAAACCCCATAGTTGGTTTGATGCCCATATTAGTGGGTATTAGAAGGTCGGCTAGAGAAGGGTTGATTCCACAAATCCAAAAGTGGCATTGTGATTTAAAATTGTGCCTAGAAATCTACTTGGGCGCACAACAGATGATAGTTATTGTTCAAATCCACTCTGTTTACTACTTGTCTGAGCCATCTACAAGTAATAAGAAAGGTAGATTATTTTATTTGAAGCGCACGAGGGGATTGCTTTTCCCCTTGTGAAATCCCGCAGGAGGCTAGGGGTACACAATTGGATTGTTTACTTTATAGATTGTTCAACTAGGTGCACAACCAAATTTGAACCTTTGGCTCTCCTTTGTGGAGCACATGCACCTTATCTTGTGAGTAGCTTGTTGCAATTATTCTTCCATTGGAATTTTTTTTGTTCAATTGCAAGTATTAGAATTTGGCTGCATTTTTGGGGTTGATAAATTTGTATTGGCCTGTTTGATTTGCTGGATGGTAATTACAGCTTAATGCATTGGCTAGTTACTTTATATACTCTATATACATATAATTTAACTTTCACCAACCCTCCATACTGACCTTCACATATAATGCATTTGATTTGCTGGATGGTAATTACAGCTTAATGCATTGGCTAGTTACTCTATATACTCTATATACATATAATTTAACTTTCACCAACCCACTAAAGATGCTGTGAACATATCTTCCAGCCAGTGTAATTTGACCTTTTGAGCACATTATTTCTAGTGAAGCTTAGGATAAGCTAGCTTCTTTGTCTGCCCATTTCCTTCCCCTGCAAAATTTTGATTGTGCATAGTGCCTTTGTTTCTAGTGATATATCTCCTGTATATTTTATGAAATATTTGGAGAAAGTTTACTTCATTGGCAGCCCTACATTCTATGCCTTTTATTGTCAATATTCTTATGGAAGTGTTCCTATTTAATTTAATTTGATGTCTCCATGTATCTTTGCTTCCTGAATAATTATCTTGGGACTGTTTTAATAGGTAAAAGAAATTACTTTCAATGCTGGATATGAAATATTTAATTTTAATTCTATTTCTAAATGAATTGCTTGTTTAACCTTATTAAAACCAAATTTGTTGCCTCTGTAAGTTGCTTATTTGTGAAGGTTTTTGTGGCTCTCAAATCACATATTGAGTATCTATTTTTTGGCTGCTGCAATTGCATTGGTTGGCCACCACACGCCAACCCCTTATTTAATATGGTTACTGAGAATGGATTCTGGTTGAGTTGTTTTTCAGACAACAGGTTGTAGGTTGGCCACCTGTTCGATCTTTCCGGTGTAAAACTCTTGCGGCAAATCCAAAGCCCACAGAAGAGGGTGAAGGAAAGTCTGGAGCAAATGCATTATATGTGAAGGTCAGTATGGATGGAGCTCCATACTTGAGAAAAGTCGATTTGAAAATGTATAGCAGATACCAGGAGCTCTCCTCTGCTTTGGAGAAAATGTTCAGCTGTTTTACAATAGGTGAGTTTTGCCTCGTGTCCTGATTCACAAATATAATTTAGTTGTACTCACATCTTGCGGTTCTGATGATAAAATGTTCTTTTGGTTGATTGGTTCAGGTCAATGTGGTTCTCATGGCATCCCTGGGAGGGATGGCTTGAGCGAGAGCAAGTTGATGGACTTGCTGCATGGGTCAGAATATGTACTTACTTATGAGGACAAAGATGGTGATTGGATGCTTGTTGGAGATGTTCCCTGGGAGTGAGATTTCTTGAAGCATATTTTGATTCCTTTATTTCTTAATGGACTTTTGTTTTCTGTCATTTCATATGTTTGTTGGCGACTCTTGCTAATCACAACTTGATGGCACTGCAGGATGTTTGTTGATTCTTGCAAGAGACTTCGGATAATGAAGGGTTCAGAAGCAATTGGCCTTGGTATGTGAGCAAGTTTTTGTATAGGTTCAATGTTAGGTATCATTTTACTGTCAAGTGGTCAAAGCGTCTTTGTGATAGCTGAAGTAAATTAGCATTGTACTGGATTTCATATATAATCTCTGAGAAATTTGTTTGAATTAAAGTGACAATTTTTGTTGCATATTTACTTGACTAAAAATATATTTTTTTGCCAACAATAGATACAAGTTCATGTAATGAAGGTGTTTGTGCTATTATTAATTTTATTGTGTTTGTTCATTGAATGGTTTGCAGCACCCAGGGCCATGGAAAAATGTAAAAATAGGAGCTAATGCTCGAGCAGGACCTGCTTTCTGGTCTCTGTGGGAATATGGCTTGGCTTGAGTTGATGGATATTTGCAGGTTATGGAGTAAGCAGAGTAAGTTTCTTTAGAATTCACAGTGAAAACAGGAAAGAATGATTGATGCAGTTGTGTTGTTCTGTTCATGGTTACAAACTTACATCAGCCATAGTGACTTCAGTAGACAAGGAAAAGCTTATTGTGAATGATGGCCTATTGGAATTGGTTTTTCTCTCTAGAAGTGATTAAAGAAAGGCACAAATAAGTAGACGGTATGCACAGGTCAGAAGCAGGTCTTGTGTGTTCTGAAAGGCAGTATTCTCAAGGTGAGGTTACCTATCAAAGGAATGGTTTGGGTCTGCTGGGCGTTATTTCACTTTTGGTTCAACTTTTCTCAACGTGATTTCTATCACTTTGTATGCATATGTTTATTGCAGATCTGGCTGTCTATAAAGTGGCTTAACTAAATTGAGTCAGATCAGAGCATGGTTACAGTGTAGGAGATATAACATAAAACTGCGTAGTGTTGCAAATTGTATGATTTTTTGAAGTTTATGGGAGGCAATTGACTCTCAAAACCTGAAAGTAGATGCCTTGTTTGCTACTAGATTTTCTCTCCTACAAGTAACGAGTCACATCTGTGGAACTTGTCACTACAGTAGTTTAGATTAGGATGAATACTAAGGTTTGCCAGATTATTGGATTTATAGACTCAAGTATCTGTATGATGTTTAATTTTCTATAATATTAGTTTGTGCTATGTAATGAAAAGTTTCTTGCCTCTTAAACTTTAGTGCATTACACCTATCTGGTATCTATAGTTGAATTGAGCTCTTCCAAGGTTCTCATTGATAGAATATAAGAGTGTATTTTCTAAGTCCTAATGAATCCATCAGACACTCATAGATGATTACAACACCTATAGATTATTAGATGGGATCAATGCATACCTTCGATGTTCTAGCATAACCAAGGTTAATGTGCAAGGTTCTAACATTGTCACATGTGAAACTAAAATTAATAGGCATTTCACTAGCCTGGTGATGAAAACATGCATAATACTTATTGGCCTCTTGAAGTGTAGTGCATTTCACCTGTCTGGTATCTATATTTGCATTGTGCCTTTCCGGGGTTCTCTTTGATGGAATACACGAGTGTAATTTTTATTTCCAAGTGATCTATCAGACACCCATAGATGATTACACCTATCGATGATTACTGGATTAGATCAGTGCATTCCTTAAAAGTTCCAGCATAACCATGGTTAATGTGCAAGGTTTAAACGCTTTCACAGGTGAATCTGAACTTAATAGGCATTTCACTAGCCTGGTGATGAAACATGTTCTATATCTTGTCTGTATTGCTTTTTAAAAAAATATATATTCATCGTGATGCAACCAGTCATTCATGTGGGGTCTGCTTTTGTCTATTCATGCAAATAACGTTTTATGCAGGTTATGGTTTTTTGTATTTATGCAAGCAACCATGTATGCAGGATTTGGTTTTCTTCATCCATTGTTATGCAAACCACCATGTGACTTAAACTCATTGTGAATGTCTTTTCGTTCCTTTGTGATTCAAACTCGTGTGCAGGATGGTTTTTTTCTATCCACTGTTATGCAAACAGCCATGTATGCAGGATGAGGTTATTTCCATTCAAGATTATGGAAATAGGCTTGCTTTTTGTATTCAGGTGTGGTTGTTATTCCCATCTATTGTTGTTGTGAAAACAACCATGGTTTTTTGGGTTATGTCGATTTTTATACCTGTTGTTATCATGCAAAACAACCATGTACGTTGGGATATTTTCCATCGTCATGCAAATAACCGTGTATGTGGAGTCGGGTTTTTACTATCTGTTACTGCTATGCAAACGCAAATGACCCAAGTATTTGTGATTTTGAATTTTCTATCCCTTGTATCTAGTGCAAAGTGTTAGCCTATGGCTGTTAAGCACTTTCTCTTGATTACTTGGGAAATATTCATGAATCTGGCTCTTCTGTGCGCTCCCCACATATGGATATGAATATGGATCTCATCGTTGAGGATAGTTTAAGGGCATATCCTTATCTCAAGGAATGGATATGCTATATTCTGGAGGATAGGTAGAGCCTACTCATCTATTGATGACACATCAATAAAAAAGATGGGCATTGTGGGGTTTAGAATGATTGATGTGAAACCGTCTGACATTTGATCAGTGTGATTGATATGAAACCATCTGACCCGATCTTTCAAACTCGTCAAAATTGATGTGAATGTACAAGCATATTACAAGCTAGTGCCAATAGGTCCCATGCTATTGGTCTTTAATCAACAAATGTGGCCCCATTACTGACTGTCACTCAAGTTTTCTTGAATCAGGGCTCTCTTTCCTACCACATCTTTTTGTTTGAATTGTTTTGTTAGTCCAGATTTGCTTTTTGTCCGAGATCACAATGTATACCAAGCTTTCTTTTCGTCCACACTTTTTTCCTTGAACTGTTTTTAGTCGACTGCTCCTTGTACGAGAATACAATGTTCTTAACACTTAAAAACGGCATAGAGAAAGCTATATTCCCACAAATTACACCATTTCAACAGGATTTACCTTTCGTAATTTGTAAAGACTTCTGTTCAACTTCTGTTCAACTTCTGTTCATTTGTCAATATCTCGGCCTTTTTTGTCAAAGCCTATGTGCTGGCAATCGAAAAGTATGGTCCACATTGATACCCGTGTGTCTCATCGATGTTGGTTTTCACTGGGCCTAGGCTTAGCCTCTAGGTACCTACTTGAAAAAGGCAACATCACTTCGATGATTTGAATGTTGTCCGGGCATGCGGCCTTGTCCACTTCCAAGGCAAGTAAGACCGTATAAATTGTATAAACACGAGAAAGATATACCCAGGCGTGGCATGGATTTTAGTACCTTCGGGAGTAAACCTCACTTTCGTAGTTGTGGATCGCGGTAAGCATATGACATTACAAGAACATTTTTATACTTCTATCACAACTTATTGAAACATGTTCAAACTGGGTCCTGCCCCCTATATAATTGAATGTCTGAGATGACTGATAAGAGAATTCCATTACTAAACAGAGTTAAAACCAAAAGCCGTCATACGTCTACTTTATAAACTGTCAAAAACTCAGGACCTATGTGAAGATCCATGCATGTAGAACACGCAATAATATAGATGTACAGTCTGCGTCGCTTTTAACAAATTCATTCAGATAATCAAAGTCCAAAGCGAGGAATATTAATGGCCTCCACAGTATTTAACAAGTTGGTCCTGTCCTCCATGTGCCAAAATAATTGACCTGTTGTCTGAAAGGGGACAAGCTCCAACTACAGCTTTGCACAGCAGGGCTTATCCTCTTTTGTTCAACATTTACGACAAAAAAAAATAATAAATATGTGCAAGTGGGTATTTTTTGATGTATTTAAATTTTGTGAAAGTGGTTTTTTAATAGAAGATTCCTGCCTTGTTCCTTGGTCTACGTTGAACGCCAAGTTCCAGGCTTCTGTCGTTGATTTACATGGCCGATTAGGTGAGGATCCAATAATTGAGGACGATTTAATAGTTGATTTAACATTTGAAAATTAAAGATGATTATTTTTAATAATATAATATTATTAGTTGTGATTTATAAATTGGTAGTTTTGACTGGTATTATTAATAGACCAATATAATTCAATGAAGTGTATTTATTAGATTTAAAAATAATAAATAGAATATATATTTTTTAGATTTAAAGAACAACAAATCATGTGATGGATAAAGATGTATGAACAAAACATTTCTTATTCAAGGGGTAGTAAATGCTTTTGACCGGAGCTATGAACCGGAATACAACCAATCAACAATACCACCCCAATGGGGTTTGAGCCTTGGTGGCAAGAACAACAATGCCACCTTTAAACCATCACACCATGCCAATACCGGCGTATGAACAAAACATGATTTAAACTTATAAGTTATAATTATTTTTTGAGGCCCTAAGAAAAGATACTATGGATGGTGTAGATTTGATTATTAATAGACCAATATAATTCAATGAAGTGTATTTATTAGGTTTAAAAATAATAAATAGAATATATATTTATTAGATTTAAAGAACAACGGATCATGTGATGGATAAAGATGTATGAACACAACATGATTTAAACTTATATTATAAGTTATAATTATTTTTTGAGGCCCTAGGAAAAGACACTATTGATGGTGTAGATTTGAAACTTTAGGTTTAAGCATTGAATTTGTTAGATAAGTTATTATGTAAATTCAAATTATTTAAAATTATTATGTAATTTTGAGAAAAATAAGTAGTATTATGCTATTAGTGAGTTCTCTCCTTATATATTGAAAGTCAATATCTTTTTGAAATAGTGTAAATTAAATGGTCTTTACTTAAAAGGAACTTTGACTAAGGTTTAAAAAAATTGTTAGATTTTTATGCAAGGATGGGCTTTAGCTTGAATTGTCGGTGGGTGGAACAAAGTTGGGGTTGTAAATTTGAATTTTGAATTTAAAAGTTAAAAGCTAAAAGTTATAGTTGTACAAATTATACGAGTCAAGTTTGTACCCTTGAATCTGATTTAGGATGATGAGAGGGAGGATTTAGGATTAGGAATGAATCTTCGGGGATGAATAGTGGTATTAGGTCACATGGTGATGTCATGAGTTGAATTTATGTAAGAATGTCCCTTGTAGGTTAATTATTGCATTAAGGACACTAATCAATGTGGGCTCACAATAAGGGGAAAGGGCATAGGTGTGCATTTTTTTCATTGTTTTTGTCTCCACTTTAATGAGCATGTAAACAATTTGGTGGATCCATGTCAAAGTAAAATAAGCAATCAATGTGAATACTAAATATCCAAGTCACTCAAAAAAATATAGTTTTGTATAAAATCTTTAGATCACTCTAGAATTCTTCTCATAATGAATACTCCATAAATAAATTATAAATTGTAGGTAAAAAACATATAATGAATAATATCTACCACACATTTAAAATAACATTAATTTCAACTTACTTTATAAATAAATATGTTCGATAACAATAAATGGAAAGAGAATGGTAAGAGATTCCATTTGATACAAAATAATTAAAAGTGAATATGTAAAAGTGCTCTAATAATGTAAAAATGTTGATAAGCTCCCTTGAATATGGGAATAACTATAATTGAGCATGTCACAACAAAACATTACACACAAAAGGAATGTGACATATGTGCACCACTTCAATTAGTTGCATGCAAAAGAGTGAAGGAATTGGATGAAAGGAGAAAAATAATAATTGTGACAAAGCATGCACACATGGTAAACAATAGCATCATATAATAAGCATGTGATAATATAGGTAAAATGTAAGCATGAAAGCACTTGCAATAAGGGAAGGGTAAAATGCCTCTTAATGTTGCCTCTAATATATACAAATGAAAGATAAATGAGCCATAAATATTAGACAAGGATCATGAAAGCACATATAAGATGTAAAAGATGTGAGCATTATTGCCAAATCATAAAATAATCATAAGAACTAAGTATGATAAGCATTATAAGATAACATTAAAAGAGTGTAACATGATAAACACAATAATCATGTGAGAACACAAGAGGTGAAATATGATAATTATGGGACACATATAGGAGCAAAGGCACATAGAAAGAACATGGGAGTTAAACAATGACCACAACAAAGCATACAAGCTAAACAAAGAAGATAGGGAAATAGGAGATACACATCATAAACATATAACATGGATATCAAAGGCACTAGATGACATAAGGGTATAACATAGGATCTAAAGAAAATACATAACAACCATAAGTAAAATGCGGATATAAGTATATAAATGAAAAACCACAACAAAAAAGAAACAAAATATATAAGGTGAAATGAGAATGGGAGAAACACAATACAAAAGACAAACACAAGGCCAAAGTTTAGAGACATATAGAAAAGAAAAAGTAAATGCTAATATAAGTATACAAATAAATAAAGTATAAAAATGCTAGGTCTCAAATAACAACATTAGCAAGAAACTCTATTCAAGAGGCCATCCTTATCCCACTTATACTTGATAGAGCACTTCATGAGCTTTCCAACAGTTCAAATGGTTTGTCAATCAAACTCCCAAATCAAAAGTTATGGCCTTTGGAAGTTGGGTCTCCTGAATTAAAGAATGTAAAAATGTTTTGAACACAAAAAAGATCTCTAAGGGTGAGTTTCATGTATTGGTGTGTGTTTGAACACATCACTAGGCATTTTTGATTGATGATTAGTTGGGCGCCACTTTTTGGGTTGTTTTAGCTCATGGTTTTGTAAGTATTGTTTGACAGTTTCATGTATAGTTTCTCCTATATATTAGGTGCTTGAGATGGAGGTTGAGTGTGAGTCTTATAGATGTTGAGTTGCCTTTGGATTTTTGGTTGGTGACACTCTTGAGAGAACTTGCTCTACAAGTATGTTGTAATCTTGTTGCTTTCTAAATAATATATTGTACAACTTTTGGAGTGAGGTTTTTCTCTCAAAAGGGTTTTCTCCACATAAACCACTATGTTGTGGTATGAATGATTATGTTTATTCTTGTTTAATGTTGTAAAGATTTGATTTTTTTGCATAACCCTCCTCTCCAGATTAGTGTAGGAAGTTGTTTCGCTACCTTAGCTTCCTTACAAGTGGTATTGAAGCATGGTCACCTTTGGTTTCACTTATGGGTTGTTGGGATTTTTGAATTAATCCAATTTTGAGTAAGAGCTTGTACAAAAGATACTTTGTGAGCTTTTTCCAAGAATTTTCAAATGACAATCACATAAGGGAGAATATATGAAGAGAAGTTTACGAGTAACAATTTTGAGATGTGGAAGCTAAAGATGGAGGATCTATTAATTGATTGAGATATTGGGATGTTGTTGATGATAATATTTCAAGGCCTATAGGTGCTACTTTGTCTACTCAATATGATACTATGGATAGTAATCTAAAGGGTCTAATCAAATTGTGCTTGATAAACTCCATTTTAATTAGTTTTTGTGAAGAGTCCTTTGCAAAGAAACTATAGAAGAAACTTGGTGAAATATATCAAACCAAATCTTTAGTGAACAAGATTTATTTGAGGAATAAATTGTATTCCTTGAGAATGAAGGAGGGTGGACGACTTGTAGAACACTTAGAAGCGTTCAATATGTTGGTGGCTCAATTGACATTTGTTGGTGTAAAAATGGATGAGGAGAGATGTAAGATCTTGCTTTGATCTTTGCTTGATTCGTGAGATTCACTTATTATTGTTATTGGGATTATTTCTATTGTCGTGAAAGTAAGATGTAGATTATTTTCTTTTTGAAGAGATGATGAGGGAGGTATCCATCAATACCAAGGAGGCCCTAAATATTTATGGAAGACCTAAGGACAAATAAAATAATAGAAAAAAGCGTGATAAATCCAAGTCCAAGGGGAGATCAAAATCTCCTACAAAGTCCAAAGCTATTTGTTGGAGCTTTGGTAAGTTTAGACACTTTCATAAGGAGTGCAAAGAAGAGAAGAAGAAAAAGAAGAAACATGACTATGGTTTTGTGTTCAAAAAATAAGATTATGATGCATTCATTGCAACTTTGACCACTCGTGTTGGTAATGATGCATGGTTAATTGTCTCAGGTGCATCTTTTCATATGACCTCTAATAGAGATTGGTTTTCTAAATATGAAAAACTAGGTGATGATTCTTATTTAGATATTGTTGGTCGTGGTAAAGTTAGAATCAAGTTTCTTGATGGTAAAATAAAAGGGATTAATGGTGTGTTGCATATCCATGGATTTGTACAAAAGTATTATCAATGAGCAAACTAATATATGCGGATGTGCAGGTAGTCTTTTCTGATGTAGGATGCAAGATGGTTAAAGGTGCTACAATGATTGATAGAGGTGTTAGATTTGGTACATTGTATAAGATTAGCACATATACTATTGAGTGCAATAGTATTTTTGTGAAAAACAAGTATGTGGCTACTTCATTGGAAAATATGAGGGTTTAGTGGATGGTCATGGATTCTAGGTACCTAAGGGTGCTCTTTCTTTTGAATCAAAATTACCTGTAGAGAAGATTATGTTATAGCACCAAATACTTGACTATATTGGAGAAAAGGGTTTAACGACCTTAAAAAATAAAAACCTTGTTGAAGGGTTAAGTGTTTGTAATCTTGCTTTTGATTTATGTGAGAATCGTATTTATGATAAACAAAACTACATTCACTTTTACTCAAGTTCTCATAAATCTTGTGGTGTATTGGATCTTATTCATTTTGATGTGTTTGGTCATGTAAATATTCCTTCCATTGAAAAATCCACATATTATATTTTATTTATTGATGATTACAACATAAGGATGTGTGTATATTTTTTAAAGAGTAATTATGAAGTTTTTAGTCGATTTAAAGAATTTAAAGCAATGGTTGAGTTGTAGACTGGAAAAAAAAAAGTGTTTGAGGACTGATGATGGCGATGAATTTTTATTTAATGATTGTGATAGATCGTGTAAAGATTGTAATATTCATAGACAAAAGACAACTCCGTATTCTCCACAACAAAATAGAGTTATAGAAAGAATGAACATGACATTGATGGAGAAGGCTAGTAGTATGCTTAGTGGTGGTAGTGTAGAATAAAGGTTTTGGGCTAAAGCTATTGCCACTGCTTGTTACTTGATTGACAAGTCTCTTACATTAGCTATTATTGATAAAATACCTATGGAGGTGTGTTCAAGTCACAAGCCTACACTAAGACATCTTAAAGTTTTTGATTATGAGGCATATGTATATGTTCCAAAGGAGAAGCAAATAGAGTTGGTGAACAAGATTGTGAAATTTATCTTCATCAGGTACAATTATGGTGTGATTGTTGCACACAAGGTAATATATAGTAGTAGTGTGATTTTTAGAGAAAATGTCTTCTTATGTTACATTATAGCCATAACAAAGTGAATAGAAATATGTGATTCAACTTCTTTCTATGTTTGAAAAAGTTGAATCAAGACCCCTAAATAGATAAGAAGTTGAGGAGATCTCATCTAGCTCTAAAAAGAAGAGGAGGAAATACCTCCAACTCAACTTGTTCAAAGGCCACAAAGCATAGGAAACCTCTTGAAAGGTACTCACCTGATGACTAAAGAAGCATTTTTTCTTTGAATGCTAACATGGATGAACCTAGATATGTAGAAGAGGCATTAGGTATGAATGATGTAAAATCTTGGAAGATTGCTATGGATGAAGAAATATCTGCTTTAAAAAATAATGATACATGGGATCTAGTTCCATTGCCTGAAGGATGCAAAATTGTTGGTTGCAAATGGGTGTTCAAAAAATAGATTGGTTCAAATGAAGGTATTGAGGAGTACAAAACACGGTTGGTTGTAAAAGATCTCTCTCAAATTGAGGGTGTTAATTATGGTGAAATATTTTCTCCTATTGCATGTTGGAGTACGAGAAACACTGAGAGGGGGGGTGAATCCGTGTTTCAATAATCAATTTCAACTTAATGATTCTTCAAAACACTTAAACTCTTTGAAAACAATAAATGTTCAGTTTCAAGAGTATAATCATATGTGATAACCAAACTTTAGATTTTTAAACAACATGTAAACTCAAATGTTGCAATGTAAATAAAGGAAACAACAAGACCAAAAAGCATCCACAAAAGAATCATAACATAGTATTTTTCATGAGTGGAAAACCCTCATAGGGATGAAAAACCACTCATAAAATGCCTCACTGGTAGAGCCTCACTAGCTACAGTTTATGCCTCACTAGCTACACAACATGCCTCACTGGAAAATACAACTTCATTGGACAAAGATCAAACTTGTCTCATTGACATGATCTTTTACAACACAGTCTCAAACATGAATAAATCAATTACAGAGGGTTACCCTGTCTCATTGCATAACATTACAAATTTCAACTCTAACACATCCTATGTCCTAAAGATTCATAACACTGGAACCTTTTAAAACATAAAATGCATTAGGTACTCTTCACTATTTTACATACAATTTTTTACAAGCCAAATTTTTGCATTTTGCTCAACAATTATGACTCTCATCAGAGTATGATATTACAATAGATGCATCAAACCTAAAACAACAACATAGCACTATTTTTATAAGCATACAAAAGTTCACATATGTTGCCATCTGTCACTAAATAAAACTATCAAATGTAACCTTGAAAACCTGTTTCCATAATTGCCTGTTGTGTCATCAAGATGCTTTTTCCTCCAACAAACTAAATTTCCTTTTATACATGGTCGACACATAGTACAAGCTGTGTGTAAAAATTAAGCAAAAGCCACATATAAATGTGACATAAAACCCATGCTTCCAAGTCGAAAACAAAAGACAAGACATGACCTATACAAAGACTTTTAACAAATCTGCTAAATGGTTTAAAACCCCGTGTCCTAAGCAACAACAAAGGATAACACAAGACATGCTTATGGCATGCCCTAGCAATGGGGTTTTGAAGACTCAAAATAATAAACCCATGCATTAAAGAATACACAAGCCCTTGTGACAAATAGACCAAGGTCGAGGCAACAAATGACAACGATGAAACTATTTTGACACCCATTTTCAAAATTCAAAACCCTTGAATCAACTAGATGAATACACAATGAAACCCGACTACAAAAAATGATGAAAAAATATAATCTTAGCAACAAGCAAAGACCAAAAAAACCTTAACAAATTTTCAAATAAAGCACAACAAAGTTACCACTTTGAAGACTTTTATCTTTGCCAGAATGTGGTTGAATGCACTTGTCAACTTGAAAACCAACTGCCATGAAGATCTGGAAACCATTTTCTGAACAAACAACTGCTATACCATCATTTCCTTTAAGATTCATCGAGCTCTAAGTCGGCTGTCAAAACAATGCTTTGTTGTTTGCCAAATGATAACTTTTAGGGCAACACAATCATTATGTCGGTGTTCTCAATGCCTTTTACCTTTGCAAATCAAAACACATTATTGTGTCGATGTTTGACATTATTTGCATGAATATAATAAACCTCATATTACCCAATAATATATGTCGGTCCTCTTTGTGTATTTACATGAAATTAATCAAAACACCAAAATGATCCAAGGTCCTTATGTCAAGGTTAATAAAAAATCATAGTAATGATTGCTGCCTTTGTGAATAACATGCCATCCCATCAAATACAAATCAAATAACACTAACCCTTCAATTTATGCCATCTCAATGTATGTATGCCAATATATATGCCATCTCAATGTCTGTATGCCAAGATAAACACTTGACATCAATGCCAAAACCAATGTCAAAGGGGTCAACAAACTCCCCCTTTGGCATTGATGTCAAACCTGCCAAAGAACCTGAAAGAATATCACCTGTAGATCTACACCATGCTCATCTCCCCCTTTTGACAATAATGCCAAAGGTCAAAGGGGTAGGAAAACAAAAAATACCTTTCCAAAGATCTCAAACACTAGCACAGTGAAAACAACCACTGTCAGAATGGAGTAAATAAACCTGAATATAAAGCATTGCATAAGTAAACATAGGACTGCCATAGCATGAAAAATGAGCATAGATGCCAACCACTGAAAATATGAATGTAATATAACCTAGGGATGAATAGTATGCATTGAAAATCCCCCTAAAGCCTTGCTCATGAAAAAATTACTAAAGAGAAGCAAGAGAAAGGACTCCAAGCTTGTCCCACAAATGTTCAAAAACCTCTTTTGGAAAAGGTTTAGTGAATATATCAGCTATTTGGTCTTTTGTAGACACATATTCTAGTGCAACCTCATTGGAAATAAATTTTTCCCTTAAAAAGTGATATCTTATAGCAATGTGCTTAGTTCTAGAGTGCATGATTGGATTTTTTGAAATATTGATTGCACTAGTATTATCACATAGAATAGAAACAGGTTGAGAAACTTCAACCTTGATATCTTTTAAAGTTTGAACCATCCATAAGACTTGAGAGAAACAAGTAGTGGTAGCAATATATTCTGCTTCCGCAATGGATAAAGATACAAAATCTTGCTTCTTACTGTGCCAAGCTACCAACCTACCACCTAAAAAGAATGCCCCTCCATAGGTACTTTTCCTGTCCTCTAAACAACTTGCCCAATCAACATCAGTATAAGCAAGCAAGGTAAAATCATTATGTCTTGGATACAATAAACCATAATTAATAGTACCATTGACATATCTAAGTATCCTTTTAACTGCATTAAGATGAGATTGCTTGGGAGAGGACTGAAATCTGGCTACCAAACATACAACATGCATGATGTCAGGCATAGTGGCAGTCAAGTACAAAAGACTACCTATCATGGACCTGAACATAGTGTGGTCTACATCAAGAAAATCAACATCTTGGCCTAATTTGCAGCCAGTTTCCATGGGAGTTCCAACTGGTATGCTTTCATCCATTTGAAATATTTTGAGCATCTCTTTTGCATATTTCATCTGAGAAATACAAATACCCTTCACAAGTCGAGAGACTTGTAACCCAAGAAAGAAAGAGAGTTCTCCTAGCATGGACATTTCAAACTTTGCTTTCATAATATTAGGAAAAACATAACACATTTCATCATCATTTCTCCCAAAAATAATATCATCTACATAGAGAACAACAACATATTGCCACCTTTTGTCATGAAGTACAAATTGCTGTCAACACTTCTTTGGTGAATCCTTGACCTTGCAAATGTTTATCCAGCTTAGAGTACCATGCTCTAGGCACTTGTTTTAGGCCATATAATTCCCTTTTCAATCTATAAACATGATCTTCTTTACCTGCAAATTCAAATCCTTTAGGCTGCTCCATATAAACTTCTTCCTCAAGCTCACCGTTTAAAAAGGATGTTTTAACATCTATTTGAAACACCTTGAAATTAAAAAAAAAAAAAAAGCTAGAAAGATTCTTATAGCTTCAAGTCTAGCTACAAGGGAAAAGGTTTTCTCAAAATCAATACCCTCAATTTGAGAGTACCCTTTGCAGTTGAGTCTTGCCTTAATTCTAACTACATTGTCCTTGTCATCAAGTTTATTCCTAAAGACCCACTTTGCTCCAATGACATTCTTTTCCTTGGGTCTAGGGACAAGTTCCCAAGTCTTTTTTTTCTCTATCTTCCCTAACTCCTCTTCCATTGCTTTAATCCAGAGTTCATCTTTACTAGCCTCTAAATAGGTTTTAGGTTCAAGGTCTGAAATTAAACATAAATGTACCTGATCATTTGTACTGGAAATTTTTCTTCTAGTTTGAACACCAATAGATCTATCCCCAATGATTTGTTCTTGAGGATGGTTCCTTTGCACTGCCTTTGAAGGAGTTTTAGTTGCTGTTTCCATAGGTTTTTCAAGAATATCTTCTTGATTTTCCTCCTCTTCTTCTGATTTCACCTCTTTTTCAGGTAGGTGAACTTCTCCATCATCTTCAATTGGCTGTTCACATGGATGCAACTTTTCATCAACTCTCACATTAGAACTTTCAACAATCCTTTTGATTCTTTTATTGAAACATTTATAGGCTTTACTATGAGTAGAGTAGCCTAAAATTATACCTTCATCACACCTAGACTCAAAGCTACTCATGTATCATCATCCCTTTTTATATAACATTTACTACCAAAGATTCTAAAATAAGAAACATGAGCAGACTTACCATAACATAGTTCATATGGTGTATATTGTGTTTTTACCCTTAACTATACTCTGTTTAAGGTATAGATTGTTGTATGCACTGCTTCTTTCCAGTATACATAAGGAAAATTTGCATCATGTAACATAGTCCTTTCCATTTCTTTGATGGAAGCATGTCTTGTGTTATCCTTTGTTGTTGCTTAGGGCATGAGGTTTTAAACCATTTAGCAGATTTGTTAAAAGTCTTTGTATAGGCCGTGTTTGCTCTTTTGTTGTTGACTTGGAAGCTGAGTTTTATGTCACATTTATATGTGTCTTTTGTTTAATGTTTACACATAGATTGTACTATGTATCGACCATGTATAAAAGGTAGTTTAGTTTGTTGGAGGAAAAACATCTTGATGACACAACATGCACTTATGGAAACAAGTTTTCAAGGTTACATCTGATAGTTTTATTTAGTGACAAATGGCACCATATGTGAACTCTTATATGCTTATAAAAATATTGCTATGTTATTGTTCTAGGTTCGATGCATCTATTGTAATATCATACTTTGATGAGAGTCATTATTGTTGAGCAGAATGCAAAAACTTAGCTTGTAAAAGACTGTATGTAAAACAATGAAGAGTACATGATGCATTTTATGTTTTTAAAGGTTCCAGTGTTATGAATCTTTAGGACATAGGATGTGTTAGAGTTGCAGTTGTAATATTATGCAATGAGACAGGGTAACCCTCTGTAATTGATTTATTCATGTTTGAGAATGTATTGTAAAAGATCATTTCAGTGAGACAAGTTTGATCTTTGGCCAGTGAGGCTTTGCCAGTGAGGCATAAATTGTAGCCAATGAGGCTTTTCTAGTGAGGCATAAACTGTAGCCAATGAGGCTTTTCTAGTGAGGCATAAACTGTAGCCAGTGAGACATTTTGATAAGCCAGTGAGGCATTTTACGAGTGGTTTTTCATCCCTATGAGGGTTTTCCACTCATGAAAAACACTATGTTATGATTCTTTTTTGGATGCTTTTTGGTCTTGCTATTTCCTTTATTTACATTGCAGTATTTGAGTTTACATGTTGTTTAAGAATCTGAAGTTTGGTTATCACATATGATTATACTCTTGAAACTGAACATTTGTTGTTTTTCAAAGAGTTTAAGTGTTTTGAAGAATCATTAAGTTGAAATTGATTATTGAAACACTGATTCACTCCCCCTCTTAGTGTTTCCCATACTCCAACAAGTGGTGTCAGAGCTATACCTTTTGCATAAGTCTAACAAACTTAAGGGGTTGGAATGGTGAAGGAGTACTTGTTATGGAAAATTCAGAAGGAGAAGAAACACTATTTATAGAAAAAATCTACTCCATTGAAAAACAAAAAGATAAACCTGCAAACCAATCTGATCTTGACATCGAAGAAGTTGAATTTGAAGGTGAACTAAGATGTGATTTAGGTGAGATAAAGAAACTTAAAAAGGAGGTTGTCATACAGAAAGATCGGTCTAAAAAAGATTCAAAAAACTTGAGCAAAAAGGTTGATTATATTGAAAAACAAGTTGCTGATTTAAAACTCTAGCTTGAGGAAAACAAAAGAATTCTAGAGGTCACCAAAATGCAGTTAGAAACAAAAGAAAAAGAATGTTGCACCTTAGAGGCAGAAATTGTTTCCTTAAGGAAAAAGGTGGATAGTAGTGACAAACTTGCTGATCTTTTAGGAAAATAGAAAAATCATAAGGACAAAAAAGGCCTAGGTTTTATGGAAGGTGAATGCTCATATTCTAATGAACTTCAACATGCTGATGAAAAATTTGTGAAACCATCAAACAACAATAAGAGTATTTCCTCTAGAAGTAATCTGCACTTCTTTGGCTATTGTTTCCATTGTTATTAATTTGGACATAAGGCAAGTGAGTGTAAGATTATAACTCAGAGGAGACCAAGTTTTCTAAATGGTAATCTTTTTCAATTCTTGAACAGATTGAAGTGTTATAATTGTGGAAACCTTGGAAATTTTGTAAGGTTTTGTAGATCTAGTTTTCATATGCAGTAAAAGAGAACTCATACTCTCTCCAGAACATTATTCAAATCTGATAAAACAAAGATTATTTGGTAGCCCAAGAAACTTGACAAAAAAACAAAGGCTATGTTTATACAAATAGCTCTTCATGTCAAAAAGAACGAGCTATGGGTTGTTGATAGTGGATGCTCTCACCACATGATTGGTGATAAGTGCAAATTTATCCAATTTGAGGATTACATTCTTGGTTCAATCAAATTTGGTAATGACTTTTGTATTTTGATCAAAGGTAAAGGAACCATACTCTTAGATGATGAAACCCATTTACATGATGTTTATTATGTTGAAGGGTAAACACACAATCTCTTAAGTGTGATTCAAATATGTGACAATGGATTTTGTGTTTCCTTTAATGCTCAAGGTTGTGAAATTAAAAAGAAATCTGGTAAGGTTGTTGCAACTGGTTTAAGAATAAAAGGAAACATTTATAACCTTCATGAGACTGTAAATAAGAGTAGAGATGGGCATGTTTGTTTCATGGGTCAAGTTGAAGAAAGCAAAATGTGGCATAGGAGGCTTGGGCATATCAATTTTGAGAATCTTGTTAAGATTAGCAAAAATAAAAATGTAAGACATATGCCAATCATTTCCAAGCCTACTAGTGATATTTGTGAGGAATGCCAACTTGGTAAGAAAACCAAGGTAAGTTTTAAACCAAAAGAGCATTCTTCTACTAGACCATTACAACTTGTTCATTTTGACTTATGTGGTCCTATATACAAGGAAAAAGTATCTAAATGGTGAAAGATATTTTATGCTCTTTATTGATGACTGTACCAGGATGACCTTGGTAAATTTCTTGAAACAAAAATTTGAAGCATTTGATAGATTTAGGATGTTTAGGAAGATGGTTGAAGAGGAATATGATTTAAAGATAAAATGTCTAAGATTAGATAAAGGTGGAGAGTACACCTTAAAAGAGTTTGTGGAATACTGTGAAGAAAATGGCATTAAAAGACAATGTTCAGCCCCTAGGACACCACAATAAAACGGGGTAGCTGAAAGGAAGAACAAAATGGCCAAAAAATGGAAAGGACTATGTTACATGATGCAAAATTTCCTAATGTATACTAGAAAGAAGTAGTGCATACAACAATCTATACCTTAAATAAAGTACAATTAAGGGTAAAAACAATTTTTGTATAGGCCGTGTCTTTCTCTTTTGTTGTCGACTTGAGAAATATAGAGGCAATAGTGGTATGTGTTTACATCATATCAGATGCACAGTGGATATTCTTGTTTGCAACAAGGGATAATACTCTTGGCAGTGATGTTGTGACAAGACCTTTATGTGCAGTGACAGGAACACAATGACAAAAACCTTCATGACAATAGACAATAGCATGCATGAGATTGACAGTATAACATGACACATGTTATGACAAGGAACAAATACTTTTTTCATTCATGATTGTTGTCCTTCGTTTTTGGTTCTTGGATGTTGATATTATATTTGAGGTGCTCTTTAGGGGTAGAAGGTAGTATTGGTATAGTAAGGGATTTTATGCCATTAACATAAGACTTCTTTGTGGTTTTGATCAAAAGTGGAGTTGCTTCATATTTCATGCTAGAAGTTGCTCATCATGTATATGCACTTCAACAAGATCTCAAAGCAGTGGTCAATGAAGGTCTCATGATTTGTTTGATATGGTATACATTTGGTGTTTGTATCATTGTATTGTTGTTGTTGATGGTGCATCTTATGCTATAAAATGTTAGTAAAATTTTATGACAATGAAGTGAAAGTTATTTTTTTATTGACTGAGATGGTGTTTGGACTGAAATTCCGTTTGCCTTTCAGTTGACAGTGTATGGAATTTTTGCTAGATCAATTTGTAAATGTTACTCTCTCTGTGATTTTTCCTACTACAGTCAATTAGTGCCTTTATGTTGGAACAATGCATGACTAATAGTTTCATTATGGACAATGCTTATATGTGTTAGTTCCCTTCATGTTCATCATGCAAATGTTCCTCATGTCACAACTAGATCTTAGGATATCAAGGATGTCATTGTGCTATTGATAGGATGCATGATTTTTCTCCTTAGGACCTTGTTGTTGTCATGTGATTGGGATTTGTTGTCAAATGTTGTAGTAGCAAGTGCTTTGATAGATACATATGCAAAATTTAGGCATCAGTCATAAGGTCTATGAGATATTATCAAGAGAGTCTACAGGATCAAGAGAGATCAAGGTATGCAGGAGCAAGACAGGTTCTAGAGTAAGTACAGTGAGCAGGGTAGGTACAAGTACTTTGACAACAGGGTAGGAGTATTGAATGCCAAGGAAATGAAGATGCAAGGAGTAGAAAATAAAAAGACACACAATGAAAGTGATAATAGCATTTGATCATGATAGTGAGATACAGTGATAATAGCGATCTTTCATCTTTGTAAATGTTTTGACAGTGTTTTTAACAAGGTGTTGGAATTGATAATAGTATGCTTGGTATCCTTTGTCCTTTAATATTCAATGGAGGAGAATCTCTATAGTGGCTTTCACATGTTGTTTCTCATCTCTCTTCACTAATCCCAAATCTTAGTATGGTTTTAGGGGGAGTTTACAGGTCTCTTTCATCCTAGATATATCAACAGTGCATAATCTCTAATCTGGTTGATTTTGTGTTTTGTTTCATGATAGAAGCATTACTTCATTCTTGGTTACCAATGGTGGTATGGAAGTGATGCTCAAATATTCTTTGACAGTGATGATAGTTCAATACAACAAGATGGTATATTCCATGCACAGATTGATATGGTGGTTGATGCTCATGCTTCTTGATATAATAATTTTTTTAGTTGGAATTGTTGATACACATGATTTATTTGATAGTTTACAATGCATATCATGCTTCATTTGCAGTGTCATAATTTTTTCTAGTGTTCATGCTTACATTGATTCATTTTGAAGCATTTCAGTTTATAGTTGTTTGAGAGTTTTGGATAGTTGGTTTCTATATAGGTTATGCTAATGCAGTGGCCATTTGTTGATTTACTACCCCTTTGACCTTTGGCATTGTTGTCAAAAGGGGGAGAAGAGCATGTTATACATGGTTGATGTTCAGATTTTGGTGCATAGGTTCAGGTTCATTTGGTTTATGATGTTATTGACATGAACAATTTATTTTGTTGACATGGTAGTGCTTTGGTGGGTTTATGATGCTATTGACATGAACAGTTTGTTTTGTTGGCACGGCAGTGCTTTGGTGCTATTCTTTCAGGTTTTTTGGCAGGTTTGACATCAAGGCCAAAGGGGGAGTTTGTTGACCCTTTGACAATGGTTTTGGCATTGATGTCAAGTGTTTACCTTGGCATGGTGGTGTTTATTATTCACATGGTTGTTGCTCATGATTTTAATCATTGTCATATATCTTTGGGCATTATGAGGTTTAAAGTGGTCATGCAAATCATAGCTAAGACCAACACAATGATAATTTTTTTTGACTTGCAAAGGGAAACAATTGATGAGTGGTAACACCGACATAATGAATGGCTCTAAGTGATTTTGTTTTTGAAGTATATCGACACAATAATTGTGCCCAAAAAATTATCATTTGGAAAATAATGAAACATGGTTTTTAGCAGCCAATTTAGGGCTTGAAGAGCTTGGTGAACATGGCGGTATAGAAGCTTGGTGAAGGAAGGAAAACATTGAGGGAAACAATGGTTTGATGGATGGTTATACAAGTAAATGGTTTGGAGGTTATTTAGGTAGTTAAAGCTTTCAATGAAGACTTTTTTAGTAACTCGATTGCTTTCTCTCCTTGGTTATTGGTTAAACTGGAAATGGTATTTGTCTCGTTCATGTTGTTTTTCAGAAATTGTTGTTATAGTTGTTTCTTGTGCTTGTACTCAGGTTACATTTGTTATACTTTGGGTTTGTTATCTTATGCACAAAGTTGTATCATGTCGACTTGGATATCAATTTCTGATTAATGTTATTTTTGGTTTCGACCTTGGGTTCTTTCTTCAAGGGAATACACTTTGTGTAATGTAAATGGTTTATTGGTTTTTGAGTCTTCAAATCTTAATGCTAGGGAACACCATGTATACTTGTTTGGTGGTTGAGTTACCCACTGCTAGGGCACAAGGTTTAAACCATTTAGCAGATTTGTTAAAAGTATTTGTATAGGTCATGTCTTTCTCTTTTGTTATTGACTGGGAGCATGGGTTTTATGTAGCATTTATATGTGTCTTTTGTTTAACGTTTACACACAACTTGTACTATGTGTCAACCATATATCAAAGGCATTTTAGTTTGTTGAAGGCAAAAACATCTTGATGACTTCAAGGGTAGTTATGAAAACAATTTGAATATGATATATTTGATAGTTTTAGTCAGTGACAAATGACAACATTATGTGAACTTTTGATTGTTATAAAAATAGTGATATGTTACTTTTATTGTTTCGATGCACATGAGAGGTTTATTTTGATTGTTATAAAAATAGTGATATGTTACTTTTATTGTTTCGATGCACATGAGAGGTTTATACTCTGATAAGAGTTATCATTTATGAACATAATACAATAATTTGTTTTGTAAAATTTGCATGCAAGAATAGTGAAAAATAAGTTGATATATTTTCTGTTTTATAGGTTCTAGTTTCAATGAACCTTTAGAATATAGAATATATTGATTTTGAGAGTTGTAATGATTTGCAGTGAAAGAAAGAAACCCTTTGTAATGTATTTCTTAATTATTGAAAATTGAAAACCACTCATAAAATGCCTCACTAGCTTATCAAAATGCCTCACTAGCAGAGCCTCATTGGCTAAAAAATGCCTCATTGGCAGAGCCTCACTGGCTACAAAATGCCTCATTGGAAAAGCCTCACTGGCTACAAAATGCCTCATTGGCTACAAAATGCCTCATTGGAAAACATAGCTGCCTCACTGGAAAACACAATTCCCTCACTAGCAAAACAAAACCTCACTAGCAAAAGGTCTATCTTTGTCTCATTGACATGACCTTACAACACAATTTTCAATCATGAAGAAATACATTACAAAGGGTTTCTCTATTTCATTGCAAATCAATACAACTCTTAGAATCAATACATTCTATATTCTAAAGGTTCATTGAAACTGGAACCTATAAAACATAAAATATATCAACTTATTTTTCACTGTTCTTGCGTGCAACTTTTACAAAACAATTTTTGTATTCTGTTCATAAATGATAACTCTCATCAGAGTATAAACCTCTCATGTGCATTGAACCAATAACATTAACATATCATTATTTTTATAACAATCAAAAGTTCACATAATGCTGCCATCTGTCATTGACTGAAACTATCAAATATATCATGTTCAATCTATTTTCATAAATGCCCCTGAAGTCATCGAGATGATTTTTCCTTCAACAAACTAAACTACCTTTGATATATAGTCGAAACATAGAAAAAGATGTGTGTAAACATTAAACAAAAGACACATATAAATGTGAAATAAAACCCATGCTCCTAAGTTGACAACAACAGAGCAAGACATGACCTATACAAAGACTTTTAAAAAATCTGCTAAATGGTTTAAACCTCATGCCCTAGCAGTGGGTAACTCAACCACCAAAAAATTATACATGGTATCCCCTAGCATTAAGATTTGAAGACTCAAAAACCAATACACCCTTTACATTACACAAAGTGTATGCCCTTGAAGAAAGTACCCAAGGTCGAAACCAAAAATAAAATTAATTAGAAATTGATATCCAAGTCCACATGATACAACTTTGTGCATAAGATAACAAACCCAAAGTTTAAAAAATGTAACTTGAGTACAAGCACAAGAAACAACTATAACAACAATTTCTGAAAACAACATGAATGATACAAATACCATTTCCAATTTAACCAATAACCAAGGAGAGAAAGGAATCGAGTTACCACAAAACTCTTCATTGAAAGCTTTAATTTCCTAAATAACCCCTGAACCATTTTCCTGTATAACCAACCATCAAATCACTGTTTCTCTCAATGTTTTCCTTCACCAAGTTTCTATACCACCATGTTCACCAAGCTCTTCAAGCCATAAATCGGCTACTAAAAACCATGTTTCATTATTTTCCAAATGATAACTTTTAGGGCACAATTATTGTGCTGATATACTTCACAAACATTCACTTAGAGCCATTCATTATGTCGGTGTTACCACTCATCAATTGTTTCCCTTTGCAAGTCAAAAAAAATTATCATTGTGTCAGTCTTAGCTATTATTTGCATGACCACTTTAAACCTCATAATTCCCAAAGATATATGACAATGATTAAAATCATGACCAACAACCACATGAATATAATAAACATCATCATGCCAAGGTAAACACTTGACATCAATTCCAAAACCAATTTCAAAGGGGTCAACAAACTCCCTCTTTGGAATTGATGTCAAACCTGCCAAAAAACCTAAAAGAATAGCACCTATAGAAGCACCAAAGCATGACCATGTCAACAAAACAAACACTTCATGTCAATAACATCATAAACCCAACAAAGCACTGCCATGTCAACAAAACAAACTGTTCATGTCAATAACATCATAAACCAAATGAACCTGAACCTGTGCACCAAAATATGACAATCAACCATGTAACACATTCTCTTCTCCCCCTTTTAACAACAATGCCAAAGGTCAAAGGGGTAGTAAATCAACAAATGGCCACTGCATTAGCATAACCTGTATAGAAACCAACTATCCAAAACTCTCAAACAACTGTAAACTAAAATTCTTCAAAATGAATCAATGTAAGCATGAACACTAGAAACAAGTATGACATTGCAAATGAAGCATGAGTATCAATAATGCCAACTAAAAATTGAGCTTATCAAGAAGCATGAGCATCGACCGCCTTATCAACCTGTGCATGGAATATACCATCTTGTTGTATTGAACTGTCATCACTATCAAAGAATAGTTGAGCATCACTTCCATACCGCCACTAGTAACCAAGAATGAAGTAATGCTTCTATCATGAAACAACACACAAAATCAACCAGATCAGAGATTGTGCATTGCTGATATATCTGGGATGAAAGAGACTTGTAAGCTCCTCCTGAAACCATACTAAGATTTGGGATTAGTGAAGAGCGATGATAAACAACATGTGAAAGCCACTATAGAGATTCTCATCCAAATAATATTAAAGAAAAAAGGATACCAAGCATACTATTATTAATTGCAACACCTTGTTAAAAACATTGTTAAAACTGTTATAGAGATTAAAGACCACTATTATCATTGTAAAATACACTGTATCTCACTGTCATGATCAAATGCTATTATCACTGTCACTGTGTGTGTTTGTATTTTATACTCCTTGCATCTTCATTTCCTTGGTATTCAAGACTCTTTCCCTATTGTCAGAGTACCTGTACCTTCCCTACTCACTATACTTACTCTAGAACTTGTATTGCTCCTACATACCCTGATCTCTCTTGATCCTATAGATTGTCTTGATAATATCTCATAGACCTTATGACTAATGCATACATTTTGCATATGTGTCTATCATGGCACTTTCTAATACAACATTTAACAACAAATCTCAATCACATTACAACAACAAGGTCCTAATGAGCAAAATCATGCATCCTGTCAACAACATAATGACATCCTTGATATCCTGAGATCTAGTTGTGACATGAGGAACATTTATATTATGAACATGAAGGCATATCAAAACATGAAGGGAACTGAAACATCTAAGCATTGTCCATACTGAAACTATTATTCATGCACTATTCCAACATATAAGAACCAAATGACTACAATAGGAAAAATAACAGAGAGAGTAACATTTAGAAATTGATCTAGCAAAACTTCCATACACTAACAACTGAAAGGAAAACAACATTTTAGTCCAAACACCTTCTTAGTCCAATAAAAAAATCACTTTCACTTCATTGTCATAAAAGTTTACCAACACTGTATAGCATAAGATGCACCATCAACACCAACACTACAATGATACAAACACCAAATGTATACCATATCAAACAAATCATGAGACCTTCATTGACCACTGCTTTGAGATCTTGTTTAAGTGCATATACATGATGAACAAATTCTAGCATGAAATATGAAGCAACTCCACTTTTGATCTAAACCACAAAAATGTCTTATGTCAATGTCATAAAAGCCCTTACTATACCAATACTACCTTTTTCCATTAAAGAGCACCTCAAATATAATATCAACATCCAAGAACCAAAAATGAAGGACAACAATCATGAATGAAAAAAGTATTTGTTCCCTGTCATAAGAGGTTTCATGTTATACTGTCAGTATCATGCATGATACTGTCTACTGTCATGAAGGTTTTTGTCACTATGTTCCTGTCATTGCACATAAAGGTCCTGTCACAACATCACCACCAAGAGTAGTGTCCCTTGCTACAAACAAGAATATTCACTGTGCATCTGATATGGTGTAAACACATACCACTACTGCCTCTATATTTCTCAAGTCTAACAAAAGGCTTGCATTAAAGAAACACTATAAAACACTTTTCCACCAATATCATGAAGCAACTCATTTACATTATGAACACAATCACCTTGTAACAAAGAACTAGGTACCTTTGCAGAACCACTGACACTGTCATGAAGAAGTATGAGCTTTATATTGTCTTCAAAGATGAAACAAGGACTATCACCAACTTTTGAACCAAAAAACATCAATTTACTATAGAGACAACCTCTTTATCGCTATCTAAGGGGTTTGAATAATACCTCTAAAAGCATCTCCCCCTTAACTAAGCTACTATAATGTACTTACAGATGTCACCTGTGTCGTATGCACAAGCTTAGACTCATCCTTCTCCTATATTATCTTTCTTCTCCAAACCTTTTGAATGCTTGTCTTCTTGGGACGTTTCATTCTCTAAACTTTCTTCTTTGGTTTCTCAAACCTAGTTCTACAGTGCTTTGCAACATGACCATGGTTATGAAATTTATAACATATTACATTCATATTCTCAGAGAATGAATATTGACTCCTATTAGACCTTCTTCTACAATAGCTTGATTTATGCCCATAACCATTACATAAATAACAATAACTAGGAAATGAACAACTGTACCTCACTGATTGATCTTTCCAAGTAGATGGAGATCTTATGGACTGATTGACTCTACTTCTTCTTCCTCTATTGATGTCCTTGAACTGTCTACTATCAACAATCTTAACTTTTTATTTATTCTTTTCTTCATTTTTAGGGACAATAGCGTGATAGCTTAGATCTATCTTCTTTCTTGGAGTTTTTCTAACCCTAGAAATTTGTCCTTCTTCATAGCCCAGACCAGTAATGTCCTTTTGATATTTCTGCTTACTTAACATCTCATTCAATTTGTTGGTGCTCTTATCAAATTTGTGATTCTTTTCTAACTATTTCCTAACATTCTCAAGATCTTTCCGTAGAGAAACTATTTCTCCTTCAAGCTTTTGACATTGAATTGTTTTGACATGTATGGGTACTCTCGTCATCCCGCCATGTTATCTCGCTATCCATTGGATAGGGTGGTCTTCATGGAATTCTTGTGGCAGTTGCACGAGGTACATTCTCTTTTGTGTCACAAATGCAAGCCGATCACAAACTTTCCTTTTCAGATGTGACTTTACAAGTGCAAGACAGTAGTTGATGAAAAGGCTATGGGCCAGGATATGGTGAGACTTAACCTTAAGTATCTCATCGAAAGATGGTCATATGATCCTTGGGGTCATTATTCAGCACGCCTTGGTCAATACTCCTCACACAAGTATTCCATGGAGGACTATTGGTTCAACTATGAAGATGAGTTCGAAGTACGAAGATGCAATTACAACTGGTTTAGACTTCCACAAATTGTTGACTTCCTGTTAGAGGATGGGGAAGGACTATCTGATGATGATAGGGAAGTTATTCTTCCCTCATTCTTCATAGATCAGGTTGAATCACAACCTCTTCGAACAGTGGATTGGTATTCCAAGGAAAGTACATCTATTGTTAGAAATAGCTAGCTCTACTTGGACAGTAAAAGGACAAGGAAGGTAGTTATTCCCAACAAAAATATGCCACTAGTTCATACTTCACTACCTTCCACATATAGAGCTAAAACCAAATAGAAGACATGGAGTAACCCTCCTAGAGGATCCAAAATGTCAGGTCATACAAGGGGAAGAATGCCAATTGCTGATACAAATCAACAAGAGGTACATGTGGAGACATCCAAAAATATAATTGAGCCAATCATGGAAATAGTTATAGCTGAGATAGTATAAGAGATGGAAGGAGAGCTTCCCAATCCTCCACCACCATAGCAGTCGCCGATCCATATTGACTTGAAGCTAGATTCACCACCACGCGGCACTGCAACACAATCCAACTCATCAAGAATTCACGGGCCTTGTATTCATCCTTCCAGTGAGGTTAGTAAAGATTCATCTTGGCTTGAGAATATCCTAGGAAGGAAGAGAGAGAGGCCATCCTACCAATTAGACTTCACAAAATTTGACCATGTCCCTCAGTACATGCCAGAGAAGAAGCTCAAGAAGCAGGTCCATGTGGGAAAGAATGTTGACAATGAGATTATCATTGAGACTGCTGCACCACTTGAAGACATAAATGAAAATGAGGTAGAGGTTGATGACTTCACCTTGCTGAAGGTCAACCTCAGCAAGAACACACATTAGGTTGAAGTGGATCTCTTTGAATTTGGGTCAGTGAGTGTCAAAGAAAGAATGGCGAAGGATGGGAAAGACAAAGTAGCCCTAAAGGCTGAAAATCAACAGTTGTAATAGTATATATCTGACTTGATGCATGGTACATCAAACATCTCTACCTTGCCTCCACAATGTTGGAGCTCCTCACGGAACAAAATAAACTAAGTCAACTGATCCTATATGGAAAGCACTTGAGAGATCAAGTGGAAGAGTTCGTCATAAGGGGCCGATGTATACTTCCAGAGCTGTACCAGCTAAGGTATAGAGTCCATGATCTTCACACAAAGATCCAAGAATCAGAGTGAGACACACTAGAGAAGAAGCCTATAGATGAGACCACTATCTCAGACTTCTAGATGGCATACAATTCAGTTACTACAGAGGATAACAAGCAACATCTTTACACTTGGAAAGAACAACTTGCATACAAAGTGAAAGCTTATGATACAAACTCTATGGAATTGATTGAGTATAGACAGATCGTGGAAAGTATTATCAAGTTTGTAAGAAAATTGGTAACATCTACCCCTTGCCTATACCAATGTGAAGGAGGTGCATACATCGATCTAGTTGAGGTACAAACACAATTTTAGGATCTCATTTGTAGCAGTTTCTACGGTGATCTTGTTGATTGCAGGTTAAGTTAGATCACAACCATGTTGAAAAAGCTGGATGATGCAACTGCAAAGACTATTGAATATTAGGATCAGATTGCGGGTGGTGAGGAAATGCTGAGATGACACATCATCATCTTGTAGAGTATCAGTTGTCCATATGCAGAGGTAGTCAACAACTGGTTAGAGAAAATGATGACTCGAGTTGATGAGGTGTAAACACTCAGTTAGGACGTCCTACCCCTCCAAAATAACATTTATGACACATGAGTTAATTTGATGCCTCTTTCCAAGTTAACTCATTGTCCCACTAATTGTGCATGTCTATTTTAGAGGCACTTTTGTATAATAGAGTCTCTTTTAGTTTAGAATCAGTTAACTAAAGTATAATTTCCAGTTAACTATGAGGATACCTACTTTTAGACATAGGAATAAATCTTGCAGATTGGCAAGAACTAGGTATTAACTTAAGGAGATTTTAGGGTTTCCTACTCCTTTGAGCTTCTATAAATAAGAGCCTTTGCTCATTTTATTTTAGCTATACTTCACAACAACAAAACGTTGAGCTCAAAAGCCTTAGTATTTGTTCGCTTAGTATATGTTCTTGAATCATATTTGTTATAGCTAAACATTGAGCACAACTTGCATTCTTTATATTCATATAGGTGTGTTCAATCTATGTTTATGTGTTATTGGTTGATTACTTGTTGTGTGATTATCTCTTTCACACAAGTCGCTATCCCAAAGTGTAATCTTTGATCGAAGTTGAGATAATAAATCATGAGAGCCACGTGCCTTTGATCCAAAAGTCTTAAGATCTATCATTGTATGTTGTTTCAAATAATCTTTCTTTCAATATACACCTCAGAAAGAGCACTGCGCCTCCTTGGAAATTTAGAGAGTAGGATTATCGTTATATGTTGTTTCTAGTAGTCTACCTTTCAGCCTACACCTCAGAAAGAGCACTATGCCTCCTTGGGAATTTTGAGATGTAGCCTACGGTTTGATGATTACTTGCATGAGTTCTATTTTGGCATAAATTTGGAAGTTTAGAGCCTTTAGATGCATTCTGAAAGACAATTCATCTAAGTGGTCAAATCATTCCTAAATAGCTCCTATACCCTCATGCTCTATTTTTATTGAGGAAATATGATAGATTAAAAGTTAGCCTAGTTGTAGTTAAGATATGTAGAAACCAGAGAAAACTTTAGCTGCAACGCATTATGTTTAATCACCCTTGTGCCCTGCCGCTAAGTAAAAAAGATAGGAACTTAGTTCATTTTAATTTTATGCAACCATCAAAAAAAGAGGGAGCTTCCCCTCCTAATTTGAAGATCAGTTAATTTTGTGTATAGCTGTCTGTTTCCAATAAGCACTCCAAAGGATCTAATTGAAATTCTAATAGTTTTCTACCGCCCACCATGGGGAAATGAGGCATAAAACTTCAAAGAAAATATAACACTTTTATGTCACGAGAATGACTATCTGGCATCCTAGTACTCCAGTCGAACAACCAGGTCTTAGTCTAGTAGTTCTCCAACCAGATTTCACATTCATTGAAGGAGAGAAATCATACATCATCAGTAGCCTTCGCAACTTCATCTTTGAGAAAAATACATCACCTGCTTAGTGGAGGAACGCAATTACTACTTTGGATGAGGAAGAAGAAAAGGTTGATCTTGCGGTTGGAAGGCCAGTATTACCACCTCCTGCGTGGCAATAAACATCCTGGCTTACCAAGTGTACAAAAGGAGGAGAAAAAATCCGCTCTTCCAAGAAGAAGACATTGAAGAAACATTCAATGAAAAGAAAATCTTCCAAGAGGTTCCCGATCATTTTCAAGAAGAACCACAAGAACCTCTAGCTCAAGCAATGGGTGACGAAAATGATAACAAAAACAATGCCAATGGCTGAAATGGGAGAAATCTCAGGTGTCCAACCCCATTGCCTTGGGGTGACAACATCAACCTGTTGGCCTTGCAAGGACACCATGAACTACCCAAAGGATCACGAAATCATTTCGCAAGATTCCACGATGATGAAGCTCATCACCTCAATGAGCATATCTCAATATTCATAGTGGCTTGTTCCATTTTTCATGTACCACACGAGGATATCGTTGTTCGTCTCTTTGTAGAGACTCTCGAGGTAAATGCTGCAGATTGGTTCAACCATCTAGAACCAGGCATCATCACAAGCTAGGTGGTCATGAGTGAGAAATTCTTGGTGAGAATCAAGCCCACCAAAGATAGTTATCAATTATTTGCATGACTTTCAAACTCAAAGATGGATCCAACTGAAATGATGAGAGAATTCATGGCAAGGTTCAACCCCCTTGTCACACGCCTCTCCCATACAATCAAACCATTAGATGAGATCTTGATGAGCAACTTCATCAATTCCCTCCTATCAGAAATAGTCTTCTTCTTGAAGTCAGGCCATGAAGTGGATCTACAACTTACACAATTAAGCTCAAAGACAATATGATCACAACCGGGAAGATGAAGAATGACACAATCAGACCACTTGTTCAAGCGTCCATAGATCCACTGCTATAGAAGGTATCCAATGAGGTGACTATCCTCAAAAGTTAGTCACCCACTCAAGGGAAACAAGCACTCCCCGCACCACCGCCATATCAACCTCAACAACCTTACTAGCCAAAGAGGAACACCTTCCTTCTATTCAACAACTACAAGCCCAGATTTCCAGGACCTCCACCAACACAAGCAGAGGCTAAGAAATCTAATGTATTTTTCTATTTCCACTAGACAAATGAACACACCAAATCCACATGCCCTAAGAATCTAAGGATGAATCAAATCATGGGATATACTGAGGCTGCACCAAGCTCGAGTTTTGTACCTTCACCAAATGCGAATGTTGTCTCACCACAAATAGACAACTTCGATGGCGACTTTGCAATAGGATACTTCCATAGCGAAACTATAAATCAAGAATAAGAAGACTACCATCAATATTCTCTCGTTGTCAATCACGAGAATATTTAAATGCCATTCTTCACATGTGCCCAACACTTCAAAGCACAAAAAGATGAAGAAGAAAGACAAAATTCAAATGAAAAAGGAAAAGAAGTGCCTTCCACTTTTAATCCCAAGTCTTCACATGAGAATACTACACCAAATGCTCAAGATTATTCTTCAAATTTTTTTGACATCGTGACCTTCATGATGAAGATGAAGGTACAAATATCATAGCTAGAGTATCTTCAGGACCATCTAGACCAATTGGATCAGATTCTCAACGTAGTAAAGAAGCAAGCTATAATCCAACCCACATTGCTCGAGTCATCCGTACTAGTGGAAGAAAAGCTGAAGCATTTCTATATATCTCTATATATGGGAGGATTCAAACTCAGCGACTATATAATAGACTTAGGAGATTCAAACAACGTCATGCCCTTACAAATCATGAATGCATTGGGACTCTCATGCACTAAGACTCACGACAAGTGTTACTAACTTGAGTCAAAACCGACATCGTTAGTTGACCAACTAAATGATGCTCAAGTAAGGTTGGCATCATGTCTGGAAAAGAAGATCATGATGACCATCTTGATAGAAAAGATTCCAATCAGTTATGGGATGCTACTGAGTAGGAGCTTCTGCAAGGATCTTAGAGGAGAGATTCGGTTGGATTGTTTGTACATGATAATCTTGTTGAAGAAAGGAAAATTCAAGTTGGAACCTGAGGCTAAATCGAGATTCACGGTGGTAAAGTCCCAAGACCCCCAAGCATAAGCATTGTATCAAGGCATGGGTCCCAACACATACACCATGTTTTTTGAAGTAACCAAAGAAAAGAAAAAGGTTGCATTTTCCACAAGCACATCAAATAAAAGTTCAAAGATGTGGACAATGCAATTCGACGAAAGTTGCTCAGTAGCAGGCTCAGGAGCAGGAGTTGTCATCACTTCTCCCAAAGGTACTTTATACCCATTTTCTTATCGCTTATAGTTTGATAATACAAACAACACTGTAAAATATGAGGCACTCATACTAGGCCTCAAAAACACAAGGGATATGGGTATAAAATTCCTCCAAGTCAAAGGCAATGCAGAGCTAATCGTCCAACAGATCAGAGATCGATACTAAGTAAAGAAAAGTCACCTTCAATCTTATCGACAAAGGGTGTGGAATGCAATCGACTGGTTTGAGCCATTCAACATTAAATTCATTCTTCATGAGCACAATAGTAGAGAAGATTCCCTCGTGGTATCAATTTCTCTCTCCGTCAGAATGCCTTCGCCATTAGGCTTGTCTCTAGGCCGAGTGTCCCTGAAAATTACAACAATTGGAAGGTCTTTGATGATGATGATGAAATCAAAGAATTCATCTGCATGGGGGACAACTATAAAGATTTATTCTTTGAAGGCAGTGCTTCTCCCTTCAAAGAATCCATAGAAGAAGATTCTGAAGCAACATAATCAAGAATCATCCAATTGAGAGGCAACAATATCCCCAAGCGTCTAGTATCCTTGGAGGATATCTTTGATAGGCATGACATGAATGTACAAGATCAAAGGAATTCAATCAACAAAACATCTTCCGATTACTGTCAAGTCAACATTGGTACCAAAGACAAGCCAAACTTGTTAACTTGGGCAAGTGTTGCACTATAGAGGAAAGAAACAACTTCATCTCCTTGTTTAGATAATATCAAGACGTATTTACTTGGACCTATGAAAATTTGAAAGTATTCACGCTGAAGGAATTGTCTCACTCAATTCCACTCAAGTCAGATGTCAAGCCTTTCAAATAGAAGCAGAGACACTACAACCCACATGTCCAAGATACGATCTATGCAGAGGTGTAGAAGATGGTGGACGTAAAGATTATTTTTCCAATTTATCATTCTACCTAGGTGTCTAATATAGTTCCTATATGCAATAAGAACATAGAGATCAGGATCTACGTAGATTTCAGGAACCTCATCCAATCATCCCTAAAGGATAACTATTTTTTACCAATCATGGTGCACACATTGCAGACGGTCACTGGATCGGAAATGCTGTCATTGCTTGACAATTTTTTTGGATACAACCAGATTGCGGTGGCTAAGGAGGATCAAATAAAAATGGAATTCACTACCCCATGGGGTATGTTTTCCTATGAGAGGATTCCCTTTAGCCTCATCAACGCCGGTGCTACTTTCCAGAGAGTGATGGATTTAGCATTTGGGGACCTTTAAAAGATAAACTAATTGTCGTCTACCTTGACGACCTTACCGCTTTCACAAAGAAGTGGAAAGACCATTTTCAACACTTAGTGAAAGTGTTAGAGAGATGGAGGTACCACCACATATCATTGAATCCCAATAAATCCATCTTTGCGGTGATGGAGGGAAAGCTACTTGGCCATATCGTCTCCAAAGAAGGAACTCAGATTGATCCTAATCGGGTTGATTCAATAGAAAACCTATCTCTCCCAACAAACACAACTTAGGTACATTCCTTCTTCAGAAAGATCAAATTAATAGGAATATTTGTACCTGACTTCTTAGAGCTGACCAAAGACATATTAGTGATGATGAAGAAGACATTCACCTTCAAATGGACTGAAAAAGGAAAGGAGGCATTCATCAAAATAAAAGAATCCATCAGTCAAGCATCGGTGTTGGTTTGAATCGACTTTGATAAAGAATTCATTCTTTATTGTTACACATCAAAACACACTCTCTCCACCATACTGACACAAAAGCTGAATGGGGAAACTAAGTCTCCAATGGCTTTCATGAGCAAAAAATTCAAAGACAATGAGTCTCGATACTCCCAGATAAAAAAGAATGCATATGCAGTTGTGAAGGCAGTTAAGAATTTCATATTCTTCATCTTGAACTCCCACACAACTGTGTACGTTATAGATCACATAGTCAAGAGTGTCCTAACTTAACAAAATATGGGCACCAAAAGAGGCAAGTGGATCACAAGGGTCCATGAATACAACTTGGAGATAAAGCCAACCAAGCTCATCTGCAAGAGAGGTCTATGTCAGCTGATTGCAAAAGATGGTGATCTAAAGCACCAAGTTGGTGATGGGTGCTGAAAATAGAGATTGAAGAGGACCATCCCATGGTCCTACTAGTTGATTATGTAGAAGAATGGTACTCTGAACTTTGGTACTATTTAACTTATGGAGAATGTCCAACTCACTTGGACAAAAAAAATAAAAGAACTCTGAAGTTAAGAGCACAAAGCTATGTGATAAGAAGCAACATTCTATACAACTGTGGGCTTGATGGAACTTTCTTACTATGCGTCAATAGAGACCAACAACAACAATTGTTGGAGGCATTTCACAACGAAGCGTGCAGCGGAAGCTTTTCATCAAGAGTCACAACATTCAAAATCTTGCGGAAACAGTTCTTTTGGCCGACTCTATTCCATGACACATACAATTGGGTGCACAAATGTCAAAAGTGCCAACAATTTTTTGGAAAACTTAAGCTGGCAGCCATTCCACTAAGGCCGGTGGTTATAGATGCTCCATTTCAACAATGGGGCATAGAATTCTAGGTCCAATCAACCCACATTCCAGTAAAGGGCATGCCTATGTCCTTACAGGACATATTCATTCACAAAATGGGTTGAGGCAATTCCTACCAAGCAAGCTACTTCCAAAGTCGTGTGTGACTTTCTCAAAGAAAACATCATTACACACTTCGGGGTACCACGAAAGATTGTGACTAACAACACAACAAGCTTCTCATAAGAGGAGTTATTACGATTTTGTTTTGATTACAAGATCACCTTGTCCCACTCTTCAGATTACTATTGAAAAGGTAATGGACAAGCCGAATCATCTAACAAGAACATCGTCATGATCGTGCACAAGATGGTTGAATCCAATAAACGAGCTTGGTAGAAGAAGTTGTATGACGCTCTTTGAGCCGATAGAATCATGCCCAAGAGAGCTATTAGCACTTCCCGTTTTACTATCTTATATGGCACAAAGGTTGTGTTACCCATCACTTTGGAGTTGTCTGCTTTGCAGCTGACATCCACAGTAGAGGATGAAGAATTTAAAGATCTGATCAAAAAACACGTCTTGTTCCTAATAAAACTACAAGAGGAAAGGGTGGAGGTAGTCGATAAGATCACTCAGCATCAAGGGCAAGTGAAGAAGATCTTTGACAAGAAGGCTCATCAACGAGACTTTGAGATCGGAGACAAGGTCCTGTTATGGGACAATAGACATGAGCCAAAAGGAATGCACGACAAACTTGACTCCCTTTTGCTAGGGCCGTTCTAGATCCATGATTTCGCATGAGAGAATTCCTATATTCTCTCACATTCAGACAAAAGGCTCTTCCTGCTACCATACAGCGGGCAGTTCTTAAAGAATTTCATCCCTTCGAGGGTGGGTTGAGTTTTTGTAAATAATTTTCTTTCCGCTTTTCGTTATGTTGTAATGTTTTTCCCCGTTCTGTAAAGTATCGTCATGTTTTAGGTGTTTTCTTAGGTAGTTTTGTTTTAGGTGAATAATTAGGAGAACTACAATTATTAAGTGAATTAGTAAATAAGTCCTAACTCCAATGCCCAACTGATAAGAATACTGGTCTACAAAAACTAGAGATTCTTGGTTCTCCTATGCCGTAAGTATCCAACATGGTTACCAGACGGAGCCTAATGTTATACCCAAAATAATTTTTGCTTCAATAAGGCATTTTGGTTAAAAATGTTCTAAATCATGTAAAATTGTTGTCAAAAGTCCGTTTTAGGTCAAACAAAACATAGGATTTATGTGGGTTTATGTCAAGGAAGATACTTGCAAATTTCTAAAAAAATTGAAAATTAGGGTTTTGTACCCCTGTTTTTAAGAAAACCCCTAAAAATAGGACATTTCTAGAATTAGTTGAAAATGATTTTGATAGGAAAATTTGACTTCACGATCACACTGGTCAAGTCAAAATCACCAAAAATTTTTACTCTAGTGGGTCTACTTCATTTTTTTAGGAGAAAAGCTAGGACCTTTGCAGCCATTAATGGAAAATGGCCAATACCAGGCATTAAAATCTAAGCCTCAAAAGCTTCAACAAAGAATCCATGGTGAAAGATGCTTGAAAAGATGCTCTGAGATGGAGGGGATTTTCAAAAGTGAAAAATGCTGAAAATTGACTAAGTTTGGAAGATGCACGCCTTGGTACAAGGAAGAGGCTATGTAATAAACTCCTTATCCATTTTTCAAGAACTCGTACATGTAGCATGGTGAAATGAATTGATACGATCAACACATTTGCATCATCGACAACAGTGATCAAATTAGTCAAGCTACAATGGTGAACGCGAAGCATGAAGAGATAATAATTTTCAAAGAAAATGATGAAACTGTAGCGAAAAGCACCCCTACAGGCTAGGGGAACCCATGAAGTTAAAAGTTCAAAGGGAGTCACCAAGTTTTTCTAAGACAGTCATCTCCTTCATAATTCTACTAGATTTCTAATGCATCGCTAAGCAAGTTCACCTGATTCATCAATCACCGACAAACGAAGGCAAAGAAAGAAGATGTTGAAAGCATATATCATCAAAGACTACAATCAAGTAAGGAAAAAGCGCCCCTATTGGCCAGGGGTTCCCATCATTTGGAACCACCTGTTGTGGTTTTCAAAAAATGCTTTCTACAAGGCATATGCTCAACATCCTTTTAGCTTCGTGATCAATCCATTTGCAAGCTCACAAGACTTGTCAAGCATTCACAAACAAATATCAAGCGTAAAATGCTAGAAGTAAAGGAAGAATGAAGAACACAAAGAGTTGGCTAAGTGTTAAGGAAATCACACCTTCCTAGAAATAGGCACTCAACTTTTTGGGAAATTAGATGCAGTATTCAAGCTCCATGACCTCCAAGAAGTCCTTCATTTTGATCAATCTTAGTAATGACACCATCAACAATTTCAACAGATAAATCAAACATCTGACGATGGAGATCAAACTGGGGTAGTTCGTCAAATATTGCAAAGTAAAAAATTACATCACAAAAGGTCAAAGGTGCCCCTGTAGGCCAGGAGTGCCCATACTTTTGGGACCCCTAAATCAACTTTCAGAACCTGCAAGGCTAGTCATCTTTTTCAGGACTAAACTGGTTATCCATTCCATGTCTCAAAACGTCAACGAGAATCATTAGTCATTAAGGATCTCAAATCAAAGCACTGAGGGTCAATATGGAGAAATTGAAAAGCACCCAAGAAACTGACTAAGTCTAGTGAAAAATGTACCTTCTTGGGAAAAGGCACCCAAGAATTAGAGGCATCAAACTCACGTTTTAAGCTTCACAGCTCTAGAGCACACATCTTCAGAGTTGATTCAACTCTGCAATGGATATGTTAGCAACACTTCGGGATCAACCAAGCATTAACTAGAATCAAGGATCGATGGAGGCACTTCATCATAGAAAAAGGATGAATAATGTTTAACTCCTCAGCTTGGATGCCTAAAGTCAAAATAAGCCCAGTTGATACTTCACTACCTTCCATGTCTAGAGCTAAACCTAGAAAGAAGACATGAAGTAACCCTCCTAGAGGAGCCAAAATGTCAGGTCATACAAGGGGAAGAATGCCAATTACTGATACAAATCAACAAGAGGAACATGTGGAGACAACCACAAACAACACTGATCTAGTCATGGAAATAGTTACAGCTGAGATAGTACAAGAGATGGAAGCAAAACCTCCCATTCCACCACCACAACAACAATTTATGATCCATATTGACTTAGAGCCGGATTCGCCACCACACGACACTGCAACACAATCCCACTAGTCAAGAATTCATGGTCCTAGCATTCATCCTTCCAGTGAGGTTAATCAAGATTCATCTTGGCTTGAGAATATCCTAGGAGGGAAGAGAGAGAGGCCATCCTACCAACTATACTTCACAGAATTTGGCCATGTCCCTCAAGACATTCTAGAGAAGTTCAAGAAGCAAGTCTATGTGGGAAAGAATGCTGACAATGAGATTGTCATTGAGATCCTTACGCCACCTGAAGACATAAATGAAAATGAGGTAGAGGTTCTCAAGAAGTAGGTCCATGTGGGAAAGAATGTTGACAATGAGATTGTCATTGAGACCATTGCACCACTTGAAGAAAAAAATGAAAATGAGGTAGAGATTGATGACTTCACCTTGTTAAAGGTCAACCTCGACAAGACCACATATCAAGTTGAAGTGGATATCTTTGAAGTTGCATCAGTGAGTGTCAAAGAAAGAATGGCGAAGGACGATAAAGACAAAGGAGCCGTAAAGGCTGAAAACCAACAACTAAGATTATATATATCCAACTTGATGCTTGGTACATCAAACATCTCTTCCTTTCCTCCATAGATGCTGGAGCTCCCTGCAGAACAAAATTAGCTAAGTCAGTTGATCCTATATGGAAAGCACTTGAGAGATCAAGTAGAAGAGTTCATCATCAGTCAAGCACTGGTGTTGGTTCAACCCGACTTTGATAAAGAAATCATTCTTTATTGTTACTCTTCGAAACACACTCTCTCTGCCATATTGACACAAAAATTGAATGAGGAAACTGAGTCTCCAATCACTTTCATGATTAGTATCTTCAAAGACGGTGAGTCTTGGTACTCTCATATTGAAAATAACACATATATAGTTGTGAAGGAAGTTAAGAATTTCAGATTCTACATCTTGAACTCCCACACAATTGTGTATGTTATAGATCCCTCAGCCAAGGGTTTCCTAAATCAATAGGATATGGGCACTGAAAGAGGCATCTGGATCACAAGGGTCCATGAATACGACTTGGAGATAAAGCTGACCAAGCTCGTCTGTAGGAGAGGTCTATGTCAGTTGATTGCATAAGACGGTGATCTAAAGCACCAAGTTGTTGATGGATTGCAGGAAATAGAGATTGAAGATGACCTTCCCATGGTCCTACTAGTTGATTATGTAGAAGAATGGTACTCTGAACTTTGGTACTATTAAACTTATGGAGAATGTACAACTCACTTGGACAAACAACAAAAAAGAACTTTGAAGTTAAGATCACAAAGATATGTGCTGAGAAGCAACACTCTATATAAGCGTGGGCTTGATGGAACTTTCTTACTATGCGTCAATAGAGACCAAAAATGGTGGTTGTTGGAGGAATTTCAAAGTGAAGCGTGCGTCGAACACTTTTCATCAAGGGTCACAACATTCAAAATCTTGCAGGAATAGTTCTTCTAGCCGACTCTATTCCGTGACACATACAATTGGGTGCACAAATGTGAAAAGTGCCAACAATTTTTTGGAAAACTTAAGCTGGTAGCCATTCCACTAAGGTTGGTGGTTATAGATAATCTATTTTAACAATGGGGCATAGACTTCATAGTTCCAATCAACCCACATTCCAGTAAAGGGCATGTCTATGTCCTTAAAGTGACAGATTACTTCACAAAATGGGTTGAGGTAATTCATACCAAGCAAGCTACTTTCAAAGTCGTGTGCAACTTTCTCAAAGAAAACATCATTACACGCTTCAGGGTACCACAAAAGATCATGGCTTACAATGTAACAAGCTTCTCGTTAGAGGAGTTAGTAGAATTTTGTTTTGATTACAACATCACCTTGTCCCACTCTCCAAATTACTATCAACAAGGTAATGGACAAGCCAAATCATCTAACAATAACATCGTCACGATTGTGCGCAAGATGGTTGACTCCAATCAATGAGCTTGGCACAAGAAGTTGTACGACACTCTTTGGGCCAATAGAATCACACCCAAGAGAGATATTGGCACTTCCCATTTTACTATCTTATATGGCACAAAGGCTGTGTTACCCATCACTTTGGAGTTGTTCACTTTGTAGCTAGCATCCACACTAGAGGATGAAGAATTCAAAGATCTGATCAAAAAACGCATCTTGTGCCTAATAGAACTACAAGAGCAAAGGGAGGAGGTAGTCGATAAGATCACTCAACATCAAGAGCTAGTGAAGAAGATCTTCGACAAGAAGGCTCGTCAACAAGACTTGTAGATTGGAGACAAGGTCCTGTTATGGGACAAGAGACACAAGCCAAAGGGAATGCTTGACAAAATTGACTCCCTTTAGCTAGGGCCATTCGAGATCCATGATTTCGCAGGAGAGAATTCCTATATTCTCTCACATTCAGATGGAAGTATTTTCCTGCTACCATACAACGGGAAATACTTGAAGCATTTCATCTCTTCGAGGGTGGGTTGAGTTTCTGTAAATAATTTCGTTTCTGCTTTTCGTTATGTTGTAATGTTTTTCCCCATTCTGTAAAGTATCATCGTGTTTTAGGTGTTTTATTAGGTAGTCTTGTTTTAGGTGAATAATTAGGAGAACTACAATTATTAAGTGAATTAGGAAATAAGTCTTGACTCTAATGCCCAACTGATAAGAATACTGGTCTATGAAAAACTAGAGATTCTTGGTTCTCTTATGCCATAAGTATCTGACATGGTCACCAGACAGAGCCTAATGTTATACCCAAAATAATTTTTCCTTCAATAAGGAATCTTGATTAAAAATGATCTAAATCATGTAAACTTGTTGTCAAAAGTTTGTTTTAGGTAAAACAGACATAGGATTTTTGTGGGTTTATGTCAAGGAAGATACTTACAAATTGCTAAAAATTTTAAAATTAGGGGTTTCATACCCATGTTTTTAGGAAAACCCCTAAAAATAGGACCTTTCTCAAATTAGTTGAAATTAATTTTGATAGAATAATTTGACTTCACGATCACATTAGTAAAGTCAAAATCACCAATTTTTTTGTTTTACTCTAGTGGGTCTACTTCATATTTTAGGAGAAAAGCTAGGACCTCTGCAACCAATAATGGCAGATGGCCAATACCAGGTATCAAAATCTAAGCCTCAATAGCTTCAATGAAGAATCCATGGCAAAAGATGCTTGAAAAGATTCTCTGAGATGGAGGGGATTTTCAAAAGTGAAAAATGTTGAAAATTGACTAAGTTTGGAAGATGCATGCTTTGCTACAAGGAAGAGGCTACATAATCAATGCCTTCACAATTTTTCAAGCACACATACACACAACATGGTGAAAGCAATTGCTATGATCAACGCGTTCGCATCATCAGCCACGGTGATCGAACTAGTCAAACTACAATGGTGAACGTGAAGCATGAAGAGATAAGAATTTTCAAAGAAAATGATGAAACTACAACCAAAAGTGCCCTTGCTAGCCAGGGGTGCCCATGAAGTTAAAAGGTAAAAGGCAGTCATCAAATTTTTCCAATATAGTCATCTCCTTCATAATTATGTTGGATTTCCAATGCATCATCAAGAGAGTTCACCTGATTCACTGATAAACGAAGGCGAAGATAGAAGATGTTGAAAGCATTTATCATCAAAGACTGCAGTCAAGTAAGGAAAAAGCGCCCCTACTAGCCAAGGGAACCCATCATTTGGAACCACCTATTGTGGTTTTTAGCAACTACTTTCTACAAGGCATCTGCTCAACATCCTTTTAGCTTCACGATCAATCTAGTTGCAAGCTCATAGGACCTGTCAAGCATTCACAAATGAAGATCAAGCGTAAAAAAATGGAAGTAAAGGAGGAATGAAGAACATGAAGAACTGGATAAGTGTTGCAAAAATTGCAACTTCTTAGAAATAGGCACCCAACTTTTTGGGCAATTAGATGTAGTCTTCAAGCTTTGTGACCTCCAAGAAGTCCTTCTCCATCTTGATCAATCTCAAAAATGACATTGTCAGTAGTTTCAGTAGATAAATCAAGCATCTGACAATGGAGATCTAATTGGGGTAGTTCGTGAAAGATTGAAAAGTAAAAAATTACATCAAAAAAGGTTAAAGGCGCCCCTGCAGGCCAGGGGTGCCCATAATTTTGGGACCCCTAAATCAACTTTCAAAACCTTCAAGGCAAGTCATCCTTTTCGGGACTAAACTGGTTATCCATTCCATGTCTCAACACGTCAACGAGAATCATTAGTCAACAGGGATCTCAAATCAAAGCATTAAGGGTCAATATGGAGAAATTGAAAAGCACCCAAGAAACTAAGTCTGGTGAAAAATGCACCTTCTTGGGAAAAGGCGCCCAAGAATTAGAGGCATTAGACTCAGGTTTTAAGCTTTGTAGCTCCTAAGCACACTTCTTCAGAGTTGATTCAACTCTGCAATGGATCTATTAGCAACACTTCAGGATCAAACGAGCAACCGGAATCAAGGATCGAACAAAGGCACTTCGTCATAGAAAAAAGGATGAAAACTATTCAATTCCTCAGCTTGGATGCCTAAAGTCAAAATAAGCCCAGTTGACTGAAGTTGTCTATTTTGAAAGCCTTTTCATGTCTAAAACGTCCCCAAATTAGTGGAAATAATCTCTGTGAACTCCTGATCAGAAAGAATGACTCCTCAATCAAGTGTTGGTGCCTAAACTTGATTGATTCAACATCAAACAATATTTATCAAGCTTAGGCGTCATTATTCATTATCTTTCTTTGCAGGTTGAAGCTCAAGAACAAGTATTTTTCTCTCCAAAGTCATTTGAAGACTTGACAAAGGGATTTCTCAGTGTTCTTCATGTTTTCAATAACAAGTTGCATAGAAGAAAAGTATATTAGAGTTTACATCTCTAGGCATGATTTTCTTGAAGATTCAGAGAGGCAGTTTATAACTTCCAAACTTCTTCCCCTCTTTTTCTTCTATTCTTGTCTTAGATCTTCTTGCATGTCCAAGTAAATGGTAGTTATTCACATATTTGACCTTCTGGGTATGATCAACACAGGAGTTTCAACAAAACCCATGTGTTAGATTCTTCCAGAAAAGTAGCCCTGCTACCCCTTTTTTTAGGGTTTCTAAAAAAAGTCACAATTTCAAAAAATAGACAAACTGGGTTTGTTCAACTTTGAAGCACCTACAATACCCATGTGTCAGATTTTTTAGGAAAAATAGTGCTTTGTTGCTTCTCGCTACTTCTAAAGCTTCTACCCTAAAAAGTTCTTGCATGCACAAGGAAAATTAACTTTTTGGAATTTCTGACTTTCTCAGTTCATTTAGAAAATTATTCCCAACAAAACCCATGTCTCATAAAATTTCATAAAAAGTACTTCTTGGCAACGCTATTTTTAGCAGTTGTAGAAAAGTTATCCGAACAGTATCAGGTTCCCAGTCAATCTTTAAGGTTTTCAAAATGTAGTTCTCCTAGGTTGAATACAAGACCAAAAAGGTCTTAGCTCATAACTTCCTAAAAATGGTAGACATCGATTTGCATTGGGAACACCCAAAGGTCAACTTAGAAAAGATGGAAGGCATAGACCAATGCACACTATAGAATATCAAGCAATCCGGATTGCTTGAGGCAGTGTTAATTCCCATCTCAATGCTGAGCATAGAATTTGTAATAGCTTGTGTAAAGAATTACAACCCTACCGCATGAGAGATTCGATTAGTGGATGGGCGAATGATATGCAACCTCAAGCCTAGGGATATCGAAAGGTGCTTCGCCATTCCACCATGTGTGGAAAACATGGTCGTGTCTATGAGAGAGTGCAAAAAGGAATTTGATGAGTCAAAAGACAAATGCCGAAAGAGGATGGAAAAAAATTGGCTTAAGGAGAAAAGAGCCAACTTTCCAAAGAATGTAGGATGTGGAGAGTTCAAAGATGAATATGCAGTAATGATCACTATAATTAACCATATTACTGGTCAAGAAGAGGAAAAAAAATTCCAATCATGGATGTACTATGTCATCACAAAAATTGTGAGCAACAAAGAACATTATGACTGGCTTGCCCTAATTAGTGATACTCTCCACATGCAGATGACCAGTTTCCTAGAGAATCACAAGTTTCACATGTGTTCATACCTTGTATATCTGATTGCCTTCCAAGGCTAGTTTAGAGCGTTGAACAATGTGGGAACGTTGGGTGTGGAAAAGGTTCTCAAGAATTTCTCACAGCTTAAGTTCACACAATCAGGGAGACATTTCAAGCTATTAAATGATCATTTCTTGATGTACACCATGAGAGACCTTGATCATGAGACCCATATACGCATCTCACCAGCAACCAAGGAGGCAATGGTAGATTTGACAGATTGGTTCATCCAGTTCCCCACTTTTACCTACATCCGTGTTTATGGGTACTCTAGTCATCTCGCCATGTTACCCTGCTATCGATCAGATAGGGTGGTCTTCATGGAATTCTTGAGGTAGTTGCATAAAGTACATTCTCTTCTGTCTCACAAACACAATCCAACCACAAAATTTCCTTTTCAAATGGGACTTTACAGGTGCAAGACAACAACTGATGCCAAGGATATGGGCTAGGAGATGGTGAGACATAACCTTAAGTATCTCATCGAAATATGGTCATATGATCCTTGAGGTCATTATTCAACACGCCTTGGATAATTATATTCACACAAGTCTTTCATGGAGGACTACTGGTTCAACTGTGAAGACGAGTTCGAAGTACAAAGACACAATTACAACTGGTTCAAACTTCCAAAAATTGTTGACTTCCTATTAGAGGATGTGAAAGGACTATCTGATGATGATGGGGAAGTTATTCTTCCCTGATTCTTCATAGATTAGGTTGACTCAAAACCTCTCTGAGTAGTGGATTGGTATGCCAAGGAAAGTACGTCTATTGAGGAAAGAACAAGCAGAGTTGTTAGAAATAGCTAGCTCTACTTGGACAATAAAAGAACAAGAAAGGTAGTTATTCCCAACATAGAGCCTCCACTGGTTCATACTTCACTACCTTCCATGTCTAGAGCTAAACCTAGAAAAAAGACATGGAGTAACCCTCCTAGAGGAGCCACAATGTTAGGTCATACAAGGGGAAGAATGCCAATTGCTGATACAAATGAACAAGAGGTACATGTGGAGACAACCAAAAACACATCGGAGCTAGTCATGGAAATAATTACAGCTGAGACAATACAAGAGATGGAAGCAAAGCCTCTCATTTCACCACCACAACAACAGTTTCCAATCCATATTGACTTAGAGCCGGATTTTCCACCACGTGACACTACAACACAATCCCACTCGTTAGGAATTCATGGGCCTAGCATTCATCCTTCCAGGGAGGTTAGTCAAGATTCATCTTGGCTTGAGAATCTCTTAGGAAGGAAGAGAGAGAGGTCGTCCTACCAACTAGACTTCATAGAATTTGATCATGTCCCTCAAGAAATTCTAGAGAAGAAGCTCAAGAAGTAGGTCCATGTGGGAAAGAATGTTGATAATGAAATTGTCATTGAAACTGTTGCACCACCTAAAGAAAGAAATGCAAATGAGGTAGAGGTTCTCAAGAAGCAGGTCCATGTGGGAAAGAATGCTGACAATGATATTGTCATTAAGATCGTTGCACCACCTGAAGACAAAAATGAAAATGGGGTAGAGTTTGATGACTTCACCTTGTTAAAGGTCAACCTCAATAAGACCACATGCCAGGTTCAATAAAATCTCTTTGAAGTTGCATCAATGAGTGTCAAAGAAAGAATGGTGAAGGACGATAAAGACAAAGTAGCCCTAAAGGCTGAAAACCAACAACTGCGACTGTATATATCCAACTTGATGCATGGTACATCAAACATCTCTACCTTGCCTCTGCAGATGTTGGAGCTCCTAGTTGAACAAAATCAACTAAGTCAGTTGATAGTATATGGAAATCACTTGAGAGATCAAGTGGAAGAGTTCATCATCAGGGAATGGTGTATACTTGCAGAGCTGTACCTGCTAAGGTACAAAGCCCATGACCTTCACACGAAGATCCATGAATAAGAGTGAGACACAACAGAGAAGAGGCCTATAGACAAGACCACTATCTTAGACTTGTAGGTGTTGTACAATTCAGTTACTACAGAGGAGAACAAGCAACATCTTTACACTTGGAAAAAATAGCTTGCATACAAAGTGAAAGCTTATGATACAAACTCTGTGGAATTGATTGAGTACAAACATATCGTGGCAGGTGTTATCAAGTTTTTGAGAACATTGGTAACATCTATCCCTTACCTATACCAACATGAAGGAGGTTCATATGTCAAGCTAGTTGAGGTACAAATATAGTTTCAGGATCTCATCCATAGAAATTTCTACAGTGATCCTGTTGATTGCAGGTTAGGTCAGATCACAACCATGTCGACAAAGTTGGATGACGTAGTTGCAAAGACTATTGAATATCAGGAGCAGATTGTGGGTGGTGAGGAAATTCTGAGATGACACATCATCATCTTGCAGAGTATCAGTTTTCCATATGCAGAGGTAGTCAAAGACTTGTTAGAGGAAATGATGACTCAAGTTGATGAGGTGTAAATACTCAGTTAGGACGTCCTACCCCTCCAAAATAGAATTTATGATAGAGGAGTTAACTTGATGCCTCTTTCCAAGTTAACTCACTATCCCACTAATTATGCATGTCTATTTTGGAGGAACTTTTGTATATTAGAGTTCTCTTTTAGTTTAGAACCAGTTAACTGAAGTAGAATTTCTAGTTAACTATTAGGTTACCTACTTTTAGACATAGGAATAAATCTTGTAGATTGGTAAGAACTAAGTGTTAAATCAAGGAGATTTTAAGGCTTCTTTCTCCTTTGAGCTTCTATAAATAAGAGCCTTTGCTCATTGTATTTTAACTTTACTTCACGGTAGCAAAACAATGAGCTCAAAATCCTTCAACTTTGTTCGCTTAATATATGTTCTTGAATCATATTTGTTATAGCTAAATTTTGAGCACAACTTGCGTTCTTTCTATTCAAATAGGTGTGTTCAATTTATGTTTATGTGTTATTGGTTGATTGCTTGTTATGTGATTGTATCTTTCATAGAAGTCATTGTCCCAAAGTGTAATATTTGATTGAAGTTGAAATAATAAATTAGGAGAGCCATGTGCCTTTCATCCAAAAGTCTCAAGATTTTTCATTGTATATTGTTTCAAATAATCTTTCTTTTAATCCACACCTTAGAAAGAGCACTACGCCTCCTTGAAAATTTAGAGTAGGATTATCATTAAATGTTGTTTCTAGTAGTCTACCTTTCATCCTACACCTCAAAAAGAGCACTCTACCTCCTTGGGAATTTTTAGATCTAGCCTACCGTTTGATGATTACTTGTATGAGTTCTATTTCGGTGTAAATTTGGAAGTTCAGAGCCTTCAGATGCATTATGAGAGATAGTTCATCTAATTGATCGAACCATTCCCAAATAGCTCCTATACCCTCTTGCTCTATGTTTCTTGAGGAAATATGATAGATTAAAAGTTAGCCTAGTTGTAGTTAATATATGCAGAAACCAAAGAAAACCTTAGCTGCAATGCATTGTGTTTTATCACCCTTGTGCCTTGTCGTTGAGTAAAAAAGATAGGAACTTAGTTCATTTTATTGTTACATAACCATCAAAAAAAGAGGGAGCTTCCCCTCCTAATTTGAAGAGCAGTTAATTCTATGCATAACTGTCCATTTCCAATAAGCACTCCAAAGGTGCTAATTGAAACGCTAACACTAGAATGATAAAATTGTAAATTAGCAGGAACTGATAGAGAATTATGAAATACTGATTATATAAATAAAAATCTTAAGACTTATAGATTTTTCCCCCATAAGGGAAAAGTCTTGACCAATAGATGACAACACAATGCAGGGATTTTTGTGTCCCACACTATTGTCCCTATCAAAACAAAGGATAAAAGCCTGAAATATGCAATACCCAGTTCTTCAAATCTGAACATTTGGACACAAAAAGGATGAGGAAAATTTTTGGGGATGTTTTAGGGCTTGACTCAATCAAACCCCTATTTTGGTGTTTCCACTTCCACGAATAGACAAATAGATAGAGATAGATAAAATGATAAAAATATAATAGACAAGATGTGTGATAGGAACAAACCCCACTGTAGAGGAGAGCCCCTATCACAAATAGACGAGACAAGTAGATGAGAAAAATTAGACAAGAGAGTGTTACCAAAAGTTCATGGCTCCCTTTCGGCTTACTAGATGAGACATGCTTGCTTGCAAGAGATCCTTGGTTGTCGACAAGACAAAAATCTAGCAGAGCTTCGCTACAGAGAGCAAGAAAGAAGAGATGTAGAACATAATAGAGGAAGAGAACAAGATCAAACAAGAGAGAGTGAGGATGAATGAAAGAATTTGTAAAATAGGACTTTTGTGAGGCTACATGGGCACAAAGAGCTATTACACTCATGTTTTTATTGTAATGACACATGTCATAGGTAAAGTACGCGAGATTCCCTCATTTGAAACTCATAAATTTTAGTGATGCTAGCACATTGCATGGACATTTGTGCGTCACACATATGCGTTTCTCAATATTTCACAAGAAATGAGGTGTATAGACTGCTAACGATTCATCATTGTCTCCTATGAAGTTGGAATCATGAAATTATGACTCATAAGTTTTTTTCATTAATGCAGAAAGGTCCCATGATGCAACAGGCTAAATGTGCAAGTGTGAAATTTCCATGGGGTGCAATTTTATGACACTACATTTTCCCCCCACTTTAGTGAGTTGAATTTTCAAAGAAAAATCAACTGCACTAAAGTAGAAAAGAAGACAAATGCAAGATCAAAAATTCAATTTTTTTACAAATTTGCTTGAAAAAGGATATTGTAGAGGCCATAGAGGTCGAGCAGATAGATACTAGTGATTCCCTTAGTATTTGAGCTCAACGAGAAATTACAACGCCTAATGTGAAGTTTCATTTTGCAAAACTCAAAATCAAGTTAGTTTCAAAAATCAAAAAAATCTACCACGGCGAGAAGAATGATTAAGAAAAACTTGGTGGTTCAAAAGAAAAATATGAGGAAGAGGTGAATATATGCCCCCTCTTGTTTTTTCCCCCAAATAGGTGGGGTAAAAACATGAATGATGGAAAGAACATTTTTTCCATGAAAAGGGGAAAAAAGGACCTATATATGTCCTGAGTAGGCCCATCAAAGGGCCATTTTCACTATTCAAAACGAGGAGTTTATTGAATTTTGTGAGAGAGAAGTGAGAAAAATTCCTCACAAATGTGATTACATAGCATCGAGGATCGAGTAGCTCCACACAGTAGTAGCAACAGGTGACGAGCCAGATAAGGTATGGAAAATTTTGACCCAACTTGTCATTTTAGTAATTTTTTTAAGCTTATTGTCTTCCCTGAGCAACATAGACATCTAGTCAACGTGAAGGTGTCCAATTAACACATTTTTTTCCTCATAGCATGTTAGCATCTTTCGGTTGCATTGGCGTCCATCCCTCAGATTGTCGTTGGGAGCTATTTGGCCTCAGGCTCTAGTGTGCTGCCCATGCATCTGTGTGATGCACCTCTATCCCAGAGGTGGACTTAAGAAAAAATGATGTAGAGATAGTACTTTTTCATGATGTAGAATGTGTTGATGGGTATGTGGAGGATCATCATGGAAAAAATAAGCCCTTAAGTAGTGAAAAATTCAAAAAAATTAGAGTTAGGAAACTTGATGTAAAAAATTGAATAAGTTATCTATATTATTTTAAAAATAAGAATAGAATCTATAGCAAATTGAATGTAGTTTCTAAACTACTAGATTTATTTTTTTAATAAAAAATCTATTTGGTGAAAATTTTAAATTTCAATGCAAGTACTTAAATTTCAGGGAAAAAATAAGTAGGTGTCTGGACCACCCTAACCACAATAAAATGATAATATTTCTTACAAGATTTTAAATATGAGTAGAGGACTCATGTCCCGATGTGATGCATATTTTTTTGTAATTTTTTTCCTAGTAAATAATTAATTATGAATTTTTTATTACAAATTTTAAAAAATATAAAAACTCATTTGTTTGACCACCTTAACTTGGTCAAAACTTCATGAAATTCATTTTTTTTTTAATCCTATAGTATGCGAAGCATAGAATGTGACGCATGTTTTAGATTCAAAAAATGTGATACTGTTTGAAAGCTATAGATGTTTTTCAATCAGCCTATCAATCAAGACTTTAGTCGTAATTCAAATAGAAAATGAATAATAATTATTTATTAAATTCAAAGTAAAGCATAATTTATATTGGTGGAAAGCTAAGAATCTCCTTTAACAACCCTTTTTGTTTCATCAATTTTGGGTAAAAAAAAGTTGACAGCCATATAGTCGACACATACCCATCATATCGCCACTTTTTGGCCCATCATGATCTTGCACATACCCTAATGTGGAATTTTGTTTCTTTCATAGGAGTGGATGAAGATTCTGTTGGAAACAAGCAACACTGAGAGGGGGGGGTGAATTAGTGTTCTGCAAAAATTGATCCTTTTCTTTTGATCTTTAATCCACTTAAAACATTTAATTAAAATCAATAAGCAGAGACTGAAAATAATAAACCACACAACCCTAACACAAGGATTTTTACGTGGAAACCCTGTTAAGGGAAAAACCAAAGTGGATGGCCAATCCACAATAAGTTCTGAGTATACTCAAAAGAAATATTACAAAGTGAGAATACACTTGCATTCAGGCTCACTGCCTAGAGCTCACTACTAAAAAATGGACTTACTATCCTTACAATAGTTTGGATTAGATCCAAAAGGATTGAACTGACTGAATAGCATCTACCAATGCTTGATTGCAGTTTTGGTTAAGCTCTAATGATGAACTTCTGTCCTAATGATTCATATCAAACTTTTTCCCTTTACTGCTCAAGTTCACATACAAAAATCTTTATGCGCAAGTGAAATTGTTCATGATATCACTCAAAATCTCTTTTGACATTCGTAACATGCATCCATGCACCTTCTACTACTACTACTACTACAATGATATATCCGATCATCTAAATATATCCGCGATTAAGGATTTAATCGCCACAGGTCGGCTCAACAAAACTTAATAATACTTGCAACTTGTCAGACCAAATCATGAACAATTTCGATGCGTATCTAAACAAGTCAGATAGAAAGTAGCTAGGACCAATAATTAGGCATTTGAATTTGAAAACAACTTAAATAAGTTCACTTTTATACATCCACAAAGTACCACTTACACTGAGTCAGCTCTATCAAGCAAGTAAACAGAAAATGTCCTACCGGACCTCCAAACTCGTATAGCAACTAATACAATACCCCAAAACTCAATGAAATGATGATCCATGTGATCAACAGGTAATTCAAGAGATCCACAACACAAAAAAATGATCCGGTGAAGCTAACTGATCGGATACTCTGTTGCACAAGTATTCTACCAGTAAAACATAGTATTCTACTTCATCTGCCGGTATGACTAGATAGAGATATGTGGACCATGGAGATGACATTAGTTTCCATCAATGACAACATTAGAAGCTAAAAACCATCTCACAAAATCATATGCCAACAATCTCCCCCTTTGGCATTGATGGAAACACTTAGAGAAAAATGACTAAGTGTCAAATTGATAAGCACATTGCCAAAATTCAAAATACTGCATACAACTCCACTGCAAAATATTACTCCCCCTAAGAATATCAAGGCATTTTTCACTTGACTCTCTCCACCTTTGACATCAATGAAAAAATTAGGGAAACCGAATATTGCAAAATTGAACAAGTATGTTTAGAGACTTACAAAAATTTGAAGATGTCTACAAAGACATTCTTCAATCCATTTATATTTGAGTCCCACACACTTTTTAGACTTTCCAGAATGGTAATAGGACCACAGAGAAGATAAGAAAATATTTCTGTAGCTTCCAGACTTACCGGATCAGGAGCAATCACAACACTTTTTGCTTCTTTCAAGGCATTCACCAATATCTCAATTTTTGGACTTATCAGCCCCCTGAGTTCACTTACTCTGCTAATAACTCTTTCATTTTCAGACTTCAAATTCTTTATTTGGTCAAGCAGAGACATTACTTGACCATCTTGATGACAAACACTGCCGGCCAATGGATCGAAGGTGTTGGAAATAATGATCAACTACTGCTCAATATCTTTTATCTTCTTCTCATTTTCCTTAGTAAATTTTGATAGGATTAGGCAGGATTTGTACACATTTCCTCCTACAGTTACAACACCTTGGACATTCTCTATGTAAGTACTCAATAGAGCTTTATCCTTGGCAATCAGTTCTTTTAGGCTACCAATTCTTCCCACCTTAAGTTCCTTTTGCACTTTGACTAGAGAAAAATCCTTAAAAGTTTTGAAATGAGAATCTACAGAGTTTATTAATCTTTTCAGCTCACTGGAGGAAGAGCCTGCTGGGTCCATGACATGGGTAGGCATCAGTTTCTGTAGAACTCCAAAAGTGAGATTCAATAGTACACTATCTTCAATGTGAGATTGCAGTATTTTCTCATTAGCTTTATCTTGAGCTATTTTGGCAACTTTCAACATCTAGATTGGGGACAAAGTTGATAAGTTGATTGAACCACATCAAGCTCAAAATCTGATTCTATCTGCCACTCCAATAGGGATTCTTTTGCCTCTTTTGAGCTGAACTCCTAATTCTTTACCTTATCATTCTTAGATTGAGTTTCTGAAATAACTTTTGGTATTTCCTTTCCTTCATCAAGCACATCTTTCTCTTCAGTAATCACTCCAATTTGGACTTTAGTCTCCACAAGTATCTTAGTGTTTTCAACAGTGAGGGAAGTTAGAATGTCCTCACAAACTGGAGGATTAGATACATTTATGTCTTCCACATTTTCATTTCCTTCTTCTGACTTATTCACTTCTACATTCACTTCCTCATGACCTTCAACATGTTCAGTATTGATCTCTTCAGTATTTACCTTTTCCTTTGACAAGTATTGTTTCAGAATTTTTTTAGTCTAACTAATAACAACATCAGTGTCACCAATCATGAGTTTGTTTATTCTAGACTTGCTTCTAAAATCCTTTTTATCTTTATGAAGAAGTGTATCCATTTCTTCAATTCCCATTTCCGAGCACAAGTCAGCAAGAACTCTTTTCCTCAAGTTTTCTTCCTTGGTTTTGGAATTTTATCTTCTAGATTCCAAAGCTTCATATAGGCTTGTAGGCAAGCCAAACATGATTTCAATCAGATTTTTATTGAAAACATTTAAGTGCTTGACTGCGGATTTTTCAAGAATCATCTTACTGGATTCATCAAAAGTCTCATATAGGTCATAGAGTGGCTTGAGATTTCTGTCTTCTACTGCCGCATTCACAACTTCTTCCATAGACGTACTGGGCTTATCAATTTTAGTCTTTTTCTTTGCTTCTTCATCTTTTATGGAAGGATTTCTCTTATTAAGTTTGACAACATGAGTCCCACTTTCCTTTATTTCCTTAACAATTTCTTCTGAGTCTGTTTCTTCTTCTTCATTTGTGGATGTAGCTTTGTAGGTTCTTGTACTTTTATTCTTCTTTCTTCTTTCGAAGGCTTCAGGTTGATTTGGTTGTGTTGTAGGGGAACTCTTTCTTTTTCTAGCAGAAGATGTTCTCGAACCAGTTGGAGTTGTCTTTTCCTTCTCTTTGGCTGCTTCAACTTCATCTCTTTGTCTCCTTATTTCTTCCAGTTTTTCAATTGGAAGACCCATTTTCTCTATAAGGACTTCAAATAATTTTAAAGTAATAAAAAATAGCTCTTAAGTAAATAAAAATAATTTCATATAAAGATAAATAAACAATGTGATTAAATTAAAATAGTAATTAAAAAGTTAAAAAACAAAATAAAATAACTTTTAAGTAAATCAAAATATCTCTTAAATAATATAGAATAAATAATTAATTTTTAAACAATTTTAAAAACAAAATAAAAAGATTTTTATGTAAATAAAATAAATGTAAAATAATTCTTAGATAAATAAAATAAAATATTTTTCTCACCTTTCTGATTGACATGGGCTTTTTCAAATCTGAGTGGAGTTGTAAGCTTTTCTCTGCATAAGTTCCAAACCTTTCTTCATTAGGATCTAGTGGTGAATTTAGTAGATGTTCTGCGTACATCCTCAGAATGTTTTCATCCACTTCATATCCCATAGGCATGATCAAAACAGTTCTAGGATGAGCCGCTTCCATGTGAAATTGGTCGATGTCAACCATGAAGCATATTGGGTATTTATATTGTTCCACCAAGACTTCAGGAATTCTCTCTCTGGAATGCATATGATTTTGAAAACTTTTAAAATGACCCCACAGGGTTGCATTGTGAATCTACCGATCCCCAAGACTACATAGCATATCCCAGATCTGAATGGCTACCAGAATTCCATTTCGCCAACGAGCTTTACCAATTCCCGGTACCTCACCTAAGAAATAGAAAAACAAAAAGATTAACAAGTTTCCGAACTTGAATACATTCTTCTTGTCTTTCTTGATCTTTTTCAGGTTCTCTAATAGTTGACCTCTGAGTAATTCACATAGATCATAATCTGCATTTTGTTTGGTCATTTCATATTCTATGTAGATGGCAATGCCAGATATAGAATTTTCCCGACTCGAGTGGTAAAGCTTGTATCCTATGACCATAGATGCAAATTTTACATCAACCTCGGCAATATGTTCTATAGTCATTGCCCTTCTATCCCAATGCGAGCCACTCGCTTTAGTAACCTCATCATTCTTTACCGACTTTAATACAAGAAGTCTCCTGGAGGAATTCAAGCATGTGACTACACATATAGGTTCCTTGGTAATTTTGAATGGCATGTCTAGCCACATGAATTCATCATGCACACGACTCAGTATGTATCAAACCCACTCATTCTCCTCAAATATAGGAAATTTCTTGAATTACGCAAATTTTTTGTCTACTAGGGATTGAAATTCAAGTTTCACAGAGAAATACTCTTGAACTATGTGATTAGAGTACAATTCCAATAGTTGTGCACTACCCAAATCTTCAATATTAGTGTGCACATATGCCCTAATATCTTCTATATGAAGAACTCCGTACGAAACCGACGAAAATGCTCCTAGGGGTTCTATGTCTACAGACTTATATGGATGCCATTTGAACTTTGGTCGTGGCCTATCCTTGACTTCAACCAAAAGAGAGGTAGACATAATTGCGAGCAAAAAAGTTTATAGGTTTTGCAATAAATACCTTTCGGAGACGAAACGAAGACTAATCGCAGATTCTCTTCTTTACTTGGATCCCTTCTCAATTTGGCAAAGATCACCTCAGAGCACTCCAAAATTATTTCGTTTGAAAGAAATATGAAAAATGAAAGTGAAAACCATTCTTTTATTGTCATCGAACCTAAATCCTTACTTTTTGAATAAATGCCCTTGCCCTAATTCAACCGATTCTCTATCTTTTATATTCCAGGGCAGATAACTCTTGTGTGGATTTACAATTTTCTCCATTGATGTCGTAGATTCATTTCACAATGTCTAAAGAATATCCAATTTCCTACTAGACTCATTTGAATTCCAGTATCAATCACTTGTAGGGGGTTTGATAAATTTCCTTGACAACTCCCCCTAAGGCAAAGACTAAAAATTAATTTCTAGAGGTATTACCAGAAGTAACTTCTGGTGACGATCCACTTCCTTCTGTAGAGGAATTCTTCTTCATCCATTTCTTTTGCATCTACTTCTTTATCTCATCAGTAGTGATTTTTCCTTTTCCCTTAACATCTGGTTGCTTGTTATGTCTTACCAAACCTATTTTGTTAACATAATCTAGAGGTGTGACTGAATTTGTTGTAATTGTAGTACTCAACACTTTTCTGTCTAGCCCAACCGTTCCAATGATTTTGTCTTGATCTGCATTGGTTAGCAATGTGTCCAAATATATTACATGCATAGCATCTGGCATTTCTAATAAAGTTATGCATCATAGTTCTGCATTCACTTGACTTATGACCATATTTATGACAATTAAAACACTGACTTGAGAATGATTGTCTACTTATGTTCACCCTACTCCTACACTGAGAAGCCATATGACTAAATTTGTTGCAAGTATAGCAATAACCATTAAATATTTGAGCATTAGGTTTCCTTACCAGATTCCTTCTAGGTTCATTCATCCAGTTTTCTTGCCAGAATTTTCTTTGTACGAAAGTCCTTTGTTCAGAGTTCCTTTGTCCAGATCCAGAGTTTTCTCCTTCTTCATATCCAAGACCTCGTTTGTCACCATCAGTTCTTTGTCCGTTGATTAATTCATCAAGTTTGGCTGAACTTGCTTTGAATTTCTCCTTGAACTCATTTGCAGTAGCAATTTCATCTTTGAGATCATCAAGTTGTTTTTCAAGCTCCTCTGGATTGTTCTTGGATTGATCCAATTCATTTTCTAATCGACTGCATTGTTCATATTTTTCTTTTAGAGATTGTGCAAGCTTTTCTTCATTCTTCTTTCTATCCTCAAATTCCTTGGTCATCTTCATCATGATGGATTCCGTCTCATGCTTCAAAGCAACATTTTCTTGGGAAAACTTTTCACATTCTTTTGTTTTCTCTTTCAGGGCTTGATCAAGAGTTGTTCATCTTCACTGGTTTTGTTCTTCTGCTTAAGCTAACCACATAGTTCCTTTCTTTTCTCCCTTGATTCATTAATCTTATCTTTGAATGTCTGGATGAATTTTTCTACATTTTCAAGATTTTCTTGCAGTTCCCAGATCTCAGATTTTGACTGGTCAAGATCATCCAAGGCCACCATGAGTTGTTGTTGAAGACTGCTTGTATCCATTGAGAACACTTTCCAAGATCCCCCCAAGCTATTAGAATTCTTTCGAGGAACGAGCTCTGATACCAATTGTTGGAAACAAGCAACACTAAGAGGGGGGGATGAATCAATGTTCTGCAAAAATTGATCCTTTTCTTCTGATCTTTAATCCACTTAAAAAATTTAATTAAAATCAATAAGTAGAGACTGAAAAAAGGAAACCACACAACCATAACATAAGGATTTTTATGTGGAAACCCTGTTAAGGGAAAAACCACGGTGGATGGCCAATCCACAATAAGTTCTGAGTATACTCAAAAGAAATATTACAAAGTGAGAATGCACTTGCATTTAGGCTCACTTCCTAGAGCTCACTACTAAAAAATGGACTTACTATCCTTACAATAGTTTGGATTAGATCCAAAAGGATTGAACTGACTGAATAGCATCTACCAATGCTTGATTGCAGTTTCAGTTAAGCTCTGATGATGAACTTCTGTCTTGATGACTGATACCGAACTTCTGCCCTTTACTGCTCAAGTTCACATACAAAAATATTTAGGTGCAAGTGAAACTGCGCATGATATCGCTCAAAATATCTTTTGAAATTCACAACATGCATCCATGCACCTTCTACTACTACTACAATGATATATCCGATCATCTAAATATATCCGCGATTAAGGATTTAATCGCCACAGGTCGGCTCAGCAAAACTTAATAATATTTGCAACTTGTCAGCCCAAATTATGAACAATTTCAATGCGTATCTAAACAAGTCAGCTAGAAAGTAGCTAGGACCAATAATTAGGCATCTGAATTTGAAAACAACTTAAATAAGTTCACTTTTATACATCCACAATGTACCACTTACATTGAGTCGGCTCTATCAAGAAAATAAATGAAAAATGTCCTACCGGACCTCCAAACTCATATAACAACTAATACAATACCCCAAAACTCAATGAAATGACAATCCACGTGCTCAACAGGTAATTATAGAGATCCACAACACAAAAAAATGATCCGGTGAAGCAAACTAACCAGATACTTTGTTCCACATTCTACTTCGTCTGCCAATATGAATGGATAGAGATCTGTGGACCATGGAGATGACCTTAGTTGCCATCAATGACAACATTATAAACCAAAAACCATCTCACAAAATCATATGCCAACAGATTCATGAGCATGTTGGAAAATTGATTCTATCATTGCTACATGGCCACAACAATGAGATGCATTCTGATGATCAAGACATACTATAGCACGTTGGACTCTTGTGGGTATTCACCATACTAGAGATCTGCTATCACACTCCAATGCTGATGGCACTCATGGATTATTGGGATGCCAACATATCTTCATTCTATTTGTTGATGGGAGAGATGATCCCCACCCTTAAGGATGTCTACCACAACATGAGCCTACCTGTCTAGGGAGAGTGGGTAGCCTATGTTGAGGGGAAGATGGTGCAAGATGCCCATGAGACCCAACAATACTGCCTTGAGTGGGTGATTCCAAGGGACACCATAGGCCACATTTACATGTGATGGCTGGAGCAAAGGAGAGTGGTGATGCCACTTGTATGCCAAGTTATGATAGTTGTTGTTGTACTATGCATCATGATGGATGGATGAGGCTTACACTTGCATGGGGGCCTCGTCCATTACATCCATATAATAGAGGAGAGAGGCACAATTTTCTCTTAGGGTAGGAGTATGCTCATACATCGCTACCATGATATCGGGCGCTATATGCACTATGAGTACCATAGCTTCACAGTCTACACACTACAATAGGCTTCGGTGTTTGAGCATATTAGATGCATGAGGTCGGTCAGGTTTCCCCTCAGCCTAGCACATGGTACAACTCTCATGCATGCATAATCCCTAGTCCTGATTGGTGGTACAACATGGTATTTTGGCAACTATAGATGGAATCATTACGGGCATGCAACATCAGATGGCGTTTGTATAGGTAGATAGACTTCTAGATGACTGACATGAGGCAACTACATAAGATGCAACATGATTAAATCCTAGTGGGTCGGTTAGACCATATTATAGTATCATATTATTAGCATCAGGTGGCCCAGTAGTTTGGGTAGGTTTAGACCATCCCACTGGTTGTTCCTATGTACGTGCGATTGGATAGGATCATGACTCGAGTAGGGGATTAATCCCATCTGAATATCATAGACACCGCACTAAGTGATGATGGGTCAGACAATGATGATTATCCCTTGACCCTTCCAAATAATGATGTCAATGTCACCCACGGTTTTGCAAAGTGATGGGCAATGATGGGTTCAATCCTAATTTTCTAGGAAGGTGCCCCTGAGGGAAATACTAGTGCACAAGGCTAGGTGGTGAGGGGGGCAAGGAAAAAACAATTGGAGCATTGGAGAGGTCAAGACAGTAACGACATGTATCTTCACTCCGACATGCAGTCCCCACATCATTAGCGACACCTAGCAGGCAGGCGGTAGCACCTCCCCCTAATCTACACTGATAGGATGGAGACCCATGTACGAATGTGATACATGCTATTTCATTTCAATTCTTTTTCCTTTCAAATTTCTCATATATATATATACATGGTTTTGTATGATATGGTATTGATAGTGTCCACTTTCTTTGTGGTTGTAGTGGACACACAAGAGTGAATCACCTTCATCAAGTGATGCATATCAGAGGTTTCCCTAGCTGTCTAGATCCATCGGATGATCTTCGATACATACAAGCCTTTGTTAGTAGGGTGCCATGCACACCTGTTTGAGCCTTGGTGCACATGAGGATGGCGTACAAGGAGACATAGGTCGAGGCCATCCAGAGGATCATGAAGGTGGCCACCATGATCAGGAAGTGAGATCCTCAAGTTGCAAAGCTCCTCATTGCCTTAGTTGAGCGAGACTAGGCTGTGATGTGGGTTGAGAGTGTCATAGCAACATGATGCCCTATAGATCTATATTGATGACCTTGGGAGGTAGGAATATTTGGCAAAGATGGAAGCTGCTAATCCCCTAGTGAAACAACTCCAGGAGGAGCTCCAGTAGGCTTGTGAGTAGGAGGCATCCTTGCAGGATTGTGTCATGCAACTGCGGGAGGATGCAATAGATCTTAGAGGGGATATCTGAGGTCTATAGTCATGGAAGATGTTTGTGTCGCAATCTCATCGATCACATTCATACACATATATCTAGTATTCTCCTCCACCAGTACCACCACCAACACTAGGGAGCACGGGGAGCCACACACACCTGGGGGCTAGAGGCTCGATTTTTGCATGCTAGATTTTGTATACCAGTTCATTTTTAATCTATATAATTTTTGATGTATAGATACACATATATATATACAAACACCGCATTTTGACATAGTGGTGCGATACATGTACACAAATTTTTTGATATATATATATATATATATATATATATATGAGATTTTTTTTACCGACATCATATTTTTCTTATGTGTATTTATGTTTCATGTATGATTATGTGATGGATACATGTTTATGGATGTATACTTAGATTATATTCTATCATCATTTAGTAAACACACATGGATGCATCCTTAATTAAATACAATGATGATCAAATACTTGAAAAAAAGATGTTAATCAAACATAATGCACGAATACACAACATAATAAAACATATGTATATATAATTCCTAATTAAAGAAATCAATTACATACACATGTTTACATCATAACACAAACTAAAAATACAATGTGTTAATGAAGGAATTTCATAGCATAATGAATTGCAATCCCCGAAGAGGAGCGAGTGTCATGCATATGGAACATAGACTCTATGCATAGTATCAATGGAGATGCATTGCATTGAATCTTTATTTTAGAGGCGTACCATCCATAAATGATAGTCCATACATGCCAGAACCATACACGTAGGTGATGATGCAAGGACCTAAACAATTAGGGTTGAAATTCTGCTTTTGATCATGTGGTACATTTGCATTTCTCCGATTCTCATAGAGAACAAGATCACCTATCTTGAATGTGTGAGAAAGAACACCCTAATTGTAATGTTTAGAAAAATATCATTGATAAGCTTGGAGATGTTCGCAGGCCTGTAATCAACGATCATTGATTATGCCAATCTTTAATATGTTTGTTCACTATTTTTTGAAGAATCAACTCAAGAGTTTTTTTAGATGATGCAACTTGGCCATTAGATTGAGGATAATATGTGTAGTGTAGAAAATTGTATAACTTTATAATTTCACACTATCTTTTCATCCCTGTAACTAATTGGAATTAATTAAGCTTCTAATTGACCAAATTATGCATTCCAAAGCCTTATTATTCCCATTTTCTTAAAAGGAAACCTATATTAAACAATCGCTAACATTAATTAAATCACCTTGGAAATTGAGTGTCCTGGACTTAGGTCCTAGGACCCATTCGTCCAAGGGCGAATGGGTCCCCTTTAAGTCCTAGGGCCCAATTTTTAATATGTTTTTGGCAGAATTTTAATGATTTAAATTCAAGTTTCAAGTGTTAGATTTTGTAATCTAATTTTAGGGAAATTAGATAAACACCTATAAATACATAGTCTTTTTATCAATTCAAATCATCTAGCATTAAGGAAACTTTCATAAGAGAAAATATTATTGTCAACAACATTAAAGAGTAGATTTATCAATCATTTACAATAGTAATCAAGATCATATCATTATGTCAAAGTTCATGTGTGTTCATGTCATGTTTGGAGCTAACACTATGATGTAGGTTTCGAGCATTCAAGAATCAAATCAATCAATTAATCAATCCAATTCATGCAAGATCCAAGCCTTAGAGTGATGTGTTTGACTTCAGTCCTCTAAGGGAAACTATTAAGGGCTTGGTGAGTTGTAACAAGAAAGTGTTCATTCATCAATCACTTCATTTTGTTACTATTTCATTATCAAGGTTTAATTACCAAACATGGGGTTTGACTAAGGCAAACCCCCATTCACCCAAAAACAATTTTTTTTGCTTCTCTCTTTGTATGTGAAGATTTAAAAATGAAGTAGGACTAAAATTTCATCAAAGGAGCATTTCTACAAAGTTGCATTTGTTGCATTCATTGTTGTCAAGCTACAAAAATTCACTTGTAGATTTTATTTCTGGCTTTCTAACAGTCAAACTTGGAGGAATTAGAAGCTTAGATCCAGGATTAGAGGACTACAAAAAGTATTTTTGGACCCCTGCACTGGGAACCATTCACCCTAGGGAGAACTAGTCCTATTACAGGCCCTAAAACCCACTTTTTATCATAGGTTCACACTAGTCTTCCCTTCTTAGATCTTCCTACAAATTGTTATTTTCCATTTCTGTTATCATAGAATTCTGCATTTCAAGTGATAGGTCATATAATTCATTTGGTTCATGCACTTTAAATAATTATAAAATATTGCAAATCATTAATTTCTATCATAAAAAAGTAGAGATCTAGAAGATCTAGAATAGGGTTGACTCACCTCAAGGCTGAAAGTAAATTCTGTCCCTTCATGATCTCTCTTTTCAATGAAATTAAGGGAGAGGGGTGTTTCAATCCTAGGTCATTTCATCATTGTTTATTGATTGAATTCATTCCCCCTTTTCCTTTCATTTCATTTTGGTGAACTTGACATTATACATCATAAATTTTGATTTGGAAGTCTCTAAAACCTTAGATCTAAGATTTGCATTAGTTTGTCTGCATCTCATTTAGGGTTTCAAAATTACATTTTTGCATCATTTAAATTCACAAAAATTCAAAATTCTTGCATATATTTCACATAGTAATCTGCATAAGGGCATCTTTTAGTCATTTACATTCAAAAATTCAGTCAAAATAGAATCTCAAAAGTTGTCATTTTTTTTCCTTTTTTCCATCAAATTACATGTGAATTTAATCATCAATTTTTGTAAATCTATAATTGAAAGATTTTGTTTGCAACCTGAAACATAGAACTTAAACATTAACTCAGAAAATAAAAATTAAATATTTCAAATCCTTGTACAAAGACCCATTCTCCCTTGGGAAAACATATCCTTATATCAGTAATTTTTCAAATTTTTGGGCATAAATTCATCTTTGTCTGCTTTATCTCTTGTTGTTTGCAAATATTAGTTTTAGTTTCAAAAGTGGCAATTTTTTGTAGGTTTTTGCATTTAAGTCAATTGATCAAAACAAGTACATTATTCAAAAGTAAAATTTGCATTCAAAAGACATCATTTTCAAGTTTTTGCATTCTAAAATAAGTAAATCTCATATTCTAGATCTAAAAATTGTAATATATTTTCTTGTGTTTTCTATTTTGGGGTACACTTTGGTTTGGTAAAACTTGTATGAGTATTATAGCCTAGTGTCCTATTTCCAATACTTCAGTGAGACATAGTTTGAGACTCATGGCATCACGTGTTGGTACATTAGTTGTGGATCTTGGGTTTTCCAACTCTTTCACTCCTAGTGTTGACACTAGTCAACCCATGTTGGACTCTATCCCTGATGCTATGATTGGATACATTGACATTCAACCTTGTAAGGGATAAACCAAATTGTATCTTGACATTGCTTTCTCACAAATGACATAATTAAACATGCACCCGATGGTCCTCTTTACATAGCCGAAAGAATCAATGACAAGCCTACTCATGGGATATTAATTGATCTTGTGTGTGTAGAGAACTTGATCATTGAGGAATTCTTGTTTGTGTATGAAATTTACTAAGATTATTATGAACAATTGAAAGCATGGATCAAGAAATATGATGGTTTTTATCACCCTACAATAGGTTCGATCACTCTCCCATTAAAAGTTGGACTAAAACAATTAAATGTCTCATTCTCCATCATCCCATCATTAGACCAATTTCATGTGAAGTTAGGCTACCCATGGCTACACTCCATGGATATTGTCCCGTCAGTTATTCATAAATGCTTGAAATTTCCATTTGGCAATGAAATTTTTACTGTACATCATAGTGGGTTTAATCCTATGTCTTCTTGTGGGAATTTTTCATTGGATTTCTATTGGTTTGAACCTATGGAACCTATTAAGCCTCGTGAAGAATTATTTTTCAAATATTATCAAAATTTGAAGGAAAAGTGCATAGCGGAATTATCCCTTAGCAATATTCTCAATTCCATGAATGCTCTTCCTTCTCAACCTATCATTGATGAACCTATGATTGAGTCAAAATCCCTTCTAAGTAACCAAGAAAAATTCGCCACAATTCCTCTGCCCATTTCCTACAAAAGACTAAGAGATAACCATACAACTCCTTTGGTGCCTACTAAAATCAAACAAGTTTATAAACTTGAAGAGAAAGTGGTTGACCAATCTCTGATGGTTCCTTTCGTTCCTCCCTTGTAGTTAGAAAATAAACCAATGGTTGATAAACCTGTTCCTACACCATCACGACTTGAAAACCATGCAAGAAGAAACTAAAATGCTAAAGAGCATAGGTGTAGACGTTGTGCTATTGCTCATCAGTTAAAAGAAAATAAAAAACCAACAAACCAAGATCAAAATATAACTCAAATAAAGCATGATGATTCACCACCTTCACCACAACAAAAACATGAACTTGTAATGGATATTGTTATTAGACCTCCCATTGTGACTAATTTGGATGATGATGATGAGATTGTTAAGATTGATGAGGAAGTGCATAATGAGGTGAATTTTTTACTTTCCTCTTCCATGAACTTAGATGGGGGAAATCATGATGATACTCCTAACAAGATTGAATCACCATGTCTTGAAATTGGTGATTGTCTTAGTATGGCACTTGTTGTTTCCCCTTTGGATAGTTATCCACCTTATGTATATAATGAGCAAGATTGGGATGTAGATGATGTGCTTTGGGTGGTTTGCATGTGACATACAATTCTTTTCTTTGTCTTCTTTTCATGTTCTTTGTGATTGCATGTGTTTAATTTGATACCCCATACCATGCTACTTGGCATGTCTTTATGTTTCTGAAATTTATTTGGATGACCCTTGTTACTTCATTGGTGCAAGGATACAAAGGAAACAAACCTATCATGACATTCTTCTATTTGCATCTTCATTCTTTTATACGTTGTAAACATTATATTTTATTTTATCTCATGTTTTCCTTTTGGGAATGATACAATGTGTTGAGACATTTAGGTCTCTTCCATGTTGACCCAAAAGCTTTTATTTTATTTTTCTCTCTATGTGTCATTCTTCCTTTGTGTTTGTTGTTCTACGAGTATTTGGGGAATGATGATGGTTCCAAGCTCTATTATATCACTATATCAAGTGATGAAATATAGGGGTTCCAAAACATTCAAACAATCTCAACTTATCTAAACTCAACCAATTCTTGCTTGTTCATACAACTTGGACTCATGCCTCCTTCACAAAACACTTGCTTCAAAACACTCAAATTGAGATTAGGGCATAAAACCTCTTGTTGAGTCCTCAAACCACCTTAAACAACAAAAAAATGACTGCCTCAAACCCAATCAAGTTCCCTCAAACAATGAACTCACACTTCTCCAAATATCCACTCATAAGAAGTCTATTTGCTAATAGTAGTCCAAATTGGAAAAATCAAGCATATCTCTCACAATTCTCATCAAACCCACTAACTATCTATCATTTTAGATACCCATTATTGTCTACTTTAACATTTCTCAAAACCACATACCTTTATTTTGGAGCATATCATCGAAATGGTTGATGCTACACTGTCCTCCATGTCCAATTAGGCCTATTTTTCAAAGGAAGTATACAAAAAACCTTGTCTCAATTTCAAAAAACTTCTCAAATCTTCTCCACAGGTCTTAAATGGCCTAAATAAACAATTTTCAAGATGTGAAGCACCTACTAATTCTTCAAGTTACCAAACCCTCAATTTAACCCTTTTTTAAGAGGGTTTATTGGAAAATAATGCTCCAACCTTCCAGTAGCTTTTCCAATGCTTCCAACACACTTAATGATACCTACACATGCTTAAAATTCCATTAGCTATCCCTTACTAACACTGTTTCATCAAACTCCTTAAAACCATCATTTTCATGCCTAAATACACTCAAAATATCCTAGGGAAGCACTCAAAAACTCCATCAAAACCAACTCCCTACTCAAATAAACCAAATAAAATCTACACCTACTTATTTGGGACCCATTCCACTAGTTATAGAAATCACAGTCGGTGGAATGGTCCTTTAACACATTTTAAAGGCTCTCAAACCCTTAATAGGGTATTACAGACCTGCTACAAAAAAATAACTCAAACTCCTCCCAAATTCAATGTGAAATGCTCAAACCAAATGAAAAATGATGTCAATTCATGCCTCCTATGAATTCATAAACTTTTAGAGAAATTTTCCTCTATACGGAACTGTACCAGGCTAGTAAACAAGAAGATTACATAGAAAATACCAGAAACAGTGATATTCTTCTAGTTTTTACTCCAAAAACCACCAAGGCCCATTTACATTAAGATCCTCCACATATTTAAACCTTTTCCACCTAAGAACCAACTGACTCAATCGATACAAACTGATTTTTTGAACTTCAAACCATTGGCATTCCAACTTGTACACTTTTGCAACTTTCTTCCAAGATGCCACTTTTTACAAATATGCCAAAATATGACAATGTGAACTTAGGGACCTCAAATACATGATAAAATGACCTTGTCCTATGAATCTAGACTCAAATCATACCAAAACATGACATTAGACCTTTCACCTTCCAAATGTTGCACTCTTGACAACTTTTACAATCTTGCATTTTTTCTGCATTTTTTACATCATTTTGACAATATTGCAACACTTACAAAAGTGAACCCTAATACATGTCAAATGGTCTATTTAGACCTTATTTTCTTAACAAAATACTTCAAAACCCTAAGAAAACCTATCAAGGAAAAAAATATACCAAATTCATTTGACTTGAATTGGTGCTCCTGCACTAGCAAGAGCTATGCTGATCCTGAATCCATGGATCCCTTATGTGTTATCTTTGGATTACATGTGGGGAAACCTCCTTTTTCATGAAGCGACTTTATTTGAAAACATATCATTGGCATAGGGATTTCCAAATAAGCTCTCATGGCCCTTTTTATCAATTAGCATTCATCATTTTATACTTTAAAGTAATTTATCACAACATGGTGTTTAGCAATTTATTTAAAGTGGGGGCATGTGTTGGCATTATTTCATTGATATCATTTCATTTCGGTATTGATCATTTTGGCACTAACTTATGGGTACACAATTTTTGTGATGAATTTACCTGTGTACCACCCTTTTTATGAGCACACCTTGGATACCTAGTGTGTGTTTCTCATCCTTTGGGCCCACCTAGTGAACAACAGATTTTCACTAGCCCTCTTGAGTATTTTGTTCGCATAGTTGACAATAGGTTTTCACTTGTGATTTTTTTTTTGGAAAAATAGTTGACGCTTGATCCATACATGTTGGACAAATAGTTGAGGCTTGATCCATACTTTTCCTTTCCTTTTCTCTTTGCATTGATTTTTTTTATTGTATGATTGTGTATCTTGTGTCGTTGCTGCATTTTGTGCCTTTGTTGGTTTGCCATGAGATCTTAGATCTTGGGGGCTTGATCATCTTCCTTGATCCTTGTCATCTTATCTTTCCAATAGTTGTACAATTAGACTTCTCTTGACTTATTTGTCTACTTTAGTGTGAGTTTGAGCTTGAGCTCATACTCTCACTAAAGTGGGGGCTAAATATGGCATAGAAAATTGTATACCTTTATAATTTTACACTGTTTACATCCCCTTAATTAATTGGACTTAATTAAGCTTCTAATTGACTAAATTATGCATTCCAAAGCCTTATTATTCTTGCTTTTTGAAAAGGAAACCTATGTTAAACAATTGCTAACATTAATTAAATCACCTTGGAAATTGAGTGTCCTGGAATTAGGTCCTAGGACCCAATCACCCAAGGGAGAATGGGTCCCCTTTAAGTCCTAGGACCCAATTTTTAATATGTTTTTGGTAGCATTTTAATGATTCAAATTCAAGTTTCAAGTGTCAGATTTTGGAATCTAATTTTTGGGAAATTAGATAAACACCTATAAATACATATTCTTTTTATGAATTCAAATAATCTATCATGAAGGAAACTTTCACAAGAGAAAATACTATTGTCAAGAGCATTGAAGAGCATATTTATTAGTCATCTATAGTAGCAATCAAGATCATATCATCATGTCAAAGTTCATGTGTGTTCATGTCATGTTTGGAGCTAACATTGTGATGTAGGTTTCAAGCATTCAAGCATCAAATAAATAAATAAATCAAGCCAATTCATGCAAGATCCAAGCCTTAGAGTGACATTTTTGACTTTAGTCCTCTAAGGGAAGCCATTAAGGGTTTGGTGAGTTATAACAAGCAAGTGTTCATTCATCAATTCCTTCATTTTGTCATTATTTCATTATCAAGATTTAATTACCAAAGATGGGGTTTGACTAAGGAAAACCCCCATTCACCCAAAAAATATTTTTTCTTCTCTCTCTTTATGCATAGATTTATAGGTGAAGAAGGACTAAAAGTTGATGTAAGGAGCAGTTTTACAAAGTTACATTTGTTGCATTCATAGTTGTAAAGCTACAAAAACTCACTAGCATATTTTATTTCAAGATTTATGACAATCAAACCTAGAGGCATCAAAAGCTTAGATATGAGATCAAAGAATTGCAAAAATTATTTTTGGACCCTTGCATTAGGAATGGTTCACCCTAGTGTGAATCAGTCTTGCTAGAGGCCATGAAACCCACTTTTTTATCACAAGTGCATGCTAGTATGCCCTTCTCAGATCTGCCTGCAAATTGTTGTTTCTATTTCTTTTATCATAAAATTTTACATTTCAAGTGTTAGGCCATATAATTCATTTAGTTAATGCACTTTAAATAATTCCAAAACATTGCAAACAAACATTTCTATCATAAGAAATTAGAGATCCAGAAGATCCAAAATAGGGTTCACTCAACTCAAGGTTGAAAGTCATTTCTATCCCTTTGTGATCTTCTCTCTTTCTAATGAAATTAAGGGAGAGAGGTGTTTGAATTTGAGGTCATTTCATCATTGCATATTGATTGAATTCATTCCCCCTTTTCCTTTCCTTTCAATATGGTGTAGAAAATCTATGTTGAATGTGAAAATTTTCCAAGAATTGCTTCACCTCTTTGTTCTTAAATGAAGTACCATTATCAGAAAATAAGGGTAGAAGGCAATTCAAAATGAGCAATGATGTTATTTAGAAGAAAGCTATAGATTGCTTCAGCATTAGTGGATCGAGGTGGAGTGGAGTTGACCCACTTCGTAAAGTAATCAGTATTGGTAATGATGAAGATATGTCCTTTAGAAGAAGGAGGTGATATTTTACCAATAATATCTAGCCCCCATTTTGCAAATGGCCAAGGAGAGGTATGATTTTGAAGCTCTTGTATAGGAGACCAGATGAGATTGTTATGTTGTTGACATTGAGGGTATTTCTTGACAAAAGAAAAGTAGTCATGCTCCATTTTTTGCCAATAATATTCCATGTGAATTGGTTTACGCATTAAGGATTTACCATTGAAATGTCCACCCCTAGATCCTGAATGAGCTTCTTGAAGGCAAGGGGTATTTCATCCTTAGTGAGACATCGAAGAAGAGGACCGTTATATGATTTTCGACAAAGAGTATTAGATAGAATAACATATTAGGCTAAAAGTTTTTGTATTTGATTGTGAACATTTTTAGTCATGTTGTTAGGAAAAGTTTTAGTCTTTAACTAATTATAAATGTGAGAATACCATGCCCCGTAGTCTACATGTGCACACACAAGACCATTGGGTTCATATTGATCTGAGACAACATGAGAGTAGAGAATTTGAACCACAAAGTGATCTCTTCTACACTATCATCTAAGGGTACAAGGGAGGTTGTGCTTTCCATTGCATCTGTGTGGCAATTTTCTCTCTTAGGACCACTGTCTATTATGAAAGATTAGAAATTATCAAGCAAGGATAAAACTAGATCTCAATACTGAGATAACTTATTCTACTTAGCCTGATACATTCCTATGATTTGATTTACCATGAATGCAAATGTGTTTAATTTTTAATGCCATCACGACACATAAGCCGACAATAAGGGATTTGTACTCAATGATGCTATTGGTGTAATGAAATTCTAATCGAAAGGATAGAGGAACTGGATTACCTTCGAGTGAGATTAAGACTACACCTACCTCAGAGCTGGTTTGACATCTTGATCCATCAAATTGAATTTCCCATATAGGTTCATGGTCTAACACAAATATATTTTCTTCAGGAAATAAATCCTGATTAGGGAAGGAGTAAGATGAGGGAGCTTCCATGAATTGATCGACAATATCTTGAACCTTAATCGCTTTCTAAGTTACAAATTTGATATCAAACTTAGAAAGTAACCTATTTCACCAACCTTCCCAAAAGATCGGTTCTAGTGAAAAAATGTTTAAGAAGAGCACATTTTACAATAACATGAGTTTCAACATTAAGAAGATAATGTTGTAACCTCCACGTTGCAGAAATGAGAGTGAGATATTATTTCTTCATGGTAGAGTATCGAGTTTCATAATCAACTAGAATGTAACTAATATAGTAGGACACTCTTTCCTTACTATCATCATCATGTTGAGCTAATAAAGCTGCTAAGGCATGAGGTGATGTAGAAATATAAAGTAAAAGGGGTCTATCTTGCATAGATGACATCAAGATAGAAGGATTGGCCAAATAACTTTTGATTGACTCAAAATATTTTTCGCACTCATCATCCCATCAAAAGTGGACATCTTTCTTCAACAAACACATGAATGGAAGGGTGCAATCAACCAACTAAGATAAAAATCTACGAATCACCTGAATATTTCCTTTCAAACTACATAGTTGAGAGATGTTTTTTAGAGGAGGCATGTTAACAATTACATAAATTTTATTTGTGTCAACTTTGATTCAACAGTGAGAGATGATAAATCCTAAAATCTTGTCGACATCTACACCAAAAACATACTTAAGAGGATTCAGTCTCATTTTATAGAAACAAATCCTTTTGAAGATAAGATAAAGATTCTTGATGTAATCTTGATGAGTTGTAGACTTAGCCAAGATGTCATCAATGTGATATTATAGGATCTTGTGAATGAAATAATGAAAGATAATTCATTTCCCATTGGCAAGTTGCTCCAACATTCTTTAACCCAAAAAACATGACCATGTAGCAGAAAGTACCCCAAGGGGTAGTGAAGGCTATCTTATACTGATCTTCTAGGTTAATACGATTCCAATTATAGCCTGAGAATCCATCCATAAGGGACAATAAGGAATGACCTGTAGTCGAATCTAAAATCATATCAATATTAGGTGACAAAAAATCATCCTTAAGAGAAGCCTTGTTAAGAGCACGAAAATCTATGTAAATACGAATATAGTCATTAGGTTTACTAACAACGACGATATTTGATGTCCAAGATGAATAGTCAATATGATGGATAAAACCAGATTTCAAGAGCTTTTCTATCTCATTCTTGACTAATAAAGCGACCTTGGGATTCCTCTTACGAATATTTTATTTAATCGGCTTGGCATCGAGACATAGTATGATATTGTGAACCACTATAGAATCATCAATATCGAGCATTCCCTCATATGACCAAGAGAAAATATTAGGATGAGAATGTAACAAATTGGCATGCTATTTAGACTCTTGTAATGAAAGACATTTTCCTATCTTAATTGCTTTTTCAAAAGATTTAGGATCCATTAAAAACATTGAAGTATCCCCCTTAAGGAGAGTACTATGTTCTTCAGGATGAGATATAGAAGTGTTATCATCCACATTAGAAAATGGGTCCTTCTCATCAACACTCATAATAGAATCTCCAAAGTATGCCTATTTATTCAAGCGATACAAGAATAATAATTTATGGTGATAAGAAGGAAATTGAGAGTAGGCACCTAAGAACTCTTATAGCGCTTATTCTAAAGAGAAAAAATCTAAAGGAACTTTTTTGGAGTCTACCTTGTGTTCAATAAATTTAGGATGAACTAATTTAAAAGGAGGCTCAATGAAAATCATGTTGACATTCAACCATGGTTTCCTTTTAGACTTTGTGTGACAGTATCCAATTCCCATATTATGCTTCCGAAGATAAAACTATATGGGGACTTTAATACCTTGTTCACTACATCCACAACCGTTACCTCCATAACTGTGCTTAGATAAAAGATTGAAACTTGGACCATAGGATGTTTTTAATTTTTGGGAAGGAGGATGATCAACGTAAAGAGTGTGATTCCAATAACGAGTATCGTACTCCTCTACAGGGAAATAATCATCCTTCTTAGTAGGAATGCAAACACTATCCTGTTTAATAGAAGCATGATTATCTTCCTCAGTAGAGGCACTATCATCTTGCTTAACAAGAGCACAATCAATTTCCTTAGTGGGAAGAAAATCAACTTTCTTGACAGAGGTGTATGAGTTCATCAAAATATCTACGCAGATAGGGTCTAATTTTTAATCCCTGATAAAAGATTGAATAAAGTCCAAGGACCCCCAATCATCACTGAGACATGCATTCGATTTAAAAGAAATAAAAGGGGTAGACTTAGGATTCATTTCTTTGGGACAATATTCCTTAGAGACATTTGTCTCAAGAGTAGCCTTTAGAACAAGCACTACTAGAGTAGATGTCAACACATTAGAAGATAATGAAGGAATACAAATTTTAAGAGTAGAAGAAACCGAGGCTCGACCAACAGTTGCCAACTCAAAAATGTGTATAGCATCAGGGTCAACCTTGATTATAACTACTTTGTTATTAGCAATAAATTTTATAGAACGATGCAAAGTAGAAGTGACTTCTCCTAAAGCATGAATCTAGGGTCTTCCCAAGAGAATATTATATGGTAATGGTCCTAGTATAATGTATACCAGGGTGGGTATGGTATAATGAGTCCCAATATCAAAGGAAAGATTATTGTGTGTAAGGCTTGATGACCGATGTTATCAAATCCATGATTGTACAAAGAAGAAACGACAAGAAAATATGAATCAATTTTAATTTTAGGCAGTTAGAAATTGATGCTACATATGTTAAGTTCCGAACTAGTATCAACAAGAGCACACCTAATGACAATATTATTAATATTAATTATTATCATTTAAGGATCCACTTGCTTTTGTGCTTATAGAGGTGGGAATTCATGTGGATAGAGATATTTCACGAATCTACACAAATATGAGCCATCAACACTTTAACATCCCTTGACCCAAAAAAAGAAGAAAAGAGGATCTTTTGCAAGGCTTCTTGAAGCATACCTTGGTAAACTGAATTAGTCTAAAGAAAATCCCATAGTGAGATCTTGGTAAGAGTAACACGAAGCTGCTCTACAAGATCATACTCACCAGATGCCTTAACTACAAGTTTAGGTTCTTGAGGGAGACTTGGTTGAGGAGGCGATAAATAAGTAGCTTGATTAAGATTTTGTTGATTCCTTCTAGTATTCTAAGTATGGGATACCACTTTATAAGAGGGAGTCTTATATTTCATAAACCTCATGTAAAGGTCCGACATGTCACTTGTGAATGAGACCCCACGAATAGAATAATTCTTTTAGGAGACGGGCTAGCCAAAGTCACATAAATGATGGGTCTTTTAGGCCTTTGACTGGAAGCCAAGACTACTACATTCAATAACTCTTCAAATTGTGAAGAAGAAGGTTGTGATGAAGAATTTTGTTTATCATAACTACGAATATAAGGATATGCCTCAAATAAATCATCTAGGGCATCATCTAACATATCAAAATATTGTTTAGAAAATGCATTGTCAAAAGCATTAAACTTTAAAAAAAAAGATACGACATGATTTAGTTCACATCAGGTTTAGAAAAAATGTAAGGGAGGGGATTTTCTACTCTCGAGTCTCTAGGACAAAGAAGAGTCTTCAGGGAGTGAATAGCCCTCAATTACCTCAAAGTACAAGCTCAAGTGACAAAGTGTGAAAGGAAGAATATTGCAATAACTTGACCAAACAAAATACTAAGCTAGAATGATAAAACTATAAATTACAAATAACTTATTGAGAATTATGAAATACTAATTACAAATCAGAAAGCTTTAGACTTACAGATTCTACCCCCAAAAGGGAAAAGTTTTGACCAACAGATGATTGCACGCCACGGGGATGCCTACACCTCACATTGTCATCTTTGTCAAAATAGAGGATAAAATTATGAAATCAGTAATATTCAATTCTTTAAAATTGAACATCTACACACATAAAGGATGAGGAAAAATGTTGGGGCTATTTCAGGGCTTGCCTCAATCAAACCCTCTTTTTGTGTTTCCACCTCCACGGACAACCAGATAGATAGAGATAGACAAAATGACATAAAAATGTAATAGATGAGAAGTGTGATAGGAACAAACCTCATTGTGGAGGAGAGCCCCTATCATGAATAGATGAGATAAGTAGACGACACAAAGTAGACAAGAGAGGGTTACCATCAGTTTGTGGCTCCCTTTTGGCTTGATAGATAAGATGTGCTTGCTTCCAAGAGAGCCTTGGTTGTTGATGAGACAAGAATCTGGTAGAGCTTCACTGCAGAGAGCAAGAAAGAAGAGATGTAGAAGATAATAAAGCAAGAGAGCAAGATCAAACAAGAGAGAGTGAGAATGAATGAAATAATGAGTGAAAAGAGGAGTTTTGTGAGGCTACATGGGAAAGAACAACCCTTACAATCGTATTTCTTCCGCAATGACACATGTCATGGGAAAAGGATGTGAGATAACCTCATTTGAAACTCAAAATTTTTGGGGACTCTACCAAGTCACATGAACGTCCTTGTGTCATGCATATTTCCTGCTCAAGCTTTCGCAAGAGATGAGGTGTACAAACTGCTAATGCTTTATCATTATCTCCTATGAAGTTGGAATCATGAAATTCTAACTCATAAGTTTTTTCATTAATGCGATGAGGTGCCATGAATACAACGGGCTAAATGCACAAGTGTGAAATTGCCATGGTGTGCAATTATACAACACTATAGGTGCATTACAATTGAAGCTTAATGATGCCCAAAGAATCCCACCACTAGTTCAAGGCTAGACATACATATAGGACATGCATTAACATTCTTCTAATTACATAATATTTAAGGAATTATTTGTACAAGTAGTCTTAAGGAATCTAGGGTTCCAAGCAAATAGATTGTCTAGTAAACTTATGTAGTTTTTGAGACCAAGGATATGGATCTTGAGATTGAAATTATACATAATTGGGGTGAATGTAGCTTGCATTCAAATACAACACTCAATAGGGTTTATGGTGCTCCAGTCCAACCCATGTATTTCCAATGAGTGTATCTAATAGGGTTGCATTTTTGGAGATTTTATGGAAGCTAAATGAAATATAAAAAAGTTTAATCTAACAACACATAAGAAAGGATCCTTCATTCCAAGCTCAATTATTTTTTATTATTTTTCAAATCATAGAAAAAGAAGGACTAGAATTGGTATATCCTTTATTGCAAGAATATAGGATGAAGATGGACAAGCCACAAAGTTGTGATTTTGAGCATTTAATTAATAAAATTAGGCTTGGAGTAAAGAAGTCCAAATTTTACTACTGATTTGAAAAAGTTAAGGATTTAATAATAAATTGTATCTCTGATGAAGAATTGAAAACAAGAAAAGAGAAATGGTGCACAATTGTTAGGGGTGAAGAGAAAAAGGTCAAAATTTTATCCTAGTTATCGAGGAGCATTAAGGGAGACTGAGGATCCAATTATTATAATACAAACCATGTTGGGTAATATTGATATGCCCACTCTAATAAATATTACATCAAATCCAAGGCAAGTAAGAGAAGTGGCACAATAGGAAGAGGAAGAGGTGGAGCATTCTATGCAACAATTTGAGGTGCCAATAGCATCAAGTGATCCTCAAAAGGAACCCCCAAAGAAACCAAATGGTATTAAACCATTGATTGATTATTCAATGGACTATGTAGATACAAAGGAGGCTGAAGAGAATGCACCAAAATTGAATAAATTAAATCAAGTTCTACGCTCTCCATGTGAAGGGTGTTGATTAATGATGCAACAAAAGATAAAACTCATTGATCTCAAGGTTGGAGGAGATGCAGCTAATGACATTAGAGCCCTTTCTTGCATGTAATTCATATTAGATGACCAATTTATCAAATCTAAAAAATTTAAGGATTTTTTGACAAAAATAAAATATAAAAACTCTTTAGGAAAATGAATAAGGCAAGAGGAGAAGCTTCCCCTTAGGAACTAGAAGAAGTGACAAAGAAAGTTGTAGAAGTTGAATTTCATGTCAACAATATAATACCCAAGGAAGGATAATTTTGCAAGAGAGTGGGTATCTATTGTTTCCAAGTTGGGATATTTATTTGGTCATTTCTCTAGATACAATAAGTAGGAAATACATTGATGAAGACGTGTTTCCTTTTGAAGAGAAAGCAAATGATTTATATTTTGGATAAGGTTTTAGTACAAAGTTTGAGATCTTGAAAATATGGACAATAGCCTCTGAAAAAATAAAGCACAGGGAGCAAGAGACATTAAGGACTTGATAGGGAACCTAATTGTTAGAAATATTGTAGATACAACTACCCCATAGCTATCCTCTTTGGTAGTCAACACTACTTTATTTAGTGAATCACCAACAAAGAAGTAGGCTAACTTTGAAAAGTTATAGAAGGATCACATTAGGTCACTATAAGAGCTCAATAAGGTGTAATCACAACTTCCTCAATATTATAATATTATTTTAGAGCTTGCTACCCCTAAATTAATTTCAATTGATACATTTGAGCATGATAGAGAAACATTCTCTTTAAGAGTAAGAAGTTGAAATAAAAAATGATACAGAGCCAAGAATTATAACAAGAAGATAGAGATGACAGAAAGAAAAAATGGTTATTATTTTGGATTATTTATTAGTCCATATGTTATCATGTATTGTGCATAAATTGAATGATGATGGGAAGGGTACAATAACCTATGAAATGCATTCACCACTTATTTGAAACATGAGGATAAGTTGAAAAAATTCTAAGCACATGGATCCCAAGAGTGTCAACAATAGGAGGATTGCATATGCAAGCTAAGTTTGATCTCAATGCTCCTATTGAACTAGAAAACACTTATGAGGTGATGGTGTTATTAAGTGGTATTTCAACTTAGCATACCAAAATAAAAATACAACTCAAAGGTAGGATGAGTACATTTGAAGCATTGGAAGAGGCACTGATGCCTAAAATACTAGACAACGATGGAGATATCAAGACTTATGATTAATAGAAACACGATTTTGATACTACTTTTCCTTCTTTATGTTCTTCAATTTGTGCAAGCAGGAACCTGATTCAACATTTATAAATAGTAGCTTGGATAAATTGATAAAGATAGAATCAAGTTTAGATAGTTTCCATAAAGAGGCCAAGGCAACTTTAGATGCAAGATATTATGCCCACATTAATAAATTTGCACAAGTATTAAATTTTCAATGGCCTCAAAAAAAGAACATACTACATGGCTAGAGAAATATCAAGGATGAATAGTTTTTTCCTGGTCAGCAGAGGTCAGAATTTTTTTCTTCATTTGTATTTTATGGTAATGATTTGTTTGCAGTAGTTTTTGAATTTTGTCTTTATTAGTAGTTTGAGTTTTTCATTTCTTCAAAAACTTCAATAATAATATTTTTTTTTTGTAAAGAAGGAATCAATTATGTTAATGGGTTGTTACTTGTTTGGTCTCAACATAGATTTGGTATGTCACATGTAAAGTATGTCAAGCGTCAATTTTCTCCTAAATATTTTGTTCTTTTTCTTTTCTATAAAAAGGGAGCTAGTTCTCTCTCAAAGGGTTTTGAGAATTATAATTTTGGGTGGGATGCTTAGTTTGTGATGTGTTTTAGATGTAGTGTCAAAGGTTTGTAAGGAAATATTTATAATTAACAATATATTTTAATAGAGGCTTATATGAATATATGCTCAATATGTCATCCTCTCTAGATAGTAATTCAAGATTTTTTGGGAGTAAAATTTCAAACCTATTCTAAACACCAACATATAGCTTTTTGTTTAAGGAATTGAGTAAATGTCTTCATTAAAATATTGAGGATATTATCATCATAAAAGAATTATTAAGTAGGATCAGATTGTTTTCCTTCAGTAGGTCACATGTTCATAAGGTGTTAATGTTTAATTGACCACCAAAATATGCCTATGAGCATGTATGATTAATCTTTAGGAGATTTTTAAAATATAGGTTTGTTGAATATCTAGAATACTGAGAGGGGGGTGAATCAGTATTGCATAAAACCATTCACATAAAATCCTACTAAGCATCATCATAAATATGACTGAATTACCAGAAGAAGACATGAAATCAAGACAAAGCATCAACACGCATGAACACCAATATTTTTACGTGGAAAACCCAAAATGGGAAAAACAATGGTGAGAATTAGCTCACAATATAATATATCCAGATATAGAATATTATAGGGCTCGCTACCAAGACTCACTGTCCTTGAAAGGCTCACAGCCTGAAGTAGATACAAAATATTTGGGTTACCACCAAGATACAAAATGAAGTGGCTCACTGTCAAAAGCATGAACTGATGAAAAATGCACCTTCCTTGTGTTGGGGTTTAGTTCCGGTGAAACAAAATACTTGAGTAATTCACTCAGCTGCTCATCTATACAATTCACACATATAAATTTTCAATTTTTTCTTCAAGTATCTTTCACATGCGCACATTTTTCTCTCTTTCTCTATCACATCCCACATCCACACACTCTCTAAAATTTATTACATATATATATATATATATCCTAGAGAAACCTCAATTCAAGAACTAACCTTTTTGGCATGGACCTAAGATAGATCCCTTTATTATTCATAGCACACCTCAATATTAACATATATATAATTTGCTTGACCAAAGTTAAGCCAAAACTCCAAACATATGTACACTCCATCAAACGTGCAAAAAAAAAACTTGTTAACACATTGAATTCTCCATTGGATGACATCAAATTGCTTATCTTCAACACCACATTGTATGATAATCAATTATGAGAAAATGCGGAATCTCCCACAACAGTGTGTTGTATGAAAACTCACCGAGGTCTACAAAACAAAATACTGTCATTAATATCTTCCAAATGCCTTCACATATCATCATGAAACTTTGAAGTAGAATACATCTTGTAGGCTCAAACTTGTGTACAAATTCTTGTAATGATATCTTTTACTAAGATAGAATCCATACCAAAAAACCAACGTACAAAGCCAATGTATAAGCATAACATTGTTTCCAACCAACTGGTAACTGTACCTCTCAACCCATACACCCTAGTCGGTTGAAAAAATGTCAGAGGATGTAACTGATGTCAGGAAAAATTGTATTATTAGCTTTTGAGCAGATCATACAAAAATAGGATAGTCCATATCAAAATACCAGGTCGACAGGCATTCATAACCAGAGCAACATAATACTAGAAATCAACAAAATTCCATTATTTGTTGACATCAATGACAACCTATTAGTTTCCAACAAGGTTTGGGAACCAACATATGCTACTATTGCTAGTAAAGCATTTAGCCGAATGCATATAAAACTTATCAATATCACATAATAGCAATTTGAAATTATTAATAATATGTTAATTAATAAATAGAAAATGAAAATGTGTAATAAAAAATGAAAATGATGTTTAAAATTTAAATTCTACAATAGAATAGTGGAAAATAGTAGTATGTTATTTTATTAATTTGTAAATAGAATATTGAAAAATACAATTGCATATCAGGATTCAATGATAGAAACATAAAATATCATCAACAACAGTTTGGATTTTGGAATATGATTAATAAAATATAGTAATAAGTATAAACACTAGTAACTAATAAATCTGTTCCAATTTTCTAATTCATCTCCTTACTCTGACCACGAGATTGATAGCCATCTTGATTCACTCTGCATTCATCTGCTTAACTACATCTCAACATTACCAGTACATGTGATTCATTGTGTCGCTATGGTTTGAAGTGTTGCACAACCCTCTTCTTTCATATATGGACCTTTAGATTGTGAGTTCCATTTCAAAAGGAAAACTTCAAATATCATATCTAGTTATATACATCCTTTAGAAATTTTCCAAATTCTTTTTTATTTTGTTTATCTTTTATTTTAAAAACCCCAATGCACTGAAAACTATCTCATCCTCCATCAACCCAGTACCATGTCAGAAGTTTGAAATATTCCAATATTGAATCACAAAATATTTTTATTTGACTTAAGGTTTCCTAAATATTTGTTATTGATCCCTCTTAGAAGAGACTGTCTATGAGATCAAACTATTCCCTCATAATTGTTGCAGAACAACCTGATTTCTCTATAAGATTATATTGATTTATAATTTATTCTATTTGTTGTCAATTGAATTTTGAACTTTTGGAAAAAAGATTGACTGATCTTTATCCTCCTATGATAATTGGTTGCTTGATGGTTGACCCAATATTGAGGATACACAATAGACACATGAATTCAAGTAATTCATCTTGAAGGAATCATTCTATAATCTCTAAGCAAGGAGATTGTGAAATATTATTTAAAGTAGTACATACAAAATTAATAATATCGTTAAAATATTCCCTTGTAAAAATTACCTCTTTAGTAGAGTGTCTGACTGTGGTAAAATAGTGCATTGGTATCTCAAATCTATATACAAAGACTCATCAACCACTATAAATACTAACAAGATTGTTCACAACTATCATGAACCACTAGCCATTATATTTTGGATTTATAAATGAAGAATCTGATAGATATAAATTATCGAGGGTGATGCATGTCATTTTATGTAGTTTACTATATAAATTGAAATATACATAGTTCTTTATTAGGATTTTTTCACAAGATTGTTCATTTCATCTAGCATGGGGAGAAGACCAAATAGAGTTAAGAGTGTCTCTATATCGCTTAACCTATGTAAGAGATCAAGAGCTTTGTCTATTGTATGACGATGTTCATGCATTACTCCAATTAATAATTGATATTTTGAAAAAAATTGTGGTATCAATATCCTTAAGAACCTTGTGTTATGTGATTATTCTCTTTGCAAAATTTTGAAATTTCTCAAACCATTTGGGACTTTGATAGAAGTATGAGTAGAGCTCACAAACAATATTTTCAACTTTTGATACTACAAGAAGCTTGCTCACAATTTTAAATGCTAAATTTATTCTATGATTTGTACAATGAATAAAAATCATGTATGTTGAAGTAATTTTTAAATTTACACAAAAATCATTCCTACAACCTTGCATTATTGAAGCTTCATTAGCTCCTACACACCAAATTTTTCACAATTTTAAATTCATCCATACCTCCAATTTCATTCAAATATTTCTTAACTAGTTCAAATATATTTTGTGATGTTGGATTCTCCCTCATTTTATAAAAATAGAGTAGATGAGGTTGGGAAATATGTTTTTGTACAATATACACATGCATACATACCCAAGAAGTATTATCTACCATTGCAACTTCATCTAAATATACTGTAATAAATGTTGACTCTTATTTTTTCTTGTAAATCTTATTTTTATACCTCATCAAGACAACTTGCTCATTCCCATCCACTATGTATTGGCCAATGTATATTAGGAAAGTTCTAGAAAACCCAAAAATGATAATAGTTTAGGGTAGTTTGTAATAAGATGCCCTCTGGTCAAAATATGAAAAATAACACAACTAAACAATTTTTTTCCACTTGTGCTCCTATTATCTTTCCAAATTGAGCTTGAATTGAACCTCCAAATCTAGCGAGCTTCATACTTATTTGCATAGATATGCCATATTTAAGGGAATTATTAACAAGAAGACATTTTTTCATCTTATCTCTGATTTTTTTAATTTTTGTCTATGATTTTTTTTCATAAAATTTACTTATATGCTTTTCTATAGTGTCAAGTTTTAGCTGCAACTTCTTGTCCCTTATATATTTCCAACTACAAATATTACACTTGTATTATGTTGGAGGTTCATCTTTGTTTGCATTCTTTACTAGTTTAATGAATGAGTATTTTTACACCTAATCAATTTGAAATTTCCTTGTCAAATCCCACTGATGCCCTATTTTTATTTGGCTTTTCCTTTCCCTTTCCATGCAATACCACCATCACAACATTTTCATCAAATTCAATTAACTCATTTTGGCTACCTTGGGTATGCCTTGAACATCTTCTGTGACATTTTCATTCAAGTCAATTAACTCATTTAGATATTCCTCTAAGGTGTTTCCTTCTTCATTAATATTTGGCGCAAGTGCTGATGTTGAAGCACTATCTAATGGATTGCAAACATTACCAAAGTATGCAATTATGGTTCTGTATTTGGGTAAAAGTACAAAGCTATGTCACACTTTATAAAAGAAACAACCAATGCTGATCCAACTTTTGAACTTGAATTATTAAAAAGGGACATATATGTTTTGAATTTTGAAATGATGTAAACTAGTAAAATGTGTATTTTTTAGTATATTTTGAGTTTATATTTAAAAAAAATTAAAAAATTATTTTTAAATGGTTTTTAATAAATTGACACTATAATTTAGTTGCTGATAAAATGTTGAAAAATGAAGTTTCATGAGAAGTCAATCTTTTTATAGCAAATTTTATTTTTTTCTTTCAAATTTTTTGTGGGTATTTATAACTTGAAACTTTAGTGCATGGATACATTTTTTACAATTTTGATAAATATATATTTTTAAACAAATATTAAAAAGTCTGTGTATTAAAAAACAGTTGTTTCCATTCAATGTCAACTTTTATATTAAATATTTATCTAAAATAGAAAAAAAGTTATATCTTAATATAAATTCTTTTATCTAGTGCATCATTTTTTTAAATTTTTTTTTAATAAGTTTTAGTATTTTTCCTTGGCATGGTAATCAACCTAATATTTTATGTTGATAACCTACTTTTAGTAAAAATAAAAAATAAAATATAAATAGCAATTAAACTATTAAAGTATATATATTTTTGAAAACTAAACTTATTAATCTACAAAAGGATTTTTTATATTTTCAAAAGATGTTATTTACATGAATAGGTGTTATTGAAACCTCAAGTTTTTCAAATAATTTTATTTTTTGGTAAATTGGCCTTAAAGTTGTGCTACATATGAATTTAGCCAACAATTTTTATTGGAAAATTTGTGGAAATATCTAACTTAGCTAGAATGAATCTTACTAAAACATATGTTTAACCAAAATTATTTTTTAGTTAGAAATACTTAAATTTAGTTGTGCTGATAAGTTAGCTGAAAGTGTGACACAAATTTGTACTATTACCCATTTTGATGACCTCCTTTCACCACTTTTAGGAGTTTTACTCTTGTTCCTACTTGACATCTCTCATGAAATAAAATTTGTAAAAAATATCTTCTTGTTTAAGAAAGAATCATAGAATATAGATCCTTAGGCCATCTATGTCCCTACTCAATATCATCTATAAGAATGAAGTAAGAATGACAAAGAGATAAATAATATTATAACGCTATAAATAAATGATCAATTACCTTTAGGTTTTTGTTGATTCGCTGATGTAGCAATTCATGTAGTTGTAACTTGCCTGTGATTTGAATCAAGAGCTCAAAAACCAAACCAAATATGTAAAAATAAATTAGAGTTTCAATTGTATTTATATCAATTCTTAGTGAATTATATAAGATTTTTAAATGGTATAGTAATAACTTGGTGAATCTCGCATGATTATAAAATGATACATGTAAATGTTGGGCAAATTGAACATTGACAAAACACATATGTTGTAATTTTTAAGGTAATTATGGACCTAGGATTATGAACCAAACACTCTTTCTACGTAGTAAATACTTTGAGAATTTCTATAGAAGTAAATAAACATATGCTTAAAAATTAGGGTAGTAAATCTATTTAAATTTCATATAACATTTAAAGTAACAATTATTACTAAATAATCTAAGAGTTGAAAAATGGAGAGTGTGAGTGGGCAAGCGAGCGGGAAAGCATGTAGAGGAGGGAATTTGAATTCCTTGGTGGATGACGAGGAGGAATCTACGGATGAGGATGGAGATTTGGATGTGCCAGGGGTTGGTCTAGTTCCTGCGGATGTGGTTGGCTGGTTTTAGGCTTCTTTTCTTACATTTTTGGCCAAGCTTGGAGTTGTTGGTGGTGCATTTATTTGTGCCTTTTCTCCCTGTCCTGGAATTGGGCTAGAGAAGAATGGCCCTTTCTAATTTTCTGGGCTTCTTTCCGTGTTGGAGGACTCTTGGCTTGCAACTTGGAGCTAGAGTTTGGGTTCCCTGGTTTTGTCTCCTGCTGGCGGGGGAGTGTTTTTCACCGTGAGTGTTGTGCTTGTTGTGGCTTGCATTGGGTGGAGAGGATTGAGGTTTTCTCTTCCTGTCTCTATTACTGAGGTCGTGGGGAATGGTTTGGACTGCTACCCACTTCTTCTCATGTGGTGCCCTCTTCTATTCAGACCTTGCTCCGTTGGGGCTCCTTTGTGGGAGATTTCTTCTATAGTGGCTCTGGCTCTGGGTTTCTCGATGGTTCTCTTTGGTTGCCCCTGTGACTTGCAATATTTGATTGCTTCTTGCTGGGTTGGAGTTGTTGGGGCCTCTATGGAGACTTTTGTTTTCTGGTTGGACTTTGGATCCTTTGTTGGTGCTAGGCTAGAGTATTTTTGGTGGGATGGGCTACTTCTAATGTTCCTCTTGATTTACCAGTTGTGACTTGTGGTATTTTGGAGTGAGATGATCCCTTCTTGGATTTTGCTGCCTTTGTTCTAAAGTAGAATGGCTTGAAAAAGTTTTCACTAATGGAGTTGTCCTTGGATGCTCTGGTTTCTCTGGTTTCCTCTTTTTTGATGTAGGTTGGATGGATTTCTAAGTTTATCTCTAAGTCTCAACGTGTTGAGCCCCCGCTTATGGCTCAATGGTTTAATTTTGAGGCTTGTTGTTTGTGGTGGTTGGTCTCTTACCAGGTTTTTCCAAAGGGTGGTATGCCTGCTTGTTCTTCTATTGCACTTTCCTTCTTCTTGGATCTTATGGAGGTGGATTCAACTCCTATGGAGGTGGAGTGGGGAGGTGATTGTTTCTGGCTTCCTTGGCTGATGATCCTTTTGAGGTGGACGCTTCTCCTAGGGAGGTGGAGGTTGAGGGTGCTGGAGTTTTCAAGCAGAAGTGGACCTCATGGTCATGACATCCTCTCCATTAGAGGGGAGCTCCCTCCTTTTGAGGTGGTTGTGGAGTTGACTTCCTGGTTCAAAAATTGGCTTTGTATCCAGTGGTTCGTTGTGCTCTCTAACTCCCCAATTGAGGTGGGGATTTTGGTGTTGAGGAAATTTTTGCTTAGGGGTTTGATGGTGTCTTACACCATTAAGCAGGTTATCCTTCTTGGCTCAGTGGTGTCATCCATGAGTGGCTGGTTTGCTGATGCCTAGAAGATGCAAGTGGTTTCTTTGGCTATCTAAAAGGGTTTATGGTCTTGGTTAAAACCAGGTTGTTGAAGGCTTTCAGGCCCTTTCTTATTTGTAAGGTGCAACGTGTGTAGTCATGTTAATATTTTAGAGTCTGTTGTTGGTTTATGGGCTATTTTATTTGCAACTTGCTTTTCTTTATAGGTTGGTAGTTCCCTTCAAATCTGTCTTGTACTGGGTTTTGGGCCGCATCAAAACCCATTTTTAACCCCTAATCAAAAACTTTCATATAACATTTAATGAACATGATTAATATATAAATGACTTATACAACTTTTAAATTTGAAATATATTAAATGCAACTTGAAAAATAAGATAAAATTTTCATTTACAATTCATATGTGAAATGCATTTCAAGTATACAAGTTTATAATATACAATAAGTGATATAAAATTTCCTATATCTAGAAATCTTCTTCTATCTCACAAACCTTAGCGTTATCGTCTTCAAGAGGGATAGCATCGCCTAGGTGCTTTACCTCCAACCATAGACCAATGGTCCCTCACACACCTTCCAACTAGAAGTGGCCCTACCTTTCATGAAGAGTATAGAAAAAGGAACCAACAAATACATGTCATCTGAGTCCTAGTGTTGTGTCCTACATAACCCAATCGACCATACAACTATAGACAACCTCTAACTAAGTATGACCAATTTGAATGGACTATGCAATCTGGAACACTGTGAATTGAGTAATGCAAGCAAATGTTTTTGCATTACTTTGACCAAAGTTTTGAAATAAAATAAACACTTCCATAGGAAATGTAGTCATAAGTTCACACACCTCTAACTCGACTTGGAAACAAATTTTCACCTAAGGTTTAGCACATGGTTGACTTATTTGACTGTTTGTCTAACTTTCCTTAAAGATTTAAATCATAAATGTATGAAGTTTACTATGGTCCTTAAATGACTAAGGTCGTGGAAACATTTTCCTAACAATGAACACCCGTGTTACGTACTCGCAACATCTCAGAACTTGGCTACTGCCACTTGTTCATGAGTTTTTGCATTCATTTCTAAGAGTAAAATACTGTCCTATTTTCATGGATAATACTTTTTTAGATTTTTCTTACAAGTTCTAGTGTTTTTAAGCAATAACACTTACTCAAGACACCTTGTATTTCTCATAAATTCTAGTTAATTTGAAATATAAGTAAAAAAGGTATTATTCACCAATAAGAAAATAACTTCTTTCTTTAATATCTCTGATTTTTCTATGTTTCCCTCTTAGTTCTTTGTACAAAAACACATTTAATAACATTGTTATATATACAATATATGTTGCTAAATTATTTCAAAAGCATAAGCATGTTTTTATGGTGTTTAAAATATTTCAACAATTCTAATAATAAATCTGATTTATTTCAATCAACATATCATAATAAGCTTCAAGCTTATCATACCAATTTATAAATATATACTACAAATTATTCTTTGTAGTCTATATATACATATATATTTATATATAAATAACTAATATATGTATTTATCTAATTGTAATTTTTATTTTCCTAAGAAGAATAGAATAATTATTTTATTTTATCACAGTAGGGTAACATGTTTCTTCTTTGTTATCCATTTCTAGTAAATGAAGAATTAAAACATATGAGTATAGGTATAAATTTAGTCGCATCATTTTATATGCACATATTTACATTCCTTATATATTATTTTGTTGGAAAAGGGATCCTAGATCTAATGGATAGATTACTAAAATCAAACCTTTTCCAAAAACATTAGGAATTTAGATTGACAAGGGTATACGATTGACTTACAACCTAAAAGGTGAATCAATCAACCTTGGATCTAGAATTATTTGGATGTGTGTTTTGTATTTTTGATGCAATGCAATGATGCAACTAGTTAAACTATGAAAATGCAGTGTTCTGAGATGAACCATGGAAAATTGGAAACGAACAAATAAATTTGAGTTCCAAAAATGAGGAGAGTAGGCACAGAGGCACCTAACCTATAAATTTGAGGCAAATCTTGCTAGTCTAGGGCATAGAGTGCCCTATAAAAAACCCTAATTTTGATAAGGCTTTTACATTCCTAAGGTGCTTGGTCTATAGTCTCCATCTTTTGGATTTGGTTGTTGGATCTTCATCTATTACCGAGATAATGTAGATTTTGTATCTTGTCGACTTTTAGGCTAATGATGCATGAATGAGAAAATTGTCTTCAATCTTCCTCCACTTCTATTTAGATTTATAACTTGCACACATAAAGAGAGGGGAATGGTTGTGCCATATAGGGTCTTGCCTCAATCAAACCCTGTGTTGATATTTCTACCTCCACAATAGTAATGTTGATGATAAAAATAGAGCATATCCTTATGAGGGATAGAGGTTAGATGATAAATAAGTAGTGAATTAACAACTTGTTGCAACTCACCACTCAAATATGATTTCCTTGATGGACTAAAGTTATGCACATCACCTTCAAGGACAAATTGCAACTTGAATTGATTTGATTTAAAGACCTACAAGTGTTAGTACTAAAAAACAAAATGCATACAAAAACATGAACTCACATAAAACTTGACATGATGCTTGGATGATGAAATGTTACAATAATTCTGCAATTTTTTCTCTTGATCACTCTTGAATTGTTTTTTGGTCAATAGATTTCTCAATATATTTTTTATTAATTACAATTGTGAAAATACTATGTATTTATATGCAACTCTTCTAATTTACCAAAAAATAAATCCTGATAATCGACAATTAAAATTTGAATTTCAAATAATAAATTATCGACAATGACATATTTAAATTTGGAGCCAAATTAGGAAGTTTAGGGCACAAGATGCCTTAGAACAAATCCCACCTTTTTGGGGATCCAAAGTGTCATGGGAAAATATTTAATGCATACTTTGATCTTGCATATTTGATTTTCCAATAAATGTTTAAAATGGGCCCCAAAGTGCATAACTTGGGAAATTAGGTGCATAACTAGGTCCAAGCACATAGGAGGGAGAAAAATCTAGTGTGAAATTGTCAAGGAAGATAATTAATGATGCTACATTTAGCCCCCACTTTAGTGAGAGTATGAACTCATGCTTAGACTCACACTAAAGTAAGAATATGTCAAGAGGGGTTCGATTATCTGTATATTGAAGAGATAGTATGATGATGAATCTAGGGAGAATGCATCAGCCTCCACGATTCAAGATCCTGTGGAAAGACAACATGAGGAAAAAGGAACACACATATGAAGTGAAATGTAGAATGGTAAACATGAAGTATACACAATGGAGACACATAACATAATATAATGTAAGCATAACATAAAAACCAAATAAAACATAAACATAGTACTGACACGATACAAACACACAACACACAATAATCATAAAACAAAACATAAGGTTAGTACTAAAAAGATTCGATTCAGGAAGGTAAAGAGACCTCAGTCTTAAATTTGTCTCAAATACCAAGCCTTATCCATCAAATTTATGTTATACAAAGATGGTGATCTCATAAGGATGTTAAATCACTCATGAGCTACATAGATCTACTAGCTAACAAGTTGCATTATGCTAGGGGTCTATGTAACATGATGGGTTCTACAAGGATAGCAAGATGCGTTATGCTAAGATACTCATGAAACACATGGATCCATTGACAAGCAAGTTGTGTTATGCTAGGTGGCCATGTTAAAAATGCTCTAAACTCATAGACTATAAAACTTAATTATACTAGGACTATGCAAACCACACTTCAGGGAGTGCACAAAAATCACCTCATGGGGTGCACAAAATTTAACATCACAAGGGAAAAAAATGCTTAATGTCACAGGGGACAAATTGGTAACCATGCCTCAAGGGGTGTTATAAGAACACCACTACTAAAGGGGTATGTCAATAATTCAAATATCACAAGACGTGTATGGAATGGATAGGGGTAATATGCCCCCCTTAAAATGTCAACATACTTGCTATGCTGGTATTTTAAGGAAGAAAAAGGGGAAGAGGGGATCCTTAAGAAGAGTGCATGCCTCCCAACATGAGTCATCCTTTCCCCTCAAGTGTAAAAGGAAAAGACAACCATGCAAGAGACTCTCATGTTGCTTCCATGGAAAATATGGTTTCACTTAAGATTGTACCACCATAAAGCTACAAATTCTACATAGTGAGGAGCAACACCATAGAAGAAAGATAATTTATCTTAGAAGGATTAGGTGCATCAACACATGGGAGAGGACCACAATCACTAAGTTGTTTTATTTTACTACTCAAGGCCTAAAATTCATTAGTGGAATGACCATACACTTGATGATATGTACAAAATGAGTTATTGCTATTAAATTTATTATGTGTTGGAGGAGGAAGAGTAATCAAGTGGGCTTTGAGAAGCCTCAAAAAAATATGTTCTTGCTTTGATATAGGATAAGTAGTAGGATACATTCTTTTCTCTTGGGAATAAAAGATTTCTCACTTACCACAAGAAGTCATAAATGCAATAAATGATTGAGCATTAGATGAAGATGGGGACGAAGGTTGGAAACCTAAACCCTTTTTAGAAAAGTACTTGGCATAGACTTTACTTGATCCTTATTGTTTTGTTCTATGTTTTTATTAAACATACTTTTTGAAAGAATTTTATATCCAAGCCCATAACACTTTTCCAACTCAGATGAAGAAGCCTTATCTAAATTCTCATGAGAATAATTGATTCTCTTGCAAGAACACAAATCATTTTAAAAGTTTTTTAAAGTTAGGCATCATAAACACACAAGGGACAAAAGTTAAAGATCCCCCATCTCCATCATGAGGTGATGTTTTTGGATTTATTGATGTAGAACAAGATTGAGCAAATGAAACACAAGAATCCTTAGGTTTAGATTGTGAGATTTTGTATTCTCCTACAAAGGAGGGTGTAAAATATAATGAACCCCAATCATCATCAAAGATTTTTGTTATAGATGAATAACAGTCATGATTATCTTCAATATGTATAGATTCTACCTTTAAAGTTGGGATCAAAGTATTGAGAGATTTGGAAGTGTTATGTTTCGCTTCAACTTATGAATTATAACTTTTTTCATCTTCTTTTTCCATATATTGTTATTGTATTCATACTCCATCTCATGATTAGATGGGACCCCCTTCATGGTGTGAATCCATGGTCTACCTAGGAGAAGATATATGAAAGAGGTCCCGACATGATATGGACATGTGTAGCTAAAATCACGGGTCCTACCTTAATGGGTAACGTTATCATCCTCAATGGTTGTTTACTAACATTGTTAAAGCCACGAATAGAAAGATCATTAGGTTCTATGATATTCTTATCCACACCAATTTTATCTAGAAGATCAATTCTACAAACATTAAGACCTGATCCATTATCTATGAGGGTACGCCTAACCCCAAATTTATTAATATTCACCATTATCATTAAAGCTTCATGTTTGTGTTGGATCTCAAGTGAGGGTAATTCATGTTGAGGGAATGCAATACCCAACTTTGTCTCTTGCATACAATCAAACAAGGTGGCTACATCATTCAGTTTGATAGAAGTTGAGACATCGATCTTCTACAAAGCCTCTTGGAGCATCCCATGGTATGTAGGTGATGTTTGAATCAAGTCCCAAAGTATTTTTGTGGAGTATTACAGAGTTTCTCAACAAGATCATATTCTATACCACTACACTGAGGAAGGCTAGGCAAGGATGAAAGATATGGTTGAGGTAATGTGATGGATGTTTTTGTTTATTTTGGTTGCTTATTATTTTTGGTGTTATATGTGTGAGAAAATACATGATAACTTGGTTGCTTCCACACATCTTGTTGTGCATGATTACTAGTAAGTTTTTTTTCAAAGTTTAGGATACGGCCATAAGATTTTGGAGGTCCTATGATATGGGGTGATTTAGGAGGTCCTATAATGAGAGGTGATTTAGGAGGTTCAATAATTAGAGGTGATCTAATAGTCAATTGTGCATTCATAACCTCAATTGAGTTAACTACTTGTTGATGATATTCTATCGATGGGGGATCTAATGTCACTTTAGCATATTCATCTATGTAATCAATCTTACTATATTTTAAAATAAAAGTATTAAAGATTTCATATTATTGTGCCACAATATCTTCCCAAGTAAAAGAGGTATTGGGAGAGAAAAAAAAGACTCTCATGACACTCAATAATTGAATCGTCTTGGAGCATCCTATGGTATGTAGGTAATGTTTGAATCAAGTCCCAAAGGGAAATTTTTGTTGGAGTATTACGAAGTTTCTCAACAAGATCATATTCTTTACCACTATGCTGAGGAAGGCTAGGTGAGGATGAAAAATATGGTTAAGGTAATGGGATGGATTTTTGTGTTTTTTTTGGTTGCTTATTATTTCTAGTATTATATGTGTGAGAAAATCCATGATAACTTGGTTGCTTCAATGCATCTTGTTGTGCATGATCACTAGTGAGTTGTTTTGCAAATTTTAGGATATGGCCATAGCATTTTGGAGGTCCTATGATGAGGGGTGATTTAGGAGGTCCAATTATTAGAGGAGATCTAGTAGTCAATTGTGTGTTCATAACCTCAATTAAGTTAACTACTTCTTGACGATCTTCTATCGATGGAGGATCTAATGTCACTTTAGCATATTTATCTATGCAATCCATCTTACTATCTTTTGAAAAAAAAGTCAAATATTTCATATTATTGTGACACAATATCTTCCCAAGTAAAAAAGTTATTGAGAGAAACAAAAAAGATTCTCATGACACTCAATGATTGAATCCTTTGACATCAAGATACCTTCTTCACAATTAGGGGAGATGTTGGGAGATAAATTAAGATTAGGTAAAGTGATATTTTTTAAATGTGTCAATGATGGGGCGGGGGGCCTAGCTTGATTGGCTAAAGCATTCTGTTGTGGGAAAGAGGTCACAAGGTCTAGTCTCCCCCCAAACCAGTAGTACCAGAGGGCGTGTCGCACCAATGCCATTGGCCACGTGTGAAAGAAATTTTACTGGGCGCACTACAGTTTATAGGGGGGATGGATACCCAACCGATTCCTACAGTCTAAAAAAAAAGTAAAAAAGTAAAAATAAATGTGTCAATGATTTCATTCTTGTGCACCATAATATCCTCCCAAGTAGGAGAGATATTGGGAAGGAACCCAATATGTTTCTCATGATTCTCAATGATTATATCCTATTGCACCAAGATCTCTCATAAATATGAGAGATATTGGGAGAAGAGCTAACATGATTGTCAATGTTTTCATTTTGTTTCCTTAGATTGTTCTCATAGGTAGAAAAAATATAGTTATACAAGCCATGTGTTGCCATATAAAAACCACATCTTTGAAAAGGAAACATGTTATTTTACCGATGGATCAAATGAGTGATGCATAGAAAAATAGATAGGTTTATAAAATAGAATTCTAGAATAGGTACTAGATTTGAACATAGAACACTATCAAGTATTTTTATAGAAACTTTTAGCCCAAACTAACTGGATAGGGGCGTAGGGTTCCCTAGACCAGGAATTTTTTTTTTATAAAATTCAAAACTTGGGAATCATCTACAGTGTCTAAGGGTCATATGTCCTAGAGGTTCAGGTATGGAAGTGAACATATTTCTAGAAATGCACCAAAACCTAATTTTTCTATATGAATAACATACATGCAAGTAATTTTGGATATTGTTTAGAGTAATTGAATATTTTTGGAAAAGATAATTTTCAAAATTTAAATACTATAAATTGATTGTTTTTTTCCAAACTATACAAAAAATCAAATACTTTTTGATCTTTTGAAATAAAAATACTATGCAATTTTGTCACTTTTTCAATATTTTTCACCAAAATATGCATGCATAAATGATAAAATAATTTTTTAATTAATTTGGTCAATAAAATGACTCAAATCTAAGCCCTAAATACATAAAATCAATATGAAAATTTATGAAATTTTTTCCAAATTTTTTTTCAAATTTTTATGAAGAAAAAATAATGAAAATGGATAGCTTTTTTAAAAAAATACAAATTATCAAAAAGGTTTTAAAATAAATTCAATTTTTAAATTTTATGCACTGAAAAATTAGAAAAAATTATAGGTGTAAGATATGTCGGGTTCACCAAAATGTTTTGTTGAAAGGGGGATCCTAGATATAATCGCTAGATCACTAAAATCAAACCTTTTCCAAAAACATTAGGAATTTAGATTGGCAAGGGTATGAGATTGACTTACGACCTGAAAGGTAAATCAATCAACCCTAGATCTAGAATTCTTTGGATGCGTGTAAATTGGATTTTTGATGAAATGTAATGATGCAACTAGTTAAACTATGAAGATACAGTGTTCTGAGATAAATTATGACAAACTAGGAACATATAGATAAATTTGAGTTCCAAAAATGAGGAGAGTAGATATAGAGGTACTTGACCTATAAATTTAAGGTAAATCTTATTGATCTAGGGTGCAAGGAACCCTAGTCTAAAACCCTAATTTTAAAAAAGTATTTTGCAGTCCTAAGGTGCATGGTTTGTAGTCTTTGTATTTCGAATTTGGTTGTCAGATCTTCGTCTATTACTGAGATAATGTAGATTTCATATCTTGTCGACTTATAGGGAAAATTGTCTTCAATCTTCCTCCACTTCTCTTCAGATTTGTAACCTAAACACATAAAGAGAGGGGAAGGGTTGTGCCAGATAAGGGCTTGTCTCAATCAAACCTCGTTTTGGTATTTATACCAAAACAATAGCAATTTTGATGATAAAAATAGAGCATATCATTATGAGGGATAGATGATAAATGATAAATAAGTAGTGAATTAATAACTTGTTGCACCTCACCACTTAGATCTAATTTCCTTGATGGATTAAAGTCATGCTCATCACCTTCAAGGATCAATTGCAACTTGACTTGATTTGATATGAAGACCTGTAAGTGTAAGTACTCAAAAAAAAATGCATATAAAAATATGAACAAACTCACATAAAACTTGACATGATGCTTGAATGATGAAATGTTGCAATAATTTTGCAAATTCTACTCTTGTCTACTCTTGAATTGATTTTTGCTCAATAGATTTTCCAATATATTTTTTATTAATTAAAATTGTAAAAATACTATTTTAATTGCCAGTAACCACTTTTCCTCTATGTTGGCATTCATTATATTTTATTTAGCCAGGAACGCTACCTACGTCAGAGGCTTTAGCCTCACATAGATAATTAAAATAGTTAGACTTAATTACTTACCATTATGTGCCTTTATGGGTATGTATAATTGTCTTTAAACAGTCATGACTCTTTCACAGGTCGTTGATATTTATACCACTTAATAATATCATATGTATATTATATATGTTCATACATATATATGTATATATATACATACATACATACATACATACATACATATATATATATATATATATGTATATATACTATTTTTTTAAAAGTATTTAAATAATAGTTACTTACCCGAACTGGATACTTAAACCTTTGTGATTGTGTGTGTTCGACTCATTTGGCATTAATTCATTTATATTCCCATGTCTATACTCCTCTATCTAGTGGTACTCTCCCTCTCCCTCCATGAGGGTAAGAATCTGATCTTGCATTTCACTTAGTAAACCAATAGCATAGTTAGTCCATTATTAGTCACAACATCGTAATCTAGATTAAGTAATAATAATCATTAAAATTGAAACACATTGCATTGCATTATAATTTCATCAAAATATCAAATGACATATAATCATCTACTGATGTCAAAAACACATTTTTAACGTAAAAGTTAAAGTAATTTACAAATCAAAATTTGGGGTGTAACAAATTAGCATGGAGTTATAATAGTATTGGTGAAATGAGTCCTCATACATAGTTAAGTTTTAGTGTTATTAATATAATGGGCCCCGACATGTAGTGAACTTTTGATGTTATTGGTGAAATGGGTCCTCATACACAATGAACTTTTAACGGTATTGGGGAATATGTGGTTGAATTAATATGTACATCCAAGATTATAGGAGAAAACATTAATTAAACCATTGGAAACACATAGTTTGTTATGATGAAATTATTAATTACATATGCCTCATAAAATAAATTTATACAAAATTGAAAAACATTGGACCAACAATTCATAAAATCAAAGCTATTTGGCCCACCTCGTTGGTTGCAATGTATTCACCAATTTCAAATTGGCCATATGAACTATTCACCAATTGGCAAAAAACCACCAATAAAAAAATCCTTGATTAGAAGCGAATGAAGGGTTGGTTGGTGGGTGAGAGGTATCATTAGTAGAAGTCATGAGATTGCCAATTTTATGAAGAATAAGGCCCATGGTACAAGTTGACATGGCTATAACCATAAATATATTTTCATATCATTATCAAAATATCGTAGATGAAAGTTACACATTTAATTTTTTCTTAGGTGAATGTGTCACAAAATTGGGGTTTGAAATTTTGAGCCCTTATGGAAAGATTGGAAATGGTATCTAAATACACCATTTCATAGATATAGACCTTGCAAGGGATATTTATGGCTTATGCCTTATCTCCCTATGGTGGGTCAATCAAATATTCATGACCATCTCTAGTCCTCTTTGGGTACTTAGTACTATAGATTTTAGATTGTTTGGTCAACTATTCTCGAGCCCATGTTGGGTCATATTCTAGTACATTCTTTATCAAGGTCTTTTACTTGATTCTCATGTATCTCATTTGGAACTTCTTAGTGCCTATTGTCCATTTTGTGAGCAATATGATATTGCCAAGTACCTTTTTTGGTTATGAACTAGAGCCAAGGAGGCTTGGGATTAGATCCATGATTCTTTCAAGACTTTTAGGCCCAACCCCTTCTCTTGACATATCATTATATTAGAATATTGGCCTTACCTCTCATTCAAATTTACCCAACTTTGGCAGAATTCTAGGGTGGGAATTCTCTTTAGCATTTGGAAAGATAGAAACTTTACTTTATTTATGAGATGTATTTTTTTTTATTCTTTTCTCATTGTATCATAAAATAATCTTTTTTAGATATTTAAAAAGATAAATAATTGAGATTTTTTTGGTAAAAATTCGTTGAAATCCTCTTAGATAGTATTGTCCTCTATATATTGGTCCCACTGGACCTTGCACTGAGTAACCTTTCTATTATGCAAGTAAAGGTTGCATACTTCGGGCACCTTGAGAGGTTCAATCATTACTACTCCTGAATCCTATACCCATAGGGTATTCCAGTCAAGTATATGATTAATACATGTTATTTACTTCTTAAGATATGAAACATGAAACATATTATGCATCTAGGAAAGAGATGGAGGGAGAGAAAATTTATAGGCAATTGGGTTAATCACTCCGAGAACATCGAAGGGACCCACAAATCTAGGGCTAGTTTGGAGGACTTCCCAAACTTTAAGGATTTTTTTGAGATTTGACCCTAAAAATAAATTTTTATCCCACTGAGGATTGTCTCGATGTACACTTAACATCAACATAACTTTTATGTCTATCATTTGCTTTCACCAATATTTTCTTGATCAACTTGATCTTCTCCATTTCTGATAAAATTTTTGATCCAAGGCTAATCCTATCTTCTAGCTTATCCTATCTTATAGGAGTTCAAAACTTTCTTTCGTATAATGCTTCAAATGGAGCCATCTTTATTGCGAAATGATAAGAATTGTTGTATGTAAATTCCACAAGTGGAAGATAGTCCTCCCACATGTATTGCACAATACATCCTCAAAAAATCTTTAAGAACTTGGTTTACCTTTTCTTGACCATCTATCTTAGGGTGATAAGATGATCTTATATTGAGCTAAGTTCCAAGTGAAGAAAACAAGGTTTGCCAATGATATGTGCACATCCCTATCTAAGATGATCTTCTCTAGAACCCCATGCAATCTAAATACTTCTTGGAAAAACTTATGAGATATTACTGGTGATCCATCCGTTAGATTACCAAGTATAAAATGAGCTACCTTGGTGAATCTATCCACCATGAATAGAATAACATTGTGTATATTTTGAGACATAGGAAGACATTACACAAAATCCATACTAATGATTTTCCACTTCCACTCTGGAATTTCATGAGGATACAAAAGTCTTGTTGGGTTATGATGTTCAGTCTTTACCCTTTGGCATTCTAGATATCCTGGTACAAATCTTATAGGATCACTCTTCATTCCTTTCCAAAAATAAAGTGGTTTTACATCATCTAAGAGTTTTGTTACTCCTGTGTGTCTTGAATATGGTGTGTAATGAACCTCTTTGGCACACAAGATTGCTTAACTCCTCAGATTTTGGAACACACATTCTTCCCTCAAACCTTAAAAGTCCATCTGGTTCAAAATAGAACCCATCATATCTCGAATCTTAAGGATTAACTGAGAGAGCTTTCTTAACTTTCTATAATACTCATCTCCCACAGACTTTTGTAATACCTAGTATTTAAAACTTGAATGAATAGAGACCATTGAGGAAATGTGTCTCCTCTCACTCAAAGCATCTGCTACTCGATTTTATTTTCCTTTGATATAACTTATCTCAAAGTCATAGTCGGATATCAACTTTAACCACCTTCTTTGTCAAGCATTAAGATGTGGTTGAGAGAATACTTAAGACCCTGATGATCTTGTTAGAAATATTGCATCATTTTTAAGATGCATATAATAACTATTTCTAGGTTTGTTAAAGTTTATTTAACAACCTATTATATTAGTGGTACAAATGTTGAGTCGTTAAAACAAATTAACATAATAAGAAAAGTAATTCAAGAAATTTCCTATAAAATAGGATTCAAGGATCCTATGAATATGTATGAGATTTATTAAGAAAAAATGAGATGAAGCACGTACTATTTTGTCCAATATCATTGTAGCTTTTGTATGTCTCTGCCCATATTTTTAATATGGTATCAAAGCAGGTCATCATAGTTTTAGGAATACTCACTCAATTTTTTGCTCGAATCTCGCAGAAGCAATTGCCAATCGTGAATCCCACGCTGGACAATATACCTTGAAACTCACTTCGAAGGCTTGGAGTGCTTGTGCCTTTGGATCGGTGTAAGTATGAACTCTCAAGAAAGTTTTTGGGAATAAGTATGAGGAACCCGATACCATACATTCCACCAGGGTGTGGAAACTACAGCTATTCAGCTCTCTCCTTTTGGATCTGACTCTCGGTGAGCAATAAGAAGCCAATAGAATCTGAGTCTGCATACCTTGGTTAAATGAATCAACCCCAATCAATGTCTTTATTGTTTTGATTGGAGATTGGAAGCAAGCGAGCTCTTAGGATGGGAGGATAGGATTGGTTGAAGACACCCCACTTATATCTATCGAGCTTTTGAAGCAATCCTTTAATAGGTAGGGTCAAATGAAGTCAATAGTCAAGTCATTTATGATTCCATAAAAAAATGGGCTTTAGTTTATAGTTTATTTTGGTCTTAGCAAAAACTTTCATTTGGCTTATTTTGTTGAGTTATATAGTTGGGCATTAGTGTTATCTTACCATTTTTTGAGTGCTAGATAAAGTTAAAAAAACATAATTAGTACTCATTAAGATAGTGTTTTAGTTTTGTTGTTTGGTCTAATATTATATTGTATTTTGTCAAAGTCAAGTTGTATCAGTTTGTTTAGAATAGAGTCTATTCTCATGAGTCACTAATTGTTATGTCATCAAAAGTATGTCAGTCAAAATTCTAAAGTGTCAAAAAATAAAATAAAATAAAAAAATTGCATCAATTGTAACTGGACGCATTATCGCTTATATGCAACGTCCATCTTGAGGGGGGCATTCTAAAAACTAAGCCTAAAAAAAAAAATCTAATTAAGTAGCAAACCTAATGGAGGACAGAGGCACAAGAGGCTGGAGGACATTCAACGACCTCTCGTCAATCACTAGTGATGGGGCCGTGAAATTGCATTAGTGACAAAACTATTTGTACCAAAATAACTAAAGCCAAGATCAGTTTCTAGGTGGAAGCGACAACTATCCCATATAATTTGTGATTAGAGTGGCAATGATCTATAATGGTGGTTGCATACGCGGCAATGAGGGCTTGGTATTAAAGCTTTTGTTGTAAGTGATTGGATGTGTTTGTCCCTAATCACTATTTTTGGTTGTTTGTGAGTGGATGTGTTTGTCCCCATTCACAAGTTGATGCAAACGATTGTACACATGTTTATCCCCAATCACAAGAGTTGGTGATTATGATTGGATGTGTGTGTCCCCAATCATAATTATTGTGAGCAGAAGTGTATGTCCCTATTCATGATCTTGTTTTTTGGATAGATGTGTTTGTCCCTAGATCCAAATTTGATGTAAGACCTTGGATAGATGTGTTAGTACCTATGATTGGTTCTATGGATAGAAGTGTTTGTACCTATCCTTGGATGAAGGTATACTGAGCATAGTGAGGCTAGTTTTCACAAGTAGATGTGTGTGTCCCTACTCATACCTTATGATGAACTACTAAATGTGGTAATAAATATTATTGGTCCACAATCCCCATTTGGTGAATGATGCAATATGGGGGGGTGCTGGAAATATTGCATCATTTATAAGATGCATATAATAACTATTTCTAAGTTTGTTAAAGTTTATTTAATAACCTATTATATTAGTGGTACGAATGTTGAGTTGTTAAGAGAACTTAACATAATAAGTAAAGTAGTTTATAACTTGGAAGCTTCCTATAAAATAGGATTCATGGATCCTATAAACATGTATGAGATTTATTGAGAAAAAATGAGATGAAGCACATACTATCTTGTGAAATATCATTTGTAGCTTATATATGTCTCTACCCATATTTTTAATAGATCTGGCCTAAGCTCAAAAGGATTTCCTAATAAATAATATTGCCATATTTACAAAGCATGAAAAATCACCACCAATTCAAGATCATGAGGAGCATAATTTTGCTCATATGTCTTTAACTTTGTTGAATCATAGGCTATAACTAGCCCTTCTTGCATTAGTACTCCACAAATTCCTTCCCTTGAAGCATCAGATACTAAAAACTGGCCTTCTAGATCAAGAACTTTCAATCTATGAGTTATAGTCAAATTCTCTTTTAGTTGATTGAATGCCTCTTGGCATTTTTCTTACCAATCAAAGAATTTTCCTTTTCTCTACAGAGAAGTGATAGGGTGGAAAATATTAGAAAATTTTGACACAAATTTAATTTAGTATAGATTGCTAATCCCATAAAACTATGCACTTCATGCATATTTTCAATGTTGGCCATTCAAGAACGGCTTTGATCTTTGACGAATCAACTACAATTCCTTATGTTGAAATTACATGACCCAAATACTATACTTCTTTATAAAAGAATGTACATTTAGAGAACTTTCCATACAACTTGTGTTCCCTCAAACATTGTAGAATAAATTGCAGGTGATGGAAATGTTCCTCGTCATTCTTAGAATATATAAGAATTTCATCTAGAAATACCAAAATAAATTTATCTAGACAATCTCTGAAAACATTGTTCATCAACTTCATGAATACTGCTAGGGAATTCGTCAGACCAAAAGGTAAAACTGTGAATTCATAGTGCCCATACCTTGTTCTAAAGGTTGTTTTGTGAATATCTTCATCCTTTAGCCTTAATTGATGATATCCAAATCATAAATTGATCTTTGAAAATACTGTTGCTCCATACATCTAATAAAAAAGATCATCGATTCATGGTAAAGGATACTTATTCTTTATTGTTTCTTTGTTAAGCATATAGGTTCCATCCTTATTTTTGACAAATATTACTAGTGCTTCCCGAGGTGAAACACTGGGTCTAATCAATCCTTTAGACAATAGTTCTTGCAAATGGACCTTTAGTTCCATCAAATCCATAGTGGTCATACGATATGGTGCTTTTGAAATGGTTCTAAACTAGGAATTATATCAATGGAGAAATCAAAATCCCTTTTCGAGGGTAATATAGGGAGTTCATTTGGAAAAAAATCTTGAATATATTGAAGAAAAGGGTAGTTTTCCATAGCAGGTTCCCTTTGATCCTTAAGATCTTCAATTCCTTGGATTTTTTGAGACACAATACATTAGGTCATCTTGGAATATAAACTCCTTGAGATCTTCTAACTTCTCCATTTTGATTGCGAAGAGTTGACACCCTTTTTTCTTGGCCCTTTTTAGTTGTATGATAAATATCTACCTTAACTTGACTTCTTTTGGAGCACCTTGAAATAAAACCTTGTTTCCTAGGTCATCAAGACACTCTACTATTTTTGAAAAATAGTCTACCTTAGCCCTATGTCTCCACAACCAATTTATTCCTAAGAAAACATCATAGGAACCTAAAGGTGCTACATACAGGTTCACCTCGATTGAAAAAATTAGAAGGTTAACTCTGGCTTCTAACAAGCATTACTCTACCTTAGCTTTTGTCTGGTTAGCATATTCAACTGACCATGGTTTTTCCATATATCCAACTCTTCTAGTAAATTTACCTAACACTCTTGGTGCAATAAATTTTTTAGTTGCACCAATATCAATCAAAATTGAAATAGGAACTCCAAATAATTTCCTATTGTTTCAATAGGAGTAATCTGGTACTCCGCTTTTCAATTATCAATGTTGCATGGATCCTTTGCTGGAAGGTTGCTTGCTGGTAGGTAATGGGTTTCTATTTTTCTAAGCTTCTTGACTCTTGTTCATGCATTGGTTTGCATAATGATCACCTCCACAAGAGAAACATCCTCTAGTAGGTCCTTTCCTTTCAAAATATTTTCTTGAATTATCTCCATTCCTCCTAGAATTGTTGTTCTTCTTCTCATTCTTGGTCTCATTTCAATTATTTTGAAAACCCTTATCATTTTTCTTCTTGGATTATTGTTATCATTCCTCTTATTAAAAGACTGGGAAGACAGTGACCAATTGCACTTCTTACGATTCTTCTCTCAATAAGAAAATATGGACTTCAAATTTTTCTCTTGATTAATATAGCTTTCTCAAATACACATGATCCATTATTGTTGGACCATGAACATCAACTTCTCCTCCTATTTGGGCATTCAAACCCATAATGATTTTTCTAATCCTGAATCTTTCATCCTTTTGGTACTGGGGTACATACTTCAAGAGACGTGTAAACTTTTCCCAGTACTCAACCACAAACAAGTCTCCTTGTTGCAAATTTTGAAAGTCCATAAGCTTTTGGTCGAAGAAAATTTGTGGTAACCAACTTTACATAAAGATGACTACAAATTGATCCCAAGTTAAGCTTAAAGAGATTAACTCCAACTCCATCTTCTTACTCATCCACCAAGTGGATGCTTCTTCTACCAGCTGGTAGGTTCCCCAAACTGTCTTAGTCACTTCAAAGTAATTCCTTATCTCAAATTATTTTCCATCTTCGTGAGCCAAGCTTTTTCTACATCCCCACTCACCGTTCCATTGAACTTAGTTGGCATTACCTTTTTCATGTCTCTCGACAACTCAAGAGCTAACTGGTTCTTCTTTTCATTATCAACTTTTGAATAAGAATTGTTTTCTCCTCACCCACTTTGGGTGGTGTGATCATGCCTATTCTCATCTTTTCCTTCTTGGGTCATTTTCCCTTTCCGGCTTACTTTGGCCCCTTAATTCCCGCTCCAGGGTACCAATTCTTTCCCTTGTTTCATTCAACATTGCCAAATTTTGGTCTAATTTAGCATTTGGACTATCAGAAGAGCAGAATACTTCTTGACTTCCTCTTGGATTAATTCATGTTTGCACCATGATTGTTTTCTACTTCACACTTGAAGTTCATTTTGAGTGTTAATTAGATCCTCTAATTTTAGCATTGCTCTTTAAACAATAATCAATATTTATAACATTATCTAATCCAATGGATAGATTTGGAAAAATAACAAAACTTTATTATATTTATTCAGTGGTTTCATAATATATCCTTATTTAATACAAAACATTTTTTTGACTATATGTGACTATAGGTCGCTATCAAATAAAGGTATTTCTTTAGGTTCTTCTTCACCTTTAGAATCTACTAGGACAAACTTGGAGGGTGGTTGTACTTGTAGGTACACCTCCATCACCTCCTTTCCTATTTTTGGTGCATCTTAGCCATAACCAAAAGGAATATCTTGATGTATAGATGGTTTAATTGGTTGAATTGAAGGGATAGGTATGATGGCCTTTTTTGCCACTTTATTACATTGTTTCTTTTCAAGTCGAATACACTTAAGAGCGTTGGCAAGCGTTTTTGAGTCAGAAATCAATGCACCCCTTGTGTAGTTGATATTCTTCAAGATTTTTACCTTTGGAGATTAATCCTTTTTGGTCACTAGACTAGGCAAGTTCTTGGGTACAAATTTCCTTATGCTTTTCCTTGGTTTTCTTCCTACCATTCTGGCATAAGAACACTTTCAAACATTAGCTAACTGTTAATGCTTGAGAAAGAATTTTCGTAATGAGCTCATAGGTACATGTGTTGAACCCAGTAGCTCTAATACCATATGAAACACACACAATCTGAATTTCCATAAAATTAAATATTTATTTAATTAGGGTAGTAAATTTTTTCACTTTCATATAACATTTGATGAACATGATCAATATATAAATGATTAATGCAACTTTTGAATTTGAAATATATTAAATGCAACTTGAAAAATAAGATAAAATTTTCATTTACAATTCATATACATGAAATGCATTTCAAGTATACAAGTTTATAATATACAATAAGTGATATAAATTTTTCCATATATGGAAATTTGCTTCTATTTCACAAGCCTTGGCATTGTCATATGCAAGAGGGAGAGCATCACTCGAGCACTTTACCTCCAACCATAAACTGTGGTCCCTCACACACCTTCCAACTAGAAGTGGTCCTACCCTTCACGAAGAGTATAAAAAACCAAAAAATATATGCTATCTAAGTCCTAGTGTTGTGTCCTACATAACCCAATCAACCATACAACTATAGACAACCTCTAACTGAGTATGACCAATTTGATTAGATTATGCAATTTAGAACACTGTGATTTGACTAATGCAAGCAGAGACTTTTGCATTACTTTGGCCAAAGTTTTGAAATAAAACAAACACTTCCATAAGAAATGTAGTCATAAGTTCAAACACCTCTAATTCGACTTGGAAATGACTTTTCACCTAAGGTTTAACACACGGTTGACTTGCTTGACTATTTGTCTAAATTTTCTTAAAGATTTGAAATAAATGTTTGACTTACTATGGTTGTTAAACGACTAAGGTCATGGAAACATTTTCCTAACAATGAACACCTATGTCCCATACTCGCAACATCTCAAAACTTGTCTACTGCAACTTGTTCATAAGTTTCAAAATTTAATTCTAAGAGTAAAATACTCTTCTTATTTTCATGCATAATACTTTTTAGATTTCGCTTACAGGTTCTAGTGTTTTCAAACAATAACACTGACTCAAGGCACCTTGTCTTTCTCATAGATTCTTGTCAATTCAAAATATAAGTAAAAAAAACAAAAGTATTATTGACCAATAAGAAAATAACTTCTTTCTTTAATAACTGATTTTTCTATGTTTCCCTCTTAATTCTCTGTACAAAAACACATTTAATATGTTGTTAAATTCTTTCACAAATATAAACACATTTTTATGATGTTTAAAATATTTCAACAATTTTGATAATAAATATAATTTATTTCAATCAATATATCAGAATAAGCTTCAAGGTTATCATACCAGTTTATAAATGTATACTACATATTATTCTTTGCACAGTCTATATATATATACCTAATATATGTATATATAACTGCAATTTTTATTTTCCTGAGAAGAATAGAATAATTAATTCATTTTATCAATGGGGTGACATGTTTCTTCTCTGCTGTCCATTGCTGGTAAATGAAGAATTAAAACATACAACTACAAGTATAAATTTAGTTGCATCATTTTATATGCACAAATTTACATTCCCTGTATATAAATGTTTCTTTTTCTCATATTTTGTTAGTTTCTATGAAACAATTTAACCAGGAAATACATGAAATCAAAATGAATAAACATGCCTGAACACATTTAAAAGCTCCGCACTTTCGAAACTTTTTGTGTTCAACCTCTAAACTCCAGTCGACATTCGAGAGTATGCTCAAAAGTTTCAACAGTGTAAAATTTGTTTCCTCTGTATATCGAATACTTCCCTAAGTAAATACAAACTCTGCTATAGATACTAATCATAAATAAAGATAGAAGATACAGAACAATCTTCTATCTCCCACTTTGATCAGGAAATTTATACTCTTCTCTCACTCCCAACCATAGTGAATGGTAATAATCTCTTTCTCTTAACTCTCTATATTTTCCTTTTTACAGACCTACGATCCTTCTCCTTCTCCTTTCGTGGTCAATTACCATCATAATCAGAAAAAAAATAAAAAATCCTTGTGTCGATTCCCATAGTCGTTGCTCATTATGACTTTCAATTGAATTTTAATCGCTAGTCGCCACTTTTCCTCTACGTAGACATTCATTACTATATATATACATATTCTCAATTACATATCTATTCATATATTGCATATATACATATATATTTATTTATATATTATTTTTTAAAAAGTAATTAGATAATAGTTACTTATCCGAATTGGATACTTAAACCTACATGAGTGTGTGTTCGAATCATTTGGCATTAATCTGTTTATTTCCCATGTCTATACTCCTCTCTCTAGTGATACTCTCCTCTCCCTCTGGGAGGGTAAGAATCCGATCATACATTTCACTTAATATTTAACCAATAACATAGTCCATTATTAGTCACAACATCATAATCTAGATTAAGTAATATATTTAATCATTAAAATCAAAACAAATTGCATTGCATTATAAATTCAGCAAAATATCAAATGACATATAATCATTTGCTGATGTCAAAAACACATTTTTAACGTAAAAGTTAAAGTAATTTGTAAATCAAAATTCGGGGTGTCACAGATTAGTATTGAGTTATAATAGTATTGGCGAAATGAGTCCTCATACATAGTTAATTTTTAGTGTTATTAATAAAATGGGCCCCCACATGTAGTGAACTTTTAATGTTGTTGGTGAAATGGGTCCTCATACACAATGAACTTTTAATGGTATTGTCAAAGATGTGGATGAATTAATATATGCATCTAAAATTGTAGGAAAAAATATTAGTTAAACCTTTAGAAACACAAAGTTTGTTATGATGAAATTATTAATTACATATGCCTCATAAAATAAATTTATGGAAAATTGAAAAGCATTGGATCAATAATTCATAAAATCTGAGCAACTTGGCCCACCTCGTTGGTTGCAATGTATTCACCAATTTGGAATTGGCCAATATGAACTATTTGCCCATTGACAAAAAATCACCAATATAAAAATCCTTGATTAGAAGTGAATGAAGGTTTGGTTGGTGGGTGAGAAGTACCATTGGTTGAAGCCATGAGATTGCCAATTTTATGAACAATAAGGTCTATGGTACAAGTTGACATGGCTACAAACATAAATATATTCTCATATCATTATCAAAATAGCATACATGAAAGTTGCACATTTAATTTTTCTTAGGTGAACGAGTCACAAAATTGGGGTTTTAAATTTTGAGCCCTCATGGAAAGATTGGAAATGGTATCTAAATACACCATTTCACATATATAGACCTTGCAAGGGATATTTATGGCTTATGCTTTATCTCCCTATGGTGGCTTAATCAAATAATCATTGTCATCTCTAGTCCTCTTTGGGTACTTAGTACTATGGATTTTAGATTGTTTGGTCGATTATTCTCAAGCCCAAGTTGGGTCATTTTTTCTAGTGCATTCTTTATCAAGGTCTTTTACTTGATTCCCAGTTATCTCATTTGGAACTTCTTGATGCCCATTGTCCATTTTGTGAGCAAAATGAGATTGCCAAGTTCCTTTTTTGGTTATGCACTAGAGCCAAGGAGGCTTGGGATTGGATCCATGATTTTTTCAAGACTTTTAGGCCCAACCCCTTCTCATGACATATGATTCTATTAGAATATTGGTCTTACCACTTTACCCAACTTTGGCAAGCTTCTAGGGTGGATATTCTCTTTAGCATTTGGAAAGATAGAAGCTTTACTTTCTTTAAGAGATGTATTTTTGTTATTCATTTCTCATTGTATAATAAACCTATGATTTATTATAATGTTCTTAAGTAGATTTAGGTACAAGCCAACAAATTTGTACTTGAATTTGTCCATTTGTAGGTGCTCTTAGATCATTAGGGTAATGCTCCATGTACTGTTGTTAGAGTGTGATCACCTTTTTCTCCTGACCAATATCATTCTTCACCACATGGGCATAGACTTGGACATAGCCAACTTGCTAGAGAGGATTGTGGTTCCTAGTCTCATAGCTCTCATCCTATCAACAAGTGCTCCTATTTCTTAAGATTGGTCTCAACCTTCTTAGCTGTATTCTACCTCTGCTCATGGCTGTGGTGCCTTTGACTAGCTAAATTTCAAAAAGTTTCCGTTCTTGGACCTGGCTATTTCTCCTATTTGTGCTCAATAACCTATAGATAAAGACCAAGAGGAAAAAGGTGCTCTCATTAGCTGGAAACTGATTGATGATGATTCCATCTATATTAATGTATGAAGAAAACTTGATGACAATGATTCCCCTCTTGATGGTGTTGCTCTTGCAACTCAAAAAATTTTTAAAAATATGTTTGGACCATATTTATGCACTTTTTTCTTTTGCTTTGGGCTTGGTCATGCTTAGAATTTGAAAGTGTGTCTTCCATTAGCTACCCTTTTGTGAATAATGTATTATTATCTTCTTAATTTTAAAAAAATAATAAAAATTTATTTATTAAAAAATATTTTAATAACAAATTAAAAATTACAGTCTAAAATATTGATACTAAAAATAATTAGATAACTAAGTTCAAAAATATTCTTTCACTATCATGTCCCCAAGCTTGGAAGTTGATAGTCACGCTTGCCTCTCATATGCAAATTTTATGATGGTTTGGTCATTTAAATGCCTTTCACTTGATCCTTTTAAGAAAAATATAAATTGTTAAGAAAATTGTTCAAACAACATCTATCAAAGAGCCTCAAACAACATCTACCAAAGAGCCTAGAGTGTGTTTCACTTTTCAAATTTTAAAAACTATAGTTTGAGCATATGTCAAAGAGCTTATAATGCAATTTTGAAGCTATATGAAAGAAGAAAGACAAATGAATCTATAAGAAATTTGATTCTCTATGAAACTGGACAGGTGTAGAGTGCATGGTACAATGGAATCTATAGAGAAATGCATTTCTTTAACTATGGAGAAAATTGAGTTTAAAATGTATTAATTGAGGATAGAAAATTGTATTTTTTATTACTTCAAAGAATCCAAATTCAAATATAAAGTCTTTATTTATAATAAAACACTGATAATTTGTTAAAGTTTTAAAACAAAACAAAATTAAAAACATTATATACTAATGTGGGAAATTATGACATTACTTACAAATTACACTCCAACAACTTTATTGTTCTCTATGTCATAACGACTTTTTTTAATCTCTTTAATTATAAATTTACATTAGTAACAAAGTATATATCTCAAAAATGAATGTAAAATTATAAAATAATGATAACAATGAATGCTTTTAAAGTTCACACATAAAAAAAACTTAAGTTTATTGCCATTATGCTCACATGTTTGACTCTTCACATTCATATGGTGCATTCCTGTTGTTGATGAGGTCCCTCTATTTAATTTAATTTTTTAAAAAATTCTAAATTTATATTTAAAAATATTCAAGATAATCTTATTAAAAAATTCTTAGAAAAAAAAATTATCTTTAAAAAAAAATATAAATTCATTTTTAAGAGGGGTAAACACTTTTGTCCTAGAGCTATGAATCTAAGGGGATCTCATCTCCAACATAAACATTCAACAATAATACTCCATAGAATTTAAACATTAGTAACATGAATAACAACATCAAATTTAAACCATCACACTATACCATCTTTGGAAAAAAGGTGAATTAATTATATTTCTATTATAAATATTATAAATTGTAATATCTTATACTTACCTATAATAATTTTTAATAATTTAGTGTGCTATATTATTTTTCATAAGATCTAATAAATTTGAAAATTGTAAAATACGATCTAAACTTGAAGAAATGGTCCACAGACCATCAAATTCCAGGCCGATGTCCCTTACTGTTCTCCCCAGTTGCTTCGAAATTTCTTTCTCGGAATAGAGGCTTATTCAGAGACTTACAGTAATGATTCCATTGAGCCTTTCAAATCCTTATAAAAGATTATGGCCGCAAGAGAAGAGATAATGATTTATGGTGCAAATGCCGCAAGCTCACGAGCAAAGCGACAAAGATTTGCATCAGAAGAACCGCCGGGCATCATAGCTCGTGTTGCCGCTTCCTTCCATCTCAGGCTATTCTTCCTCAACTCTGTAAATTCTTCCCCGCCCTCCATCGCCGATCTAACACATCTCTCAATCTCCTGCATCGCCACAACCCCATCTTCTCCCTTCCTCATTCTGCGCCCTGTTTTCCAAACGTCCGCTACGCATTTGGCGTTAGGGGGCTGATCCGTCCAGATCTCGAGCGTGAGCATAGGAACGCCCGAGCTGAGAGCATCCAGAGTGGAATTCCAACCGCAGTGGCTCATAAACACCCCCACCGATGGATGCGACAGCACTTCCAGCTGAACACACCACTCCACCACCAAACCCCTTTCTTCGACTCTCTCCAGAAACCCTAGAGGCAACAACGCATTGAGGTCGTTGTGCCCTTGGGGAGGCCTGATGACCCACAAGAAGCTGTGCTGGCTTCTCTCAAGCCCCTCTGCCAATTCGCGGATCTGATTAGGGCTGATAGAAGTTATGCTGCCGAAGGAAACATAAACAACCGAAAGAGGGGGTTTGCCATCGAGCCATCTACTTATGGACTCCGGCCCTTCCCAAGGGTCTGCCCCCGCTCCCACCCGGGTGTCCTCCCGGTTGCCTCCGTCCAGAAAAGCCGAGGGTATGGAGGGGCCCGCTGTTAAAATAGGCGCCCTCACTAATCTGTTCATGTACTTGAGCGCCTCTGGTTCGAGCTCGTCGAAGGAATTGAGGAACACCCAGGAAGCGTCGGTTACAGAATCCAGGTCTCCGAAGAAATCGGCCACGCGTCTGGCCGGAAATGCTGAAGGTAAATCCGTAATATTAAATTCGCCCAGACATGGAACATCAAAGGTCTCCGGCAGATTTCGCTCCCCATCCCACTTCTCGACTGTCAGCACATGAACAAGAAGAAATCGATTATCTCATAATATTAATTAATGAATCATGCGATTCATACAAACCTGGTAAGAGAAATTTGTTCAAGTGAGATTCTGACCGGTCTTGAAGTGGTAATAAATAGAGAAAACCCAGGCAGATTGCGTCCAGAAGAAGGCGTGGGGAACGCTGAGCTTGACTGCAATTTTTGGAACCCAGGGAAGGAAGGAATCGTAGACGACGCAGGATACAGGATTGGTGGAGGCGTTCAAACGGAGGAGGAGGGATTCGAGACCATGACCGGTCATGGTGTGGTGCATGTGATAGAAGAGGAAATCGTTGATGTGGCGGTCGATGGGCACGTCAAGAGGAATCTCGTCGGGAATCCATTCTAACCGAACAAGGCCCGGGCCGCCCAGGCTGAAGCGGTTGAGGTATTCTCTGGCCTTTTCAATTCTGGTATGATCGAAATGGAGGCTTACGAAGGAGACGAGCAGGCCCTTGGAAGCAAGATTTTTGGCGAATTGAAGCATGGGATTGGTGTGCCCAAGGGTGGAGTACGGCACCACCACCACGTGCCCTGAAAACTTCTTCCTTCCAATCTCATTCTCCATTTCCAGGCTGCTCATGGACTATGAAAATTGAATATGATCATAAGAGATGGGTTCTTGTGAACCACTACTCATGAAACATGGGTCAATGACTGAATGGTCCCATGGGGGGCTTGGGCTTCTATTTTCATGGATCAAGCGGTCCCATAACAAAAAAAATTATGCTACAAGATTAATTGGAATCTTTTCCTCAAAAATAGCAGCCCTATTTTTAGGACTGCAAATTTCAGTTCCTATCACTTAAAATTTTAGATTCTTAAAAAAATTAAAAATGAGAGAACTTTTATTTATTTATTAATTTTTATCAAAATACTCTACTTTGTTCCTTAAATTTTGGAGCTCAAACTTTAAGTTGAATTGTAAAATTGAATTCATGGGACCACTAGCTTTAAAATATCCCTAAAAAATCTTAGCAGCACCCACTAAATCCTTTTTAGGAAGCCCCCCTCCATGAGACCTTACCCTGAGTTTGACTCAAAAAATTGTATGATTGAATCTTGATAGCAATATCAAAATGATCTACAATTGTCTTTGATATATGGATTGGCATGTAGGATAGTTTATTTTATGGAAAGTTAACCAAAAATTCAATATCACCCATTTAAAACATTTATTCTAAACAATAATTGTCTTTTAACATATGGATTGGCTTGTAGGATGGTTTATTTTTATATGGAAGCTGACAAGAAATTCAGTATCACTCATTTCTAAAAAATATTTTAAAAAACAACTTTCTATAAATATATAGATTGAGTTGTAGGATGTATATGGAAGTTGACAAATGTTATTATCAGTTTTAGAAATCCAATATCACTCATTTCTAAAAAATATATCTTATTTTTTTCTTTTGGATTAGATATGTGTGGTTTAAATTGACATTCTTATTTGCATCTTTTATACAAATGTTTGTTATTTACTTTTAGGTTTATTACTTGTTTTGCAATGATATGCATTTTCATGGTAGTTCACATGCAAGTCAAAGCAGAGACAAAATGTAATGATAAAAAATGAGCAAATTGCACTTTTCTACATTTTGGACTCACTTTGATCCATTTGTCTCTAATGTAATGACTAGTGTACAAAATAAAATATTTCATGTGGAAGTTGGAAAATAACATGACTAGCTTGTTTTTACTTATAATTAGTCCTAGGGCCTAGACCTAATCCTTAGTTAATCCATCTATCATACTAATTCAGATTTGTCAATTGTGCATTTCACCTAGGTCAATTCTATGATGTGGAAATGAACCCAAATTTTTAAATTCAAACTAATTTTTTTGGGCTTAGGCATTTCCCTCTAGTCACTATGATCTAATTAAATGATGAAAATATTTGAACTCCACACTAAGATGTTGTATAAAAGAACAAACCCTAATTTATTTGAAATATATAGTAAACACTTCACACATCAAGTACCTAGCAAAAAAGCTTTGTTATTTATTGCATCATCATAAAAACATTTATATTTGCATATCATCCTAGGCCCACCACATAATATATTATTATCTTCAATCATTGTGCTAACAATTTAAATAGATATCTAAGAGTTTGATAAAAGGATAAAAATTCTTGGTCTAGCAAACTCCATTATCTACATTACCAATTTTTATATAGGTTCTAAAAATCAAGGCAAGTAAGTTTAGACCTAAAATTCAGAGAAGTTCATATCTATAACTTTACAATTTTGATATGCACCAAATGGTTAACTATATAAATATGTGATCAATTTTACAAATGCATAGGGTAGTTCCACAATCATAGAAGTGACTCACACAACCAAATAAAACCTTCAAGTGTAATTCATATGCAATTATTTGATAAACCTTTACTTTTTATTGTAACTTGGGCGAATCAATTGGGAACACATGGTATAGTCAAGTTAGCACAAAACCAAGAGCTATATATTATATATTAATTTATTTAAATTTTACAATTACTTTGTTCCAAATAGTGAAATTGTCCCAACTCTTTATCTTAGGATTATTTATATCAATGCTAATTTATTTATTTACCCTAAGAAAATTTGTAAGATTGCACTTATTTTCTTATAAACATATAACACATGACATTAAGAAAACAAAATGTACATAAAAAAAATGATAACAACATCAATTACATCTATAGTCATATTTAACACAGTCACGATGTTTTTGATTAGATAAGTAGGGTTTCAAAAGGGCCCTGACCCTTGTACAGGAAAAAGATAAAGCTTGAAACAAAACCAAACAACAACACCTAAAAAGGATAACAAAGGACAACAAAGGGAACAACAAAACTAAAAGACTATCCAAGCCCCCAAAAGTCACAGTGGTTTAACAAATTGTTCCAATGGAATTTTCTTTATCTCAAAATGAGGATCCTTCTCCCCAAAACTCTTTTTGGGAAATAGAGGAGTTGAATACAATCACTAACAAAACCTTTATCCATCCCCAAGTCCAAGGGGTCCATCAATGAACAATCCATAGGAGAATATCCTTTAAGATCTTCTTTTTGAACTTCTTGAATTATAGGAGTAATAGAATCCTCCTTAGAAGTTGGCTTATGATCCTCCTTCCAAACAGAGAGTTGTTTGTCATCCTTTAAACAAGTGGTGGAGGTATGACCCACTTTACCACAAGAGAAACAAATAATCAGAGTCTTCATAGTCAATCTGCTACACCCAAGCTCCAAAGTTTGAAGACAAGGCAACCTGAGTGGGAAGCTTCCAATTTTTCTCCACAAACACAAAATCTAGTGAATAACAAACACTTTATAAATTTAGTGATCTTATCAATAACACAATATTCCCCAAAAGAATTGGCAATAGAATGAAAATATTTTCAATCCAAAATTCCAAGGGTAACCCATGTAGATAGATCCAGATAGGAAATTTGGAATTTTCTATCATAGGGTTGAAAGTAGGTGACCAATTTTGAATACTTAATCCATTTAAACCCACAAGGACCATCAAGAAGGACCCTAGAAAAATCCTCCTAACAGGAAAATGAAAAAATAAATAAACCAATAAACATTACAGATACCTCAACCTTACCACAAAGCTTCCAATTCTAAAGGATCCATCTTCTAACAGTATCAATATTGGGACGATTATGACAAGATCTCCCAACGAGAGATCCCTTAAGCCAATAAGATGTCTGAACAAGAAGAGAATCAGGAACATCAATAATGATTTGTGCATCCTCATGCTCAAGAGAGACATAGTTCTTAACAAGACAATGCCCTTCCAACACAACCTCAATAGAAACATTTGTGGAAGATGCATGAATAATAACAGGAGGTAAAGAAACAACACTATCAACCTATTTAACAAACTCAGACCCAACAAAGTCATTACTTATCTGCAGGCACAAAGCACCACCAACTTCTTTCTCATAGATTTAATTCAAAACCCCTAGGGATAAAACATATACAACAACATGAGAGGGAGAAAAAACACCATTCTTTGCACATGTGTGCTAAATAAAACCCACAACACAAGTAGAATTAATTAACCCCATATTTTCCTGAGCAAAAGACATAGGTAACACAAGATCCACATTATTGAGGGTTGACTTAGAGGAAGGGAGGATAAGTCCTTTACGCAACCTTGAAAACGAATCTCCAATAAGGGCTTCCATTTTAGACTCCTTCACACTCCCTTTCACCTTCATACGAGCTTCAAGGAGGACATCTAAGAGGATCTCGTCCTCTTCTATGAAAGACACAACTTCAAACAACATTGTTTGAGTTTCGTCCTCAATGAAGGGTGAGAAATCACAACCATATGGGGAAAGAACTTTGTATAATGATGTTGTTTAGGAATTAATTTTTATAGTAATACAATATACCTAAATGTATTAAATAATATAAGGTGGATTTAAATGCTCTCAAATTTTTTAATGCTAATTTTATATGTCACCCATTAAGTCGACCACACAACATTGAACAATTGTTAGTACCTTCATACAAGAAAAGACTATTATTTTCATGAAAGCATATTGATATATGTACAGGGTAGTAAAATTATGTTCATTTCTAATGTTTGCTGATTTTTATGGATCTAAAATATATTTTCCTATTCATCTAGTGGGTGTGTTTTCTACATTTCCAATCACATAAAATGATAGAAAAATATATAGGGTTAATTTGTTTTGCACTAATATTTGTGAGCACAAATTTACCATTGGTGACCATGGCAAGAGGGAAGCAATTTCTTGACATGTTAGTGACAAGAGTTCAATTTTATAGGTCAGTGGAGGGTTACATGCTCACTTGGTGTAATCTATTAATTCTATGAAATATTTGTAATTTTATAAATGACTCAATTGAATGGCTCCAAATGTTTTCTCAACACATTTTGTATCCAAGCTCTTGATGGTTTCCTATCTAAGGTAAATGAATAAAAAATCCATACACCATTTCTTTGTTTTATATACATATCTTTAATCTATGAAAGGATTTTATACTTAGGTTTGCAAGGCATGTCAACACTATTTTTCAATAGAATTCACTTCTACTATTCAAAATAAATCCCGACATCTATTTAATAGCTACTATATATTTTGTCTTATGTTTTTTTATTTCCTCATAATTATTTTATTTTTTTGCTTGTGTCTTTCTCTTTTATTCCTTGAGTTTGATTTGAAAATAGTTAATTTAAAGAAAGGAGCATTGCTACCTAGGGTGTGTCTAGGCACTAGTTACTTATTATTATATGGTTTGGTATGGTTAATAGTTTATATAGGTTAAGTCTCAAGGATTTTATAATGTTTTACATGAAATGGTTGGCTACACTAGGTCAAGCTTTCCTTTATTAATATCACCAATGAACCCATCTTTTTTTTTTCTTATTAATGCTATGACATTGTCCAAAAAATATTAGCTAGAGTAGTCTTTGTTTTTTTAGTGTGTTTTGTACATGATACACAAAATGGATAAATATATATATATATATATTGGTCACCCAAAGGTATCCCCAACCCTCATGACAAGCGCTTAGATTTGTGACTCCACCATCCTTGCCCTGGTCTTACTTTTTTGCTAGGTTTTGGGGGACAGAGGAGGCGAGCAGAGGCGAGACTAGTCCTCTGGAGGTACGAACCGCACCCGACACGACCCAACACCATTATAATCCGGGAGCGTGAGTCAACCTCGGGACCTATATGGGACGAACCCAAATCCCTTAACCAACCATGCTACTCGTTCGGGTCAATTTTTATATTAGGCACATCTATAAAATGTCTATATAAAGTGTAACATTAAGAAATACCATTTTATGCTAACATTCATTTAGTTCTCTTTTATCTGAACAATTTCATATCTAGTAGCAACATTTTATTTATGTTGCATTACTTTGTGTTCTTATATGAATTATCAAATGAACTAATGTTAAAATTACACCATCTTTCCTCTCATAATATGTTTTTTATTAGAGGTAAAGTAGGTTTTGAAGGGACCCAAAAACCCTATACAAAAAAGAATAGTTGAAATAAAAGATAACTACAATAAGCACACAGTAGCCAAAACACAGTACACCATCAGTGCAACATCAGCCAAAAAGGACAAACAAAAACAACAACACTACATATTCTTCAAGATATCAGCAGCCTCCATGTCGCTCGTCCTAGTCTTCTAAAAGTTATCCATAACTTCAGACAAATCCTTAGCAGGAACCCCAACCTGAAACTTGGTCTTATTACACGTACACACACTAGGACCACCCACATTCACCTCACTAATCAAAACATTATGCACACCACTAGCCTTATCAACAAAAACCTCTTCCTCCATAGGCCTACCACTAGCACCAACAACCTCACCAGGAACAATCTCCTTGTGTTTCTTGGCCACTTCCATAGGGGGAGAAATGCCAATAGATTCATACTTCACAGGGGATTTAGTCCCTTCCCCACCCTTCTCCAAATTACCATTAATCCTTTCCATTTGGTCCTCAAGGGTCAAGATTCTTTACTCTAACATCTGCTTCATGTTCATAGTTTTCTTAGCAATAGTATTCAAAGAGTCAAACAACTCATCAATTTGATTCTAAACTGAGGAATTTCCCACTTTACTCACTGCCCCACGAATCCGAACATTGGTCATGTTGAGTTCATGAAACACCCATTTAACCAATTTAAACAAATAAATAGAGCTCTCCTTAGCCATACCCAGAACATCAGAGATATCCACACGGTCAAATTTAAAAACGTCCTTACCCACAACAGTATCCTCCTCATAAGAGCTAACTTTATCCCGACTAACACAAATCTACTTACCTTTACCACTAGGAATTGACATTTGAAGCTTGCACACCGAATCAACATTATCCTCAACAACATACCTTCTTCTATTCAACATAACCAAGTACACACCTAGGGAATCCACAACATCCTACCTACCATCATCCTTCAAGGGAGAAGCAACTTGCATCTCCAACAACTGGCTAGCAGACCTAATAGCCAATTTCTTGTTACTACCCACCTTCAGGTCCTTCTTTCTCTTGGTTTTCCAAAAAGGGGATAGTGGGGACACTTCTTCAACCCTTTCCCTCTGAATAGTAGAAGGGGCAGCAATATTAATTGGCTTATCATCATCCTTTTTCTCACTACCAGTCTCATAGCCCTTCAAATTAGGACCCAACTCCCCTTTATCAAACATTCCCACATCCGGAGGTTGCAAGACCACTTCCAAGGAAGCTTGGGAGTCTGAGATATAATCGATGTCATCCTTAGTTTTAGACTCCTCCTCAAGAACAATTTTCCTCTTTTTCCCTTTCTTACAGACTAACTCCTCTTCAGAGACAGTATCATATTCCACAGTTGGCTTCTGTTGCTTACCCTTGGGAGTGGCAAGCAGTTTGGCAACCTCAGAGGCTTTAGCATAATCAGTAATTAATAGAATAATCCCTACATGCAACACCAGGTTCTTGGGATTCCTTTTGTGATCCTTCAACCCAGATTCTAAAGATGTCAGAAGATAAAAAGGGAATGAAATTTTCTTTTTATGGTGAAAGTGATTAAGGAAGACAAATTGTTAAGCATTTATCGCAGAAAAATGACTTTCAAGGGTAATATATCTCATAAGTTCCTCAGCGACATCCCCGCAAAGCACTTTGAGCGAGCTCCTTTGGTGCCCACCACTCTTAGTCAGCTTAAGGTCTTGAGCTTCATTCCCCTTAAAAAAACCTGCATAGTAGCCTTCGATTCCTTCTTGTCTTTGTAGACCTTCTTACCTTCCTTTGAGAGACCAGTGATATTAGCTATGAAATCCTCTTTTACATTAAACTTTGTACCCCCCAGTTTCAAAACTTTGTTATTCCAGGCTTTAGCAAACATAGTCGTCGCCTGCGGGTTGTTTCCATGCAACCTTTCTAGATAAGGTGTGAGCCCACCTTTCTCCAAAATACGCCACACCTCCTCCTTTTTCTTAACATAGTCACAAGAGAAAGGATCTGCATGATTCATATCACCTCCCATGGCCCCAGAATTTGTAGAAGACAGAAGCTTGAGAACCTTGAAAGCGATAAGGAGAAACCTCGAGAAGGAGAGAAAAATGCCACAATCTGTGTGGCAGCGATATTATGGCAGAGGTAAATAATGATTTTAGAATGCCACCCCATATGGAGATTGAGCAAGGTACCATTAGCATGATTATAATCTTGCTCACCATCACTCCAAATAATTACCTGCTACGTGAAAATAGCCATGCGAGCCCAAAGCATTAAAAGGTCATCAACCAAGTTGGCAATTTTGAAAATCATGATTTATACACGTGATTACCTCAATGGGGAGGGGGTTGTTCACCTCCCATTCCCTAGGACCGCTAACACCAAGATTAGCAAAAATATCAGCTAATCCATTTCCTTCTCGAAAAATATGAGATATATAATATTCATCAAGGGATTTAAGGATTTCAATAGCATCCAAGATGATGGCTTAAACAATCCATGAGGGGGCAGAGCATTTCAATTGGGCCATTTTCAAGCCATGATAAGCTGCAGACGCCTCTACATAGTTGTTCATCTGGGTTCCCAAAGGGAGCGCCACAACGGAGACAAACCTACCTTTAGAATTTCTTAACACTCCCCCACAACCAACAGGACCCGAATTACCTTTAGCAGCTCCATCAAAGTTAACCAAGGTTCACCCAACCAACAAGAGGAGCTTTTCAAACAACATCATCTCTAAAGGCTTTCTTATGTTATTTATGTAGTTACAAACAATATACTTTCCTTTAGCATCATAATGGTAAAAAATAATCTCTTTATTGCATTCTAGAGTATAAAAGAATAACATATTATATTTTTCCATTTAATCTTGTGAAGCCAAGATGATGATGTTTTTAAATTAAACACGTAAAGGAAATAAACTTTTTGACCAAAATTATTTCTCATGCTTCAAAGAATATGGACCTATATGCACCTTATAGTTTCATTATTGATTTCCTTTCATAAATTCATATATTTGTACTTTACTCAACCTTCCAATATAATTTATAATTGAAAGGATTGGAGAGTATGCTTCCCACTCTCTTAATTTCACCATAAGTTTACAAAATTTGTTTTCCATTCCATCCCTTAGTTACAATTTTGAAAGAGGTTGGAATTGTTATGTATTATGTCATGATAGAATATGCCTTGTTTGCAAAATAGTTAACATATGATAAAAAGGTAATATATAAGCTATGTAAGTAAAAACAAGGAAATAAAGTAATCATTTTTTTTTGGTAACTCATTACCTTTCATTTTGTGTAATTTCCCTTCATTAAGAAATATATTTTTTATTATTAGTTCATCTTATAGCATGTGCTTAATACATACTTATTAGAATACTAGCTTGGAAAATAAAATGGGTTCTCCATACAAGATATGGAACTTAAATATGTACAATTTTTAAAATGAAGTTGTGATGTGTAAATCTCTAAAAAAAACCACAAATAGGGGTGTTTATATTAACCATTTTGTGAGAAAGATCTCCTATTAGAGAACAAAGATATCTTCTTCAAGCTCCATGATAAATTGGTTGCATTTCTAAAAGTGAAAAAAAAGGTATTAATTCTAAAGTGAAGCTTAGTATATTACATTTTACAATTGGTAGTCAAAGGTAGTTACAATTTTATAAATTATAACAAAGGTAATGAACACAACATGCAACTATTTTATATTCTTTGATACTTAAACTTATTCAAAAAAATGAATATATAACCTTAGTTGATTTGGAATTTAAATTTTCTATGTGCATGGTTGCTTTAAGTTACAAATATAGTTTTCTATAGGAATCCTAGGCTTTGAGCTAAAACCAAGTTTGTAAATTTAATGGGGAGAAAAATTTAAGTTGAAAAATACCTCATATTTTAAGGTATTTGTTGAGGAAACCTATCTAATCTAATTTCACATATTTTTAAAGTAAATTAAATTTTTTTCTCATGATCCTCTTACAACATAATTTGACTTCAACATTCACTATTTCATGCCTAACTAGCAAGGAAAACTTGACCAAGGGAGGCATAAGATGTTGCATTCTCGTGTAGATATCAAAAACCTATAAAAATATAATAAAAACTATCTCAATAATCCCAACTCTAATTCTATATACTTATTTAAATGGAAACATGGAAAATAAGGTAATTTCAACAAAATTGAAACATATGAAGTATAAACAAATCAAAACTCAAGCTATCAAACAATATAGAAAAATACAATGCTAGTAATCATGCTTATTATAGAGAGTATAACATATGAAAACATGTCAATATGTGATTGTCGAGACTAAAGGGGATTGGTTGAAGTTAGGTTACAAATTTGACACATATACCTACCACATTTTGCATAGATTTCAAGATAGATTTCCCTATAATATCGGTTATCCATTTTAATACAAATGGTAGCATATGATAGATGATAATTGATTGGCATGGTATATAGGAGAAAAATATATCACCCCTTTTAACTTGTTTTTGAACTCATGTTATTCTTAATATAGATTTCTTTAAATTCTCTACATCTTTTCAAATGAAACTATTTGTAAAAGTTAAGTGCTAAGATAATATCCTTGTGTAGTTGTGAATGCTATTTTTTCAGTTTATTTTTTGTAGTTCTCAAATTTTAAGAAAAATCCTTAAGATTTCCTTAGAAAGAATGTGCATCCTAGTATGTGAGACCTGTAATGGCATGAATTTTCACCCCTTGAAAATTCCACATTTACGTACCTCCTACCTTAGAAAATCAAGTTTGATAATGCAATTCCACATCCTTCATTTGCTTCCCATCCACTTGGCAGTTGTTTTTGTGTCGGTGGAGGATATTATGTTGGGGACGCTAGTACAACGTGCAGACGTCTATGTGGCACTACCATCTTGATAGGATTCTTGCCTCTGGAATCCACAGAGACATTACAATTCTCCATTGGAAATGAAGAGTAACGTCTTTACTCCCTTAACCAACCTTGAACAACTCCTTTGCCTCCAAATTCATCTTCAAATCACTATTTCCTGGATTCTTTTAGTCTCTCTTGAACTTCTTGATCATTCACACACTTGGGACTTCTCTCACTACTCTTTTCACAACATTCTCAAGAATTCTCATCTCCATTGAAGGTGTAAGTTGACACTTTGTTGGTTTGTTCCCTTCGTTGTTGCAGCAACGTTGACATTTGCAAGCTTGTGAGCTCACTCCTCCCATTTGCCTGGAGTGCATGTGGTTGAAGGTGATATCACTCCATTTTATCTTTCTCCTGCATTATTGTATTTTTTTCGTATCATATTGTTGTTTAGCATAGTTCTTAGTACTTTCATTCCAATATCTTTATTTATCACATTTCTCCTACCATTGCTATACTGGTTGTCCGTGGAGGTGGAAACACCAAAGCGGGGGACTGACTGTGGTAGTCCTCTATACACAACCCCAACATTTTTTCATCTTGTGTGTGTGGATTGCTCATCGTCTGAAGACCTCAAATATATCAACTTGTGGGTAGGAAAGTGTGCTTTCCTCAGCCTCTTTTGTCAATTTGTAGATTAGATCAAGTTAAAGTATTTTTCTAGTTATTCAGTTATTTAGTTACTTGTTGCTTTTTGTTATTGCGTTAAATCACATCTGTTAGGTTGTTAGTAGGTTTCCTTAGCTTTTATATTGTGCTTTACACTTTCTATCTATACGGACACCAATGCCCCATTGAGACACCAACGCATCACACTATCGTTCATGTCCCACACTGTAGTCCTCTAGCAGTGAGTTGCTTAAGTCAGTCCAAACTTTGGAAACGTGCTCACCTGACTTCCTAAGACTCTCAGGTTGACAGAAGGAAAGAGGCAGATCAATTTTCCTTCCTTTTCACCCCTTTTAAACATCAAACCTATCTTAAAAAATCCCTTAGCTTGAGGTACATTAGGGCAACCTATTATTCTAGACCCTCCCATGACCTGGGGTCCTGAGCAGTCGGTCCCCTTCCTCTATATTTTGGTGAACCTGACGTGAAGCTTGTGATATATATTTCTTTGTGTAGGAATTCCTTCTCTTGCATCTTGCGTATGTTGTGGACTTGTGTGTTGTGATTCTTTATGAGCTTCATAACTCAGTCTACAACTTCTAAATACATTGTTAGAAGGAGCATGCGACAATGACACTTAGATATGGAATTCTCAAGGGTCACTTTGGCTCTCGCTTCACAGGAGATGGTGTTGGCAGTAGAGACAGGTTTCTTGATGAAACCCCTCATACCCCTACTCCCCATGTTTCTCCTATAGCTTCACCTTTGAATGAGGATGAAGTTGTCACAATTCCCACATAACACCTCCTTGCTTTAGATAGGATGCTTTTAGATCTTGGGAACCATTTGGGGAAAGATCAAAACATAGCTAGGGCCACTAGAGTTGTTAATGAAATCAAATATATGCTAGACAAGGATCATATAGGCATAGAGTTTATTCATAACCTTATCTATTTAATGGAAGCATACATCCCTTCTTACTACCCTAGGTCAAGTATTACCCTAGGTCATGTGCTCGACACCTATGAAAGACAAATTGGTGTCTTGATGCCTACGACATCCATATGCATGGCTGAAATAGGCCCTTCTATCAACATCTTTGCTCGTGCTCTGCCTCCTCCTATCAAAGTGAGCATAATACCCCTACGATTCAATTTCCTCCCTCTTGGGGGTAATGCCAACTTTGGCGGTGGAATTTCCAGTAGAATGGGGGTTGGTGGTTATGGTACATCTGGTGCTCTTAGTCACTCCAACGGTGGCTCCAATGGTGGCTTCGACGATGGTTATGGAGGTGTCTTCGGCGATGGTTTTGATAGTGGCTCTGATGGTGGCTTTGATGATGACTCTAGTGGTGGTCTCGGTGGTGGTTGTGGAGGTAGCTCCACTAATCCGATTTCTTCATCTGACCCTATTTTGAATTCTCTGCTACAAAATATGGTTCAAATGGAAAACCAGCTGGCGAGTCTATCCCAAGCCTTTGCTCAATCAATCTTCCAACCTTTCTTCTAACATAGTCCTTTGTCTGTAGAAATTCTAAACACTTCCATCCCTTAGGGGATGAAAATTCCTAAATTTGAGAAATACAGTGGTAAAGGAGACTCTCAAACACATGTGTCAGCCTTCAACGCGATGTGTAAAAACTTCTTTCACCACGATGCCTTGATGGCCAAATTATTTCCTTGATCTCTCAAGGACACATCACTAGAGTTGTATTGTTCCTTGCCTAACAACTCCATATTCTCATTTGATCAGCTTGTTAATTAGTTTCTTTGGAAGTTCTAGTCTAACATCGGGTTGAATATGACCTCAAATCTTGTCTGATGTAAGTAGGGAGAGCATGAGAAGATTATTGATTTCATTACTTGATATCAAGCACTCTTTTCACAAATTTCTTACCCACTACCTGACTTAGATGTGCAAAAGGTGTTCATTGGCAACCTACAAAGACCTTGGAAAGAGAAGTTTTCCTTAATGAAATATCCTTCTTTTTCACATCTATTTGCGACATTGTGGGAATATTAGCACACAATCATTTTGTTTGGGGGATCCTCCTCATGCTCCCATCCAAAAGGAATGTCTATTGTATCGATTTTGAGCAAAGGAAAATCTGTTGCAAATGTAGTCACCGCATCTAGTGACAAAGGCCTCAAGCACAATAGACATTTCACAAAGTTTTCTTAATCTTACTCTTCTATTTTGAAGAAACTATTAAAAGATAAAGTTATAAAATTGGAAGATCCTTGACCTCTTAAAGAACCTTACCCTAACTAGTACGATGGAAATGTGTTCTTCCAATACCATCACATCTATGGGCATGATGTCAAATGTTGTATGTTCCTACATCATGAAATACAGGATCACATCGATCATGGTAGCATTCGCCTTGATGATAAAACTAGATTACGAACAAGTTTGTAGCTAAGGAAAATAGTGAATTACATATTTATACTAGCTCAATTTTGTCTCTGCAAATTTGATCATTGATCCTTCTGGTGCTTCCCCTGAGGCCTCAGAGTATGTAAATATGGTTTCATTTACTCACATTCCTCCCCTCAACTTATCATGAATAAGAAACCCTCTCCTCTGTATATTCTCACTTGCATCAATGGCAACATTGTGATAGGAGTCCTTATGGATCCCGTGAGTCATGTGAATATTATTACAAAGGAGAACCTTTTTCTAAACTCTCTAAAACGAGAGGAATATGAAAAATGAAAACCACAATACATACCCATAATGGTCTCTCTCTCACTCCTTATGGTTCTATAACTCTTTCCATCCTAATGGGACCTAGGGCTGTGAATACTACCTTTGACGTCATTCCAGAATCTGACTTGTTCAGAGTGAAGCTAGGCATCCCATGGCTAGTTTTTGTGAATGGATTCATTTATGTTATTCATAAATGTTTGAAATTATCTCATGAAGGTGTGGTGTATGTCATGCACAACACTAAATATCAATCAATGGTATCACGTGGGGGATATTCGCTAGATCATTTTTAGCCCACCCCGATCAATCTGCTTCCTCCAAGGGAAAGGTGTAGTCGAAAATGACCTACCCTATAGCGCAATAGGCTACCTCCTCCTCCCAAAAGGGGAAGGGGAAGCCTGATCACACTTAGAATCCTTCTTCTTCTTCCTCTGTAGTTCCTCTTGACTTTGCCTCTTGTCCTACTATAGCGCCCTCAACTTCTTCCTCTATGCATTTCTTGGGGAGTCTGATGGTGCCCGCTTGGCGGAAGGCCAAGCGTCGGGTGTTAAACCTTCCTGTCTTTCCCATGGTGCCTCAACCCGTCATGTATGGTAATGGGATGGGCCCTCGTGGAGCAGCTTCTATGTCTTGGCCTCTGCGACCTCCTATTGCTTCTTCCCCTAGGGTAGCGAATGGGAAGACGCCCGTCACTAAGGTGCTTGATTCTACTTCTCCACCAGTTTTTATTTTCGTTCCTACATCTCTTCCTCCCTTTTTTTTCCATGAGTCACTCCCTCCACCGACAATGGCTATGATGGAAACTTTGATGATAGAAGGGGAGCCTCCTACTCCTCAAGCTACAACTTCCAACTCTTGGAGCTAAAGAAATTGCCTTGCACATGATCATTAGCATCAAAGGAAGGCTTTGGATGCTAAGTAGGCTACTTTGTAGAAGGAGGAAGGGGAGCTGACAACTCCTATTTCGGTGTCTCCTATGGTGCCCTCCTCTTCTTCCCATTATGCTTCAGTTCTTGTAGCATCGATCTTGCTTTCGGCTCCCCCCACGAGTGTGGATGAACCTCACCCTAAAAGGGTGCAATTTTTCATCACTCCTTCAGTTGAGCCTCCTCTCTTGATGTACCTTTTGGACATCCTTCCTTTTTCTAAGCATGTAGATATGTTGAATACCTCGGCGGTGTCCACTACAATTTTCTCCTCTTCTTCCTTTCCTTCCACTTCCTTTGTGGGGGTCTCACATCCTCTGATGGAGCACAAGTTGGAGGATGACCTTGCTACTAATGCGGGTTGAAATAAGGGATTGCCTTCTTCGAAAGTTGATTTTGCTTTGGCTTGTGTTATCTTAATAACAGAGGTTGCCCCAACATCCCCTGAGTTTGTCACTACCCCCGAGTCTTTTGGTGAAGTTGGCAGTGGATCTTGAGCACCTCCTTCGTCAGCCGCTTAGTTGACACATGACACTCCCATCAAGTGCATGATCATCTCAGTGGATGATGCCTCAACTTTGTTAGCAATTTTTGTAAAATCAAGACATTTACCTCACAAGGGTTGAGCAAAGAAGACCTCGAGGGGCCCTCTTCCTTGGCTCTTGGTGCATGAGAGTCAAAGGGTGCTCCGCTTGCTATCACACCCTTGCAGGCTCATCCACCTTCCCCTTATAATTATTTAGATTGGAGAATGACAACCTCTTGGTTGATGAGGACTAGGAGGGCACCTCTTTTTTACCTGTAGATTAGATTTGTGTGTGTGTTGTATTTCCCCCGTGCTTATTTTATGTGTTCCTAGAGTATTTTGTGTCATAAAATTCTTCTATTTTTTACATCATTCTTCTCTATGTTGTGCCTTGATTTTTGACAATTGGGGACAATGCAAAGTGTTGGGGGCATTTAGGCCTCTCTTCCATGTTGACCCAATTTTTTATTTTTATTTTTTCTTCATGTACCTTGATTCACATGATCTGATATAGTAGGGGATTGATGATAGTTCATATATTATTATATTATATCTATCCATTTATATCTATGAGCAGTTTTGAACCTGAAATAGCAGATCCCCTTGTCTCTTGATTTCTTCATCTTTGCTTATCTTTTCTTTTCATCTTTCTCTCTTCTTTTCTTGTTTCATCATGTCGTGGTGCCTATGTGTTGTCCTTCGTGTGTGTGATAACATTTCCATGATTACATCCCATCGTGTATCATGGTCCAAATCACTTTCTTCTTTCTCCTTAGGATGCCATGTTCCTTTGTGTTGAACACACACCATCCTAAGGGGGGCTATCATACTGCTTCAATTTTCAAAAGGTTTATTTGGTGGCCAACAAATTCTTCCTTGAAAATATCTTCTTCTTCTTTTTAAATGTATTCTTCAACAAGGACCCCTAGAGGAATTTTCCTTTCATTACAAATTCGTAAAGAAAGAATCTAAAAAATTTCCTTCGAGAAGGGAGTACTTTTTCTAATGAAGAAGTTTGAAAAATTTCCCTTGCGAGTGAGTATTATTCCTTTTGAATTCCATGATGAAAGAGATCTTTCAGAAGGATTCCTTGATGCTAGAATCATTTGGGAAAAATTTCATCGCCTTTCGAATAGAGCATCCCTTGAGCGAACCCCTTTTTTTGAAGGGTTCCTAAGGGGCCCCATTGAAAGCTTCTCCTTCAATTGTTGACTGTTTGTGTGACTGTCTATTTTCCTGCATGTATTTTTTCTAACTAACATGTTTTATCTACATATAACATGTTGCTTTGCAGGACGGAGCACCTGCGAAGCTACTTTTTCAAACAAGCTTGGAGGACTGAGCACCCCGAGCTTACCTTGTAGGACAAAGCACCTGTAAGGGGCTATCAAAATTTATAGAGTCTTTCACATCTAGCCTCCCTCAAGACTAAGCACCTGTGGCACCTCCTTTGTACGATTGAGCACCTATAGAGCCCTTTATTCACCTTTTGTAGGTTCAGGGACCTGCAATGCATTTGTTCAATTCTCCTTAGGACCGAGTACTTGTTGAACCATCTCGTCTTCCTATGAATTCGAGTGTGCCATATTGTGGCTTGCTTTCTCGATGGTTCAATTATGCATTTCTTGGATTTCTCTCTACTATACCATGTATTTGTTGACTCTTATGCTCACTAAAGTGGGGGAAAAATGTAATGGCATGAATTTTCACCCCTTGCAAATTCCACATTTGCGTACCTCCTACCTTAGAAAATAAAATTTGATAATGCAATTCCACGTCCTTCATTTGCTTCCCATCCACTTGCCAGTTGTTTTTTGTGTCGGTGGAGGATATTTTGTTGGGGACACTAGGGTAGTGTGTGGAAGTCTACACGGTACATTGGAATCCTGACAAGATTCTTTCCTCTGGTCTCTACAAAGGTGTTACAATTCTCCATTGGTGATGAAGAGTAATGTCTATGCTCCCTTGACCGACCTCAAACAAATCCTTTCCCTTCAAGTTCATCTTCAAATCACTATTTCCTAGATTCCTTCAGTCTATCTTGAACTTCTTGATCATTCACACACTTGGGACTACTCTCACTACTCTTTTCATAGCATTCTCAAGTATTCTCATCTCCATTGAAGCTACAAGTTGACACTTTGTTGGTTTGTTCTCTTCATTGTTGCGGCAATGTTGGCATTTGCAAGCTTGCGAGCTCACTCCTACCATTTTCCTTGAGTGCACATGGTTGAAGGTTATATCACCCCATTTTCCATTTATCTTTCATTATTGTATTATTTTGTAGTATATTATAATTTAGCATAGTGCTTAGTGATTTTTTCCAATATCTTTCTTCATCGCATTTCTCTTATCCTTGCTATACTAGTTGTCTGTGGAGGTAGAAACACTAAAGCAGGGGATTGATTGCGGCAGTCCTCTATACATAACCACAATTTTTTTATGTCTTGTGTGTGTAGGTTGCTCATCGTGTGAAGACCTCGAAGATATCAACTTGTGGGTAGGAAGGTGCGCTTTCCTCACCCTCTTTTTTCAATTCATAAATTAGATCAAGTTAAACTATTCTTCTCGTTATTTAGGTATTTAATTACTTGTTAGTTTTTTTTATTGCATCAAATCACATCTATTAGGTTGTTAGTAGGTTTCCTTAGCTTTCAGATAGTGCTTTACACTTTTTGTTTGTACGGATGCTAGCTCCCCACTAAGACGCTAGTGTGCCACGCTGTCATCTGTGTCACATACTGCAGTCCTCTAGCAATGAGCTACCTAAGTCATAGTCTGAACTCTGGAAACATGCTCACTTGACTTCCTAAGACTCTTGGGTTGGTAGAAGGAAAGAGGCAGATTAGTTGTCGTTCCTTTTCACCCCTTTTAAACATCAAACCTATCTTAAACAATCCCTTAGCTTGAGGTAGATTAGGGCAGCCTATTGTTCTAGACCCTCCTGTGACCTGGGGTCTTGAGCAGTCGGCCCCCCTCCTCTACAAGACCATATTAATGAGAATACAAATTTCAAAATGTTATTGAGCTTTGTATCTAGAAGGGTGGCTAAAATGACAACAATCAATTCAACTTTGATGAGAAGCTCCAAGATTTATGTTCTCTACATGCCTAGTTTCATTCTCCATCAAATGTATAGCTTCTTAATTTTATTTTATTTTGAAGTTATATAGCCATTCCAATGGAAATTGAAATGGAAACATTACTACACTTTTCAACTAGAGAATTGTCCTTAAACATTTAAATGCTCTTATTCTTTGAGATTGGTCTATTTTATAGGGGATAAACGTTATGAAACTTTTTCCTCAATTTTTTAAAAAAATTGTGAAAGCATTAAAGGGAGATAGAAAAATAAATGATAATATGACCCATTGGTTTAAATGAAGGTTAATAAATATTTTTTATGAAAAATATTTTAAAAGGGAAAAATAATTATATTTATTAAATAATAACTAAAGACAACCTTTGTGAAAGGGTGTGATGGTTTAGAAATAATCCCTTGAAGATTATATAAAGAAAATATGTGGGACTTGGAAAGGGGCATGAAATTCACTCAAGGAAGAAGAAGGTGGTTTGGTGGGCTATGGGCATTGGAGAAGGGGGAATACAGAGTGTGTCCAACTTGGGGTAGAGAATACACTCAGAATTGTCTTGGACAAGGATTTTGTGTGAGTGGGCACACATTCTTTAGCACAATTAGAGACAATTTCCTATGTGAGTCGACACATACAATGTTTTAAAACGATTTCTCCAAAGTGTGTCATAGAAATGAGAGCTAATGCCTCTAAAATATTCCTAAGGTGTCAATGACCTTTCTAAGTGTTGTGGTTCACATAACCACTAAACTTATTATTATTCAAAGATATTTATCATTATGAATAAATGAGATAGAGACAATTTAATTAAATTATTTAAAGATTTTATTTATTGTATTTTTGGATGCGAATTTGTATGTTAATGATGGTGTTCTCAATGTACTTAAATCTTCAACTAGTATAACTATATGTAAGCAAGGAGAATATCTATTTCTCTGAAATGTCTTGCTCTGTTGTGCTCTTTTTCACTCAAGATACAACTAACAATGGTGAATTTGGTTCATCATTGGCATAGGAGGGATCAGTGCCTTCTAGGGGTACACATTCTTGCAATATGAGGACTATGAGTCATGATGTTTCTCCTATCTCGGTTGATGACAGTGTTTCTCATTTGTGCCCTAATCCATCTATTTATGTAGACCAATATTTGTAAAGGATGGATGACAACTTGCTAAATTTTTTGGAGGTCGTAAGGCATGGTGATCATATCAATAAGGGGTGCATGCCTTCATCCAATCTCCCTGCAAATGACTCTCCTACAACCCCTTCTCCACCCCACACTTCCATCAACATTTCACCCCCTTTCTCTATCCGCCACTCATCTTCGGTTCTAGAAATTATTTTGGACTGCTTCATTGGCATAAGAGAGGAATACCTTCACAATCATGCACCCATATGCATATTTATGAAGACTTGGTCAAATTTTCCTGATCTCCACTCTTGGATTAGCGAAAACTAGAAAGAGTTCATGGAAGAGGAAATCAACATCTACCCCTATGCCAAGGGTTTTTTTATCCTTGAATTTGAGTCTTAGAGAGATAAAGAGTTGTTGCTCAATCTTGGTCTATGGTTCTTTCATGGAGACTTCTTATGCATTAAGCCCTGGTTCCCTACCTTTGATCCATGAATGGAGACCTTCTCCACTGCATTTTTTTGGGTACGTCTTCCTTATCTCCCTTGAAATGTTGGGAAATTGAATGCTTGAAAGCCATTGCAATGGTTTGGGAAAATATCTATCATATCAAAGGAAACAACAATTATGAATACTCCACTTGTGCTTGTTTATGTGTCGAAATAGATTTATCCAAAGGTCTCCTTGAAGAGATTTCTCTGAAGGTGGGCAATAGATGTTGGAGATAACTTGTGGATTATGAGAAAATTGTGTTTAGATGTAGGAATTTCTCTTTAGCTGAGCATCACCTCCTAATATAGAAAGTAGTTTCATGAGCAGGCTAAAACTTCAAACAATCAACCCACATGGTGGATTGGGGTTAAATCGCACCACTATGTTATTCCGCCCAATGTGAAATTAGATTTTTCTTCCTCTCAAGCACTTCATGATGTTAATCCAGTGTCTTGCACCCCCCCTTCTCCTACTCCACAAAATCCACATTTCGGGACAATCAAGAAAATATTTCAGATGCAGGTACTACAAAGGCTACCATGTTTTCATTGGAGAATCCAACCATGTAGCTGAATAAAAATGATAACTCTATTGTTTCATCTATATCTCTAGGAAGTGAAGGAGATATGAAATTGAAGGGGAGTATTGTTTCCAAGATAGAGAAGGAATGGATAGAAATGAAGTGGAAGAAATTTGCTCGTTTTGGACCAAAGTTACATATGACATTAAGATCTTCAAAGAAAAATATGCAATGAATTTTTAAACTCTTTTTGACAAGGCATGTTGAAAAGATATTTAAAGTTGGCTTTTAATGAATACAAGAGTGCTACCCTCTCTAGTAGCAATTTTCCAAAAAAAATTAAAAAATATTCAACTAGTTAATGTTGATAAATTAACATTTTTGTTCATTTGTATGTAAATTATAGATATACTCTACAATAATCAAAAATCAAATAATAAGTAATAAATCTATTTCCATATAAAATCAACTTTGATATTAGATCTATCCAATTTATTTCTTTAATAAAAATAGTGTTAAATATGCAATTTAAAAAATCCACATTTTATGACTTATAACAATCAAAAGTACCTTTTTATCTAAAGAAGATCCAGTTTCATTTGTAGAAAAATTGGTTGGCAGGGGTTCGCTAGCTATGGCAAGGCTAAATATGGAATTTGTCTCATGTTCAATAGATGGTAGAGAAATTGATGTCCGTGAAGCTCTCATGATTAAGGCAATAGATGGCCTCAAGCTATCATTGGTGGGTAAATTTTTAGTGTACTTCCTGAATATAGACTAAGGCATGGGCTAACTCTATCTGGAATTTAAAAGGAAGTGTTTCTATTAGTGCTATGTCCAAAGGTAATTTCCTTTTTACCTTTGTTGTTTATGAGGATAAGATTAAGGTTCTCATGGGAGGTCCTTGGGATTTTGATGTTGGTTTTAAGAACTTTATTTTGTTATGCAAATGGAAACTGGGTTTTGACCCCCCTACTAACCTGGGTGTTGTTTCCCCTACATGGGTATGCCTTACTAGGCTACCCTTAGAGTTTTGGGAGTTAGGTATCTTTAAGGGGATTTCTAACTTGTTTGGAAGCCTTTTACCTGTTGATAAGATCACCCAAGAGAAGTATCATTTGGTGTTTGCAAGGATATGTGTTAATGTGGTTGTTAACACTATTTTTCCTACTTTAGTTGTCCTAAATTTGAAGTTTGGTAACTAGTCTCAAACTCTAGAATATGAAAATTCTAGAGTGTTTTATAAATCTTGCAAAAAAATTGGCCATCTCATTGATACTTGCAATAGGAGGCCTCAAACCTTAGAAAATGAAAATTTCAGTCCCCTGAAAAAATATTTTGTTCTCCTTATGGTCACTTTTGTGCATGAGTCTGTTGATGTTGCTCCTTCAATCCATGAGAAGGAGCATAGTGATGGTATTTTGACTACCTTACATGAATCAACCTCTGTACTTGGTCTGAACTTGGAGGCATAGGCAACTGCTCATGGTGGCTTGTGGGATACCCCAGATGTGTCTCAGGATTTGGGCAGTGAGGTAGGATTGGTAGTGGCCTCTTCTAATGTTAGTAAGCATAATATTTTGGAAATGCAACAAGATGTAAAGGAAAGCGTTGTAGAGGCCTACCAACTAGAAAATAAAACAATTTTGGGTTTTCCAGGCAATCCCACTCTCCCCTTGGAAGATAATTTTGAGTTTATTGAGAAAGGAGAAATAGTCTCTCAAATTGGCTTGGATAAAGATTCCTTTGCCCCCTCTTCTCTAAAACATTATGTAGACTCTCCCTTGTGAAACTGAAGGAAAAAATTTAAAGGACTTGTTGGCACTGTTGGGTTTCACTTCTTCACCCTCGAATGAAGCTTATGATGAGGATTGAGTTTAGGCAAATAGTAAGTCAAAAAAGAAGAAGAAACCGAATGTAGGAGGAGGAACTAAGGTAGGAAGACCTTATTAGAAGGAAACAAGAAATAAAGACACTATCTGTGATTTGGCTTCGAGAAGACAAAAGACCTTGGACTCAATTACAGGGCCAAAGTCTAAGAAGTAAGGGAGCTTGTATCCCCTTCCATAACAAAATCAAGGTGATTCTATTGTTTTATTTCTATGATTATGAAGATAATTTACTAGAATATTAAGGGCCTCAACAGTCCCTATAAACAACACTTGGTCAAAACTTGCCTAATGGACAATAAAGTTGATAATTTGTTGCTTCAAGAAACAAAATGAAGAAGGGAAGTTTTGATAAGACTGTTAAGAATATTTGGCCTACTGATAATTATGCTTTGAGTGATTCTAAAGGTGACTTTGGAGGTATTATAACTCTATGGAATCATTCTAAACTCAAATGTTCTATGGGATTCTCTAGAAAGAACTATCTTATGGTCTCCTTTGAAGACCTTATCACCTTTGAAAAGTGGAATTTGTTTAATGTTTATGGTCCTAGCTCATGCCGGGATAGACTGCTACTTTGGGATTTATTGGATGATAACATAAAAGGTAGATTGGAGGATTTATAGATGCTTGGGGGATATTTCAATTCTCTGCTGCTACCTTTATTAAAATTGGGTCACTTGGATGACTGTTCAAATAACATGATGGACTTGTTAGGTTTCATTAGTTCTGTGGGGATTTTTGATATTCCCTTACTTGGAACCTAGTTCACCTGATCTAATAGAATATTAGGCAATTAACTGATTCAGGTCAAATTGGATCGGTTCCTTGTCTCCTCTAATTGGAACATCTCTCAACACCTCTCCTTATCTACCTTTCCTAGAACTAGATCTTATCACAATGCCATTAGTCTAAAGAGAAATGTCAATGTTTCCAAAGGTCCATTCCCCTTTAGATTTGAAATTATGTGGATTCTCAACTCAGATTTTGGTGCCTTAATTGAAAAATTGTGGAATGAACCCTCAACTAGTACCCCTATGTTTAGCCTTGCTAATAAACTAAAAAGAATTAAAAAGAGAGTGAAGGGTTGGAACAAGTTTTCCTTTGGAGATATTTTTGACACCAAAAAATATTTGGGAGACAACATTAAGGAGGTGCAAGATTTAATGGAGATAGGGGTGGTGGATGAAGCTACTTGCAATCAGGAACGCGACCCAAGAGCTCAATGTTTCAAGGTTAACAAACAAGAGGAAATTTTCTAGAAATAAAAATCTCGAGTTCAATGGCTTTCGAAAGGGGATCATAACACTAAGTTCTTCCATCAATCCACTATGAAACATAGAAGCAGGAATAGGATAAGATAGCTTAAGAAATAATATTGAAGTATGGTGAGTAATGAAAAAGAAATTGTTGTTGAAGCTATGGCCTATTTTTCCTCCTTCCAAAAGGAACATGTGGTTTCCCATCAGGTTTTGGATGAAATCCTCCAAGTTATTCCTAAGGTGATTTTTGATCAAGATCTTCAAGAGATGTCTAAAGTTGTTTCCCTTTAGGAGGTGACCTCTATTGTTTTCTCTTTCAGAGCCTACAAAGCCCCTAGGCTTGATGGGTTCCCTTGGGCCTTATTCCAACTTTATTGGGACATTGTAAACAAAGACCTCTTAAATGTTGGTACAAACTTCTTTAGATTTGGTAGGCTTCTAAATCAACTTAATGAAAATTTCATAGCTCTTATTCCTAAACATGAAGATGTTTCCTCTATGCATGATTTTAGACATATTAGCCTATGCAATATTGTGAATAAATTTTTATCTAAGATCATTGTGTTTAGATTGAAAGTTGTTCTGAGCAAAATGATAGCTAGAAATCAAAAAGGGTTTGTTCAGGGAAGACACATTTTGGATGTTGCCATTATTGCCCATGAAATTCTCCATTCTATGGACCTTAGTAAAAATGTGAGGATGGCTATGAAACTAGACATCTCTAAAGCCTATGACATAGTCTCTTGATCATTCTTGTTTGTTGTTCTCAGGAAATTTTGGATCAAATGTAGGTTCCTAAAACTAATCACTTCCTGTGTTACTACTCCAAAGTGTTTGGTCTTGGTGAATTGGGCCCCTCAAGTTTTTTTCTCTTGTGCCAGGGGTCTTAGGCAAGGGGATCCTCTATCCCCTTATATTTTCATTATTGGTGTTGAAGTATTGGGAAGAAACATCCAAAAGATCTTGGACTCTAAGGTACTGAAAGGTGTTAAGGCTACTTCAACCCTCCCACCTACCTCTCATCAACGGTTTGTTGATGATACTATCCTTTTTGGTGAAGCTTCGGTTGGGGAAGTTGGTCATTGGAAATCCATCTTGAATGACTATGCTAGTGCTTCAAGTCAGCATATCAAATACAACAAGAGTAAGGTATACTTCTTTAACTCTGACCAGATTGTGAAAGATAAAGTTGTCTACATATTGGGTCGTCGATAAGCTATTTTTCCTACTGCCTACTTAGGCTTACCCTTGATCTCAAAAAAATGGATAGCAATTATTGGAACCATATTATTGAGAGAATTTAAAAGAATTTGGTTGGATGGAAGGGAAAAATCTTAAGTCAAGATGGGAAGCTTCAATTTTTAAAAGCCTCGCTTCAAAATATTTCAATCTACTACTTGTCTATGTTCAATATTCCCACTTTTATAGCTGAAAAAATTGAACAAATCCAAAAAAGATTCTTGTGGTCAGGAACAAAGGAGAGAAACAAAATGGCATTTGTGGGGTGGGAGAAAGTTTTTGCTCCTAAAAATGTTGGAGGACTTGGGATAATGAGAATTAAAATCTTTAACAAAGCTCTTTCTGCCAAATTGGGGTGGAATTTGTTGGAAGGTACCAAAGACTGGGTTATGATTCTTAAAGCTAAATATCTAAGAAACAAGGACCTGGGTTGCTTTCTTACAATCTATGATTTTCCTTATGGCTCTATTTTTTGGAATCACCTCCTCAAAACTAGAAGTGTGCTTAAATTGGGTGTTATAAAGCATATTGGTAATGGTTTGGATATAGACTTCTGGAAAGATTCTTGAAATTGTGGGGCCCCTCTCACTTCCTTGGATCACTTCAACCCTTTAAAACAAAGGTTGATCATAACTAGTGGTAAGAAGATGGCTAGTTATATTGATTGGGATGGATCAAAACCTAATTGGATTAACTTCAATAATCAACTTATGGGAGCTAACCTAATGGGAGATAGACAAAAAAATGGGTGCAGACAGTGTAAAGGCTTCACCAATTAATAGGGGAGGTTTCCTTATTCTCTAAAGACATGAAGGATGAGTGGTTGTGGACCAAGAGCCCTTCATGTTGTTTCTATGTTAAAACTTCCTATGTGGAATTAGAAAATCCTTTATTAGCTAACATGAGATTCCAATGGAATGATGTTTGGATAAAAAATCTGACCCCTAAAGTTAACTACTTTTGGTGGGATGCTTCTCATGGAAAAATCCTTACTATTGATAATCTGGTTAGAAGGGTTCCAATTTGTTAACAGATGTGTCCTCTGTAATGAGGAGGAAGAGACAATTATATACCTGTTCTTTTGTTGCTCGTTCTCAAGAGAAATCTGGTCCTTCTTCCTTCCCCAGTTGCTCACTAAATGGGTTTCCCCTCCTATGAATTTTTTTATTGACAGTTGGTCCTTTTTCCCTTTCTCTCACAATATTATCGAGGACCTATGGAATCAAGTCCCTCCCTTCATAAATTTGGGGATTTTGAAGGAGAGGAATAACATAATCTTCAGGGAAACAACAAAAAATAGCAAGGATCTATGTTTGGCTATCAAGACCCAAATACAAGAAAATGTGGAAGTGGGGGGACACAACTACTCTAAGGTCATGCTTTCCTATAAGGAGATCAAAATCAAACAAATCTAGGGCCTAAAAAAGGATCTCAATAATGTCAATTGGTCTACTTATCTTTCAAGGAAAACTACTATTTGAACTCCCCATGAGAGGGATTTGGTTAAATGTAAGTTTGATGGTTGCTCTAAAGGCAACCCTGGTTTAGTAGGGGCTAGAGGTCTTATTAGAAATCACCATGGGGAGTGTATTGTTGGTTATGGGAAAAATATTGGGGTTTTCTCCAACAATAAGGCAGAGGCTATGGTTGAAAGATCTAGGCTTCCAAAAAGTTATCCTAGAAGGAGATTCTAAGCTCATTATTGATATATTGAAAGGGGACAATGTTGCACCTTGGGAATTAAGAGATATTATGGATAATTTTAAATTACACATGTAATTTTTCACTTACTATAAAGTTCAACATGTGTACAAAGAAGGGAAATACTCTACGAATATTGCTGCTAATGAGTGTCTTAAGTGTAATACTTGGACTCATTGGGAATATGGTGTGTTGCCTAGGGCAATAAAACATAATCTTAAAATAAATTTTTGAAAATGCTTAATTTTTATAAGTATTGGATAAGGGGTATGGGTTGTGTGATTGATAGGATGGACATAAATGTTAATAATTACAAGGTTGGTATGTTTCAAATTATGGAAAGTGATAAGGAGATTTTCATCGGGGAGAAAATTAATGAGTCCATCATTTCCAAGTACCCTTTGTATCACATTTTTATTTGCAACAACAAAGCTTGGATCATTTCAAATTTTATTAACGTGGCATAGTCTCTTCCCACCACATTCTCGAGGCTCAACTTGATTGTGATAATCTGGCAACATTAATTATTGTGATGGTTAATCATTCCAATTCTATCATTGGGATTGTGTTTTTGGTTCCTCTCATCTGGTAGATTTTTTCAAGTAACTCAAACAAATTTCTTCTTTTCATTTTCCTTATTCGTTCTCTTTGTAAGTTTGATTGTAATGTACCCTTTTTGGTTTCTCTTAAATTTTCCTTTAGCCTTCTAAATTAAGGTAGCCAAATAAACTTAGAACTAGATTTCTAATGTTAAACTTCAAGCACTCGGTTTACTTGATTATTAGACTAATGAAATTTGGTAATATGTTGATAGGAGTGTACAAATGACTAGTATAAGTTGTGATATACAGTGTATAATGATGACTGGTTTAAAGATGGACAATAGGCATTACAATGTATGTTTACTATGTCTGGTTTCTCTATACAGATTCGTGCATAGGAGAAATGAGTTATATTGGGTGCCCACTTCAATTGTTGTTTGTGATGTTGGTCCTTTCCCTAATGCTATTACACCCGGCTGTGTGGCTGATGTTTGGCTCTTTATTATGAAGCCTTAGTTGATGATCGAGAGGCTCTCTAAGAGCACCTAGGTCTGTAATTAGCAATGGATAAATAGCTCAATTTTCTATCGATGTTCTTTTTATTGTTCCTCCTCCTTCTGCCCCCCTCCCAAGCTCTTCATTTCTTACCATTTTAATATATTATCTCCTGAATTGGAAGGTTATGTCTCTTGAAGAGAGATGTCCACTTAGAGGGACATGTCCTTTAGTTGGGCGATTAGCATCATTATTGTTTGTTGATTATCATTCGCCTATTCCCTTAATACATTCACTACTGCCTTGAGCATTGCTTAATCTCTAACTTTATTACTTAACCCCTCAATAATCGATGGCTATCTTTAATATAATCGCTGCAGATTATTGTCTTCTAATCATGCTAGTTGATTTTATACTCAATCTATGTGAGGTCCCGTATTATAATTAAATCACTTTGTTTGTGACATGGGGTCAATATTATCCATGTGAAGTTTGTTTGCATGAGTGGTTATTAACTATAGCTTGCGACTATAGAGGTGATAGATGGTGGTTATAATTCAATACCTTTGACAAGTTGACAATGATTATGTTTAGAGAATGGAAGGTGATAATGGGAATCCCTGACCCTTAGCAGAAAGTGACGAAGGCTATAATTTTGATATTCTGACATGCCTAGTCGATGTGGCCTTGAAGGCTATGAATAAAGAGAAAAGGTAGAGATAAAGACGAGAGGTGAATGATAGAGTCCTTTCCCAAGCGAAGCTGAAGAAATCATCCCTTTTGCAATTGATATCGACCCCTCCAAACATACTGGTAATCTTAGCATAAAGGTCTTTCTTCTCTAGAAGAGAATAATATATTAAATCTGTAATGTCCTTATATTATATTTTATAACCATAATTGTCGTTATTTATATTCGATAGTTATAATATTATTATATATTATATGTTGCTTACCTTAGTATTATATCTATAAATTGATCTTATTGTTTTATATTAATTTTATATATCTTTAATATTTACTTTATTATTTAAATTGTCAATATTTATATTTTAATATCATAATGATCATATATTTAAATCATTAATATCTATATTTTAATATTTATAATTATAATATTGTCTTTTGACAATTATAATTATAATGATATCAAAGGGTTAATATTTTTAAATATGCCTTTATCTTAATGTCACAATTTTGGGGACATGACAGTCCTCCTCTCCTAAATTTGCTTGACCTCAAGCAACTTAGGATTTATCATAAACATATTGGTTAACATATCATAATCATTCATCCAATGATACTGAGTAGTAGGAAACTTATGTAAGGCATCCTAAAATCCTTGGAGGGTTCAACCATAAGAGAATATGGGGAATCATGACCTGATGGGGAGCCTAGGATCCATCATGCCAACTCTTGCCCTTCCTCTTATGATTTAGCCTCTTTGGGTTTGCTTGGTCCCCTCTCCTATTATAGAACACATTGGTTCTCCCTTATAGGACACATTGGTCCCTCATTATAGAACACTACGTCTTCCATTATAGATCGCAACGACCTCCATTTTCGGTCACAATGACCACCAGTATTGGTCACAATGATCGCCATTATTGGTCGCAATGATTGCCATTATCAGTCACACTAACCATCATTATTGGTTGCAATGACCGCCATTATCAGTCGCAATGACCGTCATTATTGGATGCAGTGTCCACCATTATTGATTGCAATGACTGCCATTATCAGACACAATTGTCATTATTGGTCCCAATGCCTGTCATTATCGATCGCAATGAATGCCATTGTTGGTCACAATAAACACCATTATCGGTCGCAATGACGACCATTATAGGAAACTTAGTGTCTCAACTCCTCTAGACCCAATGGCAGTACCCTCAGATATCCAAAGGCAAGTACCCCCCTTGGCCCAAGTGGGCTCAATTTGTCTTCTCCTGGGTGGTGTATCTAGAATAGATCTTCATTGTCCTGTTGGCTCAACTCCTCTAGACCCAAAGGCAGTACCTGTTGAGACAACAACAGTACCCCCTTGGCCCATGTGGGCTCATCTTGTCCAGTCCTGGGTGGCATATCTAGAAGAGTTCTTCATTGCTATCTCCCTTTGCAATACTCTTGTAAAGTCATTTTGACTATATTGGTGCCTTTGTTTCCATACATTTCTACCATCAAGGCAAGGCCCTCCCTCCTTAGTTCCTCTCAGTCATGGTAAGAAAGGTGAGTTCCTTGCACTCTTGTTTCCCATGAAACTTCCCAACCTTCATCCACAACCTCTCAATTATTTTGGATCTTTGATGTGATTCACTTAGCGACCCTTCGATCCTCCAACAAAATGATCAATCAGAAATGACAATGAAGAAATTTATAGTTGAGGGAACATTCAAAGTATCTAGTTCTTAATGCTTGATAAGAATATATTTCAATTGAATATTTACAACTAGATGTTAATAACAAGAATGTTGAAGTAATCGATCCCATTTGAAAATTTAAAACTTTCCTTAGCTAAGTAGATTTAATTACCAATCTACACAACATGGAGTAACTTTACTTATTTGTGAACACCTAAGTTCTAATTTGCTTCTCCGGTCTTATGCTATCCAAATAATCTTTTTCCCTCATATCTTATCCTCACGTATCTGCATCAAAAGTTGTAGCTAGTATTCAAAAATTTCCCCTCACATGGTAGAGTGAGACGATCTGATCTAGAAAATTTGTTGAAATTGACTCGGATTGGCTAAGTCTATCATGAATGTTTTTATTCCTAGGATATCTCCTATGGTAAGTTTGTATTGGCCCTTTCTTTCATAGGATGGTAGGATTATGCTCTGATACCACTTGTAATGTAAACTTCAAGCACATGATTTACCTAATTATTAGACTAATGAAATTTGGTAATATGCTGATAGGAGTGTACAAATGACTAGTATAAGTTGTGATATATAGTGTATAATGATGACTGGTTTAAAGATGGACAATAGACATTACAATGTACGTTTACTATGTTTGATTTCTCTATACAAATTCGTGCATAGAAGAAATGAGTTATATTGGGTGCCCAGTTCAATTGTTATTTCTAATGTTGGTCATTTCCTTGATGCTATTTACACCCAATTGTGTGGCTGATGTCTAGCTCTTTATTATGCAGCCTTGGTTGATGATCGAGAGGCTCTCTAAGAGCACCCAAGTCTATAATTAGCAATGCACAAATAACTCAAGTTTCTATCAATGTTCTTTTTATTGTTCTTCCTCCTTCTGCTCCCTCCCTTCTGCTCTTCATTTCTTACCATTTTAATATCTTATTTCCCGAATTGGAAGGTTATGTCTCTTGAAGAGAGATGTCCACTTAGAGGGACATGTCCTTTAGTTGGGCAATTAGCATCATTATTGCTTGTTGATTATCAGTTGCCTATTACCTTAATGCATTCAATGCTTCATCGCGCATTACTTAATCTCTGGCTTTATTACTTATCCCCTCAATAATCGATGGCTATCTTTAATATAATCGCTGCAAATTATTGTCTTCTAATCATGCTATTCGATTTTATACTCAATCCATGTGAGGTCTAGTATTATAATTTAATCGTGCTTTGTTTGTGACATGGGGTTTATATTATCTATGTGAATTCTATCTGCATGAGTGGTCATTGACTATAGCTTGCGACTACAAAGGTGATAGGCGGTGGTTATAATTCAGCACCTCTGGCAAGCTGACAATGATTATGTTTAGAGAATGGAAGGTGATAATGGGAATCCCCGACCCTTAGAAAAAAGTGACGACAACCATCATCTTGATATGTTGGCATGCCTAGTCGATGTGGCCTCGAAGGCTACGAATAAAGACGAAAGGTAGAGATAAAGACAAGGGGTGAATCGCAAAGTCCTTTCCCAAGCGATGCTGAAGAAATCGTCCCTTTTGCAATTGATATCGACCCCTCCAAACATACTGGTAATCTCAGCATAAAGGTATTTCTTCTCTAGAAGAGAATAATATATTAAATCTGTAATGTCCTTATATTATATTTTATAACCATAATTATCGTTATTTATATTTGATAGTTATAATATTATTATATATTATATGCTTCTTACCTTAATATTATATCTATAAATTAATCTTATTGTTTTATATTAATTTTATATATCTTTAATATTTACTTTACTATTTAAATTGCCAATATTTATATTTTAATATCATTAATGATCATAATATTTAAATCGTTAATATCTATATTTTAATATTTATAATTATAATGTTGTCTTTTGACAATTATAATTATATAATGATATCAAAGGGTTAATATTTTTAAATATGCCTTTATCTTAATGTCACAATTTCAGGGACATGACATTGACATAAGTGTTGGAAGAATTGTTATTTTTTGGGGTGGTATGAAGAAGGGAATTAACTAGAAGGAAGGTCAAAATATTTTGCATACTTCTAAAATGAGAGGGCCAAGGAAGAAAACTGAACCCCCTAATTGCATCATCCTCAAACAAAATTTTGATCTCTGAAGAATGTTTTGAGGAGCTGGTATGGCTTCTTTCTTTGAAGTAATGAGGGGTTACAATGAGAGTTTGACTGCTAAGTTCACCAACTCATGGAAAAAAGGTCACATTTCTATTGGTGTGGTGAAATTTGAAGTGATGACTCAACTAATAGTCAAAGCTACTGGTTTGGCTGATGAAGGGAGAAAGGTGGTGAAGAAAAGTGGTGATTATTATCAAAAGTTCATGGATAAATTATTTCATGAAGGTGAGGTGCTAATGAGGTTCCAGAATGGTTATGCTCACCTCAACCTCCCCCCGTCGTTTTCCCTAGTTAGTATGTTTGTGATGCATTACTTCACTTTAGAAGGTAGGTACATGATTGTTCATGTCTACCATTTTCCCATCCTAAATCATATTCATCATAATGATAGGATAAACCTGTCATTTTACTTGCTTTCTTCCCTACAACAAAACATTGATAATGGGACTTCGCCTCCTTTGCACCAATGCCTAATGTTGGCTCTATATAAGTTTTCCCTTGCAAATAATCCCCATGGTAACCTGTTGATTGTTAGGCAAGATAATCCTCCTCATAATGATGATGAGGGGGATGATTTACCCCAAGTTGTGCATCTGAACCTTGTGCCTAACCCTAAGCCCTCGCCTCCTCGTATTGAACCTCATGAGGGTAGCCCTTCAAATGTTGCTCCCTTGGCTACCCCCAATTCCAAATCCTTCACCTCTAAATCTAGGACTGTCTCTGTTGAGAATTCTCTTTAGCTAGAATTTCTCAAAGCCACCCTAAAGAAAAGGGAACATTCCCCGCTACTTTTGGAACCCCCCAAAGTTAAGAATTTGAAAAAGATTAACAAAACCCAAAGCAAGGTAATGTCATTACCATTACTGAAGACCCTAAAGGTCTTCAAAAGGAGGAAATGGATGTGATGCAGGAGCATCCAGTGGTGTAGGGAAATCTTGCATCACCCAAAAAAAAAATTTTCTTTATTTTCTTAGTTGTTTTGAGTCCCATGATGGAACTTAGGGGATATAAGACTGTCACGCATAAAAAATAGTGAAAAACAAGCACTTACTATTTTTAGTAAGTCGGCCAAAACGGGCTCGTATGGACGTGAAAATTTACTCCAAGGAGCAAAGCATAAAAACATTTATGGTCGTGAAAGAATCACCTCAATACCCTGCACGGTTTGGGAGAAATTAAAGTTTTCATCTCGGGAAATTTCTTCAATGCAACTTCAAATTCAGATATAAAACTTTGGAGGCCCTGAAATAGCTCAAAAAGTGGCCAAACTAACGTATGGTAGATTCTTGTGTTGTAGAGATTGTCGAGAGCTTTCCAACGATATGCAATAATAGCAAATCGGACACCCGGGTCAAAAGTTATGGCCAGAAATCAAACATCAGGACTTTTGGCGCCAAAACAAAAAGGGGAAATTTGTACTTTCTAGAACATTCTAGGGCGGTTATTGGGGAAAATAAAAAGGGTTAAGTGGGGGTTGTAGAAGGTGGCCCTGATAGTGCAGATTGTGGCTCCAAATAGTAGATTTTGTTGTAATAAATCAAGCCCATGAGGCTGTAGCATGTAAGCTTTGAATCTGTAATTACATTTTTTGAAAATAATTGAAAGTAAGTCAATTTTTTATCTCACATCTTTTGTGTTGGTATCTATTGTTGTGATTTCTGTGAGATTTGGGCAGTGTGGCCCTCATCAAGTGGTATCAGAGGAGTTCCTGAGCTTGTAACAGAGAGTTGAACATGAGGCAGTTGCAACAGGACCTGTGAGTGTGGGTTGAATTCAAGATGCATCCAAGACTTGCCCAACATGGCACAGGTAGAGGCCAAGGTGGAGGAGGTCCACCTAGAGATGAATTAAGAGCCCTTAGAAGGCAATTAGAAACCTTGCAACAAGACAAAGATGACAGTGAAGACGAAACGAAAGAGGAAATGGAAGAGGAAGAGTAGGATCCAATGGATCCTGGAGAAAGAAGATTGTTGTGAGTGATCTCAAGCATTGGGAAGAGACCTAAAATGGAGGTTTCAACTTTCAATGGAAATCTGAATCCTAAAAAATTGATTGATTGGATCAATGACATGGAGGAATTTTTTGAGTTTGAGGAGATTGAAGATCCTCACAAAGTGAGGTTTGCAAAGACAAAATTGAAAGGTCTCACCAGTATATGGTGGAAAGAGGTCTAGTTAGAAAGAGGAAGACAAGGGAAAGATAAAATTTCCAGATGGGATAGAATGGTGTCAAAATTGAAGAAACAATTTATTCTATTTGATTACGAATTGGAGCTGCTCAAGAAGATGTAGAGCTTGAGGCAAGGGACAAGGACAGTGAAATAATACATAGAGGAATTTCACAGGGTCCTAATTCAGACATGACATTCTGAGGAAAATAAAGAGAAAGTTGCTCGTTATATTAATGGGTTGAAGCCAAGCATACATGAAGAATTGGAACTGGTAAGAATGACCACCATTGCGGTCACTTACCAGTTTTCTCTAAAGGTTGAAGAATGATTGAACAAGAGGTTTGAGAACAAACAACGAGGTGGAGGCCATGGAGGAAAGATCAGTTGACGGTCATATAGAGGTTGAAATGAAGATCAAAATAAGGGTGAAGGCTCCAGTAGTAGCCAAAACTAGAAAGGAGATAACTCCTACCGTCCTCATGATCAGAATAATGGAGACCAAAGAGGAAGGGGAAGATCTGGATGAGGACCAGGAAGAGGAGGCTTTCGTGGAACCTATTTCTAGTGTGGAGAAGGACACAGATCCTATGAGTGTCCTCAACATCAAGGAAGGAAAAATAGACGACCTGAGGGTAATGCACAAGTTGCACATGTTGATGAAGATGTTAAGTCTTCACATTCTAAGGATGTAGAAAGAGGAGAGGTTCTTGTTACTAGAAGAGCCTTATTGAATGAGGAGAATGAGCCAACTCAAAGGAGAAATTTGTTTCACACTAGATGTAAGTGTGAAGGTAAATTTTGCAATGTTATTATTGATGGAGGTAGTACTGATAACCTTGTTTCAGAAGAAATGGTTAGTAAGTTGTGGTTGGAGAGAAGAAGGCATCTGAACCCATACCAGATTGCTTGGTTACAGAAGGACCATAAAGCCTTGGTAAATGAACAATGTCTAGTAAAGTTCAAGATTGGGAATTACCATGATGAGGTATTATGTGATATTATGCCTATGGATGTTTGTCATATGTTGTTAGGCATACCGTGGTAGTTTGATCAGCGAGCAATACATGATGGACATGCTAACACCTATTCTTTGAAAAAGGATGGGATTCATCATAAGTTGAAGCCCTTGAAAGAGGCAGAGGAAAAGGTATGCAGTAATGCAAGAATTTGTTTGGTTGATGGAAGAAAGTTCCTAGAAGGTATGAAGCATGAGCATATGTGTTTTTCATTGATCCCAAGAGTTGATAAAGAAGATACTACTGAGGTACTTGTAGAGGTTTTAGATTTGTTGAATGAGTTTCAAGCTAATATTTCTAATAACATACCTGAAGGTTTTCCTCTTGTAAGAAAGATTTGTCATCAGATGGACCTGATTCCTAGAGCCAATTTTTTGAATAAGGCGGCTCATCATATGACTCCAGCAGAGAGCGAAGAGTTGAACATACAAGTGCAAGAGTTGTTGTGGAAGGGATTGATTCGAGAGAGTTTGAGTCCATGTGTACTACCTGCAGTACTAGCACTAAAGAAGGATGGGGAATGGCGGATGTGTACAGATTCTAGAGCCATCAACAAGATCACCATCAAGTATAGATTTTCCTTGCCAAGAATGGATGACATTATGGATTGTTTGAGTGGAGCTGAGTACTTCACGAAGATGGATCTGAAGAGTGGATATCACCAGATCCAGATTAGAGAAGGAGATGAATGGAAGACAACCTCCAAAACCAAGGAGGGCTTGTACAAGTGGTTAGTCATGCCTTTTGGGCTAACCAATGCACAAAGCACATTTATGCAACTTATGAATGAGGTATTAAAATAATTTTTAGGAAATTTTTTTATTGTTTATTTGGATGATATTTCGGTTTTTAGTAAGACATTGGAGGAGCACTTGATGCATATCTGAAGATTTTTCAAGAAGCTAAGGGAGGAGAATTTTTTGATTAATTTGAAGAAATGTAGTTTTGTGAAGAGAGAGTTGGTGAGGAAAGATCAGTTGATGGTCATACAAAGGTCGAAATGAAGATCAAAAGAATGGTGAAGGCTCAAGTAGCAGCCAGAACCATAAAGGAGATAACTCCTACTGTCCTCGTGATCAAAATAATGGAGACCAAAGAGGAAGGGGAAGATCTGGATGAGGACCGGGAAGAGGAGGCTTTCATGGAACCTGTTTCCAGTGTGGAGAAGGACACAGATCCTATGAGTGTCCTAAACATCAAGGAAGGACAAATAGACGACCTGAGGGTAATGCACAAGTTGCATATGTTGATGAAGATGTTAAGTCTTCAAATTCTAAGGATGTAGAAAGAGGAGAGGTTCTTGTTACTAGAAGAGCCTTATTGAATGAGGAGAATGGGCCAACTCAAAGGAAGAATTTGTTTCACACTAGATGTAAGTGTGAAGGTAAATTTTGCAATGTTATTATTGATTGAGGTAGTACTGATAACCTTGTTTCAGAAGAAATGGTTAGTAAGTTGTGGTTGGAGAGAAGAAGGCATCTGAACCCATACCAGATTGCTTGGTTGCAGAAGGACCATAAAGCCTTGGTAAATGAACAATATCTGGTAAAGTTCAAGATTGGGAATTACCATGATGAGGTATTATGTGATATTATGCCTATGGATGTTTGTCATATGTTGTTAGGCAGACCGTGGCAGTTTGATCGGAAAGCAATACATGATGGACATGCTAACACCTATTCTTTGAAAAAGGATGGGATTCGTCATAAGTTGAAGCCCTTGAAAGAGGCAGAGGAAAAATTATGCAGTAATGCAAGAATTTGTTTGTTTGATGGAAGAAAGTTCCTAGAAGGTATGAAGCATGAGCATATGTTTTTTCAATTGATCCCTAGAGTTGATAAAGAAGATACTACTGAGGTACTTGTAGAGGTTTTAGATTTGTTGAATGAGTTTCAATCTATTATTTATGATAACATACCTAAAGGATTTCCTCTTGTAAGAAAGATTAGTCATTAGATGGACCTGATTCCTGGAGCCAATTTTCTGAATAAGGCGGCTCATCGTATGACTCCAACAGAGAGCGAAGAGTTGAACAGACAAGTGCAAGAGTTGTTGTGGAAGGGATTTATTTGAGAGAGTTTGAGTCCATGTGTAGTACCTATAGTACTAGCACCAAAGAAGGATGGGGAATGGTGGATGTGTATAGATTCTAGAGCCATCAGCAAGATCACCATCAAGTATAGATTTCCCTTGACAAGAATGGATGACATTATGGATTGTTTGAGTGGTGTTGAGTACTTCACAAAGATGGATCTGAAGAGTGGATATCACCAGCTCCGGATTAGAGAAGGAGATGAATGGAAGACAACCTCCAAAACCAAGGAGGGCTTGTACAAGTGGTTAGTCATGCCTTTTGGGCTAACCAATGCACATAGCACATTTATGCAGCTTATGAATGAGGTATTAAAAGAATTTTTAGGATTTTTTTTTAATTTTTATTTGGATGATATTCTGATTTTTAGTAAGACATTGGAGGAGCACTTGATGCATATTTGAAGAGTTTTCAAGAAGCTAAGGGAGGAGAATCTGTTGACTAATTTGAAGAAATGTAGATTTCTGAAGACAAAGTTGGTGTATTTGGGATTTGTTGTCTCAACAAAGGGTCTCAAAATGGATCCAGAGAAGGTGAGATCTATCATTGAATGGCCTACTCCAAGGAGTATTACAGAGGTAAGATCATTTCATGGTCTAGCAAGCTTTTATAGAAATTTTATTAAGAATTTCAGTAGTATTTGTGCACCTTTGACTGAAGCAATGAGAAGGGATAGAAAAGAGTTTAAGTGGACTACAGGAGTAGCCAAAAGTTGACATGTTGAAGAAGAAAGTTATTGACCAACCTGTTTTGGCACTTCCAGATTTCAATAAGGTTTTTCAGGTAGATTGTGATGCTAGTGGCATTGCCATAGGAGCTATTTTGAGTCAAGAAGGTAAACCTGTTACCTATTTTAGTGAGAAGTTAAATGATGCTAAGAAGAAATATTTTGTCTATGATCAAGAGTTTTATGCTATAGTTCAAGCTTTGAAGAAATGGAGACACTATTTGTTGCCAAAAGAATTTGTTTTATATACTAATCACCAAGCTTTGCAGTATCTCAATAGTCAAGGAAAGTTGAATCAAAGGAACTTAAAATGGGTTGAGTTTTTGTAGAGTTATACTTTTGTTTTGAAACAAAGGAGTGGAAGGTCAAATAGAGTTGCAGATGCCTTGAGTAGAAGGAAAAATTTGTTGATAGAAATGAATATAGAGGTTGTTGGGTTCAATGAACTCAAGAGTTTGTATCTAGAAGATCCAGACTTTGCAGAAGCTTGGAAGGCTTGTTTGGAACCTATTACATTGGATAGGATGAGAAGGATGAGATGTTTGGATTTCTTAATCCAAGATGGGATGTTGTTTAGAGGAAGCCAATTGTGCATTCTAAGGAGTTCTACGAGAGAGAATCTAATCAAGGAGAAGCATAGTGGAGGATTGGATGGACATTTTGGTTGAGATAAGACCATTGCCCTTGTTAGTGAGAATTATTATTGGCCACAATTACAACAAGATGTGAAGAATTTTGTACAAAGTTACAGAGTATGTCAGATGGCGAAAGGAACAAGTCAGAATACTGGATTGTATCAGCCATTACCTGTACCTAAGAGGCCATGGGAGAATATTAGCATGGATTTTGTTCTTGGATTGCCAAGGACACAAAGAATGAATGATTCCATATTTGTGGTGGTGGATATATTTTCAAAGATGGGACATTTCATTCCGTGTCATAAGACCAATGATGATGTTCATGTTGCAGAGTTGTTTTTCAGAGAGGTGGTGAGACTACATGGTCTACCAAAGAGTATAGTTTTAGATAGAGATACCAAATTTGTTGGTTATTTCTGGAGGACATTATGGAAGAAGTTGAAGACAGATTTGAAGTTCAGTTCTGCACACCATCCACAAATTGATGGACAAACAAAGGTGGTGAATAGAAGTTTGGGCAACCTGTTAAGATGCTTAGTTGGGGATAAGCCCAAGGGATGGGATTTGATTATACCACAGACGGATTTCACTCACAACAATTCTGTCAATAGGAGCACTGGTAAATCACCATTCCAGATTATATATGGGAGTAGTCCAAGAACTGCTTTTGAACTAAGAAAGATGAATAAGGGGGAGAAGAGTAGTGTTGAGGCTGAAGATTTTGCTGAGCACTTGAAGAATTTGCATGAAGAGGTAAAGAAACATATCAATAAGATGAACTCACACTATAAGGCTCATGAAGATCATAAAAAGAGGCATAAGGAGTTCCAGGTAGGAGATGAAGTCATGGTTCATTTATAAAAGGAAAGGTTTCCAATTGGTACATACAATGTAAGTTAAAGATGAAGAAGTTTGGACCATGCAATATCCTAAAGAAGCATGATTCAGGAAATGCTTATGAGGTAGAGTTACTAGTGGAATAAACATTTCTCATGTGTTCAACATTGTTGATTTGATAGAGTTTCATGAAGGTGATATAGAGGATGGTCTGATAAATGAATAGTTGAAAATTCCAACACCTACTTCAGAGAAGGAAGAGATAGAAGAAATCCTTGATAGTCATGTGGGTAGAAGCACAAAAAATAGGAAGTATGCAGAGTACTCGGTGAAATGGAGAGGAAGGCCTGCTAAAGATTCATCATGGTTATCTGAGGCTGAGGTTAATCATCTTGGTTTCCCTCTAACTCCTGAGAAGTGACAGGGTCACTTTTCAAATTACCCTAGGTGTCTGATGCAGGAGCATCCAGTGGTGTAGGGTAATCTTGCATCACCCAAAAAAATGGTTTTCTTTATTTTTTTAGTTTTTTTGAGTCCCATGATGGCACTTAGGGGATATAAGACTGTCAGGCATCAAAATTGCAAAAAATGAGCACTTACTATTCGAGTAAGTTGGCCAAAATGGGCTCGTATTAATGTAAAAATTTACCCCAAGGAGCATAGCAAAAATAAATTTCCAGTCGTGAAAGAATCACCTCAATGGATGATCCCACAATAGTGGTTTACAATTTTTGGCCAAAATGGACACTAATTTTTTCTTTTAACTAAATCTTCACATTCAAGCACCTATAGTGGTTAAACCATGAGGAATTTGAAGATGATGCAAACTAGAGTCTTGTCACATTTTGTCTGTAGATTCTAAAAATATTTTTTTCAAAATTTTTGGAATCAGATTGCAGTTCTTTTTTCATCTCCCACGCAAATTGGTTTTTTTTTCAAAAAACAACATTTTAAAGTAGCTTACATTATAGCGCACATAACTTTTCCTTGAAGATAAAAATTCAATTCTTTCAAATTTAGATTTGTAACTCCAGATATCTAGTGCTTCCAATTGGTTAGATAGTTTTATTGAATACTTTTTTCTTTAATAAAGTTTGAAGTCAAATCAATTACAATTCAGACATAGCAGCCGTGCTTATAACTTTCTCTTGTATGTATCAATTTTATTTTTATTTTTTGTAGGATCAAGGACTCCAATATCTAGTGCACTCATATTTTTCAATTTTTGTTTTTTATAATCTTCTATTTTTCCACATGTGCAGAACAAAGAGTTTTGTTTTCGGTGAAAACCTATATTTAATCAAACTTAAAAAACAAATAGATAATATAATCAAAACATATTAAATTATATTCATTAGATAGCTCATTTTGAGGGAAACCTGATACCAGTTGAGTTTCTAAGATCTCATCCATTTTCATTCTCAAATAGAGCTTCAAAG
>VDFB02271358.1:909945190-909965789 GCA_007258455.2 Sequoia sempervirens
GAAACTAAAAATGGAAAGTTCAATTTTCCTCCTCTTTTCCAAATCCGCCCAAGTGAACTCAAATAAAAATTGAAAGTTTCAGTAAGGAATCAAGTACATCAACTACATTTAACAATAATAGACATTAAGTTAATTTATAGAAACATTACCTTAATGTTGTTTTACAACACTTGCAGTTTCAGAAAACAAAATTGGTGCAGGAGCACCTACACCTCATCCTCCCTTTTTGATCATTTGATGGAAATAGAAGGTGAATAGGTTAGAATGAGTCTTTTGAGTGTTTTTCATCTTCAATAAGGTCTAATAAGACCATTGGATAGGTTCTAGGTTGAGTTTTGGAGTTTTGGAGTCAAAATGTGAAAATATTGCAATCTTGCACTAAATGTAGTCATGTAGCCTTGAGAAGGAAAAATCCTAAATTTGCACATGGATATGCAAGATTTGAGTCATGATGTTGTAATAAGTCTATTTTAAATCATTTTGAGTGGTTTTTGAGGTCATAGGTGTTAGGATTACAAAATTGCTTCAAAGGTGCAATGTTGTCATAATGTAAATGGTTGTAATCACATCATTAAAGTTGTAAACACCTTATCAATGGCTCATTTATTAAAAAAACAGTTCAAGGCCATTGGGGAGGATGGGAAAATGTTTATAAAGCTTCCATGGGGTCGAGGCATAAAATTTGATGAAGTTTTGAAGCATTAAATAAAATAAAAAACTCTATTTTTCTATTTTTTCAGTTTTTTTCACTGTTCCCATGCTTGGTACAGTCTGGTACATCATTGTACAGGCTCCCAATTGGAATGGTTTGAAAGAGGGAAGAGTCTAATTTATTTTGGTGGTGATTTGGCTTGCTTTCATCAAGTATTGAGTAAGATACATCAATTTTAGTGAAAGTGGGTCTGAAACCTTGCAAAACAAGGGTTTGGTCACCAAAATGGATGTAATTCCCATTTCCACCGTGGGAAAAATCTGAAACTTGGTGGATTAGTATATTTAGGACTCCTTTACATGCTAAAATTTGTTTTATATTGAAAAATGGAGGTTTGCAAAAGTTATGTGATGCCCTAGGTCTGGTTTTTTGCTTTGTACAGTCTAAAATGTGATCATTTGAATACATTATTTGTTATTTTCTGAGTACTTGAGGATATAGAATGGATGAAAAGAATGGAACAGGTATTTTGGAATATGTTGGAGTATTTTTAAAGGAATTATGGGTGTTGGGGTGTGCCTTGACAAGTTGAAAGCTTCCTTGCATAGGCCTAGTTAAGCCTTGTTTATGGCTTGTAAATCAATCTTTTGATACATTTGTTTTGGGTGTTTGATCATGTGCTTTTGGGAACTTGTGGAGGATGGTGTTAGGATTCTAAAACCATGTTTCATGGTCTGGTTAATGCCTTTAATCAGATTTTATTTTGACTGTCCTATTGGTGAATATTACACAGTTGCATGGGCTTGTGTAGGAGCGATGGAAGAATGGATGTTTTTGGGTGCAAGGTCTGTTTGTTTGGTCATGTTGTGTTGTGTGAAGAGTTGTTACATCATCCCCAAGTCCTATTGATATGTCTGGTTGTGTGGGTCAAGTTGAGTGGTCAAGTTGCATTGTTGAGGGGAATGGTCAAGTTGATGTGTGCATATAGAGTATTTGAGAGAAGCATTTGGGAAAAGGTGTTGCTTCCCTGCCACTCTGCATCAAAAATAGAAACCCTTCCTATTACATCTATTTTTACAGTTTGAGTTTAGATTTCTTGATTTTTTGCAATTTTGAGTAAAATTTAATACTTTGCAAAAAATCAAAATATTTAAGCAAAGGCTCCTACATGATTTTTCTAAAAAAAATCATAAAAATGATTTCAGGCACATACTATGTTTTCTCCCAAATCAAAAGGGGAAACCTAGGGTACTCCAAACTTAGGAAAGATTATGAGTCAACCTAAGGTCATTGATTTAATTTTGTGCAAGGCATGAAATATTTCGCAAGGTATAGAAAGGCCTACCAAAAACTGAAAAGGCTAAGGCACATATGATTTTCATTGAAAATCAAAGAAAAAGACAAGGCATGAACTCGACCTAGGCATAAATCATTCACAAGGCAAGGCATTTTGACTTAAAGCTTTTGATTTTTGATTAAATGTGACAAAAATCCCAAAGTCAAATTAGGGCACAAGCCAAACCCTAGCAACAAAACCAAATTGAATCCCTAATTCTTAGCATCATTTCACTTGGATAACTTTGGAGAAAGAAGGCTATGCACTTGGCCACCATGAGAAACTAGAACTTTGCCATTTCAAGCTGCTTTCTTTGCCATTTTTTTTAATATTCTCTTGAATTCGATGGTAAGATATTTGTTACCATTTTGAGGTATTTTAATTCCATTTTGAAGAAAATTAGGGCCTTCAGGGCACAACCATGATTGGTTTTTTTATGTGTTTTTCTCTCTTTTGTGTTCTTTGTTGATGCCTTGCTTACATTAGCTGCCATGAGAGAGTTTATTTGAGCTTCTTCAAGGCTTGGCCCATGGACTTAAACTAGTTTTCTCCATTCACAAACCATGGTAAGCTTCATTTCCTTTCTACATTATGCATTTCTCTCTTAAATAGGCTCGATATGAGCTCATTTCAAAAAAAAAAAGTGAAGAATTTGTAGGTTGTGTGGGAGAAATCAGTGAATTTCTGAGTTTGGCCTTGCATAGGCCGTGACCTCAACATGTGCATTCCCTCATTTTTGCCTACTTTGGGCTCGACCCATGATGCAAAAAGTGATTTTTGTTGAATGAAAGAATTTCTTATATTTTTGCTTACTGCTTCTTAGGTTTTGAAAACCCTTCATGGCCACAGCCATTGACTTCATTGTCTTCATTTTTTTTTATTTGTTCCACTAGCATAAAACTCGAAACCCTACCATTTACTTTTGCATTTTATTTTGAAGCAAAACCCCCAAGTGGGTATCCTCATTTATGAAGAAAAAACTCTCTTAGGCCACGACCATGAGAGCACAACTAGGTTTCTTTGCATTACAAATCCTTTTTCTATAGAAAACAAAATTACGCTTCCACCTTTTTCTTGAATGAGAACCAAAATGTAAGCCTCTCCAAGCAAGGTCGAAGCTTGGAACTCTTCTGGGTTTTTATGAGAAAGTCACTATTGTTTCATTTTGCTTTGAAACCCTAGCTTTATTTTAACATTGGCTCATTGTTTTGAAAGAAAAAATGATTTCATTTTTTCATGTGCATATTACTGTAGCTTCACTTACTCTCATAATGCAAAGACTCTACTTTTGCATGTTTAATTTTAAGCAAAACATAAAATTTTGTAGCTATCATTACTGTCTGTGTGACTTTTGTGTCCTTGCAATTCCAACATTTGCTTCCAAAAGAAAACAAAGCAATGCAACTTCTTTAGCATTAATATTCTTCATTACAAGGCACACACTAGTCATTTATTACTTATCTCCCATTTGTCATTTTGACACCACTTGAAATCCTTCGAATACCATGGAGCTTTCCACTGTTGATTACACATTTGTTTGCATTCTTTTATTGAAATGTATCTCATGGTGATGTTTTTATTCTATTTGTTCACTTCTTGCAATGTTGCATTCAGCCATCATGATGCATCTGTAGGTCACTTGCTGCCTATTGACATTCACTTCAAGCACTTGAATATTTAGAAAAATGCACTTCAAGTTTCATCTTTACCATAGTTTCATGGAACAATGCAATGCTTTTATATCTATAGCATCAATCATACTGAAACAAGACTTGAGTTTTTGCAATCTATTTTATTAGTGATGTTGTTTCAAGTTACATTCAACTCAAACCTTTTGTCCACATATTACAATAACTTCTTTTTCCTTCATCCTTTGGCTTTCATGCTTCACTTGCAGCCACTTGCACTTTCATTACTTGATGGAAAGAAAGTTTCCCTCTATACTCTTCATGCATTTTTATTTCTCTTGGACAGCTATAGTTGATGCGAATCTTTATCTTTGACATAGAATATTTTGAAATAAGAAACACCTGATGATGGTATTTTGAAGCTTCTCCATTTGCTTCAGTTGCCACTTTTTGATTGGCATTATGTATGTTTTTTCACTGTCATATTCCATGATGATGCACTCCTTGTGACGGTCTATGTGAGCAATTGATCATTTATGATCTTCAACTCATTGCATTCTCAGATTTGATTGTCCTAAATGATCAATTTCTTGAGCTCTCATGAAACTTGTGATGCACTCCTTCAGATACATATCTCTTTTGGGAAATTATGAATTTGTTTCCTTTCTCAACCCCCTTCTTGAATGTTAAGTGGCAGCATGCCAAGCTCAACCCTTGTGGGAGCCCATTTAACACCACATTCTATAAGTCCTCAAAGCAAATAAACAACATGGCTTTTCATATATCTACATAGGAAACAAACAATGTTAGATTAAAAACAATTAAATTCAAAGTTTATGTGATATTTCCTCCTTTTTATTCTCTTGCACACTTCTTATCCTTGCTCAACTAATTTAATGCACCACAAGCAATGTTCTACTTTACTATTGATAGATCACATAGGAGGATTCATAACCCAAGCTCTAACAAAGCTTTTCCAATCATTTGCAGGTTCACTTGGAGAATAGGAGCAAAGAGGGATAAACAACATTGAAGGTAACTCGAAGACACATTCAGGAAATGACGGCTGTGTTCCCTCTTATGTGATATTTTCCTTCTTTATCTTCAGTAGTGTAGTGTACTCCTTGTGTTTCATTGACTTAGCTATTCCCACAGCTTGTGTGGGACACTTATTCTTCTTTTTATCCCAATGAATATAAAACAACATTTTGTGTAATTCTTGTTCAATTTTGTACTTTTCTTTTTGAAAAAATGTATGGAACATTATGGAATGAATAACTAAATACATAATGAAAGCACTTTCTTTACATTTCATGCAACCTTTAATGTTGTAAATCATGAATGCCAAACTGAAACACGTTGCACACTTTTGAACAACTTCTTCAAACTCACATACATGCAATGGTTTAAGCAACTACATAAATTAATTGAATTTTTTTCACCTTAAAATGAACTTGAATTAATCAGCTCTATCAATTTGAGCTGTGGTGAAAATTTGATAACACATACATGTCTACCAAATAATTTTATCAAGTAGTTCACTTCCTTGTTGCTATAGATAAAATCTTAAAAAAGGTGTTTTCCAACAAACTATGGATGCTTGAAAAAAATATATCAAAGCATAATAGTAAGCAATAGCATAGACAAGATAGTGAGTAGTTTGAAAAAATGCCACATTTCTTCAAGGCATTTTTTTCAAACTACTCATTGCCTTAAGAATAGAAACCAAGCCTTTAGCCAAAATTCCCTCGAAATTATTTTCAAGGTCCTCATCCTCATCCTCAATTTACCAATCCATCAAACCTTCCACCTTTTATTCCACTTGTTCATATCCCCAACCCTCCCTCTTCATGTCATGATCATCCTCCATCTCATAACCAAGACCACACTATACCATCCACCCCATCCCAACATAATACCATAGAGAAGGCAATGAATTGTTTGAAAAATGCCTCAAAGAAATGTGGTTCCACAGGATGGAATGCCATGACATGATGGTTGCCCACCACCACTATGAGGACTATGCCATCTTCAGGCATTTTTTCAAATAGTTCACCTCTATGCCACCATGTTTTCACCACCAAGTTAGTCTCTACCTAAACGCTTTCTACCTTGTCAAGCATGACAAGCCTGTATTGAAGTTGCTTTCTGCATTTAGGAAAAGACAACATAGTAATAAATATATATAGTCTCAATAAGTACTCAAAATTTTGTTTATTATCTTATACTATAATACATCTGAAATGTTTTAGTTTTCGTATTGAATAATTGCTGTTTCAACAGTTAAAGGGAAACACTCCCATGTCATTGATAGGAAATGGTTTTTCCGGTATTTCTACCATCAGTAGGACTTGATGTTCTCTACTGGTATGGGAAATTGCCAGCCTCAATTCCAGGGCCCTGAATCAGTTATATATTATAGTTGTTGAAAATCAAACCATTATTGATTCATAGTTTAATTTCTCTTTGGATGGTTTCTTCAGGGCTTCAACACGCCACGACATGTGAATGTGAATATTTCTCTCGGGGAGAGTGATCATCTAATGGTGGTAAGTGATTATTTGTTAAATATATCATTTTTATAATGTAATTTCTATATATTAATGTCTCTACTTGTTATTGTAATAAATAAAGCTTGACCAAGAACTAAACCCCAGGAGGAGCACCAGGAGCACTCCTCGACCTCAAAATAAACAAGTGACAGAATTATCGCCATCCCACCGACAAGAAAAGGGAAAGAGCTTATTTTGAGAGCCCAAAGGGCAATGAGTTTTGATTCCAGGGCCCTTTGTTGTATGCCTATATGGCATTCTTTTAAGCCTATATGGCTATTTTGTATATATTTTATACTTATATCGACATATATTGATGTATGCCTACATGGCTATATGGTTAATACACATATTTTTATCGATGGTGTCCATATTTGCATTATAAATCCATAGTTAAAACAATATGAGTTACGTGTATTCAAGTGTATACTTTGTGAGTTATGTGTATTCCAATGTATACTTTGCAACTTACGTGTTTTCGTTTGTATACCTTGTATTCATGCATATACTTTATATTAATGCATATACTATGTATTAATGTGTATACTTCAAGGCTTACGTGTATTTGAGTACTTGTGCTTCACTTATTCACATGTATGCTTGACTTATTCACGTGTATACTTAATAATTGGTTAGCCCTAGCATTCCTCATTGTTTTCCTTCATGGTTTGTCTTGAATATTTATTGATTGATGCTAAACAACTTCAATATTTCCAAAAATGATTCACCAACGATGTATCATTTACTTATGTGCTAATTCAATATGGAATCCAAGCAACAATTTAAAAGGGATAAAGCTAGGAGGAGAGGGAAGATAGATATTTATAGTTTAACCTATTGTACCTTCTCTATACAAACCTCTAATGGCTCTTGTATGCTTTGTTATTCTATTTTCTACTTTTCATATCCAATTTTCATAGGTGGATCATCACTTCTCTCAATTTTTTTCCTTCTCCTATTCTAGATCCTCACCTCCATTTTTGGTATTCTAAAACAAGCTCTAGTTTGTGGTGGGCACCCACTAAGATTCAATTTCTTCTAAGATGTTTGAGTTGGTTGAACATAGCTCATAGTGATTCAACGCTTAGAACCAGCACCAGAATGTTTGTTCGTTTATGAACGTCTGGCACGGTTTTATACAGGCTTTCAAATATTTTTTCCCTTTGGCAATTTCCGGAACCTTTAAGCGATTGCGCCGCATGAATGTAATCAGACCACCGCATGTTTGGGTGTGAAAGAGACCATGCCTAGTGTAAACGTATCCATCCAAATGTGTTGAACATTATGTTTGGTCACACGAAAGTTGCGTGAACGAAAGTTGCACCACTTGTAACTTCTTTACACTCACGCATTTGACAACTTTTCTCAACTTAAAAGTCATCACCATGGGAAAATGCCCAAGATAAGTGTCAAGAGAGGTTATTGTAGAGGGCTCCTAACAAAAACTTTTTGGCAGCCTCATACAGAAAGTTTTAAGTGTCACAGATGGAGCATAGCTCACAGACGTAAACTATTTTTCACTTTGGACCTAAGGATCTAGCCTGGGCCAATGGGGTGGAAGTTCTGTGTGAGCGGATTTGGACATGTCAGTAGAAAAGGACCATGCCTAGCATAAATGTATCAATCTGGATGCTTTGGAATAGTCCATTTGGTCACACAAGTTGCAAAATGAAATTTGCACCACTTTGCAACTTTACACTACTTGCATTTGACGCTATTTCCATTAAGTGAAAACTGGACACCACAAGAAAATAACTCTGAAATAAAAAAAACTAAGAAAGGTTATTGTAGAGGGGCCCAGTGCAATCCCATGGCCTCAAAAAAATATTTTTTAAGCATCATTTTTTTTGAGTAATAGCCCGTCGAAGATCACAATCATTTTGCACTTTGGACTCTTAAGAGATTGAGTTAGTTGAACATAGCTCAGAGTGATTCAACGTGTTTGGGTGTGAAAGAGGATCATGCCTAGTGTAAATGTACCCATTCAGATGCATTGGAATATTTTTTTTGGTCACATGAGTTGTAGAACGAAAGTTGCACCACTTTGCAACTTTAGACTACTTGCATTTGACACTTTTTCCATCAAGTGAAAAATGGACACCATGGGAAAACAACTCTGCGATAACAAAAACCAAGAGAGGTTATTATAGAGGGCCCCAACGTGATCCTTTGGCCTCATATGGAGAGCTTCTAAGTGATAAGATGTCATTAGGTCCTATCGCTTTAGTTAAAAAATGCATCAAATGTATCGACTGGGTAGTGTTCGAAGGCTATATGCAATAGGAAATATTTTGACTCTCAGATTTTCTAAATGTCTAGAATAGTTGAAAATAGAACTTAAACTAAAGAAGCCACTAAACTAGAAATCATAAAGTTTTCTAAACTAGAAAGCGGGAAATTATTCACCTAGACAACATAAGATGACTAAACTAGAAAGCATGAAATGTTTAAACTAGAAAGCATAAATGATTAAGCTAGAAAGCATGGAAATTACTTGAAAATAAGTACTTGCAATAAAAATATAAGTTGAAATGAAAAAAACCTTTAACTAACATCTAATTTTTAACAAACTTAACAACCTAAAACTAACAACCAAAGTGGGTGCTCCAGAACTTCAGATGAACAAAACTAAAGATTACAAACTCAAACTATAACCTATAGGAATAACTTAATAGAGCTTGACACATACAAATAACATTCACTCACACTCATCATGTACAAAATAAAAACAACATAATTGAAGATGGAAATACTTATCTATCAATTCTATAATCCCCTTGAGTGGCCAACTCACGCTTACTACTACGCTTAACTCAGATCACGTAAACTCTATATCTTCAAAATTAATCCATCCAAGATAATTCCATCGCACAATACTAATAACTCAGAGTGAGACAAGAAAATATTGTTTTATTCATATCAAACTTATAACTCAAAGACATAGTTTAAGAACACATTATGACAGCATAATGATATCCAGTATCATTGTTTCTGGTGGTCACATATTTATACAAAATCTACTAACAAAATCCTATAATTCAGATGGTGAAGATCACCACTAAAAAATTCTTCAATAGAATTCAACCAACTAACGGACTTAGGTACATAACATAAAGAATTTAAAAGGCTCGAAATGAGCCATAAAGTCTTGAAACAAAAAATAACATAAAGCATTTAAAAGACTCGGTCCACCATGCACTTCCTAAAATTTTGGCCTCTAGACTTCTAGCGCTTGTCTTCAACTACATTGAAGTCTACTTTAAAATCCACTTGGATGAGCATAATGACCGACTATGCATAACAAATTGTACAATACTAAAAACTATACCATTATGTTAGTGTTGGCCAACTTATTTCAATCAATTTTAGGAAATAAAGATTATACATTTTTTCACAAAAAGCAAGCAATTACTAATCCTCAAGATAAATAATTAGTAGGGTAAAAGTGTCTGGGAGAAATAAGGAAGGGTATTTGGCTTATTATATTTATGAGGTTATTTTTACCTCATTAGTAAGCATCACAGGTTTTGAATAATAGCATGTCGAAGATTGCAGCCATTTTGCACTTTGGACTCTTAAGGGATCGAGCCAGTTGAATGTAGATCAGATTGATTCAGCATGTTTGGGTGCAAAAGAGGACCATGCCTAACATAAAATACCCATCAAAACGCGTTGGAACAGTTTGTTTGGTCACACGAGTTACAAAACGAAAGTTTCACCACTTTGCAACTTTACACTACTTGCATTTGACACTTTTTCCATCAAATAAAAATTGGACACCACGAGAAAATGACTCAAAAAAAACTAAGAGAGTTTATTGTAGAGGTTCCCTACATGATCTTGATACCTTAGATGGAATTCCCATAACTGGCATGGTCTATGGGTAATAGGTCATCAAATATTGCTACCCTTTTGCAATTTGGACTATTAAGGGATTACGCTGCATGAATTACAAATGTTTGAGGGTAGAAATAAATAGGCAGTAGGGAACTAGATCCCAAACAAGATTAAAAATCTTTGAGGCTAGCCATGAATTTTTAGTTGGAAAACATGTGTGAAGAAATTGTGGGGTACTTGAGTTAATTCATGTTACTTGAACAACATCTAACAAGTCATACATGCTTCTATTACTTGTAAATGTGATTATTTTTATGACATGTTGACATTATTTTATGATATTATGCATAAAAAATGTTTACAAATTGAACTTCTTAAATGTTTATGTGAATAAATGGTATGCTATATTGATATTGATATATAATCATTATGTTGATTTTTTTCTAATAAATGAAGTTTTTATAATAATTTAGTCAATTGGTGTTAGTTATAATAGGGAGAGAATAAAAGAAGAAAAAGAATGATTGGTAACCATTAATGGTTATTACACTCACTATATTAATAATATGATGTTTACAATAAAATGAGATTTATTTGCCAGTCTTAATTCTTATGTGCGTGCTACAATTGTCTAATATGCTTCATACACCAATATGATACTAGAGTGCTTGTACTTGTAGGCATAATGCTTTCTCAAAACTATCAAGTAATATAAAATCATGAGAAAAATAAACTCTATGTGAATTCCAACACCCCACTTAAAAATCAAATATTGAATCAATGTGCCCTACTTTTCTCATGCACACAAACTACTATATGATTTTCTTACAGAATCTAAAAAATAGGGATCAAGGATGCCTTGAGGCACTCATTCCTGAGACTTTTACAAATTGTCGCTCTATGGGTAATTCTGGAGAGGTTCTCTATAAATGTCTACATCATAGGTGCTCAGGATGAGGTTAACTTCAAATGAATAACTTGAAATTCCCTCATTAAGCTTGAAACACACTTTTATAATGTCTACATAATATGTGGTCATGATGAGGTTAACTTCAAATGAATAATTTAGGCACCATTTGCCAGTCTCGATTTGGTATATAATTTATAACTTACTAGGCTTACTAGCCCCACCCAAATAAAGAAAGATACAAATATTAATAATCATAATCACTAACTAATTCAAATAAAACATGTGAGGTCACAATTCAAAACTTGTGTGCTCAATTATTCAATATCTTATAACTTAGCACTAGTCAATATAGTCCATTGAATATCTTAAAAAGTAATTTTTATATTAATATCAATACCTCCCATCTATCAGGATTAAACTTTAGAGGTTCCTCAAAGTAATGAGGATGAACATGAATAGAATGTAACCAAACTATTACTTTTCAACCTTTTAAAGTCTTGTAAACTCCCATTTATAAAACAACACAATTCTAATCTTTAGTTTATTAATCTATTGAGAAATATCCCACATCAACATTTTTGCATATTTTTGAGAAAAAATAAAATACCATTGAACTTTGTATCCTTTTCCACGGTTCTAAACATAAAGTGTGCTACATTTGTAAGTCTGATATATTCATCAATCACCTACATAAATGATATAAACATTAGATGATAGCATCAACATCATAGCATTTGTATCATACAAATTAATGGGCATACTTACAAATTAATCCAATGAACCATTCAGGTATACTCTACTCTTTATTGTGTCAAGTATTGCCTCATGGTCAGACTCACGCACCTTCCACAAGGTCTTGTTAAAAGGTATACCCCCATATTTGATCAAATGAACACTAGATGCCATGACAAGGTTTGAATAATGAAGAATATTCTAATGTGTGTCAAAGTTCTGGAATAGCCAAACATTAACACTCTTATGTGGGTACCTTCTAAGCTGTTAGAGTAATAAGTTATTATACTTAACTAATTACATCATATTGGTTAATTAATTAAGTCACTTATCACTTTAGTTACTTAAGCTAAACTTAGGCACATTAATAATTATTTACTAATTATTAAGTGTGCACACTAGGGTTTTACCTTTTAGGGTTTCCTTTAGGGTTATGCATACATTGCTTTTATAAAGAAAATCATCTCATTTAATTATGAATTCCTGAATAATATTATTTTGCACATCTTTATGCAAAGCTCTGCTTTTATTTTTTTTCTCTTGTGTGGAAGGATTTTTGGTTTGCATGTCTAATCTTGGTTTCTAACATGGTATTAGAGCCTTGATTTGCAACCCCTTCTCAGTTTTTTTGAGAAAATCATTACAAAGTCGTTCAAGATTCCTCGAGGGTTTCATGCCTTGAGTTCATCTATGTAACATTTTGGATTAGATTGGGATTCACCATTGGATTCAAAGCGTTGGAAAAAGTCAAGATTGGCTTTAATTTTATAGATTTTGGTCATCATTTTCCAGATCCATGAGGGTTTCAAGCTCAGAGATTTTTTGCAAGCTCTGGGGGTAAATGATTTTTCAGAGCATTTTGGGCACAAACAAAGGTCACCATCACGTTTGCAATGGCCAAAAGCCCTAAGATCGCCTTTCATTTCATCAATTTTGGACAAAGTTAGTTTTGAGGCAAAAGAAATTTGCCAGGGAGGCCATATGGCCTCCCCAACACACACTCTGAGGCACGCAAAACAAAAACAAAAAGGGTTTCGAAATTCTCACCCAAGCCAGCAGCTCAAAAAAGGAAACCACCACTGCTGCTTACCCATCCACCACCGCTGGGCTTCACTAACAGCTCTCCATTGGCTAGTTCCAGTTTCTATGGGTCTCTAGTGGGCTGCATCGTCCTTGAGCACGTGCCCCTCCCCATCTCCGTAGCTCTTCTCTTAGGGAGTAGGGTTTGAGGAGTCCGGCTGGGATCGAAAGACCATGCACTCCAGCCTCCCCGAGATTGCTCCAGCACAGAGACCATTTCCACGGCCCTCTCATGGAGGACCGCTGCCTCACATAGCCCCAACCCGCTAGCCCTGGTTGCACAGGACCAGGACCAAAAAATTCAGCCTGAGTCTCCCAGCCACTTAAAACGGGTGCAACTTCATGACGCTTATCATTTTTCACTTGAAATCTTGTTCCAAGCACTTCCTATCTTTGGTGGCTTATTTTTCAATTATTTTTCATTTTCCTTTTAGCTGGCATTTCATTGTTGTTTGAAGCCACACCATTTTATGGCTCCGGAAGCTCATAATTTTTCCACCATCCCAGCATTTTTCCCTCTCAGGGCGTCATTGCTGGGTACTTGGCAGGACCGGTTGTTCAGGCGTGATGGTATCATCCAAAGTTGATCATTGTCTATATTTGTCTCCCATGGGTGTTTTGGAGATTACTTGGATGTTTTGGCAATTGGAAGGGTGAAAATTGAATCTTTGCACTTCATTTCAGTATCACATCATTTTATCTTTTGTTTATGCATGTTTTACATTCTCTGCTTTTACAGTCATGGGTTATTGTAATAAATCAACTGATATAAAGTTCCATCAAGGGGTTTCTTGCATAATAATTTGATTAGAGGTATAATTTTGATCTCGAGAGGATTATTAGATGCATTGGCATGGGTTAAAATCTTAGTTTCTTAGTTTCTTTTAGCTACATCTTTCTTATAGCTTGACACATATTAGATTCACATTGGTTCACCCTTCAGATTGAGAGCCTATAGTTAATGATCCACATTGGGTCACATCTCAGTTTGAGGGCCACTACATTTGTGGTTAATGCTCCAGAGTCTACATGGTACTTGCTCCTATGGATTAGCTTTAGTCACAGTTTGGCATTAACATCGAGATACACGGATTCTAGATTCTTTCATCATATCATTCCCTCTTATGGGGGGCATCATTTTATCCACTGTTGTTTTATGGATTCAAGGGTTGTTCTAGTTTGTGAGTTTTCTAGTGTTCCATGGCATCGGGTCTGTTGTTGCATTATTATGATTTCAATTTGGTTTCTTGTAGATAAAAGTATCTTTCCTTGCTTGTCGTATTTTGGTTCCAGTGTTACTCCATAGTGTTCTTCTAGTGCTTCCTTGCAGTAGGTCATCTCAATGTAGGGGGGTTTTGTCTCACTGGGTTTTCCTTCTCTACCTTACTATTGCATTTGTACATGGGTACCTGATCAAGCCTTGTTGTCGGGACCCATTCATGATTTCATGCATCTTTTACTTAGTGTTTTAGTTACTTCCTAAGTTCATCTTAAGGGGGGGTGTTAGAGTAATAATTTATTATACTTAATTAATTACATCATATTAGTTAACTAATTAATTCACTTATCACTTTAGTTACTTAAGCTAAACTTAGGCACATTAATAATTACTTATTAATTATTAAGTGTGCACACTAGGGTTTTTCATTTTAGGGTTTCCTTTAGGGTTATGCATACATTGCTTTTATAAAGAAAATCATCTCATGTAATTATGAATTCCTAAATAATATTATTTTTCACATCTTTATGCAAATCTCTACTTTTATTTGCTTTTCTCTTTTGTGGAAGGTTTTTTGGTTTGCATGTCTAATCCTGGTTTCTAACATAAGCCATGTTCCAATAAAAACCAGTAATAATTTGTTCCCTTTCCGTTGTCTTCATCTACAATAACTGCATAAACATTCCCTACATTGATATGTGTAGCAAATTAGATGAAATTAATCAACATTACAAATACACTACAAAGTAATATAACAATAGGAATTTTAAAAACTATGCAAGTAGATATATTACCTAGTTGAACCAGATTTGATGTGGTTAAAGTCAACTAATGATTCCATCTGTGTCAATTCCAATGTCATTGGAGAGTGATATGTGTGAAGTGGGCTAAGATAACTTAACCACCATTCATCAACCCACTCCTTTGACTCACACTCATCCTAGGCTTGCATTGCACATGAAGAAAAAAATCATGTCATCTTTTGCGTATGGATACTCCATGAACTTGTATTTGAGCTAAGGAAAGAGTGTAGCTCATTCGATCTTGTTAGTGTACAACAATCCTCATATGGTGCAATGTCAGTATCATCCATCAACCAAAAAAATATATGAACTAAAGACTTACCTTCATTACCTGGACCCATCGAAGCATTACACCACTTGATGATTAATTTTGCATCTATCAACTTTGCATTGTCTTTATACTTTAACTCTTCTCATGCTAATGCTCTTTTGACACATGCTCATGTACCATCATGATCCCCCTTTCCATTCTCAACCTCACAAAAGTTCCACATATGCTAAGCACCTATAATAACATGCATCCTGCTCAACCAGTAGAACATCTATGAGTTCTTGAACTATGTTACACAGTTATCTAACCATATTATATGTTGATTGTATGTTATGCCCCTCTAAGCCAAATCACTATAGAAAAACTAGAAGCAACCTTGCATGAACTCTAGAGAATGTGTGTGATCATAACTAATATAAAATTGGTACTCCCTCAATACCTTCCTTTGGTCTTCTATACTATCGGTTGCATGAATGAATGCTATGTGCACAAATATAGAAACCTGTGTAGAGTTGTAATATTGTGACTGCACCTCATGCTATGGTTGAAGAGTGTAGTTCTATGCAAATTCAACCACTAAAACTATGACACCAATTGGAAAGGTGTCCTTGCATAACTTGAATCTCAAGTCCAACCATCAAGCTTTATGGGTATGCCTTGCATACTCATACACTATACTATCATGAAATGTTGACATAAACTAATACAATTGCATCTTCTAAATAACCAAATCACACATTTTTGCTTGATTACCATCTTTTTTAATGTATGCCACCGTTTTATACTTTTTGAACTCTACTAGTTGCTTTCCAATCGCATGCGTGCTTTCCAATCGTTGACATACTAGCATACGTTGCAAGCCACCACAACGATGACATGAACCATCCAAGCATAGTTTCATGTATAATATTTTTCACATAGTTTTTTTTATAAGAACTCTCTTGAAGATGTTGGTGGGGAATGTATGCCACAATCCTGCAAAACATTGTTAGTATGCAAATCTAAACATATAGAATGATAAACATCATAATGGTTAGAAAATTCAATATGTAATATATAACATGTAGTTCATTTGTGATTTATCTTGACATAAAAAGGTTTAAGCATTTCAAAATATCTTTGAAAAATTTTAATTTGAGAATAATCCTCTTGAAATTTATGAAAAAATTGTGTTTAAGTTGTATCCAAAAAATGCTTTGGATGTGGCTCACGATTCTTACTATCGATTCTCCTTCTTACCACATCCCTTTGATTCGAAGATGGCCTTGTGTTATTCTTCCAATAGTCTTCAATTATTGTTCTCAATTCTTCAACAATTGGTTTATCTTTTCGTGGGAGTCTCCCTGAGAATTCCCATAACTCAATTGAATCGGTGTCCTCAATTCTTTGGCACCTTTAAACGAGTCTTCATAAAGTTTTTCTATTAATTCTAAATTGTTGGCTAGTCTTTCTAATGAGATGATATCTCCTTGTTTGATTACTTACCAAAGTCGATGTAATGACATGTTGGGTGGAATTATTATCTTTTAAGCATGAGGTCTTACCCACACTCTCATAAGCATCCATTAGATTCTTCACAATAGTACTTTCAATTGAAGCATTCGATGTTCTCAACCCAAGAATCTTCATGATGTTTCTATACTTTATACCTCGCATCATTTCAATAAATAGTTGACATCTATGGTCTCATTTAGCTTTTCAAAGAACAATTTCCAAATCTTATCAACATATCTTCTATAAGTGTGTTTTGGAATCTTACCTTCCATTGGCTGCAAAATATTCTCATCAATATTAATAATTTTTTTTGGCTTTCTATGCAAAATTCTAGGTGGTGTTCTCCTAGGTACATACATCTCAACATTAAGAATTTCATCAATATTTAAGTGAGATGGGCTCGATTGTGTACCTTCAATTGAGAGTGCAATAAATGGCATACCTTGAGGTTGATATGGGGATGATGGCATATCTCTTTCCTCAAATGTGAATGATGATGTACTCTCAACTTGAGATATGGTGGATGGTGTCCCTCCATATTCACTTGTGGTAGATGGTGTCCCTTTTCATTCACTTGCAATAGAGGGTGTGTCTCCAACTACGATATTAAAATCTATCTTAGCACAATGCTTTTGCATTCGTGCCCTTTATGCTGCCAATTCCTTTTCTCTTTTTGATGGTTAAGGTTCCTCTTCAATTGGATTTTTTTTTATGAATTGTATCCAATTTATTCTTCTGAGCATGTTCCCTCATCCATTCTTTTTCCTTTACTTTATTAGTTTTGTACTCTTCCTATGTTGGTTTATTCCTTGTTCGTTTCCTCGACATGGTGAATATTTTACCTGTAGCATGATAAAGAGACAAATATTAGTTCCTAAAAAATGAATCCATACAAATAAATGAAATATATGTCATTCAAGGCTTCATACATAATACTTACAATCATCCTATAGAAGAGTATTTCTAGCATAGACAAAGGCCACATTAATTTTTGGATGGACTGCCTTAAAGCAATGTGGTCATGTGGCATGCCATGATTGCAAGATAAGCTCAAAATGGAAGCATGGACAAGGCATGTGAATTTTTTTACAATAATGTTTTGGTAGATGTAAAATTTTGACAAAGCAGCTCACTAGCTGTCAATACCACATGATTTTGATGGAATTTTTAAAGAAATGTGGAAACATGTGGCATGCCACATGATTGTAAGACAGGCTCCAAAATGGAAGAATGACAGCAGCATGTTAATTTTGGACACACAGCCAGAGATGTATGTAAATGTGGTACTTCGATGTGGCTGATCCAATTCATCATCGTGGTTGATAGTTGTCATGGAAAATGCCTCGATAGAAATTGGGTTCACTACCGTGAGACTTTACTTCTATGAGTATTTTTCAAACAACCCCAACAATTCCTAATACATTGACAAGCTACTCAGCTTGTCAAAGGTACCACATTTTGCATACATGTCTACCAAAACATTATTGTCAAAAAATTCACATGCCTTGTCTGTGCTTCCATTTTGAGCCTATCTTTCAATAATGGCATGCCACATGACCACATTTCTTTAAGGAATTCCATCCAAAAATCAATGTGAGCATTGACAAGCTAGTGAGCTCACTAGCTTGTCAAAGGTACCACATTTTGCATACGTGTCTACCAAAAAATTATTGTCAAAAAATTCACATTCCTTGTCCATGCTTCCATTTTGAGCCTATCTTTCAATCATGACATGCCACATGACCACATTTATTTAAGGCATTGGATCCAAAAATTTGTGTGAGCATTGAAAAGCTAGTGATCTCACTAGCTTGTCAATGCAATAGGGTTGACAAGGTAGGGGCTATTTGAAAAAATGCCTCATAGAAATGTGGCCTCATGGTGAGCTCACTAGCTTGTCAATGTGGTAGGGTTGACAAGGTAGGGGATTTTTGAAAAAATTCCTCATAGAAATGGGGTCTCACGGTGATGTACGCGAGACCCCATTTCTATGAGGCATTTTTTCAAACAACCCCCTACCTTGTCAATGCTCATATTAATTTTTGGATCCATTTCCTTAAAGAAATGTGTCATGTGGCATGCCATGATTGCAAGATAGACTCAAAATGGAAGCATGGACAAGGCATGTGAATTTTTTGACAATAATATTTTGGTAGACATGTATGAAAAATGTGGTACCTTTGAAAAGCTAGTGAGCTCACTAGCTTGTCAATGCAGTAGGGTTGACAAGGTAGGGGTTGTTTGAAAAAATTCCTCATAGAAATGTGGTCTCACGGTGTATCAATGTGGTAGGGTTGACAAGGTAGGGGTTTTTTGAAAAAATTCCTCATAGAAATGTGGTCTCACAGTGATGTTACACTGTGAGACCACATTTCTAAGAGGCATTTTTAGAAACAACCCCTACCTTGTCAATGCTGCCATGAATTTTTGGATGGAATGCCTTAAATAAATGTGGTCATGTGGCATGCCATGATTGCAAGATAGGCTCAAAAATGGAACCCTGGACAAGGCATGTGAATTGTTTGACATTAATGTTTTGGTAGAAATGTATGCAAAATGTGAGCATTGACAAGCTAGTGAGCTCACTAGCTTTTCAATGCTCACGTGAATTTGGATCCAATGCCTTAAAGAAATGTGGTCTTGTGTCATTCCATGATTGCAAGATAGGTTGAACCTTTCCACATGTTGCTAATTTAGCCTTGAATAAAGAGTCTTGAAACTATGGAGATAAGGGTTACAATCCCTTGTAGGTAGACTAATCAAGGAATCATTTAAAATATATCACAACATTAGTGATGAGGTAAGTTTAGAAATAGAAATGAAAACCAAAATAGATTCAAATATCTATCAATGTGGGAGGATTATACTCCAAGTTTGTAGAGACATGTATGGAAAATTTGGTAGCATAGACAATGCAATCAGTTGTTTGAAAAAATGCACATCACCATGAGACCCCATTTCTTTGAGGCATTTATTCAAACAATTGATTTCCTTGTATATGTTGTTTGATAAAATTATTTGGTAGACATGTATGGAAAATTTGGTAGCATAGAAAAGGAAATCGGCTGCTTGGTAGAACTGTTTGACAAAATACCTCAATGAGATATGTCCTTGTAAACTAGAATGATTGCAGGATATGCACAAAATGGATTTGTTGAAAAGACTTTCAAAAATTTCAAGCATATGCAATTTCTAGGTGTAAAACCAAATTCCACTACATTTTCCAACATCCCCCATGCCTATACCAAAATGAAAGCTTTAGAGAGGGGTATGCACATCCATAGAAAAGGATTGAGAAATGATGCATTGTTTTACATACTTATAACTTCTCTCATATATATGTGTATACCAAATGTGGAAGCATACACAAGGTAGGTCAATTGTTTAACAAAATACCTCAAAGAGATGTGGTTTAAAAATGTAGTTGGAAAGTGTAAAGCATTGTGTAATTTAAAATGTGCATTGACAAGCTAAGGTTATAATGACAAACAAACAATGATGAACATGGAATCTACAAAATAACAAAATCAAAGCAAGCCAAAATAGAATGAAAGAAAATGTGTAAATACTTCACATACCTAAAAAAGGGAGATTCAAATGGAGGAGTTCTACCCAATTATGTAGCATTTGCTTCTTCTTGCTTCAAAATCAACAATTTGAGTTTTTCAAAAGCTTGTTTCCCTCCAAAGCTCAATTGTATATCAATATTGAATGGAATTGAGACTTGAATTGATATATATCAAATTCGACATGAAAACTCTACTATTTCATGCAAAGGTGGTGGAAAGATCATAAAAAAGGTGGTAGAATGTGAAAAACTTGGATGCATGCTTCACAAAGGCATCAAAAAGCTTTTTTTTTGTTGGAACACATGTATAACCAGGATAATATGCAGAATGTGGGCTTAGATATCACGAGTATATTGAGTTTTTTACCATTTTTAGAGCAAGACAAAACACACTCACATTATAAGACGAGTGCATTATGTCTTGCTAAACAAATTTCTACATCTCAACTTCTTCAAAATGCGCTCATGTTATGAGAAAGTTGATTTTTTATAGGTTTCTTTTATCTCTCTCTCTTTG
>VDFB02271358.1:909965889-910129809 GCA_007258455.2 Sequoia sempervirens
AAGAAAACCCCCAATTGCAGTCTGAGTAACGAATTTTACAAAATATCAAAAAGACCAGTGAGGTCCTAGTACAAATGACCAATTGTCTGATTACAATGTTACAAAAGCACATTGGTTGAATACATAAGTACATATGCACATTCTCTTATGCAGCCAAAATACCCAAAAGAAGACATCATACTAAATATACCCGTGACCCGAATACATAACACAATGGAGATTACAAAACCTTACTAAACATAAGACTGATAAGCTAGGAAGCCACTTTCAAAAAGATGAATATTTTCCACCAACATGCTGAAAGCCATTAAACGAGCTTTCTTTTAACCGAGCTTTCTTTTGTTTCCACTCATTTACCTTTGTGTTGGCGATCATGCTCAAATGAAGGTTTTGATTTGTTTTAATATCATAACGATAACAAAATTTCTTTTTGGATGAAGATGGAAGTTGCAAATCATGAATGGAAACATGACTTCTCAAGAAAGAAATGGCATGATATTTTCTTTTCAAATCATCAATATCCTCCATGGAAATGGCAGATTTGTATCTATTTAGAACTTGGTAGAGATGTGAAGAAATGTCATGCATTGTGGATAATAACATGCCTTGAAATATGTGAACATAGGTCTCTTCTTATGAAACAAAACCTTCTTTGAATAATTAACATTAGAAATTAATACAGTTTGGTGAGCATATTGTATAATCACACTAGAAACCAACAATGGAAGATTGAGAGTCTCAACTAAGAATTCCATCTTATAGATAACATTCATACTAGAAGCCAACAACAAAAAACCAAATTTCATAAATAAAGTTCATGTGTTATATATCATGCCTTTGAGGGGTCCACAAGTAGCATGAGCCTTTTGAAATCCTTCTCCATCTAAATGTATCCATTCCAAGACCATTGGGAGGTGGGTATACAATATGAGCCAAGTATTAATTTCTAATGTTAATTATTGAAAGAAGGTATATACATTATTCGTGCATCTTAATTCTCATACAGAGTTACATCTTAGTCAATTTCTCAATGTATGAGTTCCATATATTTGTAATTTTTTCTTAATATAAAAACATATTTTATTTCATTAAAATTAACCTATCTATTCCATGTTACAAAGGATGCTCTTATTTTAAATTATAAGTATATAATTCAAAATTAATTAGTAATTTTCAAGATAGAGTACATACAATTTCTTTAGTTAAAATAAAATAATATTCTTATTTCCATGTGAGAGTTATGTAGAATGGTAGTTTGACATGGCTCGAAAATATTTCTTTCATATATACTAAATTTTTATCATTGTACATTATGAGTGAATCATCTCAATTATATATCCAAGCACATCAAAAATTTATAGAGTGGAAAGAAAAATAATCACACATTTATCATATTTTTGTAAGGTGTTCGAAAAGACTAAAAGTTTCCCTAGAAAGAACTAATTAAAGTATTTAAAATATTAAAAGTATCACACATGTATTTTTCTTTTAAAGTATTTAAAATATTATATTTTTTTGATGGTTCCTTCTTAACCTCTTCCACTCCTTGGAAAAAATTATCCAACCACTTGAATCTCCTTATATTAATCAATTTACTTCTATGATTTATGTATGTGTTTTTAGTGATTTACTCTTTATCCTTTCAATTTATTCATGATATACTTTAATATAGTTATATGTTCAAGTATATAATAGTTTTTCATAATTGGATATGCCTTAAGAAACTCTTTAAACGTGAAATTATTTGATGAGGGAAGATATAAATTAAGGTTATTCTTTCTTACTTACCTCATGCTCATCCATATTTTTGTCCATAAATATCTCAAATCAAATTGGATTTTGCAAAGAGGATAGCTATATTTTAAATATTCGCTCTTAGTCAAAGTCATTTATTTCTTTGTACAAATTTAAAATTGATTTATGTAATTTAATTTTTAATAGTTTTAACATGGATATATGAAGAATAGTTTTAAATATATATATATATATAGTAAAGTGGACATATTTTTATATTTTCCTAATACTAGAAAATTTAATAATACCTTCATTCCTTCTAAATCCTAATAGAACTATTTTATTATACACTTCATTCAAACAATCTAGTTTCTTTCCTCTAAATTTAATCTTCGATTCATACATTTAGTTCACCAACCATTTTTGGAGTAATGTCATAAGACTCAAAGGAAAAATATGAAGAATTTTATCCAAGTTTCTATTGTATGCACCCTAGAAACTTTATATCATGAACTGTTTGATATAATTTATCAAATAAATTTGTTAATGAACTGTTTGATATAATGCCTCAAATAAATTTCCAATAGTGTTTTTGATATAATGCCTTAAATAAATTTGTCAATGAACTATTTGATATAGGGTGCATACAATGGAAGTACTATTTCTATCATACTCCATCAAAAATTACCATGAACTGTTTGATATAATGGCTCAAATAAATTTGTTAATGAATTGTTTGATATAGGGTGCATACAATGGAAACACTATTTCTATCATACTCCAAAAATTACCATGAACTGTTTGATATAATGCCTTTAATAAATTTGTTAATGAACTGTTTGATATAATGCCTCAAATAAATTGGAGGTGCCCTGGTAAAAATGTATGCAAAATGTGGAAGCATAGACAGGGCATGTTAATTTTTTGACAGAGTAGAAATGTATCATAGAAATAGTGTATGTTGAAAACGCTTTAGAAACTTTCAAACAAATGCAGTTTCAATTCAACAAATTTGAAAATTTTCGCATCTAGGGTTTCAAAATTTAACAAAGAAATGCATTTTGAACTCTACAAAATTTGAATTTCACATACCTGGTGCAAGTTGGGTTGATGAACTTTGGAGAGACGAAGTTGAGTTTGCATTCGCCGGAGAGATGAAGTTAGTTTGTTCACCGTTTGCAGATCACGGTCTCGGTTCGCCGCACGCACAAGCACAGGGAAAGCAACTAGTAAAAAGTGAAAATGACAGTAAAAAATGACAATGTTTTTTTTATGTCTTATTTAAGGGGGTTCAGTCGAACCCATGTTTGACCGAACCCCTTTAAATAAGATTATTCTTGTTTAGGGTTTGGTGGTTCGGTCGAACATATAATGTGGTTCGGTCGAACCATTGAGTTTGGGGAAAAGGAAAAAAATGAAATTTCCTTCCTCATAAAATTTGTAAACCACTATTGTGGTTTGACCCCAATACCCTGCACGATTTGGGAGAAATTAAAGTTTCTGTCTCGGGAAATTTCTCCAATGCAGCTTCAAATTTAGATATAAAACTTTGGAGGCCCCAAAACAACTTAAAAAGTGGCCAAACCAACCTATGGTGTTTCATATGTTGTAGAGCTCGTCGAGAGCTTTCCAATGATATGCAATAATAGCAAATCGGACACCCGGATCAAGAGTTATGGCCCCGCAAAGTTGGTCCTCTAAAAAGTGAATTTCATAAAAAATTCTTCAACCTAGGCTAGAAATCAAACGGCGGGACTTTTGGTGCCAAAACAAAAAGGGGAAATTTGTACTTTCTAGAACATTCTAGGGCAGTTATTAGGGAAAATAAAAAGGGTTAAGTGGGGGTTGTAGAAGGCAGCCCTAATAATGCAGATTGTGGCTTTGAATAATAGATTTTTCTTTTCATAGTTGATTTTGTTGTAATAAATCAAGCCCATGAGGTTGTAGCATGTAAGCTTTGAATTTGTAATTGCATTTTCTGAAAATAATTGAAAGTAAGTCAATTTTATGTCTCGCATCTTTTGTGTTGGTATCTGTTGTTGTGATTTCTGTGGGATTTGGGTGGTGTGGCCTTCATCAGGATGAAGGGCAGGTGGGTATGTTGGATGTTGGCTAGAAGATCGGTGAGATTGGCTAAGGTTGCTTCCTCTAATAAAAAATACAAAGGTAAAAAGAAAGAAATTGAGGAAGAGGAAGAGGAAGAGGAAGAAGGAACAACTAACTGTGGAAGAATTTGAACCTTGAAAATGATAGGAAAGTGAAGGAATGGATTGTGATGACTATGATATTAGATGGATGAAGAAGAAATGGAGGAGGAGGATGATTGTAAGGAGGAAGTAAAATTGGCGATTTTAGGATATTGAGGTTGTTGAGAAGGAGGTCAAGGAAGAGGAGGACAAGACCCCTCAATGCTACCCTTTTTGGTGATACTAACATTCAATTTTTGAAAAGAAAAATCACTTTTTTGCAGGTTTAGGTATAGGACATGGAAAAGGCTATCAATTACTTTGATGAAGGTCACTGATGAGTTGATGCAACATGGCATGGTTGGAGTGGTGTTTGGTCAAACAAAGATCAGAAAGCAGTTACAAGAATTTGAGAAGAATGAAGACATGAAGGACCTGGCATATGAAGTTGCCCTTGACTAGAAGGAATTTGTCTTCAGATTGGAGACAAGTGGGAGTTAATTGCAAATGCCAAATAATGGCTTTGTCCTATTTTTTTGTTTTTTGATCTGATTTAATGGTTGTTCTAAAACTCTGGTTTCTTCAAATGAGAGTACTACACTGTTATTTTATGCTTTCTATGCTTTGGTTTAGGACTTTTTGGTTTATGGTTAATCTTTTATCTAGCCTACATGCCACGTTTTGGGTTAGTTTGTGGTATGCTTATGTTTTTTATTATACTTATAATGATCCCATGGATGTAAATACTGATAAATTGGTATGCGAGCCCCATATGGTTACTTAATAGTATATAGCCTGGTTGTTGTTTTGTTGGGTGTGGCTGGTGTCCTTTCCCAGCCGATCTCATTTTTTGTTGCTTTAGCTCTTTTTGTCTCTACGGGATTAGGGCCCTTTCCCTGCTTATTTAATAAAAAACAATCTAAAGTAAAGAGTCATAATTTTTAATTTAAAATTTAAGTATAAATTTTGAGATACATATTAGCATTTGCATATCTAAATTAAAGTGGGGAAATAAAATATTTAAGGAATAAGATATATTTTTATGAATGAGTGATATTGTTTTTGAAGATTTTTTTTTGGGTACATACCCACATACATATCTAAACCAAAAGACAAATAAGAGATTTAAGAAATAAAATATTTTTAAAGAATGAGTGATGTTGAGTTACGAGAATGGATGATTAAATTTGTTAGCTTGCATATAAAGTAAACCATCCTTCATGTCAATCCATATATTAAATATAATTGTGGTTTATATTCAATTTTCATCTTTATACTTGCTTTTGTGATGTAGTAGTCAATTGTAAGCATATAGCTATGGAGAAATTGATGACTACTTCCTATGTGTAGGTATACTTATTGGCATTGTAAGAGTTATGTTTTATAATTACGGTTCTAAGATAAATAATTCACCAATTTTATAGAAAAGAATCTTAGACTCGATGTAAGTATTGGAAGAAATAATAAATACACGAAAATTATATACACAAATAAGAGTAAAACATGAAATAACCTTGTAAGTGGAACCCCAAAATGAGTAACCCTTTATATATAACATTTATTGGATCTTTGAAAGATTTTCCATCAAGAATGATCAAACCAAAGGCTCATGTTCCATACTTGGAAGAATCAATTAAAGGTCCCAACCAATTGAGCTTAGAGTTACTTGTTAGTTATATTGACACATTTTCTACATGTTCACTATTTAATCTTGTGCTAGTTCCTAGTTTGGATTATCCTCAAGTTGCTAGATTTCCCAACAAAGTTGATCCATACTTTTTTTTTAAAAATCACACATTTTCCTTAATTATTTTGCTTACCTATTATATATGTGTTAGCTTTGAATGTTTAAAATGTCCTTAATCCCTTTTTACAAGGTAGGACCTCATGCTCTAATTTCTTTGGAGTATATGTGTGACCTAATGATAATATTTTATTCCTTTCATGAATAAATTTTATCAAGTGGCTTTGTGAATGTAGTTTTTAATAAAGGAGGAAAAATATGCTTTTTACTTTATATGGAGGGATTGAATAAATAAAACCAATAGAAGATCTCCCAAAGTAGTTATCAAAATTTCAAATTAAATGTTTGAAGGGTCCACATTGATGGAATGGGGATTATAATTGCATTGCTTCCTTCATTTATCGATGGGTCAATACTTTATTTCAATCCTCTATTAGGTATTGTGTAGTAGTGGTGGGCTCATATGAAATAGATATATGGGAGAAATATAATGTTCAATTTACACATGACAAATATTTGTTAATAGTGATAGACCAAATTTGATCTAGGATGATTTTGTAGTTTGGATTTTTTTGGGCATAATTCCTAATACTTAAATATGTGTAAGGATTAGATGTGTTTATAAACACCATCGGAGAATCTATTGAATTGTGAGTCATGTTCTCCTTAATTAGATTCTTAGATGGAGCAATTCATAACTATGAACCAAGGTCAAGAATGACAAGCAAGTGCACAATATATTCATAGCCATATGTCATAATCAAACAATGTTGAACAAATTCTTGTTTAAGTTCCTTGATCTAGGTTTTCTTTTCTTAGTCTAGATTATTCATTCCAATTAGGGCTAGTCTTCAAATGCACCACCTTAACATGCAATTTTAAAAATTTGTATTTAAGATCTACTTATAACAATAAAAGAAAAATAGTAGTAAAGGTTTGAATTTGAAATTCAAATATAAATTGCAGGATATATATCAGCATTTGTATATCTATATTAAAGTGGTAAAATAAGATATTTAAGAAATAAGATTAAATTTAAAAAATAGGTGATATTGGGATTTTAAATCTAAATTTTAGAGTATATAGGGGAGAGGACCCAGTAATTGAGCATGTTTCAATAGTTGTGATAGTAGTTGTTTATATAACGCCTAATAGTTGTGATAGTAGTTGTTTATATAATGCCCAATATATGTGACTTGACTACCCATAATTAAACAAAATGTATTCCTTAGATCTAAAAAGCAACCAATCATATGATGCCACATCAGCGCTCAACTACCCATGATGTGAATGCACAAGTATTGGTCTCACTTTTTTTTTGGGCCTTTTTGGACACCTTGACAAAAAGCATGTTGACGTGGCATCATATTTGATGACATGGCTCTGAAACAAAAGTTGTAAGTAGGAGACTTGCTAAGTAAGCTGGTATAAAAAATTGGGAGTGATTTGAAATTTCCATGTAGGATAATTAGAAGCGCAAAGTTAGAGTGCACAACTACTAGGTCCTCTCCTATATCCACATACATATCTAAACCAAAAGAAACAAAAAAATATATATATATATTTAAGAACTAAGATAAAAAAATTTAAATCAATGATATTGAAAATAGATAATAAGAAGATTTCTTTATCAGCTTCCATATAAAATAAACCATACTAGAGACGAATTCATATATTAAAGACAAATATTTCTTAAAATAGCCTAACTTCTTAGAAATGGGTGATTGTAGACTTCTTGTGATTGTAGATTTCTTATCAGCTTCCATATCAGGAAGTCATCCTACACACCACAAGTGTGGATCATATTCAAATTTCCTATTTACACTTGCCTTTGTGCTTTAGTCCATGAGCCGCTTAGAAATGGAGAATGAGAATGGAAGGAAGAAGTTTTCAGGGCACGTGGTGGTGGTGCCGTACTCCACCCTTGGCCACACCAATCCCATGCTTCAATTGGCCAAAAATCTTGCTTCCAAGGGCTTGCTCGTCTCCTTCGTAAGCCTCCATTTCGATCATACCAGAATTGAAAAGGCCAGAGAATACCTCAACCGCCTCAGCCTGGGCGGCCCCGGCCTTGTTCGGTTAGAGTGGATTCCCGACGAGATCCCTCCTGACGTGCCCATCGACCACCACATCAACGCGTTCCTCTTCCATCACATGCACCACACCATGACCGGTTATGGTCTCGAATCCCTCCTCCTCCGTTTGAACGCCTCCACCAATCCTGTATCCTGTGTCGTCTACGATTCCATCCTGCCCTGGGTTCCAAAAATTGCAGTCAAGCTCGGCGTTCCCTACGCCTTCTTCTGGACGCAGTCTGCCTCAGTTTTCTCTCTTTATTACCACTTCAAGAACGGTCAGAATCTCACTTGAACAAATTTCTCTTAGCAGGTTTGTATGAATTGCATGATTCATTAATTAATGTTGTGAGATAATCGATTTCTTCTTGTTCGTGTGCTAACAGTTGAGAAGTGGAATGGGGAACGAAATCTGCCAGAGACCTCCGATGTTCCGTGTCTGGGCGAATTTAATATTACGGATTTCCCTCCGACATTTCACCCCGTCGAAAATCCCAAGGCCAGAGGAGTGCCCGCCTACTTCAGAGATCTGGACTCTGTAACCGACGCTTCCTGGGTGATCGTTAATTCCTTCGACGAGCTAGAACGGAGGGTGCTCGAGTACTTGAGCAGATTAGTGACAGTGCCTATTTTAACAGTGGGCCCCTCCATACCCTCGGCATTTCTGGACGGAGGCAACAGGGAGGACACGCGGGTGGGAGCGGGCGCAGACCCTTGGGAAGGGCCGGAGTGCATAAGTAGATGGCTCGATAGCAAACCCCCGCTTTCGGTGGTTTATGTTTCCTTCGGCAGCATAACGTCTATGAGCCCTAATCAAATCCGCGAATTGGCAGAGGGGCTTGAGAGAAGCCAACACAGTTTCCTGTGGGTCATCAGGCCTCCCCAAGGCCACCACAACCTCAATGCGTTGTTGCCTCTAGGGTTTCTGGAGAAAGTCGAAGGAATGGGTTTGGTGGTGAAGTGGTGTGTTCAGCTGGAAGTGCTGTCACATCCATCGGTGGGGGTGTTTATGAGCCATTGCGGTTGGAATTCCACGCTGGATGCTCTCAGCTCGGGCGTTCCTATGCTCACGTTGGAGATTTGGTCAGATCAGCCCTCTAATGCCAAATGTGTGGCGGAAATTTGGAAAACAGGACGCAGAATGAGGAAGGGGTAAGATGGGGTTGTGGCGATGCAGGAGATTGAGAGATGCGTCAGATCAGCGATGGAGGGCGGGGAAGAATTTGCAGAGTTGAGGAAGAATGGCCTGAGATGGAAGGAAGCGGCGTCGCGGGCTATGATGCCCGGCGGTTCTTCTGATGAAAATCTTTCTCGCTTTACTCGAGAGCTCCCGGCAATTGCACCATAAATCATTATCTCTTTTCTTGCGGCTAGTATTTTTCAAGGTTTAAAAATATAGCCCAACGGAATCAATATTGTCAATCTGTGGATAAGCCCCAATTCGTTGTCTCTCATAAAGAAATTTCGAAGGGACGCCATAATTATGGCGAGAGTGTGTGTTTTGGATTTATTATTTTTAGTATCAATGTATTTTATTATTTATTATAATATTTTTTTAATAAATAAGTTATTATTTTTAGTATCAATGTCATTGGAGATTTCAATACTCCTCTCTATGATGTTGATAAGATGGGTGGCTCGCATAACGTGGATGATAGCAGATACGTCCTAATGCAGTTCATTAATGACTCGACTCTTCTTGATTTGGATCTGAAAGGGGCTTCCTTTATTTGGTCGAACAGGCGTGTGGGTAATGCCCTTATCCAGGTTAAGCTGGATCGTGCTCTTATAACCCATGAGTGGCTAGTCCACTACTCTTGTTCCCTCTCGGCGCTTACCAGATTGGGATTAGATCATTTCCCCTTGGCTCTGTCTGTGGATTTGTTGGGTGGCAAAAACTTTCCTTTTAGATTTGAGAAAATGTGGACTTGTCATCCTGACCTGGGTAATTTGGTTAAAGACTGGTGGAACATTAATGTGGATGTGTCGGCTATGTATAGAGTTGTTAAAAGGCTAGCTAATGTTAAGAATAATGTTAGAAAATGGAATCGTACCTCTTTTGGTCATATTTTTATGGAGAAAGATGGGGTGTCTAAGGAGCTTCACTTTGTTCAGCAAATCATTCAAACGCCTGGGTATGATCAGGATTTGATGCTGAAGGAGAATGTTTTGCTTTCTAAGTTGCATAATATAATTGCAAAGGAGGAAGAATTTTGGAAGCAGCGTTCAAGGATCCTTTGGTTGAAAAGTGGTGATAGAAATACTAAGTTTTTTTATATCTCTACGCTGAAACACAGGGCTTCTAACCGGATTAATCTGATTAACTATAATAATCAAGCTCTGGAAAAGGATGTTGATTTGCAACTTGTTGCTGCTTTCGGTGGAGAGGGAGCTTGATTTGGCCTGTCAACAGGATATTCTTAGGGATATTCCACAGTTGGTGGATGATGAGCTCAACATGTAGTTAGTATGTATTCCTTCGACGGATGAAATTTGGTGTGTTGTTTTCTTCTTTGAAGGTAATAAGGCTTCGGGCCCTAATGGCTTTCCCATGTTCTTTTTTCAGTCTTTTTGGAAAATTATTGTGAAAGATGTTGCGGCTACTAAGGAGTTTTTCAAATCGGGTTCCCTTTTAAAGGAATTGAACTCCTTTATTGTCTTGATTCCCAAAAACCCTGGTGCTACTTCTTTTGAGGAGTTTTGACCTATCAGTCTTTGCAACTCGATTTATAAGATTTTCTCCAAGGTTTTGGCGTTGAGGTTGCAAATTTTTTTGCCTCTCAACATTTCTCCTTAGCAGAACGGATTTGTGACTGGTAGGCAAATTTTGGACTCTATTCTCACTGTTCATGAGAATGTTCACTCTCTTACTATCAATAAACAGGCTAGGTTTATCCTCAAGCTTGATTTACTTAAAGCTTACGATAGAGTGGATTGGGGTTTTTTGTCTAAGATTCTTCTCTCCTTTGGTTTTGGGGAGAAAATGGTGGCTCTTGTGCATCAGCTTATTTCGACTCCTCGGTTCTCTGTGCTCATCAATGGGTCTCCTTCTCCTCTCTTTGATTGTTCTAGGGGTCTGCAGCAAGGGGATCCTATCTCACCCTTCCTATTTATCATTATGGTTGAGTCCTTGGGTCATCTTATCCAAAGATTTGTTAATTTTGGTCTTATGACTAGGTTAGCCCCTTCTTCTACTAACCTTGTTTTCTCTCATCAACAATTTGTGGATGATTATTTTTTGCTTGGGAAGGCGTCTATTAAGGAAGCTAAGGCTATCAAGCTGATTTTGCAAATGTATGAGGCTGCTTCTGGGTAGAAGGTTAGCTTACAGAAGAGTGTGATTTTCTTTTTAAACACTCCGATTCAAAGACAAAATAGGTTAGCTAGAATTCTGCAGTGTCAAATTGGTGAACTTCCTGCTTCTTACTTGGGGCTCCCCTTATGCTCTAAGGCTTTGGATTCCTTATGGAGGGGGTTGATTGAAAAATTTAATTCCAAGTTGGTTGGGTGGAAGGGGGCTTTGTTGAGCCAAGCTGGCAAAGTTCAGTTGATTAAATCCACCTTTCAGAATATTCCAGTCTATGCTCTTAGTCTCTTTCACATGTCGAGGAAATTTGTGGATATCTTAGAAGGAATTCAGAAAAACTTTGTTTGGATGGGTGTTGAAGATAAAAAAAGAACTCATTTGGTTGATTGGGATGATGTCTGTCGGCCTAAAAAGGCTGGTGGGTTGGGCACTCGCAAAATTAGAACGTTTAACATTGCCCTTTTGGGTAAACAGTTGTGGAATCTCTTGCTAGCCAAAAGTGAGTGGGAAAAAATTGCTTGGAGAAAATACTTACATGGTGCTAATGGGATTAGATATTTTTTATCTCATGAGTTTAATCCTCTATATGGTTTTGTGCTTTGGAATTGTATGTTGAAGGCTCGAAGGCTTGTGGCTAAGGGTCTCTTTTGACAGATGGGTAATGGGAGGATTATTTTGTTCTGGGACGATAATTGTTATGGCAATAGGCCACTTAAGGATGAGCCATGGGCTCAACCCTTTATGGACCTCTGTGTGCGACAGTTTGGCAGATTTGTTGTTGACTATATTGACGGAGGTTGTTGGAGGAAGTTGCATGAGGTGGACCCTGTTTTGGAACTTATTTATAATGCTTTTTCTTTGGTTCATATTCCTTCTCTCCCTTCTCTTGATAGGTTTGTTTGGAAGCCTTCCTCTTTTTGTAACTTCTCTGTTGCTTCGGCTTTTCATTTCAATGAATCCTTTATTGGCCTACCTCCTTTTTTGGCTTCTGTTTGGTCCTCTAGATTGATACCTAAGGTCAACATTTTCTTTTGGCTCTTCTACTAGTACAAAATATTAACTACTGATAATCTGATTAAAAGAGGTTTTGTTATTCCCAATAGATGCTTTCTTTGTGAAGAGGAAGTGGAAAATACTTGTCATTTGTTGATTGGGTGCAAATATGTTGGTGTGATCTAGAATCATGTGCTCTCGTTTTGGAATCTTAGTTGGGTGTTTCTTGGATATGTCAAAGATTTATGGTATCAATGGGTTGGCCCTTCATCTAATCCAACTATGTAGATTTTGTGGTCTCTCACTTTGCCTCACATGATATGGGGGGTTTGGCTAGAGCGCAACAACAAAAAATTTAGAAATTCTGCTCTTTCAGCTTTATCTGTGGCTCATAAGATTTGTGCGGGTATTAAGGAAAACTTTCTTTCTAGGATCTACTTTTATGTTGGACAAAACATTAATCTATGTTCCTATGATATTTCTATTGCACAAAAGTGGAAGTTGATGTGTGATATATCTCTTCCGATCTCTAAAGGGAAATCTTCAAGAGAAGAGGTTGCTTAGAAGGCGCCATTGGATGGTTGGGTTAAGATAAATTTTGATGGCGCGACAAGAGGAAATCCGGGACCTGCAGGATGTGGGGGAGTGATTAGAAATTCTAATTGTAGGCTCGTCTCAACTGTGGTGCTCTCTTTGGGGATCTAGACAAACCACTACGCGGAGGCGGCTGCAACCTATCATGGACTCAAAATGGGTCAAAGCAAAGGGTATAGGAAGGTTTGGTTGGTGGGTGACTCTCTGAACATTATAAATAATTTGAAGAATGCTTCACCTTCATCTTGGACTATTGAGGCCTTGGCCAAGGACTCCATTGAAATCATCAATCCCTTTGACACTTTTTATATCTCCCACATATTGAGAGAGGGAAATATGTTAGCTAATTTCTTCGCTAACTTTGGTGTTAGAGAAAGAAAGGAGTGGGATTTAAATGATCCTATTCCTTTTGAGGCAACGACTATTATTAACAATGAATGCTAATTTCAAGTTGCTTTTGATCTTATTTTGCATTGAGTTGTGCATGTCCTTATTCGCGTGGCCTAATTTTATGAATGAGGTGTTGGACTCTCTTAATACTATGGCTAATACTATGGCAGAGGAAACCATCAATTTGAAACAGAACTTGGAAGGGAGAATCTTATCCCTTGAGGATAAAATGGATAAAATGTGGAATGTTGTGATGAAGAGTAGAGATGTCTCTAAGGTTTTGGGAATTTTTTACTCTGCCAAGGTGATTTCCCTTGTGATTGCTGCGAAAAAGAGAAAGGATACTATGTCTGTTGATGATATTGTTGTTGTGGGTAAGCTGCCAGATGTGGATTGTGCTGATGAGAAGGGTGGTGTTAAAGGTAGTGTTTTGAGTGGTGAGGTAAAAACTGGTGGGTCGAGGGTCAGAACTAGAAACAAAATGAAAGCTCAGGGCGGGGCCTCTGGTATAGAGGTGTCTGATACTATGGATGATGTGCAGAAGGTAGCTGCTAGTGATGTGGAGGTTGTAGAGATACTAAACAATATGTAGTGTTGTTGGCTGGTTGCCTTCTTTTTGGCTGTTGGTTCACTGTTGTTGGGCTGATTGTTGTGTAATGTTGTTATCTTTTTTTATCAGCTGCTTTTTTTTGTAAAGGGTTCCAGGCCCCTTCAAAACCCATTTTTTACCTCCAATCAAAACACTACTCACACAAAAGTAGGTGGAATACATATCTTCAATGTTTAAGCAATATCAAAGTCTAAATAGGATCAAGTCCAAACATCAAAAAATAATAAATTTATTCAACGAAAAGCACAACACCATCAAAAGGAGAATCATAGAACCATCATCAATTGACTCCCAAGTAGTGAGAATGCCTTCTTCATGTTGGTCTTCATCTGTAGGTTGTGGGGCATGCATAAGAGAAATGACTAGGTCCAAGTGAGGAAAATTCTCAAAAGTTGGCTAGTTGGAGGCACATAGTCCATGAGTAGAGGAAAAGGTGGCTAAGAAGGCTCAAAGCAACTACTGGCAATATGAGCTTTATATTGATAAGCTAAAAGCCATTGGACTAGGTACCATGATCTTTTTTTGCAAGCTAGCTACATCCACATCTACACCCACAAGATGGAGAATGACCCTGGTGGGAAGTAGAAGGTGATGACACTGTGGCAACAATGCATGGAGCATTGCCCCAAGGGATCTAAGAGCACCTACAAATGGGAAACTTTAAGTACAACCATGTTGGCTTGCATTTGAATCTATATTAGCACATTAGAACAAATCATAGCTTTAGTATACAATGACAAATGAACATCAATAGTGCATCTCATAAAGAAAGAAAAAATTATATCTTTCCAAATGCTAAAGAGAATCTCCATTTTGAAAGCATGTCAAAATGGGTAAATTTGAATGGGAGGCAAGTTCAATCTTCTAATAGAATCATATGTCATGAGAAGGGGTTGGGTTTAAAAGACTTGTAAAAATCATGGATCCAAGCCTAGACCTGATGGGGTCTACATAATCAAAAAGGGTGCTTGAGACTCTCAAGTTGCTTAGAAAATGGACAATGGAGATTAAGAACTTCCAAATGAGATAGCTAATAATGAAACAAAATACCTTGATAAAGAATGCACTGGACAAAATGAGGTAACTTGGGCTCAAGAATAATCAACCAAACAATCTAAAATCTATAGTGTCAAGTACCTAGAGAGGATTGAAGATGCCAATAATGATTTAATTGAGACACCGTATGGAAGTGAAGCATAATTTGTAGATATCCCTTATGGAGTATGTAGTTGTGAAGTGGTGTATTAGAATACCATTTCTAATCTTTCCACCGATGCTTAAAAGTTCAAACCCCAATTTTGTGACACATTCACCTAAGAATAAATTAAATGTGCAATTCTCACCTACAATACTTTGATAAAGACACAAAAGTGTTTTTATGGTTACATCTATGTCAAACTTGTACCATAAACCTAATGGTAGAATAACAATTTTTAGCATAATTTAAACTAAAAAAATAAGTGACTTTGTGTACCTAATGCTACTATGGTTTTATAAATTCATATGATAGGATGTTAATCTTCCAATTTTAAAAATAATTCATATAATTACATTGTAATTTTGTTTATTATAAATTTAGATGATGAAACTAAGTTGATTATTCATACAATAAGCAACAATAATTTTTTATTTGAGTGCTAAATTGAAATTACTAATTTTGTAGGATGTTAATCTTCCAACAATTTCTTTTTGGTATAACTACATTGTAATTATGTTTGTTAACTAGTTAGATAGAGTTCAACTAGGTTGATTATTCATGAAACAACCAAAAATAAATCTTAATAATATTTTTTATTTGAGTGCTAATTGAAATTACCAATTTCATGATATATCTAAAATCCTCCATAATGGCTAGATTGGATAAAATTCTAATTTATCTCTATTGTGATTTAGTCATAATGTCCACCCTATAGAACAATAATAAAAACAAACATCTTCATTATCGACTAACTAGTGAATGCAATTTAGTGAAGGACCTCAATATGATTAGTTTGGGCTTGATAGATTGGATTCTTCACCATCTTGAGAATTCCTTAATTATCACAAAAAGATGTAGTGTGATGAAGTTAAAGATTGATCAAGATAATTTGTAATCACATCCCCTCACACCCTATACTAACAACAAATTTATTTTATTTTTCAATGAAAAATAAGGCAACCATATATTATTACTTGTTTTACCATGAAATTTGTTTTGATCTTATAGTAAAGATATATCTAATAGTAGATCGGCATGTATCAACCAAGTTAACCCAATCAAAGTCAATATACCCAAATATCATGAAATTGGAATGATGATAAATAATGTCAAAGGTGAGTGTTCCTTTGACATAAATAATTTTTCTTTTTAGCTTGCTAATGTTCTTCTTGAATTTAATAAGGAAAATTAATACAATTTACATAAGTCTAATTTAGTAGTAGGAAGAGAAATCAAACTACCTACTATTTTATGATACACTTATTCATTGAACTATGGTAAATTAGTGTTACTTAAGAGTTTTATCCCAATCTCCATAAGTGTAGATGATGGATTACACTAGCAAGTTTTTAACATTTTTATAGATTTGGCATACTTAACATATTAACATATTTTGTAGATTGCTACTATTCTTCTTGAATCTAACAGGGTAAATTAATACAAAAAACAAGTCTAATTGAGTGGTAGTAAGATAAATCAAACTGTGCACTAGTTTATGATACACTAACTCATTGAACCATAGTGAATTGGTGTTTGTTGAGAATTTTATCCCAACTTTTGTAAGTGTAGATGATAGATTAAACTAACAAGTTTTAAATATTTTTAGAAAATATTTGGCATACTTAGTTTGTGAAAAAAAATTAGCATTCTTAGGTTGCCAAAATCCTACACTTGAACAATAATGCAAGAGCTTGAGACTAGTCATTTTTAAAATAGAACAAAGGTTATATTTCATCTTTTGAATTGTCTTGGTTCCACTATTGGTGATGGTAAGATCATCAACATAGCAACCATTATTAAATTTTTATCACCAATAATTTTATATAGAGATTTGCAATAGAATGGCTTCTTTAAAATTCTTAATCGCAAATTTGTTGATCATTTTTATATACCTAGCTCTAGGATCTTGCTTTAGTCTATACAAGAACCTAACCAACCTAGAAACTAAATATTATTTTCTTGAAACCTAGATGCCTTTTTGTTGGACCATGTTGTCCTCCTATGGTAAGTCTTTATTTAAGAAAGCACTTTTAATTTTTATTTGATATATTTTCCATCCAAATTAAGCAATGTTAAATATTGCCAATTAAAAAATGTGACCATCTTTGTAGTAGGGGAAAATTTATTCTCATAGTGAAAGGAATAGATTATAGCATTAAAAATATTTCCACATAACCCCATGAGAGAAAAATATGTAAATAAGTATTTAGAATCAATCATACAAAATAATAAACAAGCATACCATCAAGATGACACGAGATATACCTTAGAAAACCCTCCATGAGGGAAAAATCCAAACTCTAGAAGCATCCACACTCAATTCATTGTTCATTGCAATATAATTGCAAAGTTTTCATGAATACTTATAAAATATCAAGCTCCTCTAGTGCCTCCATTTCTTCAAGCATAATGGGTAATCACGTAACCACACATCCCATGTCATGCTTCACATGTGCACTCTATATACAAATGACAACCAATCCAACCACTAAACATGTGCTTGCCTTTATATATTTGAGCTCACATGAATACAACCATGGTATTGGAAAAATCATGCATCTCAAAACCATGAGATCACAAAACAATTGACCCCAACATTTAATTATTGGTACTTAGTTTTTTCTATATTAAATATTTTCCAAGGTGCAACCCACACAAAATATCTAGCCAATGTTACAATACAACTTTACAAGTGGATCCAAATAAATATTTAATAATATAGCTAAACACATCTTCTAAGATGCAATGGAAATAAATAAATATTTTATATGATTAAATAATTATTTTCATGTGCAATGTGTACAACACCCTTTTTTCTAACATTCTCTCATCTATTATATACGTTGCATAAGGGTCAATAATGAAATATATTGTCACAACCATCCATGAAAACACATGAATCTCCAACATGCTCTCATGCTCCATGAATATGCCTATAATATCATCCAAGGTGGTCACCCTCTCAAGCAAGAACTCTCATCTTCAAACATGCCACCCATGGAAGAAAATGAACAAGCTAAGGTGAAGATGCACCAATATAAACAACACAAGCATCAAATCCAAGTGACTGCTAAGAAAAAACCCACATATCTAAAAATAACAACCATAACAAATGCTAATACATTCAATCATCTATCCCTCCAAAGGTATAAAAAATATCAATAGAACTCATGCCAACAATATATGATCCAACCCATAAAATACAAGAACAAACTCCTTATATAAAACATGTCAATGAAGCACATACGTATCCAATAAATCCTACTACATGGGTAATGTCAAATCTAAAAATAGATCAAGGAATACCAAGTCTACTAATCTTGACACACATACCAAGGTGTGACTAATGATCAAAACCATGTAACTTAAAAAGAATAATCACCATGATCCACACATGCAACAATAATCATACTCCCTCACAACTATTCACCATACCTCTCTCAAGTTTTCCAACACTCAAAAAAAAAAAGTTTAAAGATCCTCCCATGTTGTTACTTAAAAAAATGAAGTGGAACAACTAAACATGACCATAAACATAGTGATCAAAATGGATCCATAAAAATTTCAACTGCAATGTCAAGTGAACATGAAACTTTGAGAAGAAACACAAGACCAATGAGAGAAAACTTGCAAATCATATCACATACCATGTTCTTCTACCAACACCTCAAAGTTTTAAGTTGTGCCGAGGAATATCTCCTTCACAAAACCCCAACTAAAATTCCCTAACAAGACACAAGAGTTCACTATCATAGATAAAAAAAAAAAAAACATGTGTATCTCATATAATCAACATGGATGCCGGTAAGTGCATGGAAATGGGAGACCAAAAGGGGGTCTTAAGTGGACTTTTTTTTCCTAAAATTGAGAAAAATAGATCTTAGATGATAAATTGAAGATATTTGCATTCAAAATTTGAAGACACGTCAAGAATAAGAGTCATGTAGTGCTCTGAATCTACTTTCTAAAATACTAATTTGTTTTGAAAATGGTGAAGATTAAGGGGTTCAAATAGAGGGAGTACACAAAGTGCTCATGTTTTTATCAAAAAAACATAACATAGCATATAGTGTGCTCCTCCTAAAATGTTAATTTTCTTAGTATTTCAAAAATTGCTTCAATGAAAAATTAGCTAACACCATGTAGTTTATTCTCAATTTTAATGCTATTTTTTTAATGAATTGTAGTGTAGAAAAATGTAACCCTTTACATTTTCTCACTTGTTTGGACCCTCCTAATTTAAATTGGACTTAATAATGCCTTAATTTAGTGTTGTTAAATTTACCCCTTTACATTTACATACTTCTCTCAATTAAATTGAGCTTAATTAGGCCTTAATTAGCACTTTAATTCATTTACAATCCTATTAAATTAAATTTTCCAAAGGGGAAACCCAACAATAATTAATGCCTAAACATAACGATTTACATTGAGCAATGTGTGTTCTAGGTATAGGGACTTGGGACCCATTCACCCATGGGCGAATGGGTCCTCCCTAGACCTTTGGACCTAAATTTAAATTATGTTTTTGACAATATTTTAACAATTTCAAATCCACAATTCAATGTTGGCTTATGATATTTGAATTTTGGGAAATTAAGGATACATACCTATAAATACAAGGTTATTTCACTAAGTTTCTCCTAGCATTTTTTCAAGATTTTCAAGAGCAATTTCACAAGAGAAAAGTTGATGATCAAGAGCATTCAAGAGGAGATATATCAAATATTTATTGTAGCAATCAAGATCTATTTATCATGCCGACATCTTCTTGCATCATGCATGTTTTTGGAGATAACATTGTGATGTAGGTTTCAAGATCTATTCAAGCATTTGAAGCATCAATTTCAAGTGTTAAGATCTACATCCATTTCAGCCATTTCATGCAAGTTGTAGACCTCCTAAGATCACCATTATCAAGGTTTCTACAAGGGTTTGTTGAGTGGTAACATAGCTTTGTTCATTCTTCATTTCCTCTTTCATTTCATTATTTCAATTCAAGGTTTAATTACCAAAACAAGATTTGACCAAGGTAAATCCCCATTCACCCAAAAACAAACATTTTTCTCTCTTATGTGTGTGTTTATAGATTTAGGTTGAAGAAGGACTGAAGACCCTTTAAATTGCAAGATTTACAAAGTTGCAAAATGTTGTCAAAGTTGTCGTCAAATCATGAAATCTAACCTATAGATCAGATTTTGGACTTTCTGAAACTAAAACCTGGACAAATCAAAAGCTATAGATCTACACCAAAGGTTCTTGAAAGATTGTTGAAACCCCTATACTTGGACCCATTCGCCCATGGGCGAATGAGTCTCATATCAACTTCCAAAAAGCACTTTTGGTGACTAGTGCACATGTTTCTGCCCTTCTCAAATCTAAATTTTGTTTTTTGGTTTTTCAAATCTTCAAATTTCAAGTGTTAGATTGCATTTTGGAGTTGATTTGCTATTTTTAGTTTTTCTCCCCAAAGTGTCATTTGACCTTGACCCCCATCCTTCAGTCATAGGTAAATCTAAATATTCTCACATTGACTTGATTCACCTAAGGTTTGTTAGTCAATTCTTTGTGGGGATCTCATTTCCTAATGAAATAAAGGAAAATAGGTCTCTCATCTCACACATAATTAATCATCTCCCAACCTATTTTTTTGTTGTTTCATTTTTGGTGAACCCAGCTTTTGAGCATCACAACTTGCTAATTTGGAGTCCATTCTCAACCCTAGATCTAGGTTTTGCATTCATTTGCATTATATTGTATTGATTGGCATCTCATTTAGGGTTGTTTACTTGTATTAGTTTGGATCTCATTTAGGTTTTTAGGGTTGCATTTTTGCATCCTTTAAAATCTAGAAATTTCAAAAATATCAATCATTTTGCATAGTGTTTACATAACATTACATAGTCAATCATTTCCATAACAATATTAAATAAAAATTGCATCTCAAATTAGGTCTTTTTTTTTGTCATTTAGCACTATTTTGCACTTGCATTTAGACCTCATTTTATAGAAATCTGAAACTGCAACTTACTATCTGAAACCATAATCTAAAACCATAGAAATCATCTCAGAAACTTGAAAATTAATTTTTAATAACACTGAAGTGAGACCCATTTTCCCATGGGAAAATGAGTCCCTAGTCAGGGATTTTTCTGAATTTCTAAGCACTAGAATCATTGTTTCCACCTTTAATGTTTATGTATTCAGTTTGTTGTTTCAGTTTCCAGAATTTTTGTTATCTAAAATTGTTTATATTAAGCTTAATTTTTCAAATTCAGTGTATTGTTTAAATTCAAAATTACATCTAAAAGACATCATTTTTTAGGTTTTTGCATAGCATAATCATAAAATTATCTTGTTTAAATCTGAAAATTGTTCTTACATACTTCCATTGCACTTTACATTCTAGGGTATTTCATTGCATTTTACCTCTTATCCATTTTGGGTGCACCTTGGGTTTGTGAAACTTGTATGAGCTTCACAACTTGGTTTCTTATTTCCAATACTATCATGAGACATAGTTCGAGACTCATGTCATCCCACAATACATCATTCATCGTGGGTCTTCAGATTTCTAACTCTTTCACTCATAGTGTTGATATTAGTCCACCCACTATGGAACATACCCTTAACACTTCATTTACCATGACTTCCCTACCCACAACCAATGTGATTAATGTTGGTAGAATGATTTCCAATGTCCCTCATGAGAACCTTAGAAGAATGGATGAAGAACTTGACAAATTACAAGATTTTGTGAGCTTTGAATGCAATGTTGCTAATGTGGTTCATGTGATAGCTAACATGAGGAAAATGATTGAAAATGAACAAGGAATAGAGACTGTTCATATCTTGTCTCACATTATTGATAAACATGTCCCTACCATGACTAGTTGTGCTCAAGCTTTGGGGTATACTCAAAGTAATGGTGGAATTCCAATTCCCCCTTCCACAACCATAACATCTATTCTGACATACACTAATCCAACTATTACAACAACCATACAACCTAATGGCAATGTCAATACTTCCTTAGGTATTTCCACTAGGATTCCATTTAGCTTTGTGCATTCAAATCTCATATCTCCTAATTTGTCTCCCCTCACAAACTTACAAGTCACTTTCCCTCTGAATACATATACACCTCCACCCTATTCACCTCCATCTCACAACATTAACAATGATCCTATCCTTAACACACTCTTGCAAAATGTTTCATCCCTCCAACAACAAATTTCTACATTACTAAGTCAAAATCAAAATGGCCAACCTTCACAATATGTCAAAAGAAATCCCCTGTCCTTGCAAATATTGAGAACATAAATGCCACAAGGTACAAAGATTCTTAGATTTGAGAAATATGGTGGAAATGATCCTATTAGCCATGTTTCTGCATATACAACCTTATGTAGGGACTTCTTTTTTATGATAAACTCTTGGCTAAACTCTTCCCTAGATCATTGAAGGATACTACTTTGGAATGGTGTTGCTCCTTACCAAATAATTCAATACGTTCATTCAATGAACTTATTGATGCCTTCTACAATCACTTACAAATGCATGGGTCCTAAGATGACCTTAGTTGATTTAATGAAATGCAAATAAAAGGATGATGATAAGGTCACCAATTTCATAGCACGATACCAATTTCTCTACTCACAAATAAACATTAAGATTCTCGATGATGACCTTCAAAGAATGTTTATTTCCAATTTGCAAAACAAAATCCAGACTAAACTTGAGATGTTGAAATTCCCATCCTTCACACAGTTGTGTACTGCCCTTCAAGACTACCAAAATTTGGTTAGTAGTCGTGAAGTGAAAACTCCCTCTAGTCATTGTGAAAAATCTGAATCCACACCTCGTAACAACTATCAACCATTTAAGAAACAAAATAAGGGATTTCTACAACTTAATCCCCCTCAACCAACTCAACATGTTGATAACCAAGTGGCTGCTATAATGACAAAAAATACATACACATTTGTTGATAGAAATAGATTATTCACCCCTCGACCTGATGCCCTTCATAATATCATGTTGCAAATCTTAAACCAGAAACTAATTTCCTTACCTACTGTTAGAGCTCCTAATCCTACTAAGCCTTTACCTCCTAACTATAGACAAAATACTTATTACCATTTTCACTGAAAAAAAGGACATGATACCAAATATTGCAAGTGTCTTAAACATCTTGTTCAAGACCTCATTGATTCTAATCTTATTCAAATTGGTGGTGTTAATGATCAAGGTAATAAGTCTATAGCCCCTCCTAACCAAAATTTGCAAATCTTTACTAATCTGATGCCAAATTATAACATTTCCTTTGTCAAAGCTAGTGAAACAAATAATGATGTGATGAATGTTTAGATGAATGATGAAATCATGGAAAAAATGGAAAATGTAATTGAAATTATTGAAGTTCAACCTCGTAAGGGCCTAACCAAAATGTCACTTTTCATTGCTTTCTCGCAAAATGACATAATTAAATATGCACCCAATGGTCCTCTTTACATAACTAGAAGAATCAATGACAATCCTACTAATGGGATATTAATTGATCTTGTTTGTGTAGAGAATGTGATCACTGAAGAATTCTTATTTGTGCATGAGATTTATTAAGATACTTATGAAAAATTGAAAGCATGAATCAAAACGCATAATGGTTTTTGTTTCCATATGATAGGTTCAATAATTCTTTCTCTAAAAGTTGGACCAAAAATATTAAGTGTCTCATTTTCCATCATCCCATCATTGGAAAATTTTTATGTGAAGTTAGGCTACCCATGGCTTCACTCCATGAATGTTGTCCTATCGGTTGTACATAAATACTTAAACTTTCCATTTGGTAATGAGATCTTTACTGTGCATCATAGTGGCTTTAATTTTGTGTCTTCTCATGGGAATTTCTCATTGGATTTCTTTTGGCCCGAACCTATGAAACCTATTAGGTCTCATGAGGACTTCTTTTTCAAATACTACCAAAATTTTAAGGAAAATTGCATAACAGAGTTATCCCTTACCAATATGCCTCAAGCCATGATTGAGCCTCCTATCCTTGATGAAACTATGATTGAACCAAAAGCCCTTCCAAGTAACCAAGACCAAAACATAGCAAATCCTCCACCCATTTCCTGCAAGAGACCACAAGATAAACAAATAAGTCTTGTTGTGCCTCCTAAAATCAAACAAGTTTACAAAGCTAAAGAGAAAGTGGTTGAACAACCTCTTTTGGTTCCTTTTGTTCCTCCCTTAAGGGAAGATAAGAAACCTATGGTTGATAAACCCACTCCTACACAATCGCAACTTGAAAATCAAATGAAAAGGAACTGAAATGCTAGAGAGCATAGGCGTAGACATCGTGCTATTGCTCATTTGTTGCAAGAAAAAGGAGAAAAGAACAAAAAAGAAAATAAAAATCCAAAATTTCCTCAAGCAATGCATGATGATTCTCCACCTTCACTGAAACAAGAAAGTACTAAACCTTGAACACAACAACAACAAGCATCTTCTATGGATATTATCATTAGACCTTGTATTGTGGTTAACTTGGATGATGATAATGAAATTGAAAAGATCGATGAACAAGTGCATAATGAGCTAAATTCATTGTTTTCCTCTTCTATGGGATTAAATGATAACAATCATGATGATCCTCTTACAAAGAGTGATTCACCATGTGTTGAACTTGGTGGTTGTCCTAGTTTAGCACTTGGCATTGTCCCTTTGGCTAGTTGTTTGCCTTTCGCATATGATTAACAAGATTGGGATGCAAACGACCTGCTATAGGTTGACTTGCATGTGCCTTACTATTCTTGTGTTTTTCTTTCTTTTTCATGTTATTTTTATGATTGCATGTGCATAATGTGATCCCCTGTATCGTTCTATTTGATTTGTCTTCATGTTCATTCCTCTATTTGTACCTTCATTCTTCTATATGTTGTAAACCTTTATCTTTTCTCTTGTGTTGTGTTTTCCTTTTGGGGATGACGCAAGGCATCAAGATATTTAGGTCTCTTCCATGTTGACCCAAAAGGATTTTTCTTTGTTTTTTCTCTCTATGTTTCATTCTTCAAGTTCCATGAGTTATTTGGTGAATGATACTTTTTGAGCTCTATAATATCATTGTAGCAAAGACATACACTGACCCCAAATCCATGGATCCCTTGTGTGGTTTTGGGATTTCATTTTGGGGGCAACCCCTTCCCTTTTCATGGCATAGCTTCTTTTGGAAACATATATTTTGACATAGGGCTTTCCAAATAAGCTCTCATGTTTTCTTTATTGTTAGTGTTTATCATTTTCTACTTTAAATTAATTGCTCATAGCATGGTGTTAGAAATTTATTTAAAGTGGGGGCATACATTGGAATTATCATTTTGGAGATCTTGGACTATACCTTATGTTTCATTGAGCAGTCTTCTTACTTCTCATGATGTGTTTTCTTCTTAGTGGTGTCATTGGGTTTGATGTCCTCCAAGAGTGTGACCTTTCTTGGCATACAACTTTCCTCTTAATGGTGATGCTACACATTGCATTCCCTAAGTTGTGAATCTTTTATTTTAGATTTGTCCTCTCTTGGAGAAATTAGGAATGATGTTCCCTAAGAGGAGACCTTACATGAACTAAGAAAAACCATTTTGAACATGTTGAACATGTCTTATTCTATTTGTATTTTTGTTCATAAGTGTTTAGCATAATGTAGTTTGCTAAGCCTTATGAAGCTCGAATTTTGTATTGTGTGGTGCCTTAAGTTATCAGAGGTATAAATTTGGTATGGTATGGGAGCCTAATAAGATTCTCTCATTTTCCACCCTTGGGGGGCTCACCTAGTGGACCACAGATTTCACTAGCCCGTGTGAGTGTGTATTGTTGTTTGCATAGTGGACAATGAGTTTCACTTGTAAACATTTTGGAAGAACATTCGAGGTGTGATCCACATCACGTTGGATAGTCGAGGCTTGATCCGCCCTTTTTCTTTTCTTTCTTTCTGTGAGTCTTTGATATTGTATGATTGAGTATCTTGTCATTGTTACATACATATATATGTTTAACATAGGCATGTATCTCCTTGTGTCTTTGTTGGTTTTTCCATGAGATCTAAGATCTTGGGGGCTTGATCACCCTCCTTCACCTTTGTCGCCTTATCCCTCCAACAATTATACAATTAGACCTCTCTTGACTGTCTACTTTAGTGTGAGTTTGACGCAAGGTCATCCTCTCACTAAATTGGGGGCTAAATGTAGTGTAGGAAAAGAAACCCTTTACATTTTTTCACTTGTTTGGGCCCTCCTAATTTAAATTGGACTTAATAATGCCTAAATTTAGTGTCGTTAAATGTATCCCTTTACATTTACACACTTATTTGGGCCCTCTTAATTAAATTAAGCTTAATTAGGCCTTAATTATCCCTTTAATTCATTTACAAGCCTATTAAATTAAATTTTCCAAAGGGGAAACCCAACAATAATTAATGCCTAAACATAACACTTTACATTGAGTGATGTGTGTTCCAAGTATAGGGACCTGAGACCCATTCTCCCATGGGAAAATGGGTCCTCCTTAGACCTTTGGTCCTAAATTTAAATTATGTTTTTGGTGGTATTTTAACATTTTTAAATCCATAATTCAATGTGGGCTTGTGATATTTGAATTTTGGGAAATTAAGGATACATACCTATAAATACAAGGTTATTTCACTAAGTTTCACCTAGCACTTTTCAAGATTTTCAAGAGCAATTTCACAAGAGAAAATTTTATGATCAAGAGCATTCAAGACCAAATATATTAGAGATTTATTATGGAAATCAAGATCTATTCATCATGTCAAAGTCTTCTTGCATCATGCATTTTTTTGGAGCTAACATTGTGATGTAGGTTTCAAGATCTATTCAAGCATTCAAAACATCAATTTCAAGTGTCAAGATCCACATCCAATTCAGCCATTTATGCAAGCTGCATACCTCCTAAGATCTCCATTATCAAGGTTTCTACAAGGTTTTTTTGAGTGGTAACATAGCTTTTTTCATTCTTCATTCCCTCTTTCATTTCATTATTTCAGTTCAAGGTTTGATTACCAAAATGGGGTTTGACCAAGGTAAATGCCCATTCACCCAAAAACAAACATTTTTCTCTCTTGTGTGCGTGTGTTTGTAGATTTAGGTTGAAGAAGGATTGTAGACCTTTTGAAGTGCAAGATTTACAAAGTTGTCAAAGTTGCAAAAAGTTGTCAAATTTATTGTCAAATCATGGAATCTAACCTACAAATCATATTTTTGACTTTCTAGCACTAAAACTTGGATAAATCAAAAGCTACAAATCTGCACCAGAGGCTCCTAAAATATTTTTGAAACCCTTGTAATTGGACCCATTCGCCCATGGGTGAATGAGTCTCAAATCAACATCTAGAAAGCACTTTTGGTGACTAGTACACATGTTTCTGCCCTTCTCAGATCTGCATTCTATTTTTTGGTTATGCAAATATTGAGCTTAATCTTGAAATTTTTAAGTGTTAGATTGCATTTTGGAGTTGAGTTTCTATTTTTAGTTTTTCCCCCCAAAGTGTTGTTTGACCTTGACCGTTGTCCTTCAGTCATATGGAAATATGAAGATTCTCACATTGACTTGATTCACCTAAGGGTTGTTAGTCAATTCTTTGTGGGGATCTCATTTCCTAATGAAATAAAGGAAAATAGGTCTCTCATCCCACACATTTAATCATCCCCCAACTTATTTTCATGGTTTCATGAACATATAATTTTTTACTAATTTTCAAAGTGGACACATCCTAAGAAACAAAAATGGAGTGTCCTCCCCCCTATTTTTTTTGGAAACTAATAAAAAATTAATTATTTTTTGAATGTGTATAGAATAGAGTCTAGTTTATAAAAATGTATTTTGTCTTAAATTTGCACGAGTAAAAAATGAAACCAAAAATATAGTACATAGTTTTTTGAAAAAAATGGACACACTATAAAAAGAAATTAAAGATCAAAACCTGAACAATTCTAGAAAAAAATTACATGGCTAGAAAGCTAAGAGAAAGCTCAACATCATTGCAGCATATTTTTTAACTTAGCATTGAAAGATGTGTAAACCTAACAAAGAGCACACTTGAGATTGTGTCATTCTTTAGAATTAGCAAGAAATATGCCTTTGGGGGTTGACATGTAAGTCCAAACTTTTATGCCGAATTCCCAAAGAAAAACCAACCCTAAGGATTGGAAATACCCAAAGTAGATTAAAGCAAGAGTGTGTTATATCACACTCATACTTGTGTGAACAAAAAATAAAACCTACCTCTTCATCTCTATCTCCAAGTATCTCTCTCTATACATATCTTTCCCTCCTTCTATCTCCCTATCTCTATATCTATATATTTCCCTATCTCCCTCTATCTATCTATATCTCCCTCTTTATATCGCTCCCTCTCCATCTTTTATCTCTCTCTCTACCTCTATCTCCCTATCCCTTTCTATCTCTTTATACTTCCCTTCATCTCTCTATCCCTCTCTATCTCTCTATACCTCCCTTTATCTCTATATTTCCCTCTCTCCATCTCCCTCTTTCTCCCCTCTCTAGACTTATCTCTCCCACTTCTTCCCTCCCTTCCCCCCTCTCTATCTCCCCCTCTCTATCTTTATCTCTCTCTCTTTCTCTTCCTGTATTTCCCTATCACCCCCTCTTTCCCTCTCCCTCTCTCTATCCCTCTCTATCTCTCAATATCTCCCTCTATCTATATATCTCCCTCTCCCTATATGTCCTCTCCCTATATATTGAGCTCTCTCTCTAGACTATTAGTGTAAATAGGTATTTTACCTGTCTAGGTCCTATTTACCTGTTAAGTCCACTTAGGTCATAGGTGTGTTTTCTAGAAGTCTTAGTTGTCTAGATAAGATCTTATCATATCTTATCTAGTTGAATTTTATTTAATGCTTGTGTCTTAAGTCATTTAATAATGTTGAGGTAGTTGTATCATTATACAAGATTAAGACACATGTCAAGATCTTGTATAATCCCATCTTACATCTTTACCTTTATAAGCAAGGCATCATATATACATCTTAATTCAATTGATTCAGTCCAATACCGCTACAATCTTGAGTATCACATATTGGTCATAATCTAGCATCCACTATTGCAAATCTATGTTTGTGCTTTTCCCTCTTGTAGAAGGTTTTTTTGGGTTTTTTAGGTGATCCTGGAGGCTTAATTCTTTGAGTGACTCTAACAAGGTATGAGAGCTTTAGAACTGCAAAACCACTTCTTAGATCTGAGGGTTTTTTGGGCTTGAGATTTTGTTGGGTGAACATTATGATGTAACCGACCTCGTGATTGAGTCTAGAAGGCCCAAACACCTTTATTTTCATATAAAATTATTAGTAAGTGCAAAAAGATGGGGGGCCAAAAAGGGGGCTTAAGTGGCCACTTTTTTTCTAAAATAAAGGAATACTGACCTTGGACATGAAATCAAGGATAGTTACACTCAACATTTTGAGATGCAACAAAAACAAGGATCGTAGTGCTCTGAGTCTACTTTCTAAACTACTATTTTTTTTTTTAAATGGTTGAGATTAAGGGGTTCAAAAGAGGGGACCACAAAAATTGGTGCTATTTTTGTCAAAAAAATAGCATAGCAACTTTTGTGGCTCCCTAACATGGTTAAATTTTTTTAGTATTTTTAAAATCGCTTTAGTGAGAAATTAGCTAATAGTATGTAGTTTATGCTCAATTTTTCTGATAATTTTTTAATGAATATTTATTTTTTTACTAATTTTCAAAGTGGACACTTCTTGAAAAAATAGAATTTTGGCCGTGCTACCCCTATAAATTTTGGAAACTAATTGAAAATTATTATTATTATTTTTAATATGCGTAGAGTGGAGTCTAGTTTCTAAAAATGTTTTTTTTTTGAAATTTTGATGAATGGTTAATTTATAACGAAAAAAACACCAAGCACTAGTTTTTGCAAAAAAACAAACACAAACAAAAGAAATTATAGATCAAAGGCTTAACATTGTCAAAATGTGAAAAAATTTATATCATTAGATAGCTAAGAGAGAGCCTAACATTACCTAGGTGTTCAATTTGTTTGACATTGAAACACGTGCAAACATGATGCTTAGCATGAACACAATTATGTGAAATATTGTAGAATTTTCAAAAACACATCTTTGGACATTGGGAAGACACTCCAAGCCTTTGGGTTGGTATTCCAAGGAAAACACCAAGCCCAAAGCTTGGGGATTCCCAAAGCAAGAAATAATGCAAACACGTTATAATACGTCACGTTATTTCTTAGTTTTGACATGGTTTTTGCATTTGTGCCCAAGACATGTCTAGCAAGACATAACACGAGTGCATTATAACACACTCGTGTTATGTATTGCTTTTTGTTAAATGCTACTCTATTGAATTTTTGTATATTATTTGTATGTTTGTATGTATCTATGCTTTTATGACATGTATGTATGTATGTATGCATGCTTGAATGTATGTATGTATGCCTGTATGTATGTATGTACCAGTGTATGTATGTATGTATGTATTCTTGTATGTATGTATCTATCTATCAATGAATGCATGTATGTATGCCTATATGTATGTACATATGTGCATGTACGCTTGTATGTATGTAATATTGTATGTATGCATGTATGTCTTTAGAGGGAGGGAGAATTTTAAGAGAGAGAGAGATTTTTCTAGGTAGGGTGGGAGGCAAAGAGGGAGGGAGATACCTGAGAGAGAGAGAGACCTGAGAGAGGGAGAGGGGGTGGAAGGGAGACACCTAAGAGAGAGGGAGTGGGAGAGAAGGGGTTAGAGTGAGAGGAACTTAGCTAGGTAGGGTGGGAGAGGGATAGAGAGAGAGGGGGGAGAGAGAGAGAGGGAGAGAAAGAGAGAGTTATGTAGGTAGGGTGCCAGAGGGAGAGACTTGAGAGTGTGAGGGGGGTTTAGAGGGAGAGACTTGAGAGATAGGTAGAGAGAGGGAGAACAAGAGAGAGGGAGTGTGAGAGAGAGAAACCTGAGAGAGGGAGAGGGTGTGGGAGGGAGTGACCTGAGAGAGAGAGGGAGGGGGGTGTGGAATGAGAGGGACTTATCGAGGTAGGGTGGGAGGGATAGATAGAGAGAGGGGGAGAGAGAGAGAGTTACCTAGGTAGGGTGCTAGAGGGAGATACCTGAGAGAGAGAGAGGGGGTGGGAGGGAGAGATAGAGGGAATGAGAGAGAGTGGTAGGGATTGATTGAGCAAGAGGTACGCAGAAAGAGGGAGATGGTAGATAAAGACAATTAGTGAGCGTAGGAGAGAGGGAGGGAGAGATAGGTGAGACAAATAGATAGAGAGAGAGGGATAGGGATTGAGGCTATAGGGTTGAGGGATTAGGGTTGAGGTTACAATGTATATGGTAGAGGTTATAATGTATAGGGTAAAGGGTTGAGGGTTTGAGCATTTAAGGGTTGAGGGGTTAAGGGTTTAAGAGTTGAGGGATGAGTTTTAGGGTTGAGGATTGAGGGTATAGGGTTGAGTATATAGATTTTAGGGTATATGGTTGAGGGATTATGGTTGAGGATCCAATGTATAGGGTAGATGGTTGAGAATTGAGGGTTTAGGGTTTAATGTATATTGTAGAGGGTAGAGGGTTGAGCGTTTAAGGGTTTAAGGGTTGATGGATTAGGATTTAAGGGTTGAGGGTTGAGGGATTAGGATTTAAGGGTTGAGGGATGAAGATCTAATGTATAGGGTATAGGGTTAAAAATTGAGGGTATAGGGTTGAGGACCTATAGGATTGATGGTTTAGGGTATTGGGTTGAGGGTATAGGGTTGAGGGATTAGGGTAGAGGGTAGAGGGTAGAGGGTATAAGTTTTAAGGGTTTAGGCTCTAAGGTTTGAGGGTTGAGGGTTTAATGTATAGGGTAGAGGGTAGAGGGTAGAGAGTTTAAGGGTTGAGGGATTAAGGGTTGAGGGTTGAGGGATTAGGGTAGAGAGTTTACTTTTGTTTAAGGGTTGAGGGATTAGGGTTGAGGGTACATGGTTGATGGTATAGGGTTGAGGGTATAGGATTGAGGGATTAGGGTTGAGGGTCCAATGTATAGGGTAAAGGGTATAGGGGTTGACAGTTTAGGGTTTGAGGGTTGAGGGTAGAGGGTAGAGGGTAGAGTGTTAAGTGTTTAAGGGTTGAGGGATTAGGGTAGATATTTTACTTAGGTTTAAGGGTTTAAGGGTTGAGGGTAGAGGGTAGAGGGTTTAAGGGTTAAGGGTTAAGGGTTGAGGGTTGAGGGTATAGGGTTGAGTGTTTAAGGGTTTAATAGGGTTGAGGGATTAGGGGAGAGAGGGAGGGATGGAGGAGGGAGAGATGGAGGGAGATAGAGAAGGAGAGAAGAGGAGGGAGGGAAAAAGATAGATGAGAGTTGAGGATCCAATGTATAGGGTAGAGGATTGAGAATTGAGGGTATATGGTTGAGGACCTATAGGGTTGATGGGTTAGGGTATAGGGTTGACAGATTAGGGTTGAGGGTAGAGGGTTTAGAGTATATGTTTGAGGGTATATGGTTGAAGGATTAGGGTTGAGGGCATAAGGGTTGAGGGTTTAGGGTTTAAGGGTTGAGGGATTAAGGGTTGAGGGTTGATAATTGAGGGTTGAGGGTTTAATGTATAGGGTAGAGGGTTGAGGGCTTAAGGGTTGAGGGCTTAAGGGTTGAGGTTTGAGGGATTAGGGTAGAGATTTTACTTGGGTTTAAGGGTTTAAGGGTTGAGGATCCAATGTATAGGGTAGAAGGTATAGGGGTTGAGGTTTTAGGGTTTAAGGGTTGAGGGTTGATAATTGATGGTTGAGGGTTTAATGTATAGGGTAGAGGGTAGAGGGTTTAAGGGTTGAGGGATTAAGAGTTGAGGTTTGAGGGATTAGGGTAGAGATTTTACTTGGGTTTAAGGGTTTAAGGGTTGATGGTATAGGGTTGAGGGATTAGGGTTGAGGGTAGAGGGTTTAGGGTATAGGTTTGAGGGTATATGGTTGAAGGTTTAGGGTTGAGGGTCCAATGTATAGGGGTTGAGGGTTTAATTTTTAAGGGATGAGGGTTGAGAATTGAGGGTTGGGGGTTTAATATAACGAGGTGGTGGGGTTTAAGGGTTGAGGGATTAAGGGTTGAGGTTGAGGATTAGGGTGAGGTTTACTTTGGTTTAAGGGTTTAGGGTTGAGGGGTATATGGTTGGGGTATAGGGTTGAGGGTAGAGGGTTTGGGGTATAGGGTTGAGGATTAGGGTTGGTCTAATGTGTATAAGGTAGAGGGTAGAGGGTAGAGGTAGAGTGTTGAGGGTTTAAGGGTTGAGGGATTAGGGTTTAAAGAGTTAATGGATTTGAGGTTGAGGGATTAGGGTAGAGTTTACTTGGGTTTAAGGGTTTTAAGGGTTAGGGATTAGGGTTGAGGGAGAGGGTTTAGGGTATAGGTTTGAGGGTGTATGGTTGAAGGATTAGGGTTGAGGGTCCTATGTATAGGGTAGAGGGAATAGGGGTTTAGGGTTTAGGGTTTAAAGGTTGAGGGTTGAGGATTAGGTTATTGGGTTGAGGGTATAGGGTTGAGGGATTAGGGTCAAGGGTAGAGGGTATTTTGTTGAGGGTAGGGGGTAGAAGGTTTAAGGGTTTAGGGTTGACGGTATATGGTTAAGGGTTGAGAATTAAGGATATAGGATTGATGACCTATAGGGTTGAGGGTTCAAGGGTATAGGTTTGAGGGTATAGGGTTGAGGGATTAGGGTTGAGGGTAGAGGGTAGAGGGTAGAGGGTTTAAGGGTTTAGGTTTTAAGGGTTGAGGGTAGAGGTTTTAGTGTTGAGGGTAGAGAGTTTAAGGTTTTAAGGGTTTAAGGGTTTAAGGGTATAGGGTTGAGGGTAGAGGGTATTGGGTTAAGGGTAGAGGTAGATGGTTTAAGGGTTTAGGGTTGACCTAGTTTAAGGTAGAGGGTTGAGGGTTGAGGGTTAACGGTTGAGAATATAAGGGTTTAAGTGTTGATGGTTAAGGGAGAGAGAGAGAGTTGTCTAGTTGTGTAGGTAGAGAGAGGTAGTGGGAGAGAGAGGGAGCGGGAGAGAGATAGGAGTGATAGAGAGGGAGTGGGAGAGAGATAGAGGGAGTGAGTGAGAGAGAGAGACCTGAGAGAGGGAGAGGGGTAGGAGGAAGACACATGAGAGAGAGAGAGAATGGGAGAGATAGAGGGAGTTGGGGAGAGATAGAGGGAGTGAGTGAGTGAGAGAGAGTTGTCTTGTTGTGTAGGTAGAGGGATTAGGGTTTAAGGGTTGAGGGTTAGGGTGATGAGTTGAGGGTATAGGGTTGAGGGATTAGGATTGAGGGTAGAGGGTAGAGGGTAGAAGGTTTAAGGGTTTAGGATTGATGGTATAGGGTTGAGGGTTGATAATTGAGGGTATAGGATTGATGACCTATAGGGTTGAGGGTTTAAGGGTATAGGGTGAGGGTATAGGGTTGAGGGATTAGGGTTGAGGGTAGAGGGTATTGGGTTAAGGGTAGAGGGTAGATGGTTTAAGGGTTTAGGTTTTAAGGGTTGATGGTTGAGGGTAGAGGGTTTAGGGTTTAGGGTTTAGGGTAGAGAGTTTAAGGGTTTAAGGGTAGAGGGTATAGGGTTGAGGGTTTGGGGTAGAGGTAGAGGGTATTGGGTTAAGGGTAGATGGTAGATGGTTTAAGGGTTTAGGGTTGACCTAGTTTAAGGTAGAGGGTTGAGGGTTGAGGGTTAAGGGTTGAGAATATAGGGGTTTAAGAGTTGAGGGTCGAGGGAGGGAGGGAGAGAGAGAGAGAGAGAGAGAGAGAGAGAGTTGTCGAGGGAGGGAGGGAGAGAGAGAGAGAGAGAGAGAGAGAGAGAGTTGTCTAGTTGTGTAGGTAGAGAGAGGGAGTGGGAGAGAGATAGAGGGAGTGAGAGAGAGAGGGAGTGAGTGAGTGAGAGAGAGAGACCTAATGATGTAGGAGCATCCAGGGTGTAAGAGCAATCTTTCATCACCCAAAAAATGTTTTTTCTTTTCAATAAGGGCTAAATTTGGTAGGGTTATTATTTTTGTAAGTTTGCATTTATGCACAGTTGGACACAAAATCTTACACAGAACTCTAGAATGGTAAATTGAAGTCAATGGAGAAGAAATCACTTCAATACCATTTGTCATTTGAGAGATATTAAAATTTTATTTTTCAAAAATCCTAGTAAAATCTTTGGGGTCAATTTTGAGGCACTTAGAGGCTCTGGATGGGCCTGAAAATTGGTAGAAAACAAAAATAGTTGGCCTTTAGGCCCTACTCTTTGGCACAATATTTCTTGAGACCTTTCTGAAAAGGTATTATAATAGAAAATTTGACGGTTGGATCAAAAGTTATGACCCCGCAAAGTTGTAATACGAAAATTAATAAAATTTCAAAATATCTTCTTGAGGAAGTTACACTTTCCAGAAGATTCTAAGGCAATTACACCTTCCAAATAAAGGATGTAAGGGGAGACTACAGAGAAGAGGCCAAAGCAAAGTAAATGGTGGCTTTGATTTTCATATTTATGTAATCAGAAAGCCCATGTGATGGAAAATATAATGTTGCAATTTGATTTTCATTTCAGTGATAATAGAAAATATTTTCTTTCCTTCTTGCATTTTGTTTGTGCCATTATCTATTATTTTTGTGAGTTTTAGATTGTAAGGGGAGTACCCTACATCACCTGAGAGAGGGAGAGGGGTAGGAGGGAGAGACTTGAGAGAGAGAGGGAGTGGGAGAGAGAGACCTGAGAGGGGGAGAGGGGTTAGGAAGGAGACACTTGAGAGAGCGATGGGGTAGGAGAGAGATAGAGGGAGTGAGTGAGATAGAGAGAGAGAGAGACCTGAGAGAAGGGGTGGGAGGGAGAGACCGGAGAGAGAGTGAGAGAGAGTGGGAGAGAGAGAGAGAGATTAGGGTTTAGGGTTTAAGGTTTAAGGGATTAGGGTTTAAGGTATAGTGTCTAGAGTTGAGGGTTTAGGGATAAGTGAGAGACCTAGATGGCTAAGGGGGATGGATGGCTAAGGATACAGAGAGAAAGAGAGAAAATAAACCTATAAAAAATCAACTTTCTCATAACGTGAGCACATTTTGAAGAAGTTGAGATGTAGTAATTTGTTTAGTGAGACATAATGCACTCGTCTTATAATGCCAACATGTTATAACGTGAGTGTGTTTTGTCTTGCTCTAAAAATGGTAAAATACTCAATATACTTGTGATCTCTAGGCCTGCATTCTGCATATTCTCCTGGTTATGCACGTGTTCCAACAAAAAATAAGCTTTTTGATGCCTTTGTGAAGCATGCATGCTAGTTTTTCACATTCTACCACCTTTTTTATGATCTTTCCACCACCTTTGCATGAAGTAGCAGATTTTTCATGTCAAATTTGATATATATCAATTCAAGTCTCAATTCCATTCAATATTGATATATAATTGAACTTTGGAGGGAAACAAGCTTTTGCAAAACTCAAATTGTTGAGTAGTTTGAAGCAATAAGAAGCAAAGGATACATAATTGGGTCGAACTCCTCCATTTGAATCTCCATTTTTTAGGTATGTGAAGTATTTACACATATTCTTTATATTTTCTTCATTCTATTTTGGCTTTCTTTGATTTTGTTATTTTGCAGATTCCATGTTCATCATTGTTTGTTTGTCATTATAACCTTAGCTTGTCAATGCATATTTTAAATTACACAATTCTTTACACTTTCCAATTACATTTTTAAACCACATCTCTTTGAGGTATTTTGTTAAACAATTCACCTACCTTGTGTATGCTTCCACATTTTGTATACACATATATATGAGAGAAGTTATAAGTATGTAAAATAATGCATCATTTCTCAATCCTTTTCTATGGATGTGCATACCCCTCTCTAAAGCTTTCATTTTGGTATAGGCATGGGGGATGTTGGAAAATGTAGTGGAATTTGGTTTTACACCTAGAAATTGCATATGCTTGAAATTTTCTAAAGTATTTTCAACAAATCCATTTTGTACATATCTTGCAATCATTCTAGTTTACAAGGACATATCTCATTGAGGTATTTTGTCAAACAGTTCTACCAAGCAACCGATTTCCTTTTCTATGCTACCAAATTTTCCATACATGTCTTCCAAAGCATTTTATCAAACAACATATACAAGGCAATCAACTGTTTGAAGAAATGCCTCAAAGAAATGAGGTCTCATGGTGATGTGCATTTTTTCAAACAACTAATTGCATTGTCTATGCTACCAAATTTTCCATACATGTCTCTACAAAATTGGAGTATACTCCTCCCACATTGATAGATATTTGAATCTACTCTAGTTTTCATCTCTATTTCTAAACTTACCTCATCACTAATGTTGTGATGTATTTTAAATGATTCCTTGATTAGTCTGCCTACAAGGGATTGTAACCCTTCTCTCCACTGTTTCAAGACTCTTTATTCAAGGCTAAATTAGCAACATGGGGAAAGGTACAACCTAGCTTGCAATCATGGCATGCCACAAGACCACATTTCTTTAAGGCATTGGATCCAAAAATTCATGTGAGCATTGAAAAGCTAGTGATCTCACTAGCTTGTCAATGCTCACATTTTGAATACATTTCTACCAAAACATTAATGTCAAACAATTCACATGCCTTGTCCATGCTTCCATTTTGATCCTATCTTACAATCATGGCATGCCACATAACCACATTTCTTTAAGGAATTCCATCCAAAAATTCATGTGAGCATTGACAAGGTAGGGGTTGTTTTTAAAAATGCCTCTTAGAAATGTGGTCTCACGGTGTAACATCACTGTGAGACCACATTTCTATGAGGCATTTTTTCAAACAACCCCTACCTTGTCAACCCTATTGCATTGATACACTGTGAGACCACATTTATATGAGGAATTTTTTCAAACAACCCCTACCTTGTCAACCCTACCACATTGACAAGCTAGTGAGATCACTAGATTTTCAAAGGTACCACATTTTTCATACATGTCTACCAAAATATTATTGTCAAAAAATTCACATGCCTTGTCCATGCTTCCATTTTGAGCCTATCTTGCAATCATGGCATGCCACATGACCACATTTCTTTAAGTCAGTGGATCCAAAAATTAATGTGAGCATTGACAAGCTAGTGAGCTCACTAGCTTGTCAATGCAGTAGGGTTGACAAGGTAGGGGGTTGTTTGAAAAAATGCCTCATAGAAATGAGGTCTCATGTACATCACCATGAGACCCCATTTCTATGAGGCATTTTTTCAAACAACTCCTCCCTTGTCAACCCTACCACATTGACAAGCTAGTGAGCTCACCGTGAGACCACATTTCTAAGAGACATTTTTTCAAATAGTCCCCTACCTTGTCAACCCTACCACATTGACAAGCTAGTGAGCTCACTAGCTTTTCAATGCTCACACAAATTTTTGGATCCAATGCCTTAAATAAATGTGTTCATGTGGCTTGCCATGATTGCAAGATAGGCTCAAAATGGAAGCATGGACAAGGAATGTGAATTTTTTGACAATAATGTTTTGGTAGACATGTATGCAAAATGTGGTACCTTTGACAAGCTAGTGAGCTCACTAGCTTGTCAATGCTCACATGAATTTTTGGATGGAATTCCTTAAAGAAATATGGTCATGTGGCATGCCATGATTGTAGGATAGGCTCAAAATGGAAGCATGGACAAGGCATGTGAATTGTTTCACAATAATGTTTTGGTAGAAATGTATGCAAAATGTGGTACCTTTGAAAAGCTAGTGAGCTCACTAGCTTGTCAATGCGGTAGGGTTGACAAGGTAGGGGGTTGTTTGAAAAAATGCCTCATAGAAATGGGGTCTCACGGTGATGTAGACCCAATTTCTATGAGGTATTTTTTCAAACAACCCCCTACCTTGTCAACCCTACCGCATTGACAAGCTAGTGAGCTCACTAGCTTGTCAAAGGTACCACATTTTGCATACATGTCTACAAAAACATTATTGTTAAACAATTCACATGCCTTTTCCATGCTTCCATTTTGAGCCTATCTTGCAATCATGGCATGCCACATGACCACATTGCTTTAAGGAAGTCCATCCAAAAATTCATGTGACCTTTGTCTATGGTAGAAATACTCTTCTACAAGATGATTGTAAGTATTTTGTATGAAGTCTTGAATGACATATATTTCATTTATTTGTATGGATTCATTTTTTAGGAACTAATATTTGTCTCTTTATCATGCTACAGGTAAATTATCTACCATGCCAAGGAAATGAACAACGAATAAACCAACATAGGAAGAGTACGAAACTAATAAAGTAAAGAAAAAAGAATAGATGAAGGAACATTGTCAAAAGAAGAAATTGGATACGATTGACAAAAACAAGCCAATTGAAGAGGAAACTCAACCATCAAAAAGAGAAAAGGCATTGGCAATATAAAGGGCATGAATGCAAAAGCATTGTGCTAAGACAGATTTGAATACTACAGTTGGAGACACACCCTCTACTGCAAGTGAATACGGTGGGACACCATCTACCAAAAGTGAATATGGAGGGACACCATCCACTACATATCAAGTTGACAGTACATCATCGCTCGCATTTGCGGAAAGAGGTACACCATCATCTCCATATGAACCTCAAGGTATGCCATTTATTCCACCCTCGATCGCAGGTATGCGATCGAGCTCGTCTCACTTAAATATTGATGAAATTCTTAATGTTGAGATGTATGTACCTAGGAGAACACCACCTAGAATTGTGCATAGAAAGCCAAAGTTTTTGATTAATATTGATGAGAATATTTTGCAGCCAATGGAAGGTAAGATTCTAGAACACACTTATAGAAGATATGTTGATAAGATTTGAAAATTGTTCTTTGAAAAGTTAAATGAGACCATAGATGTCAACTATTTGTTGAAATGATGTGAGGTATAAAGTATAGAAACATCATGAAGATTATTGGGTTGAAAACATCGAATGCTTCAATTGAAAGTACTATTGTGAAGAATCTAATGGATGCTTATGAGAGTGTGGGTAAGACCTCACGCTCAAAAGATAATAATGCCACCCAACATGTCATTACATCGACTTTGGTAAGCAATCAAACAAGGAGATATCATCTCATTAAAAAGACTAGTCAACAATTGAGAATTAATAGAAAAAATTTATGAAGAGTCATTTAAAGGCGCCAAAGAATTGAGGACACCGATTCAACTGAATTATGGGCATTCTCAGGGAGACTCCCACAAAAAGATAAATTAGATGTTGAAGCATTGAGAACAATAATTGAAGACTATTGGAAGAATAACACAAGGCCATCTTCGAATCAAACGGATGTGGTAAGAAGGAGAATCGATAGTCAGAATTGTGAGCCACATCCAAAGCATTTTTTGGATACAACTCAAACACAATTTTTTCATAAATTTCAAGAGGATTATTCTCAAATTAAAAATTTTCAAAGATATTTTGAAATGCTTAAACCTTTTTATGTCAAGATAAATCACACATGCACTATATGTTGTTATAGATTACATATTGAATTTTCTAACCATTATGATGCTTATCATTCTATATGTTTAGATTTGCATACTAACGATGTTTTGCAGGATTGCGGCATACATTCCCCACCAAAATCTTCAAGAGAGTTCTTATAAAAAAATTTATGTGAAAAATATTCTACATGAAACTATTCTTGGATGGTTCATGTCATCGTTGTGGTGGCTTGCAATGTATGCTAGTATGTCAACATATGGAAAGCACACATGCGGTTGGAAAGCAACTAGTAGAGTCCAAAAAGTATAAAACAATGGCATACATTAAAAAATATGGTAATCAAGAAAAAATGTGTGATTTGGTTATTTAGAAGATTCCAGTGTATTAGTTTATGTCAACATTTCATGACAGTATAGTGTATGAGTATGCAAGGCATACCCATAGAGCTTGATGGTTGGACTTGCGATTCAAGTTATGCAAGGAAACCTTTCCAATTGGTGTCATAGTTTCATTGTTGAATTTGCATAGAACTACACTCTTCAACCATAGCGTGAGGTACAGTCGCAATATTACAACTCCACACAGGTTTCTATATTTGTGCACATAACATTCATTCATGCATATGATAGTATAGAAGAACAAAGGAAGGTATTGAGGGAGTACCAATTTTATATTAGTGATGATCACACACATTCTCCATAGTTCATGCAAGGTTTCTTCCATTTTTTCTATAGTGATTTGGCTTAGAGGGGCATGGCATACAATCAACATATAATATGGTTGGATAACTGTGTAACACAGTTCAAGAACTCATAGATGTTCTACTGGTTGAGCAGGATGCATGTTATTATAGGTGTTTAGCATATGGAACTTTTTTGAGGTTGAGAATGGAAAGGGGAGCATGATGGTACATGAGCATGTGTCAAAAGAGCATTAGCATGAGAAGAGTTATAGTATAAAGACAATGCAAAGTTGATAGATGCAAAATTAATCATTGAGTGGTGTAATGCTTTGATGGGTCCAGGTAATGAAGGTAAGTCTTTAGTTCATATATTTTTTTGGTTAATGGATGATACTAACATTGCACCATATGAGGATTGTTGTAAACTAACAAGATCGAGTGAGCTACACTCTTTTATTAGCTCAAATACAAGTTCATGGAGTATCCATATGCAAAACATGGCATGATTTTGTTCTTCATGTACAATGCAAGCCTAGGATGAGTGTGAGTCAAAGGAGTGGGTTGATGAATGGTGGTTAAGTTATCTTAGCCCACTTCACACATATCGCGCTCTGACAACATTGGAATTGACATAGATGGAATCATCAGTTGACTTTGACCACATATCAGATCTAGTTCAACTACGTAATATATCTACTTGCATAGTTTTTAAAATTCGTATTGTTATATTACTTTTTAGTGTATTTGTAATGGTGATTAATTTCATCTAATTTGTTGCACATATTAATGTAGGGAATGTTTATGCAGTTATTGCAGATAAAGACAACGAAGAGGGAATGAATTATTACTTGTGTCATTGTATTGAGGCCAAAAAGAAATTGTATGCCTCAATTATAGATGGGGAAAACATCAAATACCCTACAAGCTAAGTGGTTGTTATTGGAACATGGATTATGTTAGAAACCAAGATCAGACATGCAAACCAAAAAGCCTTCCATAGAAGAGAAAAGCAAATAAAAACAGAGCTTTGCATAAAGATGTGCAAAATAATATTATTCATGAATTCATAATTACATGAGATGATTTACTTTATAAAAGCAATGTATGCATAACCCTAAAGGAAACCCTAGTGTGCACACTTAATAATTAATAAATAATTATTAATGTGTCTAAGTTTAGCTTAAGTAACTAAAGTGATAAGTGACTTAATTAATTAACCAATATGATGTAATTAAGTAAGTATAATAACTTATTACTCTAACATTCCCCCTTAAGATGAACTTAAGAAGTAGCTAAAACACTAAGTAAAAGATGCATGAAATCATGAATGGCTCCTGACAACAAGGCCTGATTAGGTACCCATGTACAAATACAATAATGAGGTAGAGAAGGAAAACCCAGTGGGACAAAACCCCCTATAATGAGATGACTTGCTGCAAGGAAGCATTGGAACCGAAATATGGCAAGCAAGGAAAGATATTTCTATCTACAAGAAACTAAAGCAGAATCATAATAATGCAGTAGCAGACCCGATGCCACGGAACACTGGAAAACTCACAAACTAGAACAACCCTGGAATCTGTAAAGCAACAGTGGATAAAATGATGCCCCCCATAAAAGGGAATGATATGATGAAAGAATCTAGAAGCCATGTATCTTGATGTTGATGCCAAACTGTGACTAAAACTGATCCATAGGAGCAAGTACCATGTAGACTCTGGAACATTAACCACAAAATTAGTGGCCCTCAAACTGAGATGTGACCCAATGTGGATCATTAACCATAGGATCTCAATCTGAAGGGTGAACTAATGTGAATTTGATATGTGTCAAACTATAAGCAAGATGTGACCAAAAGAAACTAAGAAACCAAATACAACCCATGCAAGTTGTCATCAATAATCAAATGGAGATCAAAGTGCATGCACACTCTAATCAAATTATTATGCAAGAAACCCCCCTGATGGAACTTTATCTCAATTCATTTATTACAATAACCCAATTATTGTAAAAGGAGAGAATTCTAAATATGCATAAACAAAACATAAAATGATGTGATACTGATATGAAGTACAAAGATTCAAGTTTCACCCTTCCAACTGCCAAAACATCCAAGTAATCTCCAAAAAACACATCGACACAAATTTGGAATAACGATCAACCTGGGATAGATACAAAAAAAGGTACATGGACAACAACATAGATCTCCTCAATACCTTTCCAACACCACAAAGAGGGCAAAAAACAAAGATCATGGAAAAAAGTTATGAGCTCGAAGGCCATAAATAAAAATATGAATTCAAACAAAAATAAATGTAAATAAACAGAAAAATACTGAAAAATAAACTACACCACAGGATAGTACTCAGAACCATCTTCCCAACCATATCTTGTTTGTGAAAAAACAATATCGTACGCAAAAGTTATGCCTGTTTTAGTGAAAACTGCTCGAGGAAGGCCAATCTAGCCTACAGGACCCCTAGGGGGCTAAAACAAATTTCGGCCCCTAGTCCTATGTGCAACCAGGGGTTGGCAGGATGGGGCTACAGTGGAGCCCTTGGTCCTCCATAGGACTATGGGTTGGTGCTATGGGCGGTCAGGGGCTGGGTGCATAGCGCCCAATCCCCCATAGGACTGCGACCTATGTAAGTGGAGCCCGTTGGGGCTGGGCAGAGGGCCTGGTCCTCCAAAGGACCGTTGGCAGTACTGAGGAGCCCGCAAGGGCTGAATTGGCCCAACGGCGGACCGATAGTGAATCCTGATGGTGGTGGAGGATGGGTGGCCGCCTGGTGGCCGCCCAGTGGCGTGACAGTGATGGATGCCTTTTGAACTAGAAGTGCCAGCGAGAAACTCGAAAAACCCTTTTAAAAAAAAATTTCGTTTTGCGTGCCTCAGAGTGCGTGTTGGGGAGGCCATACGGCCTCCTTGGCAAATTTTTTTTGCCTCAGAAACAACTTTCTCCAAAATTGACGAAACAAAAGGCGATGTTAGGGTTTTTGGCCGCTGGGAACGCGATGGCGACCTCCGTTTGTGTCCAAAATGCTCCAAAAAATTAGCTACCCCCAGAGCTTGCAAAAAATCTCCAAGCTTGAAACCCTCATGGATCTGGCAAATGATGACCAAAATCTGCAAAATTAAAGCCAATCTTGACTTTTTCTAGCGCTCTTAATCCAATGGTGAAGCTCAATCTGATCCAAAACGCTGCATAGATGAACTCAAGGCATGAAACCCTCGAGGAATTTTGAATGACTCTATAATGATTTTCTCCAAAATATGAGAAGGGGCTACAGATCAAGGCTCTAATACCATGTTAAAAACCAAGATCAGACATGAAAACCAAAAAACCTTCCACAGAAGAGTAAAGCAAATAAAAGCAGAGCTTTGTATAAAGATGTGCAAAATAATATTATTCAAGAATTCATAATTACATGAGATGATTTTCTTTATAAAAGCAATGCATGCATAACCCTAAAGGAAACCCTAAAAGGAAAAACCCTAGTGTGCACACTTAATAATTAATAAATAATTATTAATGTGCCTAAGTTTAGCTTAAGTAACTAAAGTGATAAATGACTTAATTAATTAACCAATATGATGTAATTAATTAAGTATAATAACTTATTACTCTAACAGCTTAGAAGGTACCCACATAAGAGTGTTAATGTTTGGTTGTTTCAAGACTTTGACACGCATCAGAAGACTTTTCATTATTCAAACCTTGTCATGGCATCTAGTGTTCATTTGATCAAATATGGGGGTATACCTTTTGTATCACTAGAAATTTTATGGTTTCTATATTAGAAGCAATAAAACTAAAACTCCAAAGAAGTAATAGAGTGCAAAGGAGAAAAATGAAAATAAAATGAAACACAGTTACCCCAAATATTCAATCTCCATGGCTGATCTCCATTACACCTTCTAGCTTGCTGCGAATAACGATTTGCCCTCATATTTATGTGAGAAACCTAAGACTATGCCATGTCCTATACAAGTGTTGAAGGATTTTACTATGAAAAATGACTCTAAAATATGCAAAGTATGAGAGAAAATGACAATAGAATGAGAGCCCGAAAATTCACGTGAATGCTTGAGAGAGAGAAAATGAATTCAAAATTACCATTTTATAAGAAAAGGCAATTTCGAATGGACGGATGAGATCAAAAGGCAAACAGACGGACCAGATTGAAAGTTGAGACAGGATGGCCAAAGAAAGGTAGGGGAATCAAATTAATAAAAGTCATTTGACCTTTGCATGCAAAAATACATCTTTTGAATTAAAAATCATTTTAATTCAAAATGGAGAATCAAATGGCAACAGGCAATAAATGCCCATCTTCAGCCAAAATAAGAAATTTGACCATTTTAAATTAGTAATGATTTTTTATTTAAAATGAGGAAAGTGACATGTGGCCATAATTAAATAAATTAAAGAATTTATTTAATTAGAAGAGGAAAATGTAAATTATTGACGCATTTAAATAAATAAACAAGATTTATTTATTTAAATAATCTAGAAGAACTAGTGGACATAAATAATTAAATAAATTAAGAAGTTTATTTAATTATAGGGAGACATTAGATAATTAGAGACACATTTAAATAAATAAATAAAATTTATTTATTTAAATAATTAGGAAGAATAAAGAGACCAAAATTAATTAAATAATTAAAAATTATTTAATTAATAGATGAAGAATGGATCGAATAACATAATTAAATATTTTAACTATGCTAGGACAAAAGCGGAGAGAAATAGAGCTTGCAGGCCTAGGTCAATTTTCAGTGTCTACATTTTGCCCCTCTTTGTCATAATGTAGCCTGCCACATTGTGACAAAGAAAAATAAGTCAAAGTCATGCCCCAACGAAGGTACGGCACATCGATGCCCCCTTGGGAAATTTTTCAAATTTTGGCCTTGCGACAGAAAAATTTGGAAAGTGTCCTGACAAGCTAATTTAAAGACCAAAAAAGTAATGGTGAGACAGTTCAAAGTTTGGACGTGCTTAAGGTACCCAAAAGAGCAATCAAAGGTGACAAAGCGAGTCCCCAGTAATAACAATTGTGAAAAACCCCACTTTTACCCTATAAATAGTTGAAATTGGAGGTAAAACTCATTTCATTTTCAAATTTGTTATAGTAATTTCAGAGAGCCCATAGCGAGGATAGCAGCAGAAAAGATGGTGATCCCAATCACAGAGCACTGCGGATACATTGTTAGGACCTACAGGCGACCAGAGGGCGCGGAGCTGGCGATATGTACCCTTAGCCTACTTTGTCAATTTATCATTTTTCATGTTTTTTTTATGGTTTCTAGGACTAGGAACAAATGCGCTGCGATGCATTTGCATTCGCGTAAGCCGCAATCGACTTCGTGTTTGATGCATTCAATGCGTCGCGACACAAACGCAAAAGGCCATTAAGAAATGGTCAAAAGTTGCACCACATTTGCATGAAGTTGTGACACAATCACCATTTTAAGCTGCATTTGACGGTTGGAAAGCCACATTCAAAATATCGAGACACATTTGATGGTATGAGCAATGCATTTGAATCAGATGATGCATGTGTACAAAATCGTGACGCAAGTATAATTGTGAGACGCAATCGCGGAGCAGAACGACGCAATTGATGTATAGTGACACAAACGTCTCACTGAATGACACAATCCCCTAAATGTGATGCAATTGAAGCCATTGTGATACATTTGTTTTTTCCTTTAACAGGTGTTAATTGAGTGTTGTTTCAACTTTTAACTTTCATTGACTTAGATAGGTGATAATGACAAGCTTCAAAAAGATGTTGACATGTGCGTTGGTATGTGCAGAGACAGTTAGTGCCTATTTACACACGAGAGAGCAGACCATCGACCTACGCATTTAGAGATAGCTTGATAGATAGAGAGCGACGGCATTTGATGCGGCTGGGTCTCTACTATGTCACCTATATGCCCGTTGTACGATAAACTAGGGGACTCCTTATAGCGCTCTGCGAGAGGTGGCATTCAGAGACCGGTTCTTTCCACCAGTCGACCGGGGAGGCTATAGTTACCCTAGAGGATGTTTACCAGATTCTACGCCTACCGATCTAGGGGGAGAGAATTGTTTACGACCCACGACATGGACATCAGACATTTATTACCTACTATCGTGATCAGGGTGCCAGATTAGGTATTGAGGGATATGAGATCCGGTGGGAGTTTATGGCAGAGCACTACAGACAGTTTGATGCTTTATTGGCAACATTGATTGCTGGTGTGATTATTCCAGATCGCCGGAGGCATGGGTTTCCAATTGGCTAAGGGGATGTACTTGTTGGCATGAGGCGAGACCAGATGGTTTATGCTTGGGGACCTTGTTTATTAGGTATGCTATATCATCAGTTGCATGAGGTTGCATACAGGAAGGCACATAGCATTTCCTATGGGACGACCCTTCTTATGATCTGGGCATGGGAGCATGTTGCCATTTTCCGTCCACTGATTGACAGGCCACAATTGGTAGATGGGATGTCGTATGTCTACTACTATGCTAGTGCACTACAACAGAGCCACTATGGTGAGACGGTTTGGTGGAGACATAGGATTGACACCATGACTGCATTTATCTGGAGACCGTACAGGGATTGCAGGTAGTGGGAGGGTGAGGCAAATCATCTCAGTTTTGCTGACAGTATCGATATCTGATTGGCTAGACAATGAAAATGTAGTTGATTGTGGAGATGTACTTTCCACAACATGTTCTTAGATAGTTTGGTGAGCAGCAGGGTATTCCACTCGAGACAATTGAGTATGCGAAGTCATCTCAGAAGTCAGCATGGGGACAACCGATATTTGTGGCCTTTACTACTCAGTAGATAGATGGACTGGTGGCGCAATAGTGGGGATGGAGAGGAGGCACTGCAGATTCAGGTACCACTGCAGATTTTGATTTATGGTGGCAGACACATAGGCCCATTCCCCTCATAGATCCAGATGGACCTGCGCCAGTGGATCAAAGATCCATTATTCCACATATGTCACGAGCTAGATGAGGGGGCGGAGTTGGTGACAGAGGTTGAGGCAGAGAAGGGACGAGGGAGGCGAGCAAGAGCACCATTGGAGCCAGAGATGGAGGTGGAGCATGTAGAGGTGGAGATTGGAGGAGAGGAGAGAGTGATGGAGGAGAGGCAGGAGAGCATGTAGAGGTGGAGATTGGGGGAGAGGAGGACATAGGGGATGATGAGGAGGGCAGGATGAGGTTGTTGATGAGGCAGAGCGCCTACTGTGATGGAGTATGGTGGAGGGAGATGATGGGATGCCAACAGGGCCAGTACTGCAAGCAGATGCCACGATAGACCAACAAGTTGTTGACCTTCAGAGGAGACTTGACGAGAGCACTGCATAGGTCAACGCTTTATAGGCTGAGCTTGAGCTAGCGAGGGTCCAGTGGGATCAGGCTAAGATCCGAAGGCAAGAGGCAGCACAATGGTGTGTGGATTTTGCAGTGCTATGTGCAGGACCTTCAAGGGATATGGCATGTGAGTTTTCTAGGGTGGGTGCTCGGTACGACTAGTACAAGACCCTTTATAGGCAGGCGGTGCCTCCCGAGCAATGAGATCCTACATTGTAGCGCTCATAGACGAGGACAAGCAGCGGCCACAGATCAGGGAGTGGGAGCAGCAGTAGGAGCCACACTAGTGCAGGAGGGTTTACCTCCTCACCGCACACATCAGGGCATAGGTCCCACCACTCACACAAGCATGCCTCAAGTCATCATTCGAGCCACATTCATGGGTCCACCAGTTCAGAGCAGAGGTCAGTATAGAGGCAGCCACTAGTGATAGATACCTCAGTAGCTCAGGTTACATATATGGATCAGACAACCTCGATAGAGGTTACAGTGATAGATGCCTCAACCACATAGGGACATGTGACAATGACCATGATGGCCTCAGTTCCCTTGATAGAGCACTGATCCCCCAGATCTTCTCCTCGAGGAGATGAGGAGAGTACCTCCTGAGATATTGACTTTTCAGGCATTATGACATTATTGACTATTGAGCCAACAAGATCCATTTTTGGGATATCTCTTTGACTCTATCCTGTGACACTGATATTTTTGAGATTATATATATATGCGATGCAGTTTTGATGTGGCCTATCTGTTTTATGTTATAATGTGTTGTGTGATAATGATGATTTAGATGACATGTGATTATGCAGCTATAATACCTATGTGATTTTTATTTGATGCATTTTATGATTCCTATTTTATGTGTATGTCTATGCCATGGATGCACTTATGATGAAATGTTATGTCCTATTTATGATTATACTACGATGATGCCATGGATGATACTGATGATGATAATATTTATGTTTTTTATTTGTTCTCATTTCTTTCCCCTGATTATGGATGCACTAATGGATGACAATATTGCATATGGATTATATGACATGTGATTTGCATGATGATATTCCATGATGTGCTATGAAAACCTATGTATGTAATTAAGCTATTTTATGATTTGGATCTAATCTAATGAAAATTTCTATATGATTATGTATGCGAATGTATTTTTGTATGTCACATGATATTATCAAGAGACAAAAGAAAGATGAGGTGACCAGAGAGAAGGAAATGGATGTTAGTAAGACGTAAAATCCTTCAACACATTTCCATAGGACTACCAATTGTTGCTCTTAATCGTCATTGGGAAGATTATCGTGATGGACAAAAAACACCATGATATGATGTAAATCGCGGTGTGCAAGGTCATACCATCACTTAACATAAAGAGTCACAGACAAGGATGATCATGACTCATACTAAAAGCATATTTTCCCCAGTCATTTTGTCATAATCAACCACAAACAGTAAAGACAAGCAAGAAAAATCACGAAACTTCATTGCTCCTCTAAGTCCTGTTGTTAGGACATCCTCGAGGAACTAGCCTCATGATTGCCAAAATACAAATCAAACATCATAAAATTAAATGCCAAGTGCTTTCCAAGTGTCTGGATGCCAAGATGTCAGGTTTGTCAAAAATGTTGAATGCCTTGGTGTCAAAGTGCCAGGGTTGATGATATGAAGATGCCAAATTGGTGTCAAGTTTAGGAAGGACACATCCTAAATGATGTCGAGATGTCGGATTCATAAAGGACACATTTTGAGTGACGTCGATGCCAGAGGGATACCAGATTCAGGAGGGACACATCCTGAACGAGGTCGATGTCAAGATGTCAAATTGATGTCAAGTTCAGGAAGGACACATCCTGAATAATGTTGATGTCACGTCGTCGAATTCAGGAAGGACACATCCTAAATAACGTCGATGCCAAAATGTCAATTTGATGTCAAGATTCAGGAAGGACACATCCCGAATGATGTTCATGTCGAGATGTCAGATTTAGGAAGGACACATTCTGAATAAAGTCGATGTTAAGAGGAACATACCTCGAATGTTGTGAGAGTCCCCAAAATGCCAGATGATTGTGACGACACCTAGGAAGGACACATCCTAGGAAAATGAATAAGTGACGGGGCTGCCCTTCAGAAGGATACATCTGAAGAGTAAGCAAAATTTGACCGGTTTGACTAAGTTTGACCGAGTTTGACCAATTTTGATATGCCAAGATGATTGTTGTGCTCAATTAATAGATTGTCGAAGTTCACTTGGACAAAGATCATGATAAATTTAAAGACTATTTCATGTGTGTGAGAAAATTGTGCAATGAACCCTAATGGACTGACCTAGTGTGGCCTCGAGGACTCATCGATAGATGGTCTTGCCTACATCATACACTTAGAGACCTTGTATTTCAACACGACCAATGACTTTGTCTTGTTGACCAAAGATTGAGTCATGATTTATTTTGACAAACCTAATAGGACTGACCTAATGTCTCAGGGGCTTGAATGATGAGCCTTGCATACGTAGCGAGTGCGCAGAGACAACGTAGTTTGACAATGACAAAGACTAATCAAGACTTGAATTGACGTGACTATGTTGACTGACATGACTCCGTTTTATGGAATTTTTGTGTTTTCTTCAGGACATTTTTCAATTTTTAGATTTTTTTTCAAGACATTTTTCATTTTTTAGGTCTTTTTTTCAAGACATTTTTCAATTTTTTTGTCTTTTTTCAGGACATTTTTCAATTTTGAGGTCTTTCTTCAGGACATTTTTTGATTTTTAGATATTTTTTCAGGACATTTTTCAATTTTTAGGATCACGTGCGGTACCCACTGTAGTCTTATGATAAAATTTTTCCCCTAGTCAAGTTGAGAATGAGCCAGGCAAAATGGAATGTAAAGAAAAGGCATGACGAGCATGGACAATGGACAGTATGCAAGACTTGATTTCAACCATTGTCAGCCATGGACGAAAATGTCATGATGTTGGGGTGAAGTGCTATAATGAATGTTGGAGAAGAGTATGTTTATTAGGGGCAAAGGTAGATAGAGTGACAGTAGATGGTACAACAATAACTAACTACACATGGTGCCTGTTTGCCAGGTTTTCACCATGGTACTTATCCAAAGCGCCTGTTTACTAGGTTTTCACTATTGGACGAATTATTTCTCTTTATTTTTGTCATTTTATTCATCATCATTTTATTTTTTTGGTGCCACCAGGATGCCTGTTTGCCAGGTTTTCATCAAGGTGAAGATTTTTTGTATTTTTCAAATTTTTTTGTATTTTTTAACTAGTTTTCGAGTAGGCTTTTTGATGCTATGTATAGAATTTGCGCAAATGTAAACTGTTGATTGGCTCCGTCAACTGTTCACCTTCGGGAGTAGCTAACTGATATGCTCCGGAACCAACTGATGCTACGATGATGTAAGGGCCCAACCAATTGGGCTCAAATTTTCTTGGCTTCCCCCTATCTGACTAATTCTTGGGATTCTGCATGAGAACTAGGTCGCCAATGTCAAACTTCCTAGTCATCACCTTTTTGTTATAACTTCTGCAAAGGAAATTTTGGTATGCTTGTAAATGATTCAATGCATTGTGTCTTCATTCATCTAGCATTTCTAACTCATGCAGTCGTGACTGTCTGTATTCTTCATCAGTGATGAGGCCTTTCATGGAGACTCTCAAAGATGGAATTTCAACCTCTATGGGCAAGATGGCTTCGGCTCCAGAGACAAGGGTGAAAGGAGTGGCACTGGTGGGGGTACAGATGCTCGTGTGGTATGCCCACAAACCCGGGTTGAGTTGGATGTGCCAGTCACGACCAACGTCATTGATAGTATTTTTAAGAAGTTTGATAATGGTTTTATTAGATACCTTAGCTTGATCATTTCCTTGTGGGTAATATGGCGTGGAAAAGTGGTGGCTAATATGGAAACATTGACATAATTCACATACCTCATGGTTTTTGAAGGGATGACCATTATCCATGATGATGGATTGTGGAATGTCATACTGACAAATGATATAATTGAGGATGAATTTGGAGATTTGTTTGCTGGTAATGTAAGTGAGTGGAATGGCTTCAATCCACTTAGTAAAATCCTCAGTGGCGGTGATAATGAATTTGTGTCCATTGGAGGATGTAGGGTGAATCTTTCCCATGAGATCAAGTCCCCATTGTGTGAAAGGACAAGGAGAAGTGATTGGCCTCAACTCTTGTGTTGGAGCGTGAATCAAATTATTGTGAATCTGACATTGGCAACATGTTCTTACAAATTACAATGCATCCTTTTCTAGTGTTGGCCAATAGTACCCAAGTCTCATAATCTTTTTAGGTAAAGTCGGGCCACTCGAATGGGACCCACATATACCCTCATGTACTTCCTATAAGGTCGCTTTTTCTTCATTAGTGTCAAGAAAATGGAGAAGGGTATTTTTGAAGCTATGACAGTAAAGGGTGTCACTGATGATGGTATAACATGCAGCTTTACAAATAAAGGAATTTCTTTGGTTATTGGAAAGGTTTTGAGGAAGGATTTGCGAATGAAGGTAGTCAAAAATGTCCTTATACCAGGGGGAACTAGAACCAACAAGCTCACAGACCATTTCTGATTCAGGGACATCATAACCAAGAACCAATAACTACTCAACCAAAAACTCAAATTGTGGGACATTACTAGGAATATCAAGCAAAGATCCAATTGTTGACATAGCATCAACAACCTTGTTCTGTGTTCTTGGAATCAATTCAAAGGATAGCCTGTGAAAATATGTTAGAAAACTATCAACCATCTGTTTATAAGGCATTAGCTTCTCATCTTTAGTTTCGTACTCATCATTGACTTGGTTGATAACTAACTGAGAATCACCGAGGACCTGCAAATTCCTAGTTTTCCACTTGATAGCCATTCAGAGTCCTGTAATTAGTGCTTCATACTCTGCCATGTTATTAGTGAAAGGAAATGCTATGCGGAATGACCTTGGGATGGAGTCTCCTTGTGGAGTAATGAATAATATTCCAGCTCTTGATCCATGATTAGTACGAGATCCATCAAAGTATAATTGCCAAGGTTGTTGGGATTCTGCGTGAAATACAGACTCATTTGGAAAATCTATTGTAAGAGGTTGATTATCTGGTATTGGTGCATCTGCGAGCTGGTTTGCTATTACTTGTCCTTTGATGGCTTTCCGCTCGACATATTGAATATCATATTCACTAAGGATCGTGACCCATTTTGCTAAACGTCCTGTCAATGCTGCTTGACTCAAGAGGTACTTCAAGGGATCGATCTTGGCTACCAAGTATGTCTTATGGTTTAACATGTAATGCCTTAATTTTTGGGCTGCGAATACCACTTCCAAACAAGCACATTCAATGGGTGTGTAATTTAGCTCATACCCCACCAGTGTTCTACTGATATAATATATAGCTCTTTATTTTTCTTCATAGTCATTTTGTGCTAGTAATTCCCCCAGTGCTGAAGTAGTTGCAGAGATGTACAAAATTAATGGTTTTCCTTAGATAATAGGCATGAGAACTGGAGGTGACAATAAATAATGTTTGATTTGGTTAAATGCCTCCTGGAATTTATCAGTCCATATAAAGGGAATCCCTTTGCGTAGGAGATACCGGAATGGTTGGCACCTATCTGCAAGTTGAGCAATGAACAGTCTGATAGATTGAAGCCTACCTTGGTCACTAATTCCCTTGGGAGAAGGAATATCCAATATAGCTCTGACTTTAGCGGGATCAACTTCAATGCCTCTACGGGAGACTATGTATCCTAATAACTTGCCTAATGTTACACCAAAAACACACTTTTTTGGGTTCAACCGGACCTTATATTCTTCCAGCCTCCTGAAGACTTTGTCTAATACTGAAAGGTGGTCTTTTCTTGTGAATGAATTTTCCAAAAGTTCATCCACATAGTCCTCCATTAATGTGTGTATCATGTCATGGAATATTGTTGTCATTGTCCTTTGATATGTAGCGCCTGCATTTTTAAGACCAAATGGAATTATAGTCCAACAATATGTACCCCAAGGGCATGTAAAAGGAGTTTCGTGTTGGTCTTCGGGGGCAATACGGATCTGATTATAACTAGAGAAACGATCCATAAGGGACAACATTTCATACCCAGTTGTAAGGTCCACAATGATGTCAATGTTTGGCAAAGGAAAATAATCTTTAGGACATGCTTTATTGAGGTCTCAGAAGTCTGTGCATACGTGAATCTATCCAATATACTTGGTGACAAGGACAATGTTGGATATCCATTCTGTATAGTCAATTGAACTTATAAAACCTACATCCAACAATTTTTTGAGTTCAGCTTTAACCAACAATGCAACTTGCGGGTGCATTTTTCTCAGCTTTTGTTTTATTGGCTTGGCATCTGGCAATAATGGCAAGTGATGTAATACTAACTTAGGATCTAATCCCGACATGTCAGCATAAGACCATGCGAAATTTATCTTGTGTTCTGAGAAAAACTTTTGAAATTCTGGCTGTTCAACTTCTGTCAATGATGTTGCAAAGAGAATCATTTTGGGGTCCTCCACAGTAGCTATATTAACGACTATGGTATCCTCGACAAGCATTGTTGATTTTGCTCTATCTATGGGGAGAAATTCCAATCCTCCACCCTTGGGTGCCTCAAGGAGGTTTTCACCCTCAAGTACGTCCTTTATTTTTACTATTTTTTCATCAGAAGGTGCCTTTCGGTTTTCACCTAGAGACGTATCATTTTTTGTTTTATTTTTCCTTTTAATTTTGCGACTAGAGGATGGCACAGTCTCCCCAAAATAAGCAGCACAATCCAAGTCAATGGTAAATCCAGCTTTGTGATCCTCATTTGGAATTCCCTCACGTAGCCCTAGAAATTTTGCTAGAGCCTCATCATTTTGAAAAGTGTCCATTACTGGTGGGCCTTGCTGGTTCTAGTTAATTAGGTCAGTTTAAACTAAGGATATTCCATCATCAACATTTGAAAATTGAGGAGATGACACGAAGAGCATGTAAATGGACATCGAGACATTGAAAATGAAGTTGTCATCATCTGGTTCTATGTCAGATTCTATCCAGTATTCTCCTTCGCTTGTTTCATACTCACCAACGAAGTAAGGGACAAAGGGACTAGCATCAGGGTCAGGGTCAATAGTGGCAAGTGATAGTTCAAGTGATTCCACATGATGGTCATCTATTTGGGGTGACTGGATAGGTGCGTCAAGGCTAGGACAAATGGGAATAGGATGTGATCTAGACTTGGAATCATTTGGTGTTGTATCAATCTCAAACATTTTCCATAATCGTTCTTCAAATGTAGAATCGTCAAGTTCAAGGAATAATTTGTCAAGGCAGTAGTCACTTAAGGATTGTTGGGAGTCAAATTCCCATTCGTGAGAGTTAGTTTTAGAGGAGGTGTCCTCAGTTGTCTCAACACAATCTGAAGCATACACTAACTCACATGGAAGCACACTAGTACTTGGATTACCAGATTATGTGTGTTTTGTGGTTGTGTCCCTTTTAGGGTAATCATCGGACCCATAGTGTTGACAGCCTTAGCATCAACTACACCATCATTGGTGACATGTTTGTTCTTAACCAAAAATTTAGTTTTGTTAGTAGAAGAAGGGTTTGCATTTGTGTTTTTGGGACCATATTTTAGTCTTCCTTCAGCAATGAGGGCTTGTTCAACTTGGACACCTCGTTCAACTAGGTCCACAAAAGTTGTGCAACAATGAACATGCAAGCCATTTTTCAGTGGGCCCATTAACATTTGTACGAACATGTCAAATTTTTCCTTTTCAGGTATGTCTATATTGCAGTAACTTGCTAGGCCCCTCCATTTTTTAAAGAATGGTAAAAAGGTTTCACCTAAATCTTCTTGTGTGAGCTGGCATAGATTGGTAATGGAGGTGTCTGTGTCAATGTTGTATGTGTAATTTTTCACAATTTTTTCAGCAAGTTCTTTCCATGATTGAATTCCGGGTTGCAGTGTATAGAACCATTCTAGGGCTGGTCCTGCGAGGCTTTTAGGAAAAAATTGCATTAGATATGTGTGCTCATGAGAAATATCCACAAAACTTGTTACAAACTCTCTAATGTGGTCAAGTGGATTTGTTTTACCCTTGTATTTGTTGAAGTTTGGAGCCATATAACCATGTGGAAATGGTGGCATGTACAAAGTTGTATCAAAAGGATATGGACATAATTCGTATGGTATTTGCATCTTCTTTTCAAAGCTTTTCATATTTTCCATCTATTTTTGAAGGTCATCCACTCTTGCTAGCAAGGCGTGTACCATAGGATCATTGGTTGCCTAAAAGTAAGGTATGTTCTGATTAGGTGTTTGCTGATATTGCCAATTGTGAGTGGGGATCTGTTGTTGAGTATGAATCTGGGATGAGTATGTGGGAATATGTGACCCAACCATGTTTGTCTGTATTTGAGGTCCCTGACTTGTTTGATGTCCAAAGGTATGCATTTGTTGTGTCATTTGAGTGCCTTGTGCATGTTGAAAGAATTGTCCATGTGGCATGGTAGTGTTACGTCCTTGAAATTTCCCATGTGGTATATGTGTATTGTGCCCTTGTCCATGTGGGATGTTCATTTGCAATGATGTGTTAATGTTGTGTTGAGGGCCTTGAATGAAAACGCGTCGTGAGTTTTGTCCAAAGGGATTAAATGGGGTTCCACCATAAGGATGTGATGAAGATGCCCCCATTTTCATAGATAAAGAGCTGAACATAGGATTTGAGGAGGTAGTACATACTGATGTGTACGCAAAGGTGGCTTCTATCATTTGTGAAGATGATGTGGATGTTGTAGGAATGGACTGTGAAAAGGTAGCTCCTATCGTTTGTGAAGATGATGTGGACATTGTAGGCACAGTCATAGTAGATGTTCCTCCTGTAGATGTCGTGTTGGTTGAAGAGGAGGTGTTTTGATTTATGGTGCCGCTAGATGTCACCTTAATAGTGGCACTGATACATTTTGACTCAAAATTCGACAAAATTTCGTCAAAATTTCGATGAACTTTCGTCAGAATTATTTCGTCGATTTTTCGATGAACTTTGAAACGTCAAAATTCTGACCCAGCATCGTCGACTGGGTCGGAATTTTGATGTTTCAAAGTTCATCAGAAAATTGACAAAATAATTTCGATGAAATTTCATCGAAATTCCAACGAACTTTTGTTGGATTTTGAGTCAAAATGTATCAGTGTGGTAGTGACAACTTGTGTAGTAACGACAATGTTATTGGTTAAGGTATTGTTCTTGTCATGTTGGGATGTTGTGTTTTGTGTCGTATTATTAGGAGAGACAGGTCATATGGTATTAATGTCAAATCCTTTTGGTAATCTAGCGCCTTGGTCTAAGAGCATAACGAGGTATCGTTCAAGATCGTTCAAGACCAAGTCTTCCACAAATGAAGCGACTTTGGGATTTTGGGCTGCTGCCTCTAATTTTTCAGCGTAGACTTGTCCATTTTGGTCTCTTTGTATGAATTGTTCAAAAAGTGGATTTTGAAAGGAAGTTGACATGTTCATGGAAGATTGTGCGTTCAAATTTCCAAACGGGTCGTCAAAAATCCAGTCATTGGAATTGGTGTTGATGTTGGTGTTGTTGTCAAAGTCTTGTCCAAAGTCTGCCATTTGTTTTTTTTTTTCATTGAAGTCTTGTTTCTACCATCAAAATAAATTTCTCAAATGAAGATAATGACCATGTGAGTATGACACTAGTCGATATTTTTTGTCTTTTTGTGCGATAAAAGTTGATGATGCAATGAGATGATAATTTTTTCCTAAGAAGATACATAATGCTGAAAAGCTAAAGTGACGATTATGACTAGGATGATGATGATGACAAGGTGCAAAATAGGGACTAAGATGATTATTTTGACTAAAGAGGTGACTAATGCAAAGTATAGGTTCAAAATGATGACTAGGATGAATAATATTTTTGTATTTTTGGGAATAACGTATGCAAGGTATAAACTAGAATGCAATTTGGAGAAAAGGATACCTAAACACTCTAAGCTTAGTCTTTGTTTTCGATTTTGGTTACCAAAGGACTTGTTGAAAATAACAAAGTGACAAGGTCAAGATGACTAGTGAGTTTTCCTAACTAGACTGTTGAGTTAGAAATTCTCACAAAAGGGACAATGATTGAAAAAAGGAATGATGATTAAGTCCAAGATAACCTAGTTTCGAAAGCAATGATTTTGCAAATTGTGACAAGGTTAACCCAATCCAAAGTATCCAAAGATGAAAACCTAGGGTCAAGCTAATGCTAGAAATTATGATTATGAAGCCTAATGCATGCAACTAAAATTTGAAAGATTAATCCTATGGCCAAGAATACAAACTAATGGTTGAATGATAAAGATTTTGAGCAATTTCAAAGTTGGTTTATGATAAAGTCCTCTTGGAAAAAGTGTTTGACAATAGGCTGACAATGTTTAGACTCAGATTCGGTTTTGTATCAGGGTTTTGTTTCTATCAGGCATATGCATCGTTTGAGACCTCGGATGTGTCACAGTATTTTGAATGCGTTTTGGTTTAAGCGAATGCGGCTTTGAAATTGACAAATGCGACAAAGTTTGGCAGATGCGGTTCTGTGAGATTTAGATGTGTCGCGACACAATCAAATGCGGTGTTTATGGAAGCAAATGTGGTTTAATAGAGAGATTTCGCCTCGGGGATTTTCAAATGCATTTCAGGACAGCAGATGCATTTCAATAGTTGCGTCACAGGTTGCAAAAATTGAGTTTTATGATGTATTGAGAGAAAATCTGATCTGTGAAAGGTTGAATGTTTTCTCCAGAATTGTAAATGTGGTGAATACTGTTTGAAAATCCAACAAGCACTTGACAAGCACAATGTTTTAGTGTAAGCAAACACACGTAAGACAAGCATGATCCTAATAGGCCAAGGGTTTGTATACTTGGTATAGCCCACCGATATACCCCGGATTGGTACTGAACACCTCTCCTTCTCGAGAGTGGATAGCTTAGAATTTTGGTGGCATTGGCTCCCCTCCACAACACTCACTTCTACGAGCACACCAACTTCAGATTCTTGGGTAGTCACTTCCCAAGAATTGCTATCTCTACTCAAGGGAGTCAATAGTGAGTATCTTCGGGCATGATACTATACCTTGCACTATACCAAGCAACAGTTGAAAATGGTTGGCTTCTAAAACAATAGGTGTCTAGTAAGGGCATCCGTTCGAGTGGCCACACATGGGGCGATAGATTAATCACCAATTAGGTGGCATTCTAGCCTGAAGAGGTTACACTCAACAGGGTTTATGGGAGTACTAATCCATCCATGTGACACATCCGCACTCGTGGTACTTGTTTCCTCAAGCACCCATTTTATATCCCAGCTGGAAGTGGCTTGGCTTTAGCCTATTACCGGTCAGGTCATCCCTTAAGGTGAGTAATTTTTCCCTTAAGGCAGGCCCATTTCTAGAAATAATAATTGTTTCTCTTACACCCAGGGTTGCCCGAAAGCGCAAGGGGAGAGGATACTTCGATTATTAAGTCTTAAGGGTTTACAACAAATAAAGTGGGTTTGGTTTTCTGATCACCAAGTTTTCACAAGGTGAGAGCATAATCACCTACCACTTTCAAGTACAATCAAACACTTGCAAACAAAGGTTCATTTTAGTGCACCAATGGAAATGTTCCTAAACTAAAAATCACAAACAGATTGTTTGAAAGATTAGTCTTTGACAAACGTAGCTGCAAAATCACATGTCATTAAGTTTGGATATATGTCTTTGACTCACGAGCGCTGCAAACCCACATGTTAGTAATTTCAACAAATGCCTTCAACCCACGAGAATCCTAATGCCACACGCTACAACTAGACATTAGCAACCAGAAAATCCTACTCTAAAGGATGCAAGAAAAACATAAAAGAGTGAAATGATAGAAATGCAGCAATTTGAAAAGAAAAATCGAATACAAAAACTGAGTAGACAAATGCATTACGACAGAGCATATGCGTCACAACAGTTTTTGTCAGAGTTTACTAGCCAAATTTGTTGTTCTGCAGATAAATGCGTCAGAATCATGCAAATGCGTTATAATACCTGTCAAATGCATCATGATTATGTCGAATGTGTCACTGGAGGTCACAAATGCGGTTCAATGTTTCAAATGCGTCATTTGTTTTGTCTTATGTGTCATGACACAGTGAATGCGGTTCAGTAGGATTCAAATGCATCGCTCGGAAACCTGTAGCTGCAAAATAGAAACAGAAAACCGTATGAAAACAAAACAAAAAATGCACAAAATACGTTGGGTTCACCAAATGTATCATTGGAAATTTTATGGTTTCTATATTAGAAGCAATAAAACTAAAACTCCAAAGAAGTAATAGAGTGCAAAGGAGAAAACATGAAAATAAAACGAAACACAGTTACCCCAAATCTTCAATCTCCATAGCTGATCTTCATTACACCTTCTAGCTTGTTGCAAATAACAATTTTCCCTCAGATTTATGTGAGCAACCTAAGACTATGCCATGTCCTACACAAGTGTTGAAGGATTTTACTATGAAAAATGACTCTAAAATATGCAAAGTATGAGAGAAAATGACAGCAGAATGAGAGCCCGAAAATTCACGTGAATGCTTGAGAGAGAGAAAATGAATTCAAAATTGCCATTTTATAAGGAAAGGCAATTTCGAATGGATGGATGAGATCAAAAGGCAAATGGACAAACCAGATTGAAAGTTGAGACAGGATGGCCAAAAAAAGGAAGGGGAATCAAATTAATAAAAGTCATTTGACCTTTGCATGCAAAAAGGCATCTTTTGAATTAAAAATCATTTTAATTCAAAAATGGAGAATCAAATGACAATAGGCAATAAATGCCCATCTTCAGCCAAAATAAGAAATTTTGACCATTTTAAATAAGTAATGATTTTTTATTTAAAATGAGGAAAGTGACATGTGGCCATAATTAAATAAATTAAAGAATTTATTTAATTAGAAGATGAAAATGTAAATTATTGACGTATTTAAATAAATAAACAAGATTTATTTATTTAAATAATCTAGAAGAACTAGTGGACATAAATAATTAAATAAATTAAGAAGTTTATTTAATTATAGGGAGACATTAGATAATTAGTGACACATTTAAATAAATAAATAAAATAGAGCTTGCAGGCATAGGTCAATTTTCAGTGTCTACACCTTTGAACAAGACCTTGTGGAAGGTGTGTGAGTCTGACCATGAGGCAATACTTGACACAATAAAGAGTAGAGCAGACCCGAATGGTTCGTTGGAATAATTTGTAAGTATGCACATTAATTTGTACGATACCAATGCTATGATGTCGATGCTATCATCTAATGTTTATATCACATATGTAGGTGATTGATGAATATATTAGACTTGCAAATGTAGCACACTTTATGTTTAGAACCATGGAAAAGGATACAGAGTTCAATCGTATTTTATTTTTTCTCAAAAATATGCAAAAAAAGTTGATGTAGGATATTCTCAATAGATTAGTAAACTAAGTGAAAGATTAAATTGTGTTGTTTTTATAATAGGTTACAAGTTTCCAAAAGGTTGGAAAGTAATAGTTTGGTTATGTTCTATTCATGTTGATCCTCATTACTTCGAGGGCCCTCTAAAGTTTAATCCTGATAGATGGGAGGTATGCTTGATATTCATATAAAAATTACTTTTTAAGATATTCAATGGACTAGATTGACTAGTGATAAGTTATAAGATATTGCATAATTGAGCACACAATTTTTAGATTATTGACATATCACATGTTTATTTGAATTGATTAAGTGATTATTAATATTTACAATCTCTTTTCTTTATTTAGGTTGGAGCTAGTAAACCCGAATGAAGTTATAAAGTATATGCTAAATCCAAGACTAGCAGATGGTCCTAAATTATTCATTTGACGTTAACCTCATCATGACCACCTATGATGTAGACATTATAAGAGCGTCTCAAATGTATGAGTGACATTGTAAAAGATCTATGGGAACAGAGTACCTAAGGCATCCTTGAATCCTATTTTTAGTTATTGTAAGAGACTCTTATAAACTAAGTTTGTGTGCATGAAAATGGGGCACATTGATTCAATATTTGATTTAAGTGGGGTGTTGGAATTCACATAGGTTTATTTTTTCTCATGATTTTGTATCACCACTTGATAGTTTTGAGAAAGCATTATGCCTACAAGTACAAGCACTCGAGTGTCATATTGGTGTATGAAGCATATTAGACAATTGTAGCACGCACATAAGAATTAGGACTGGAAAATAAATCTCATTTTATTGTAAACATCATATTATTAATATAGTGAGTGTAATAACCATTGATGGTTACCAATCATTTTTTCTTCTTCTTTTATTCTCTCCCTATTATAACTAGCACCAATTGACTAACTTATTATAAAAACTTCATTTATTAAAACAAAATCAACCTAATGATTATATATCAATATCAATATAGCATACCATTTATTCACATAAACATTTAAGAAGTTCAATTTGTAAACATTTTTTATGCATAATATCATAAAATAATGTCAACATGCCATAAAAATAATCACATTTACAAGTAATAGAAGCATGTATGACTTGTTAGATGTTGTTCAAGTAACATGAATTAACTAAGTACCCCACAATTTCTTCACACATGTTCTCCAACTAAAACTTCATGGCTAGCCTCAAACATTTGTAATTGGGTTTAGGATCTAGTTCCCTAGTGCCTATTTATTGCTACCCTCAAACATTTGTAATTCATGCAACACAATCCCTTAATAGTCCAAATTGCAAAAGGGCAACAATATTTGATGACCTATTACCCAGAGACTATGTCAATTATGGGAATTTCGTCTGAGGCATCGAGGTCATGTAGGGAACCTCTTCAATAACCTCTCTTATTTTTTTTTGAGTCATTTTCTCGTGGTGTCCAGTTTTTACTTGATGGAAAAAGTGTCAAATGCAAGCAGTGAAAAGTTGCAAAGTGGTGAAACTTTCGTTTTGTAACTCGTGTGGCCAAACAGATTGTTCCAATGCGTCTGGATGGGTATGTCTACATTAGGCATGGTCCTCTTTTGCACCCAAACATGTCGAATCAATTTGATCTACGTTCAACCGGCTCGATCCCTTAAGAGTCCAAAGTGCAAAATGGTTGCAATCTTTGATAGAATATTACTCAAAAACTGTGATGCTTACTGATGAGGTAAAAATAACCTCATAAATATAATAAGCCAAATACCCTTCCTTATTTCTCCTAGTCACTTTTACCCTGCCAATTATTTATCTTTAGGATTAGTAATTGCTTGTTTTTTGTGCAAAAAATGTATAATCTTTATTTCCTGAAATTGATTCAAATAAGTTGGTCAACACCAACATAATGGTATAGTTTTTAGTATTGTACAAGTCATTATGCATAGTCGGTCATTATGCTCAGCCAAGTGGATTTTAAAGTAGACTTCAATGTACTTGAAGACAAGTGTCAGAAGTCTAGGGGCCAAAATTTTAGGAAGTGCATGGTGGACCAAGTCTTTTAAATGCTTTCTGTTATTTTTTGTTTCAAGAATTTATGGCTCACTCTGAGCCTTTTAAATGCTTTCTGTTATTTTTTGTTTCAATAATTTATGGCTCACTCTGAGCCTTTTAAATGCTTTATGTTATGGACCTAAGTCTGTTAGTTGGTTGAATTCTGTTGAAGACTTTTTAGTGGTGATCTTCACCATCTGAATTATAGGATTTTGTTAGTAGATTTTGTATAAATATGTAACCACCAGAAACAATGATACTCGATATCATTATGCTGTCATAATGTTTTCTTAAACTATGTATTTGAGTTATAATTTTGATATGAATAAAACAAGCTTTTCCTATCTCATTCTGAGTTATTAGTATTATGCGATGGAATTATCTTGGATGGATTAGTTTTGAAGATATAGAGTTTATGTGACCTGAGTTAAGCGTAGTAGTACCTGAGAGTTGGCCACTCAAGAGGATTATATAATAGATAGATAAGTATTTTCATCTTCAATTATGTTGTTTTTATTTTGTACATGATGAGTGTGAGTGAATGTTATTTGTATGTGTCAAGCTCTATTAAGTTATTCCTACAGGTTATAGTTTGAGTTTGTAATATTTAGTTTTGTTCATCTGAAGTTCTAGAGCACCCACTCTAGTTGTTAGTTTTAGGTTAAGTTCATTAAAAACTAGATGTTATTTAAAGGTTGTTTTCATTTCAACTTATATTTTTATTGCAAGTACTTTTCAAGTAATTTTCATGCTTTCTAGCTTAATCATTTATGCTTTCTAGTTTAAACATTTCATGCTTTCTAGTTTAGTCATCTTATGTTGTCTAGGTGAATAATTTCTTGCTTTCTAGTTTAGTGGCTTCTTTAGTTTAAGTTCTATTTTCAACTATTCTAGACATTTAGAAAATCTGAGAGAGATAGTCAAAAAATTTCCTATGGCATATAGCCTTCGAACACTACCCAGTCGATACATTTGATGCATTTTTCAACTTAAGCGATAAGACCTAATGACATCTTGTCACTTACAAACTCTCCATATGAGGGCACGGGATTGCGTTGGGCCCCTCTATAATAACCTCTCTTGGTTTTTGTTATCTCAGAGTCATTTTCCCGTAGTGTCCATTTTTCACTTGATGGAAAAAGTGTTAAATGCAAGTAGTCTAAAGTTGCAAAGTGGTACAGCTTTCATTCCAAAACTCAAGTGACCAAACAAACTGTTCCAACACATCTGGATGGGTACATTTACACTAGGAATGATCCTCTTTCACACCAAAACACGTTGAATCACTTTGAGCTATGTTCAACCGACGCAATCCCTTAAGAGTCCAAAATGCAAAATGACGGTGATCTTCAACGGGCTATTAATCAAAAATTGTGATGCTTACAAACTCTTTTTCTGAGGCTATGAGATTTTTTTGGGCCCCTCTACAATAACCTCTCTCATTTTTTGTTATCTCAAAGTCATTTTCTTGTGGTGTCCAGTTTTTACTTGATGGAAATAGTGTCAAATGCAAGTAGTGTAAAGTTACAAAGTGGTGCAAATTTCATTTTGCAACTCATGTGACCAAATGGACTATTCCAAAGCATCCATATGGGTACATTTATGCTAGGCATGGTCCTATTTTGCACCCAAACATGTCGAATCACTCTAAGCTACATTCAACCGACTCGATCCCTTAAGAGTCCAAAGTGAAAAATGGCTGCAATCTTTGATGGGCTATTACTCAGAAATCATGACACTTACAAACTCCCCATATGAGGCTACGAGATTATGTTGGGGCCATCTACAATAACCTGTCTCGGTTTTTGCTATCTCAGAGGCATTTTCCCGTGGTGACGAATTTTTAGTTGAGGAAAAAGTTGTCAAATGCAAGCAGTGTAAAGTTGCAAAGTGGTGCAACTTTCATTCTGCAACTTGTGTGACCAAACAGAATGTTCCAATGCATTTGGATGGGTACGTTTACACTAGGCATGGTACTTTTTCGCACCCAAACATGTTGAATTAGTCTGAGCTACATTCATGTGGCGTAATCCCTTAAGAGTTCAAATTGCAAAAGGGAAAAAATCTTTGAAGGCCTATTACTCAGAAACTGACACTTGTAAACTCTCTATTTGAGGCTACAAGATTACGTTGGTCCCCTCTACAATAACCTCTCTTAGTTTTTGCTATATCAGAGTCATTTTCCTGTGGTGATGACTTTATAGTTGAGACAAAAGTTGTCAAATGCAAGCAATGTAAAGTTGCAAAGTGGTGCAACTTTCGTTATGCAACTCATATGACCAAATAGACTATTCCAACATGTCCAAATGGGTATGTTTACACTAGGCATGGTCCTCTTTTTCACCCAAACACGTCAAATCACTATGAGCTATGTTCAACCGGCTCAGAAATCCTAGAAGAAATTGAATCTTAGTGGGTGCCCATCACAAACCAATGACACCTTTGAATCTTAGTGGGTTCCCACCACAAACTAGAGCTTGTTTTAGAATACCAAAAATGGAGGTGAGGACCTAGAATAGGAGAAGGAAAAAAATTCAGAGAAGTGATGATCCACCTATGAAAATGGGATATGAAAAGTAGAAAATGGAATAACAAAGCATACAAGAGCCATTAGAGGTTATTATAGAGAAGGTACAATAGGTTAAACTATAAATATCTATCTTCCCTCTCCTAGCTTTATCCCTTTTAAATTTTTTCTTGGATTCCATATTGAATTAGCACATAAGTAAATGATACATCGTTGGTGAATCATTTTTGGAAATATTAAATTTGTTTAGCATCAATCAATAAATATTCAAGACAAACCATGAAGGACAACAATGGACAATGTTAGGGCTAACCAATTAATAAGTATACACATGATTAAGTCAAGAATACATGTGAATAAGTGAAGCACAAGTACTCAAATACACGCAAGCCTTGAAGTATACACATTAGTACATAGTATATGCATTAATATAAAGTATATGCATGAATACAAGGTATACGAATGAAAACATGTAAATCACAAAGTATACATTGGAATACACATAACTCACAAAGTATACACATAAGTTGTAAAGTATACACTTGAATACACATAACTCATATCATTTGAACTATGGATTTATAATGCAAATATGGACACCATCGATAAAAATATTTGTATTAACCAAATAGCCATGTAGGCATACATCAATATATGTCGATATAAGTATAAAATATATACAAAATAGCCATATAAGCTTAAAAGAATTCCATATAGGCATACAATGTCAAATATATGCAATACAAAATATGTCCAAAAATGCCATATAGGCATACAACAAAGGGCCCTAGAATAAAAAATCATTGCCCTTTGGGCTCTCAAAATAAACTCTTTTCCTTTTCTTGTTGGTGGGATGGTGATAATTCTATCACTCATTTATTTTGAGGTCGAGGAGTGCTCCTGGTGCTCCTCCTGGGGTTTAGTTCTTGGTCAAGCTTTATCTGTTGCAATAACAAGTAAAGACATTAATGTATAGAAATTACATTATAAAAAGGATATATTTAACAAAATAATCACTTACCGCCATTAGACGATCACTCTCCCTGAGAGAAATATTCACATGTCCATGTCGTGGCTTGTTGAAGCCCTGTAGAAACCATCCAAAGAGAAATTAAACTACAAATCAATAATGGTTAGATTTTTCACTAACTAACAAGTATAGCAATGAATGTAAATTGAAATTTAGTAATTTTCCACATACCCCCATGAGAGGCATTGAGGAGTCTATAGTAGTAGAAACACCAAGCTCCATTTCCTTATCAACATCTGGAGGTGTTTCCACTTGCAACATTTGAAAATAAAACAAAAAATTATTCAATCACAAAAACTAAAATAGTGATGCAGGTCATGGCTTATAATGTATGAGATAATGAACAAAATTTTGAGTAATTATTGAATTATATATTTCTTACTATCATGCTTAATATTTTCCCTATCCATAGCTTGTTCGAAAGCACCTATTTTAGGCTTTTATCCATAGCAGCAAGGAGACAAACTGTTTGATGAAATGCTTTGGTAGACATGTATGAAAAACATGGTAGCATAGAGAAGGAAGTGAATTGTTTGAAAAAATGCCTCAAAGAAATGTGGTCTCATGGTGATGGAATGCCATTACAAACAAATGTGTCATGGCATTCCATCACCATGAAACTACATATCTTTGAGGCATTTTTTTAAACAATGCATTGCCTTCTCTATGGTATTATGTTGGGATGGGGTGGATGGTATAGTGTGGTCTTGGTTATGAGATGGAGGGCGATCATGACATGAAGAGGGAGGGGTGGGGATATGAACAAGTGGAATAAAAGGTGGAAGGTTTGATGGATTGGTAAATTGAGGATGAGGATGATGACCTTGAAAATAATTTTGAGGGGAATTTTTGCTAAAGGCTTGGTTTCTATTCTTAAGGCAGTGAGTAGTTTGAAAAAATGCCTTGAAGAAATGTGGTCTCATGGTGATGGAATGTCATTCCATCACCATGAGACCACATTTCTTCAAGGCATTTTTTCAAACTACTCAATGTCTTGTCTATGCTATTACTTACTATTATGCTTTGATAGATTTTTTCCAAGCATCCATAGTTTGTTGGAAAGCACCTTTTTTAGGATTTTAGCCATAGCAACAAGGAAGTGAAATACTTGATAAAATGCTTTGGTAGACATGTATGTGTTATCAATTTTTCACCATAGCTCAAATTGACAAAGTTGATTAATTCAAGTTCATTTTAAGGTGAAAAAATTTCAATTAATTTATGTAGTTGCTTAAACCATTGCATGTATGTGAGTTTTAAGGAGTTGTTCAAAAGTGTGCAATGTGTTTCAGTTTGGCATTCATGATTTACAACATTAAAGGTTGCATGAAATGTAAAGAAATTTCTTTCATTTTGTATTCAATAATTCATTCCATAATGTTCCATACATTTTTTGCAAAAGAAAAATACATAATTGAACAAGAATTACACAAAATGTTGTTTTATATTCATTGGGATAAAAAGAAGAATAAGTGTCCCACACAAGCCGTGGGAATAGCTAAGTCAATGAAACACAAGGAGTGCACTACACTACTGAAGATAAAGAAGGAAAATATCACATAAGAGGGAACATAGCCATCATTGCCTAAATGTGTCTTCGAGTTACCTTCAATGTTGTTCATCCCTCTTTGCTCTTGTTCTCCAAGTGAACCTGCAAATGATTGGAAAAGCTTTGTTAGAGATCAGGTTATGAATCCTCTTATGTGATCTATCAACAGTAATGTAGAACATTGCTTGTGGTGCATGAAATTAGTTGAGCAAGGAAAAGAAGTGTGCAAGAGAATACAAAGGAGGAAACATCACAAAAACTTTGAATTTAATTGTTTTTAATCTAACATTGTTTGTTTCCTATGTAGATATATGAAAAGCCATGTTGTTGATCTGCTTTGAGGAATTATAGCATGTGGTGTAAAATGGGCTCCCACAAGGGTCGAGCTTGGCATGTTGTCCCTTAACATTCAAGAAGGGGGTTGAGAAAGGAAACAAATTCATAATTGCCCAAAAGAGATATGTATCTGAAGGAGTACATCACAAGTTTCATGAGAGCTCAAGCAATTGATCATTTAGGACAATCAAGTTTGAGAATGCAATGAGTTCAAGATCATAAATGATCAATTGTTCACATAGACCGTCATAAGGAGTGCATCATCATGGAATATGACAATGAACAAGCATACATAATGCTAATCAAAAAGTGGCAACTGAAGCAAATGGAGAAGCTTCAAAAGACCATCGCCAGGTGTTTCTTATTTCAAAATCTTCTATGCAAAGATCAAGATTCACATCAACTCTAGTTGTCCAAGAGAAATAAAAATGCATGAAGAGTACGAAGGGAAACTTTCTTTCTATCAAGCAATGAAAGTGCAAGTGGTTGCAAATGAAGCATGAAAGCCAAAGGATGAAGGAAAAAGAAGTTATTGTAATTTGTAGACAAAAGGTTTGAGTTGAATGTAACTTGAAACAACATCACTAATGAAAATAGATTGCAAAAACTCAAGTCTTGTTTCAGTATGATTGATGCTATAGATATAAAAGCATTGCATTGTTCCATGAAACTGTGGTAAAGATGAAACTTGAAGTGCATTTTTCTAAATATTCAAGTGCTTGAAGTGAATGTCAATAGGTAGAAAGTGACCTACAAATGCATCATGATGGCCGAATCTAGCATTGCAAGAAGTGAAAAAATAGAATAAAAGCATCACCATGAGATACATTTTAGTAAAAGAATGCAACAAAGGTGTAATCAACAATGGAAAGCTCCATGGTATTCGAAGGATTTCAAGTGGTGTCAAAATGACAAATGGGAGATAAGTAATAAATGACTAGTGTGTGCCTTGTAATGAAGAAGATTAATGCTAAAGAAGTTGCATTGCTCTATTTTATTTTGGAAGCAAATGTTGGAATTGCAAGGATACAAGAGTCACATAGACAGTAATGATAGCTACAATTTTTTTTGTTTTGCTTAAAATTAAACATGCAAAAGTAGAGTCTTTGCATTCTGAGAGTAAGTGAAGCTACAATAATATGCACATGAAAAAATGAAATCATTTTTTATTTTCAAAATAGTGAGCCAATGTTAAAATAAAGCTAGGGTTTCAAAGCAAAATGAAACAATGGTGACTTTCTCATAAAAACCCAGAAGAGTTCCAAGCTTCGACCTTGCTTGGAGAGGCTTAAATTTTGGTTCTGATTCAGGAAAAAGGTGGAAGCGTAATGTTATTTTCTACAGAAAAAAGGATTTGTAATGCAAAGAAACCTAGTTGTGCTCTCATGGTTGTGGCCTGAGAGAATTTTTTCTTCACAAATGAGGATACCCACTTGGGGGTTTTGCTTCAAAATACAAATGTAGAAGTAAATGGTAGGGTTTCGAGTTTTATGCCAGTGGAACAACTCAAAAAATGAAGACAATGAAGTCAATGGTCACAACCATGAAGGGTATTCAAAACCCAAGAAGCAGTAAGCAAAAATATAATAAATTCTTTCATTCAACAATAATATCACTTTTTGCATCATGGGTCGAGCCCAAAGTAGATTATTTTTTGAAAAAATGAGGGAATGCACATGTTGAGGTCACGACCTATGCAAGGCCAAACTCATAAATTCACTCATTTCTCCCACACAACCTACAAATTCTTCACTTATTTTTTTTAAATGAGCTCATATCGAGCCTATTTAAGAGAGAAACGCACAATGTAGAAAGGAAATGAAGCTTACCATGGTTTGTGAATGGAGAAAACTAGTTTAATTCCATGGGCCAAGGCTTGAAGAAGCTCAAAAAAACTCTTTCATGGCGGCCAATGTAAGCAAGGCATCAACAGAGAACACAAAAGAGAGCAAAACACATCAAAAAACCAATCATGGTTGCATCCTAGAGGCCCTAATTTTCTTCAAAATGGAATTAAAATACCTCAAAATGGTAAGAAATATCTTACCATCGAATTCAAGAGAAGATTAAAAAAAATGGCAAAGAAAGCAGCTCGAAATGGCGAAGTTCCAACCTCCAAACCCTAGTTTCTCATGGTAGCCAAGTGCAGAGCCTTCTTTCCAAAGTCGGCCAAGTGAAATGATGCTAAGAATTCGGGATTCGATTCAGTTTTTTTGCTAGGGTTTGGCTTGTGCCCTAATTTGACTTTGGGCTTTTGTCACATTTAATCAAAAATCAAAAGCCTTAAGTCAAAATGCCTTGCCTTGTGAATGATTTATGCCTAGGCCGAGTTCATGCCTTGTCTTTTTCTTTGATTTTTAATGAAAATCATATGTGCCTTAGCCTTTTCATTTTTAGGTGAGCCTTTCTATACCTTGGGAAATATTTCATGCCTTGCACAAAATCAAATCAATGGCCTTAGGTTGACTCATAATCTTGCCTGAGTTTGGAGTACCCTAGGTTTCCCCTTTTGATTTGGGAGAAAACATAGTATGTGCCTGAAATTATTTTTATGTTTTTTTTAGAAAAATCAAGTATATAGGAGCCTTTGCTTAAATATTTTTATTTTTTGCAAATTATTAAATTTTACTCAAAATTGCAAAAAATTAGGAAATTTGAACTCGAACTGCAAAAATAGATGTAATAGGAAGGGTTTCTATTTTGTTTTTTGAAACTGTAAGTGTTGTAAAACAACATTAAGGTAATGTTTCTATAAATTACCTTAATTTCTATTATTGTTAAATGCAGTTGATGTACTTGAGTCCTCACTGAAACTTTCTATTTTGATTTGAGTTCACTTGGGCGAATTTGGAAAAGAGGAGGAAAATTGAACTTTCCATTTTCAGTTTTGAGTTGTTTGTACTTGATTTTGTGGATTTTTGGATTGATCCTTCAAAGGTGGGGAGTTTCTATCTTTTTTATGCTATTTGGAGTAGTTTATGACACTATTTTTTAGGTTTTTCCCTTGAGCTCGAAAATGGGAAAAAGCTGCTATTCAAAGATGTTGTGAAGTTGATTTTTGGCTATTTTCACTATTATGACACTTGAAGGCTATAAGTGGGGAAATTTTTTTATTTTTATCAGTTCAAATTGATGGTTTCTTGATCTCCTATTCACTCAGAGAGTTTTGTAAACTTGTTCTTGTACTCAGATTCTGAATTTGTCACTCCTTCAATTCAATAAAACAATAGAATTTCCTTTCTCATCTTCTTGTTTCATATTTATAGTCACAATATGATGTTAACTATGATTCAAATGCAGAAGCCTCTTTATGTCTTGTCATTGTAAGTCTTTTTGCAAGGGTTTCTTGTGTTTCAGGTTGTATTCTATGTTCTGTTTAATGAACCTCTATGCAAATTACTATTGGAACATGTGCTTCTAGGGTGGGATTGTGAGAATCAAAGTTTTAGAGATATTGTTGTGAGTGGAAAATTGTCAGAATCTTCATATTGTTGGTGAATCACCTTAGGTTTAGGATCTCTGCTTTTAGTTTTTTCCTTCTACCCCTTTTCCTTGAAGGTCTATTAGATTAGGTGGTTTACTAGGGGAACCAACCCACTCTAGAGATTCCCTCTCACCTACAAATTTACCCACAAATCTTAGAGCGTTTCCATGTTGCAATAGGATAGGAAAGTCTAACTTGGCTAAGGGTGCAATCTTGATTGCCAACAGTATGGAAAATGTGGTAGCATAGAAAAGGCGATGAGCTATTTGAAAAAATGCCTCAAAGAAATGTGGTCTCATGGTGATGGAATGACATTCCATCACCATGAGACCACATTTCTTCGAGGAATTTTTTTCAAACTACTCACTGCCTTGTCTATGCTATTACATACTATTATGCTTTGATAGATTTTTTCCAAGCATCCATAGTTTGTTGGAAAGAACCTTTTTTAGGCTTTTAGCCATAGAAGCAAGGTAGTGAACTGTTTGATAAAATGCTTTGGTAGACATGTATATAAAATGTGGTAGCAAAGAAAAGGCGGTGAGTTGTTTGAAAAAATGTCTCAAAGAAATTTGGTCTCATGGTGATGGAATGGCATTCCATCACCATGAGACCACATTTCTTCAAGGCATTTTTTCAAACTACTCACTGCCTTGTCTATACTATTGCTTACTATTATTCTTTGATATATTTTTTCCAAGCATCCATAGTTGTTGGAAAGCACCTTTTTTAGGCTTTTATCCATGGCAACAAGGAAGTGAACCATTTGATAAAATTCTTTGGTACACATGTATGGAAAATATGGTAGCATAGAAAAGCTGGTGAGCTATTTGAAAAAATCCCTCAAGGAAATGTGGTCTCATGGTGATGGAATGACATTCCATCACCATGAGACCACATTTCTTCAAGGCATTTTTTCAAACTACTCACTGCCTTTTCTATGCTATTGCTTACTATTATGCTTTGATAGATTTTTTCCAAGCATCTATATTTTGTTGGAAAACACTTTTTTTAGGCTTTTAGCCATAGCAGCAAGAAAGTGAACTGTTTGATAAAATGTTTTGGTATTCATGTATGGAAAATGTGGTAGAATAGAAAAGGTGGTGAGCTGTTTGAAAAAATACCTCAAATAAATGTGGTCTCATGGTAATGGAATGGCATTCCATCACCAAGAGGCCACATTTCTTCGAGGCATTTTTTCAAACTACATACTCACTGCCTTGTCTATGCTATTGCTTACTATTCTGCTTTGATATATTTTTCCAAGCATCCATAGTTTGTTGGAAAGCACCTTTTTTAGGATTTTAGCCATAGTATCAAGGAAGTGAACTATTTGATAAAAGTTTTTGGTAGACATGTATGGAAAATGTGGTAGCATAGAAAAGGTGGTGAGCTATTTGAAAAAAATCCTCAAAGAAATACGGTCTCATGGTGATGGAATGGCATTCCATCACCATGAGACCACATTTCTTCGAGGCATTTTTTCAAACTACTCATTGCCTTGTCTATGCTATTGCTTATTATTATGCTTTGATAGATTTTTTTCCAAGAATCCATGTTTGTTGGAAAGCACCTTTTTTAGGCTTTTAGCCATATCAGCAAGGAAGTGAATTGTTTGATAAAATGCTTTGGTAGACATGTATGGAAAATGTGGTATCATAGAAAAGGAAGTGAGTTGTTTGAAAAAATGCCTAAAAAAAAAGGGTCTTATGGTGATGGACATCACCATGAGGCCATATTTCTTTGAAGAATTTTTTCAAACAACTCATGGCCTTGTCTATGCTATTGCTTACTATTATTCTTTCATTTATTTCTTCCAAGCATCCATAACATAGACAAGACAGTGAACTATTTGAAAAAATGCCTCACTAAAAAGTAGTCTCATGGAATGCCATGACAAGCAAATACAATTGGAAGCTGCTCCTAGTTATTACTTATGCTATGTGAAGTAATTGCATCACTGCTTATGTTGAATTTCTAAACAACTATATTGTAATTGAATTTTTTTCATCTATCAACATCTAGTTATTAGTTATGCAATGTGAAGTAATGCTTTGAGTTTGAAAGATGTGCAATGCAATGTAATCAACAATATGAATATAAACTACAAAAATCTATTAAGTAGAATTCATTAGTTAAACTCTTTTTTCTATTACTTTTGTGAAGGTTTGTCCAACTCCAGTGGCACTAGGAGGTGTTCCCATGAAACCTCCAATATTATCCTATTCAACATCCAAAATCAGATATAAGAATACCATTCATATAACAATGCTATTCACATGTAATAAATTTATATTTGTTTACTAATTAGATATCTCAACGGTAGATGCAGTGGAGTAATAAATAGGTGGAGGGCCGGTGTATCCAATATCAACACTATGACCCTAAAATTTTATAACAATCATTAAACTAAATTAGTTAATCTTGCATTTCAAAAATGAAATTTAATAAATTAAATTCAATGAACATGCTAAAATTTACCTGAGTATCGATGCTGAAAGCCTCATTCAAAATGTCAGTTTCCATCACCATCCCTGCAGTTGCAAACTTATCCTATGCACCATCCTCCTGAGTGTTTGTGGGGTCATATGTACAAGCCGACCCACAAACCTGACAAGAATGGGGTGGAATCCTACCCCTCAAAGTCTCCCCTAGATGACGTTATACTACATGACTAGCATGCTGGATGATACTCTGGGTCAAAGAGTTGATAGATTGCAAAGTGTCCACCTCAACACTCTCCTTTGCGACGAAAGGGATAACGACGTGCTCACGAGCCAACCATCGAGAGCTCATCTCCCTTGACACTAAGGATCTTTTCATGCACTAGGTTTATCCTATAAAGACCCTCCACCTCTCCCCTGAAAGTCCCTCATATCAAAATAGTTGAGGATTTTGTTGAGGATGAACTCATAGTAGAGTTTCCTCAAGAAATATTGGGAGACTTCGCAATTGTTGCATGGTGGATAGTTAAAAACCATGTACCATCTATCCCAAAAATTGTTCATAATCCCTTGGTGGTGGCACCAATGGATAGGAAACCTCTTGGAATTAAGGTCAAAATTTTGATTTGTGTGTGGGTTAGTGAATAGTGAGCACAAATCATATTTTGTAATTTTTTCATCTTTTACTTCTTTATATGATAATTTATCCAAATAAAAATTCCTCCACGCTTGCCTCCTATATGCCCAACCACTTAATTGTTTGTTGATTGCATCTACATGTGTTAACATGTCTTGAAGTGAATTCGCAAGTGTTCTTGTTGAACAGTTTGAATAACTGAGAGGGGGGGTGAATCAGTTATCCCAAAACAATTTTCTCAATTTTGATTAATCCAGAGACAACTTAAATTAATCAGATAAACATCTAACATATAAGAACATTAAAGCACATAACAACACCATGCACAATGAAAACCATAATTACGTGGAAACCCAAGAAGGGAAAAACCATGAAGAATTCTAATTCTCAATTATAAAACACCAGTTAAGGTGACATTGGTTAAGGTGATTTTACAAAAAAGGCTCACTGCAGGGTGGCTCATTATCGGTGGGCTCACTACCCAAATATAAAATAATAGGTTACAAAATAGTCTCACTGAAAAAAGTGAATTGATGAAGTTGCATCTACATATGCATGAGTTTAGTTCCGGTTAAGAGCACAATTTCTGTCTGCAGTAGATTTGGTTAAGAATCTTCTGCACAACTTCTTCGAACAAACTCTACAAAATAGATTACTTCTTCCTTCACACCTTTTTATCTGCTCACACACATCATACTCCTTCCACTCTTCTATCTCTTCATTCACAAATATATTCTATATATATATATATATGTATACCTGTAGAACATAAATAAGTTGGCCACACACAATATCTTCATAGTCTTCTAAGTCAACCAAATACAATTTGAATTAGATCACCACAAAACATGTTAGCATGAAAAACAACCTAGAGATATTCAATAAAGCCTTGCACGCTAACACTGGACCCAAAAGATAGGTCACACAAAGGGATCTTCTTACCATGTTACAAAGGGACCCATGAATAGGTCATACATAAGATAGGTTCATTACATAACATAATTATCAGAAGATAGCAAACTTTGGATTACATGAAATATATTTTGAAGCCGATGAGAATGCCACAACCAAGACCAAATCTTGATTATCATCAATTTCAATATCAACCAAAGAAACACAATTTGACATACCAAAACTTGTAACACGCTACATGAAAGTCTAGATAGCAAGGTTACCTAGAGTAAGCTTTGAGCACAAAAACCAACATCAAAATATTAGACTTCATTATTCTGCATTAACTTTCTTCCATAGATGTCCCAAAAAGAAGTACTACCATATCCGTAGCAAGGATAATATCCACACTACGTAACATCATAGCACTCGATAGGATAGATCAAGTCTATACATCATTCAGAGCACAACCTTCCGGATCCAAGGTTTTGACATCAATGACAACAATGCTAAATCATCTTCAACAACTTCTCAACAATCTCCACCTTTGGAATTGATGGAAAAACAACAAAAACACAACACAAAATTCCACAACTCCAACTCAAAACTGCAAACTCCAAAAACTCCAAGTACTCCCCCTTTGTCCAACAATTCGATACCTCTTTTTGTTTTTGTTTTTCTCTTCATTTTTCTCCCCCTTTTTTCCATCAAAGGCAAAGGGCCAAAATTCAAACATTCAAGAACTCAAGTAAAAATAACACTTTTCACATGAAATATTTTCTTGTACCTTTCTCTCACAATTGGAAGAATCCTCTCCCAAGCTAGCACCACAGAATCCAATCAGGCACTCATACAATCTAACATAGTCAACAACATAAATGAGGATGACCAGTCCTAAGACAGGCATTGTCATTCACAATATTTTGCATCAAAAAGTATCTTGGAGAGATGATCCAACCAGACCTCAACAATTTCCTTGACCAACCAGAAATTTCTAACCATGTCTTCCCTCTATCTCTAAACAATCAATAACTCCACTTGCAGCTCACCAACTCTTATCCTCCGTTTTCCATCTTTATCTTTGAAGAAATGAAAACTCTTTCCAATATTATTCATCTTAGATTCAATAGCTTTAATTCTGCTTCTAAAATTATCAACAACAATAGGCCACTAGAGACAATACGTGTAGATGCCAGACATCTCCTTAATGCATTCTTTTGTCTCACCAATGTGTTTGGATAACTTCTATTTAGCTTTGACACATCTTATCTCAATCTTAGCTTCGAGCTTATGTCCTTCAAGTCCTTCCAACAACATCCTTTCTTCAACAACTTCTACTAGATTATCCGGTAACAAGTCATAAACATCTGAAACAGTAATACCCCTTTTGAGTAGATAATCAACCAAAGCATCATCAATTTTAAGCCTTTTGATCGGAGAGCTAGCACACCACATTTCACCAACCTTCTTCATATCACCTTCATCTAACATCAACCGAATATCATCTAGATTGGCATAATCAGATCTAGACAAAGACTCTTCTTCATTCTCCTTTTCTTCCAAGATAGTGATGACATCTTTTGTGTTAACTTTCCTCTTTTTAGGTTCCGGATGGGAACCACCAATAACAACTTCCAACTCCTTACTGAAGGAGGAACCCTCCTCAAACTGACTGGAAACTATCACACCGAAGCATAGATTCTTTTGCAAGGATGAGAAATAGACTTTGCATGCACTTGCTTTATCTTCCATACATTCCAAATACCTATAAAATTGCTTTTCGATAGGTATACTAGACTTCCATTTAACATTCTCCTTTGCCAGTAGAAAACTCAAAAATTAGAATACTAAACATATGAGCAAAGATCCAAACTGAAAAAGATAACTTTCAACCAAAGACATTCTGAGATTCTCAAATATGTTTTCCATTATGAGGCTACACAAATCAAACTGCTTATTTTCCTTCACCATCATGTGTGCAAGATATACAACAATAGCCGAAGTAGAACCTTCACAATCTATGAAATAGATTTTATAAGTGATGTCGTAAGCAACATACCTTACTGGAGGATTGACAATGGTATTTATCAGTAGAGCCCAGGGGGTCTTTATTGATACCAGTAAGCTCCTCCACATCTTTGTATTTCACCATTTTCTTCCCAAGGAGGTCACCAACACTGCACAAACTAGTAATAGCTTCAATGGATTCCTTTGTGATTGGATATGGTTTTTCCAAAAATAATGCTACCATCCTTGAATTGACTTAACAGGAACAAGATAGATTGTTTGTCTCCAAACCAAGGAAATTATCCCCATAAATCCATACCCAGAGTATTCACATTCTGCAATTCATCCGTCTTCAACCCTAGTTCCATTTCCTTCATTTTTCAGTGATCAAACTCATCCAACTCAACTCCCTTTAGCCTTAGTGGAATATCGCCACTCGATCCTCTATTAACAGATTCCATCGTCGTACTTATCTCCTTCAAACTATTTATTGCTCAACAAAACTTCTTCTCCTCCTCCTTTGCAAACTGTGAGAAATGATTTTGAAAACTCCCACCTTTTATTCTTAATTACTCATAATGATTTCGCCACCAAAAAAGCACATTGATGACACCAGCAAATGTACTTCACTTTTCAATCAGTTGGAATAATTCATAATACTTTCTTTTGACTCTTTTAATTCTTGGCTAACCTCTTTGTGTCTTGCTTTGAACTTATGGATTTGCTCCCTTAGCTTTGCAAAACAAGTGTTTTCCTCCTTGAGATTTTCTTTCAATTCTTCATTTTCAGATTCCATGCTTTCCATATCATCTAACATTATCTTCAATTCTTCCTCAAATTGATAAGCTCCTGCCATCTATTCAAATTTCCAAGATCTCCCTTAAGTGGTTAAGATTTATCTCCAAGGGACCAAGCTCTGATACCAATTGTTGAATAGTCTAGATAACTGAGAGGGGGGGTGAATCAGTTATCCAAAAACAATTTTCTCAACTTTGATTAATCTGGAGACAACTTAAATTAATCAGATAAACATCTAACAGATAAGAACATGAAAGCACATAACAACACCATGCACAATGAACACCAGAATTATGTGGAAACCCAAGAAGGGAAAAACCACAGAGAATGGTAATTCTCAATTATAAAGCACCAATTAAGGTGACACCGGTTAAGGTGATTTTACAAAAAGGATCACTACCAAAATGCTCACTGCCAGTGGGCTCATTGCCCAAATACAAAACAATAGGTTACAAAATAGTTTCACTGACAAAAGTGAACTGATGAAGTTGCATCTACATATGCATGAGTTCAGTTCTGGTTAAGAGCACAATTTATGTTTGTAGTAGATCTGATTAAGAATATTCTGCACAACTTCTTTGTACAAACTCTGCAAAACAAATTACTTCTTCCTTCACACCTTTTTATTTGCTCGCACACATCATACTCCTACCACTCTTTTATCTCTTCAATCACAAATATTTTCTCTCTCTCTATATGTGTGTGTGTGTATACCATTGGAATAGAAATAAGTTGGCCACACACAATATCTTCATAGTCTTCTAAGTCGGCTAAATACAATTTGAATTAGATCACCACAAAACATGTTGACATGAAAAACAACCTCAATAAAGCCTTGCACGCTAACAACAGACCCAAACGATAGGTCGCACAAATTATCTTCTTACCACATTACCAAGGGACCCATGAATAGATCATACATAAGATATGTTCATTACATAACATAATTATTAGAAGATAACAAAATTTGGATTACATGAAATATATTCTAGAGCCGATGAGAGTGATACAACCAAGACCAAATCTTGATTATCATCAATTTTTGTATCAACCAGAGAAACACAATTTGACATACCAAAACTTGTAACATGTTACATGAAAGTCTGGATAGCAAGGTTACCCGGAGTAAGCTTTGAACACAACAACCAACATCAAAAGATTAGACTTCATTATTCTGCATTAACTGTCTTCCACAAATGTCCCAAAAAGAAGTACTGCCATATCTAGAGCAAGGATAATATCCACACTATGTAAAATCATAGCACTCGATAGGATAGATCAAGTATGTAAATCATCGGGAGCACAACCTTTTGGATCCAAGGTTTTGACATCAATGACATAATGCTAAATCATCTTCAACAACTTCTCAACACTTCTTTCCATGGTTGAACTTACAGGATCGTTCAACCTTGTGATTAACTCCTCAATATTTTTTTTTTGTTTTCAGTTACCCCCATTAAATTTTGTTGAGTGCCAGGAGGATGTTGAGGAATTGGTACTGGAGGAGTTTGTTGTTGTGGTTGTTGAGGATTTTGTTCATGTTCTTGTTGCTCTAGTTGTTGAGGATTTTTAGGAGGGTTTTAAGGTTCATTAACATTTCCTACAAATTAAACAAATGAATATTAAAAAAAACCTAAAATTACCTATTTAAGAACAAATTCACAAAAAAACAAACAATGCTTACTTGTTTGACCTCCCCGTTGACATGGCGACATCCTGGCGATGAAATTGCAACAATGCAATGAAGAAATTACAACCTTAGCTCCTTACAAAACACGAGCATGCAAATGTAGGGTTTCTTGGTCACGAACAACAAAAAACACAATGAAAATGAAATGATGTCGTTTGCTTTTTTTTTTAATAATCTATAATGTGCGAGCACATTATAGGCTCGATGTGACTAAGCCTTTGGCTCGGTCACACCAAGCCATAACACAAAATCTTGCCACAATTTGGCCCCCCATCTTTTTGCACTCACCCTATATTTGGGTGAATTTTTTTTGAGCCATTTTTGGAGGGTTTGGTTAGAAGTTGTAGAAAAAATTTCATATAGTCTATACATCATAGGAATCCATACAATTTTGTACATTCTATATGCGATTGCACCATTTGAAAGCGTCAATAGAAAGGAAATCAACATCTTGTAGATAATATGCTCCGACGTATGATTCTCTACGTTATCCTACATCATCCACATGTATATGCATCGTTTGTAGGGTACAATGGTCATTGTCGTAGGTATGAGTTTATCAGTTCGAAGGTACATTTTATGATAGGTTTTAATATTAAAAAAATTGTTAATGACCATTGAATTTATTTGTGGCACCCACAATAAGGCTTAGTCCCTAGTTCCCACCTTGTCTGTGGTAGGTCCTATGGATCGTCGTGGCTTATAGCCCATGGGGGGGGGGCACGTGGGAGCCTCATCCCCACTAATGGAGTAGCCGCTCGTTGAGCGGTGCCACTGCCACCAATAGCAATTTATTTTAATAAAAAACCTACAAGTACTGAGCAATCACATGACCAACCAGAGGCCAAGCACTTAGGTGCCTAATTTTTGCCTCCAATCCCTAATAGGGAATTTTTTTCTAAATGCCATAACTTTCTATTAAGGTGTCAAAATTCTACAAATGAGATATTGACAAAAAGTTGGTTCCAAGCACTTTACAATGATGCAATCCATTTTTTCAAAAAAAAAATTCTCGAGTGAATTTTATTACTAGTTGAAGTTAGATTTTCCTTTTAGGACCTCTGAGCTCATGATTTTTTGCTACATTATCCAGTTTTCATGATTTTTGTGATGTTGGAAAGGTATTAACTTGGAGCTCTACATTCCTATCCATACACTTTTCTAGATTCATTCCCAAGTATCTTTTATTTAGATTTTTGTGAATTTACATTCTAGTTGATTACTTGGACATACTGACACCTGGAGAAGATTTATCCTCTTGGGAAGGCTTCATTTTCAGTGTAGATCATATTGGAAAAGTGTACTTTCAGTTTGAGTATCTAATTCTAAGATATTATTGTAATTTTCCATCTTTGATCCATCTTGGCATTGTAAACTCTATAACACAATTCTAGCATTGTAAAAACACTACATATAAAGTGCCACATCATATTATTGGGGGATTCTTGATTGATTGATTTGGGGGAGTGGGGTCTCTTGGTCTACTGTTTGATCTATTTTTCTTGTGCTCTTCTTTTCTCCATGGATCATTCTAAGGTTCTTTTACTAACATCATATAACTATTAAACTTGGAATCAACATGGAGTGTTCTAATGAACCAAGGTCACTCTCTATGTGTTGAAAATAAGGTACCTAAACCTACAAATGATGAGAAAAAGATAAAATGGATGATTGAACATACTAAAGCTCTTGGATGTCTTTGTAGTCTAATTTCTCAAGATTTTTTTGTTTCAAATTGATTCATGTAAGAATTCTCATGAGGATTGGGAAAAATTGGAAACTTTGTATGGTACTATAGATGAATTAAAAGGATGTCAAATTGATAATGAACTAATGAGCCTTGATCCTAAGAACTTTGACAACATTTAAGACTACATCACTAAGGTTAATGATCTAATAGAAAAATGTAAAGAATGTGGAATTGATAAGGACATTCAATTGGTCTATAATACATTGAACAAAAGAGAGTGTCTTATTCACTAACCAAATAATGAAAGCTTAAAGTATTCACATGAAAATGGTAGATAAGACCGTGATGCACTATATCAATTTATAGATAGTTGAGACTTGATTGGACTAGACCACAATATATAGAAGTTGAGCACCATCCATAAAATGAAGTTTGAGAAAATTGCAAAGGCCTTCCCTCCATCAAAGGCACAAGTTTGACATAGTATGAACAATAGAAAGTGGGGTGGTATGGAAAATTATGTAGGCCGCACCAAGACCCCTTGAGAAAATCTATATTTGGTGTATTTTCATACTTGTTAGGAGGCCCTTCAAACTATTCTTCTTCTATTTTATCACAACCTACATGGTCATCAATTTTAGCAATTAATGGGATTTTTATGTTAAGTACCTTATAAATATCCTTGATCCCTTAATAGATTCATGTCTACCTTTCCTCTACGATATCAAGTAGCAATTGAAGAGATTTTATTCTTGGTTGACCTTCTAGTCAATATCTTCATGTAATAGATGAGTGTCTAATACTAGTAAGAGCAACAACTTAGATATTGAGTAAGGTCATAAATTTTCTTCTTCCCTAGTGACTAATTGAGACCATAAGAATCTTGGTCATATGATCCTTGATCCCAACATAGGACATCTCAATCATCTACTTAGAAAGATTCCAAATCCTTAACACCTAGGATTAGAGTCTAGGTTGGATATTTCATGCTCCATGTGGGAGACAAAAGTATCCCCATTTTAGTTCCTCAAACTTTGTCTTTTTTCCAACCTTCATTTTTTGTCACCACCACCCCATAGCCATAACGTATATTCTTTATATTTCTTCTACCTATGGGTGAAGCTATGGGTAATCTCTCGCATTCTACGATAAGATTGGTTGGGAAAGATAATTTTTTCTTGAACTTTATAGAAAATGTGACTCAAATGGATGCACCATGTGTGAATGATACAATATTGCACATATGAGTACCTCATCACCAATTTGACTAAGAATTACTTGTTACTCAATACCATTTTAATGCTTATACCTATTAGATTATTAGAAATAAGTGCTTCCCATCAAGCATGCTTTATTTGATGATTTTACCCTCATATTGTCATCCCTTGGATTGTTTAGTATCTTTTGGGTGACAATGGGAAGAAGGGGTCATGTGTAAGTGAGAGTCCCAATTATTTTGTAAACATGATAGCTACATTTTTTTCACTTGTTGTGGCCTCTAATGATGGGGGTTATTATCCTCCATAAGGGAGGCTCATATATTTTCCATGTGATAAGGCCTCTACAATTTTTTCCTTTAGGGTGGATGTGGTTGAGGGGGAAGTATTCTTCATGAAAATGGGTTTAATTGGTTGTTTTCACCACTCTTGGTGTAGTCTCTTTGAGCTCCACAATTGGCTATTGGCCTCTTGATGTCTACTCATTGATGGAAAAATGGAGATTTCCCATGTGCTAAGGATTTGTATTGTGTTTTTTTTACTCTACTGAAGACTAGGATGTGGTGGTCTATGTTTGAGTCTGGATGTGGGGGTTAGCATTCTCTCATGCTTCAAATCTAGTTTCTAATGTTCAACCCTACTACCAAATCCTCTAATATTTTTCCTATTTGGGTGTGGATGCATAACCTCCATCTACTATTTTAATCAATTTTTTGTTATAAATCTATTGGTATTGCATTAAGTTTCTTTTTGATCCCTGACTAGCTACTACCACAATTTTCTCCCATGTGACTTATGCCCACATCTTAGTGAATATTGACATCTCTAAGGATCTTACTATAGAGATTATTTTGTAGGTTTATGGTCATCCTTGGGTTTAGTTATTAGATTACAATAGTTTTCCTTTTTTGTTTCATTGTTGCTCCAAGACTAGTCACTTGGATTAAAAGTGTCATCATTCCAAGAACAAGGCTAATAATGCAACTTCTTGGTGGAAGGATGTCATTCCTCATCATTTCATTATCAATGGGCTTTTTGCAGTTTCTTACCCTCCAACATTCTCATCTTCTTTGGTTGATCTTGTTCCTTATGGGGTGGCCAAGTGTGTTGTTCCTACTCCTATGGTATTTGATCTTTCTTCCTCAAACCCTACCATTCCCACTCCTTTAGCATCTAGGTAGATTTCCTTTGATGTAGCAATGGTGAATATTCTTGTGGGGTTGGATCAGGTTGTCTCAAATCTAGTTAGGCTTTCTTAAACTTATCTAGCTTGAATGATATTTCATTTTTCTCTTTCTATATGGATGAAGGCAGGTTGTCTTCCTTTGATCTTCAATCATGACTTAGTTTCATAGACTATTGTTCAAAAGAGGAAGAAAGGTCCCAACAAAAAATATTTTGAGCCCCTACACTTGGGATGGGGGTTTGAGGGTAGTAAAGTCAGTTTTATGGATTGTGTAGACATGGTCCTTAGTGGTCTTGTTAATTAGTTCTTTATAGCTTGGAAAAGTTGTGAGTTCTCAATGTATTATTGTAGTTTTTCAATTGGCATAAGACTAGTTAAACTTGGGAGCTAGTACTCCCTCAATGTAGGTGATTTTAAATACCTATCTTTTTCCCTTAGTGATCGTTTATTTTTTGGAATGTGTGCTTTATTATTGGTTTTATAAGGGTTTGATCCCTTTCAAAAACCCACCTTTTATCCATAATCTAAAAAATATGTTAAAATTTTAATTTTATAGTTTTTAATCTTTTTAAATACATCTATATTATGTTTTGATTTTTATTTAGATGGTCCTGCTTCGTGCCTTATTACCACTGTAGAACACCTCTCAACATAATTAGCTGATTTAAAGTTTAAATTATTTATTTAAACCTATTTATAAATTTAAATTTTTTCTTTTATAAAATATAATTAATTGAAAATTAATATTAGAATTTAAAATAGAGGCATATTAAATGGAAGGTGTTTGATGCAATAATCATGGAAATAGAGGCATATAATGCTTCTTTCATTGTTCACTTCTTTAATTTGCATGAATCCTAGCTTCCATTTCCATTGTTTTTGTATATGGGTCATCATCATTTGCATTTGCATAGGTTCCATGTTGATTGCATTAACATGTAGCTTCAATCAGATTCGACTCAAGTCCACTTTATCAAACACTTGCTAGACCAAACCAAACCTGCCATCCCTCATAATATGAGGCCTAAAAGTAAATAGATGGTGTGAACTTTGTTATGTCTAGTTCCTATAAATTGAAAGTGATTTGTATGTGGATTAAGGCCACATAATAGATGTAAGGCCTCATCCATGAGAATTTGATTTTCAGTAATGAGGTGGATTTATCTAGAAGCAACTTACAAATATATTGGAATGAGGACTAAAAAGACATACACTTTCATATTTTTCATGTGCTTTGTTAAAAGGATTTCGATGAAGAGAAAAAAAATCTTATTATTTTTGTAGATTGTAGTGATATTTCAATGTTGAAGTTTTTCATAAAAGAAGGATGAGCATGAACATATTATTTTGTATATAAGCATAAAATATACATCAAGTCGATCCCTATAGTCATGCAAATAACATGAATACTTGTGTTGAAATTTTTTAAATATGCCTTTGAAACAAGTTGTTTTGATGCTAACTAGATGAAATTCAATATCCTAGTTTGTTGAGAGTTAAATATTCAACTAAAATAATAGTTGATTTACTAATCTCATTAATTAAAGGAGTTATCTTTTTTGATAAAATAAATGGAAAAATTATTCTCTTCTTAAGGTTTATCTTCTAGAATAGATAAGATATTGAATATGGAATGCTCCTTAGTCTCTATCTATTAGAACACCAATATGAAATAACTTGTTTCCAAATAGTATATAATGGCTATATTCCAACCATATTTAATGATGCAAATCCTTGTTAAAAGAATAATCAGTATCTATATGATAAACCAAAATGATCTTATATCAAGAGACGTAGTCAAGGATAAAAATAAAAATGAATTATGAACTTACTTGATGTAGAACAGGGGTTGGTATTGGGCAATTAATACCATATTTCACAATAAATGGACTAATGCTCCTTCAAGGCCACAAAACTCCAATAATGCACCAGTGCTTCAAACCCTTCATCTAACACTTGAGACATCTTATAAAATGTTAAAATAACATGTGTAGACCAACAATGACTCACAAGAACTCAGGTTTCTCAAACTACTTGGCATTCCCTTACAAACATACCTAATTCCTAGTAGTACTCCAAAATGACAAATCTTGACACAAATTTCAAGAGAGACTTGACACCCAAATTACAAATACAGATTAAGATACCCTTTTGGCTCTTATGTAACATATCCCAAAATGAGCGGGGGTTGTTTTCTATAGACAAACCTTAATTTTGACTATCCTCCTTCTCTAGGCCTTGAAGGTGGGGCAACAAATTGAGTTTTTTCATCATAATTTTCATTGTAGACATCAAACATAGATTGTAAAGGAAGATTCAGATACCCATTTGGGATTTGTACAACATACTTTAGAACCAAGGTAGGTTACTTTGTACAAAACCCTTCAAAAACTAATTTGTTTGCTCACTATTACCCTAACTAGGGTTTCAAACCTGTTTGTAGTAAAATAGGCACAACTTGCTTGAAAGAAAATGAAATTAGATGCAATAAAAATCAGTAGGAATTAGACTCAATTATCTTTCATTTCCAATTGGTCTCATGCCATGAAATGACCGTACATGTTCATATAAATCAGCAGAACAGAGAAAAACGTTGCAAAATGCAGAAAACAAAGATGTTTTATTACTCTAACTTCAAAATATTCAACAACAACCACCTTCAACCATGTCTTCGACCTTAGAAATCCTTTTTAAGGCATTTCCAATAGATTCCCAACAATTACAAACTAATTTTCAACTTCCAACTATTCACCTTCCACTTGACAACAAAATACAAAAAGTTGCTTTGTGCAACTATGACAACATTTGACTTTTATATTTACCAATTCATTTGCACCTAATGACTCAAATTGGACTTCTACAAAACCTTATTACATGAAGAAAACACAAAACCAAAACCAAATGACTATTTTTGCCTCTTGGAAGCATGAAATCTCATGGGTGCCCCTGCACCATACTCCTAGGGAAGAAAATAACTCAAGCTCCTCTTGAGTTAGGGTTTGCAACATGAGAACCATGCTTGAAATATTTTTCCTGATGCCTTCAATTCTTTGCACATTGTCTTCTTTGGAAAAATTTCATGCTTGTTTCATCTCCATTGTAGGTTTCTTGAACACTTGGCAAAGATATTTGAACTTGTCAATATAAACATGTCCTCTATTTGCACCTCAATTCTTTTCTCAACAATGCTTTTACAACTAAACCAGTAACTCTATATTGTAAATGTGAATCAACAAACTCAAGTTGCTTGATTTCTTAAACTTGAAGGGACTGAAATTCACTTATAACTGTTGCTAACCCTTGACAAACCATATAACAGGTATATAAACTATGTTGCAAATCACCTTCCAGAGATACCTCATGCAATGACAATTGAAATGGACTAGTCTTCCCAGCAGATTGCTCACACTCTCCCCCCTGCATTGTGTTTACCAGTAACTCACCTTGCTCAACTTTCCCATTAGAATCACATTCACTCTCTTCAAACAAAATTAAATGATTGGTCCTTTGCATTAGTAAGAACTCTTTTTGACTTATTAACATCATCCTTGACCTCACCTTTGGATCTTTGTCTTCCTTCTCTATGATTTGTGCAAACTCCTTTTCTCCCATCAACATAACACTAGAACCTATTTTTGGTTCATGACCTTCCTCTTTGTCATATGGTTTTTCCTCTTCCACCATCAACAAAGACTCCCAAATGTTTTTCTTCTCTTCTACTGACCTCTCTTGCCTTCTTCTCTTTTGAATGATCTCTTTGATAGGCCATTTTACCTTCTTCCTTATTGGCCAATGCAAACCATTTTCCTGGTTTTCTCTCTCAAAAAACTGTTGCATCTCAAGTTCCATTCTTTCTTGCATTTTCTCTAAATCTTGCCTCAAGTCTATTATCTTTTGTTCAACATCCATTTGTTTTTCCCTCTCATCCTCCTTTATCTCATTTCTCTATTTTCTTTTCTCTTGTTTCTTCTTCTTGTTGTAACTCCTTACTCTGCAAGTCTTCATGGACAAATCTTCTCAGCATTTTCATTCTTCTTTCTCAAGCAAGTCTCTTTCATGGACAATCAATCTGGGGTTGCCTCATCTCAGATCATTCAGAGTGGGGTTGGGGTAGTTTGATGCCAGTTAATCCTCAGAATAAGATCCTTCAGGACATCAGTATCTCAGGGTTCTGATCTCAAGTGTCAGGTCTTATGTGTATATGTCAAAATGAGGGGGTTGTTTCTGGGAAAACCCTAATTTTGATTGTACTACCCTTTAGGCCTTGAAGGTGGGAAAAAAATTATTTTTTTTTTTGTCACTTAAATTTCATTGTAGACATCACACCCAAATTGTATAGGAAGATTCAAATACCCATGTGGGATTTGTACAACATACTTCAGAACCAAGGTAGGTTACTTTGTATAGAACCCTTCAAAAATTGATTTGTTTGCTCATTATTACCCTAACTAGGGTTTTAGACCTATTTGTTGTAAAATGGGCAAAACTTGCTTGAAACACAATGAAATTGGATGCAATAAAAATCAGTAGTAAGTAGACTCAATTATATTTCATTTTCAATTGGTCTCATGCCATGAAACGACCGTACATGTTCGTACCAATCACCAAAACAAAGAAAAATGTTACAAAATACAGAAAATAGAGATGTTTTATTACTCTAATTTCAAGATATTCAACAACCACCACCTCCAACCACGCCTTTGACCTTAATTTTTTTTTAAAGGAATTTCCAATTGATTCCCAATAGTTACAAACTAATTTTCAACTTCCAACCATTCACCTTCCACTCGACAACAAAATATAAAAAGTTGTTTTGTGCAACTATGACAACATTTGACAACTTTTATATCTACCAATTCCTTTGCACCTAATGACTCAAATTGGACTTCTACAACCATGAAATGGTCTAAAAGACCTTATTACATGAAGAAAACACAAAACCAAAACTAAATGACTATTTTTGCATCTTGGAGGTAGGAAATCTCATGGGTGCCCCTGCACCATTACCTTATAAATTAACACCACATAAAGTAAACCTATATTTTGTAGCCTTACATTTATCTATCTATTTGAATGTTGCTAGGTGTTAGTGGTAGTTAAAAATTCCTTAGAAAAATATTTTAGCAAGAGAAGAAGCCATTGGAAGAAATTTCATGAGTATGCTAGTAAAAAATTCTTTGAGATATCACCTATAAAAATGGTTAGTATTTACTAACTTGCTCTTATACCACATTAGAAATCAAGATATTAGGATACTAATCATTATAAATAAAATGAGAACTATACAAGAAAAGATTTAAGACATTACATAACATGTACATGAGGAAAACCCTTTTGGATAAAAAAGAACCCATAAAACATCATTTCATTATAAAACACTTTTGTTTACTTTCACATGGCCAATAATACCCCATGTGCATAGTGATAATGTATTCACTCTAAATCTCCAAATTCTCACACACCTCTCAATGAGAGAGAATCTCCTTATATATAGGAGAGGGGGTTGGAACATACCTAAAGAGGTATTAGTCACATCTACTCAAAATAACTATTTATAAATAATTAATAATCTAATAGTTATTATATTATTAATTATTAAATGACATATGTTTTATAAAGAATATATAATAAGCATAAAATTTTATAACCTTATATTAGAACAATATATAAATGTTATAAGGGTATGATGCCTAATAATATTATATTCTAACAAGGACAATGGCTTAAAATGGTACCCCCTAATGGACTAGACTCATGAGGCTTAAAATGGTACCCCCTAATGGACTAGACTCATGAGTATGAAGCTTATAAAAGTATATAGTATAAATTAGTTACTTATAAGTATATAGCTATTGAGAAATTGATGACTAGTTCCCATGGGTAGGTGTAATTAGTGGCATTGCAAGAGTTGTGTTTTATAATTATGGCTAGGTAAATAATTCACTAATTTTATATAAAAGAATCTTCAACTCTATGTAAGTATTGGAAGCAATATCAAATATGTGAAATGTATATACATAAATAAAAGTAAAGTAGGAAATAAACTTGTAAGTGGAACCCCAAAATGAGGAGCCCTAAGGAATAACAATTATATATTTATATATAACATTAATTGGATCTTTCAAGAGTTTTCCATCAAGAGAGGTCAAACCAAAGACTCATGTTCCATACTTGGAAATATCAATGAAAGGTCCTAGCCAATTGGGTTTAAAGTTACTTTTTAATTATATTGGCATGTTTTCCACGTTCACTATTTAACCTTGTGCTAGCTCCTAGTTTGGGTTGTTTCTTATGTTATCTTGTATAATCAAGTTGCTAGCTTTCTCAACATAGTTGATCCCTACTTACAAAAAAAAACTAATAATACATTTGCCTTAATTTTCTTCTTACCTATTATATATGTGTTCACTGTTAGATTTTAATCTTTAAAATGCCCTTAATTCCTTTTTGCAAGTTAGGACCTCATGCTCTAATTTCTTTGGAGTATATGTTTGATCTAGTGGTAATATTTTATTCCATTCATGAATAAATTTTATCAAGTGACTTTGTGAATATAGTTTTTAATAGAGGTAAAATATACTATTTATTTTATATATGGGGATACACAAGGATGATAAAAGATCTCCCAAACTAATTATACAATTTTAAAATTAAATATATGGTGTAACAATGTTAGTGGAATGAAGGATTACAATTTCATGGCTTCTTTCATTTATCCATGTGTCGATATTTTATTTCAACTCTATATTAGGTATTACAAAGTAGTGGTGGGCTCATATGAGATAAACATATGGGAGAAATATAATGTTTAGTGTAGACATGGAAAATATTTGTTAATAGTGATGGAGCAAATTTGATATGGGACAACTTTGTAGTTTGAAACTTGTTTGCCATAATTCCTACTACTTAAATATGCATAGATATGAGAGGTGTCTATAAACACCTTTGGAAAATCTATTGAATTGTGCGGTTCAAGTTCTCTTTAGTATGATCCTTGGATGGGCCAATTCAATAAATATGAACCAAGGTCAATGACAAGCAAGTGTGCAATATATTCATAGGGTGATGTCACAAGCAAACAATGTTGAATAAATTCTTGTATAAGTTCTTTGACTTGGGTTTTCTTTTTATAATATGGATTATTCATTCCAATTAGAGTTAGTTTTTAAATACATTGCCTTAACATGCAATTTTTAAAAATTGTATTTAAGATGACTTATAACAATCAAAACAAAATTGTGGTAAAGGTTTGAATTTTAAATTCAAGTCTAAATTATAGGGTACATATCAACATTCTTATATCTAAATTAAAGTTGTTAAATATGATATTTAAGGAATAAAACAAAATTTTAAGAATCTAAATTTTGGAATATATATCCACATCCATTTTTAAACCACACATATCTAATTTAAAAGAAAAAATGAGATATTTAATAAATAAGATAATTTTTAAAAAATAAGTGATATTGTATTTCGAAAATAGATGATGACATTTGTCATTTCTATATAAAATAAATCAACCTACAAGCCAATAGCAACATAGTGTGATGGGTAAGATCTGTTTTTATTCTTATCATCAAGATTCAAACCTCATTACATGTAATTGTTGAGAATTTCTATTAAGGATAAGGTCTTGTTTGTGACCTCACCAGTTCAAAGCTCCAAAACAAAATCATTTTCCCATCCTGCCTGCCCATCCAAATATTAGACAATTGTGGATCATATTCTTTTGTGCTGTAGTGCAGCAGCAGCAACTTGGAAATGGAGAATGAGATTGGAAGGAAGAAGTTTTCAGGGCATGTAGTGGTGGTGCCGTACTCCACCCTTGGCCACACCAATCCCATGCTTCAATTCGCCAAAAATCTTGCTTCCAAGGGCCTGCTCGTCTCCTTCGTAAGCCTCCATTTCGATCATACCAGAATTGAAAAGGCCAGAGAATACCTCAACCGCCTCAGCCTGGGCGGCCCGGGCCTTGTTCGGTTAGAGTGGATTCCCGACGAGATCCCTCCTGACGTGCCCATCGACCACCACATCAACGCTTTCCTCTTCCATCACATGCACCACACCATGACCGGTCATGGTCTCGAATCCCTCCTCCTCCGTTTGAACGCCTCCACCAATCCTGTATCCTGCCTCGTCTACGATTCCTTCCTTCCCTGGGTTCCAAAAATTGCAGTCAAGCTCAGCGTTCCCCACGCCTTCTTCTGGACGCAGTCTGCCTCGGTTTTCTCTCTTTATTACCACTTCAAGGCCGGTCAGAATCTCACTTGAACAAATTTCTCTTACCCGGTTTGTATGAATTGCATGATTCATTAATTAATGCTATGAGATAATCGATTTCTTCTTGTTGGTGTGCTGACAGTTGAGAAGTGGGATGGGGAAACGAAATCTGCCGGAGACCTTCGATGTTCCCATGTCTGGGCGAATTTAATATTACGGATTTACCTTCGAGATTTCACCGTGTCGGCCAGTGAACGAATTCTTCGGAGATCTGGACTCTGTAACCGACGCTTCCTGGGTGCTCATTAATTCCTTCGACGAGCTGAAGGGAGGGTGCTCGAGTACTTGAGCAGATTAGTGAGAGTGCCTATTTTAACAGTAGGCCCCTCCATACCCTCGGCTTTTCTGGACGGAGGCAACCCGGAGGACACGCGGGTGGGAGCGGGCACAGACCCTTGGGAAGGGCCGGAGTGCATAAGTAGATGGCTCGATAGCAAACCCCCGCTTTCGGTTGTTTATGTTTCCTTCGGCAGCATAACTTCTATCTGCCCTAATCAGATCCGCGAATTGGCAGAGGGGCTTGAGAGAAGCCAACACAGCTTTTTGTGGGTCATCAGGCCTCCCCAAGGCCACCACGACCTCAATGCGTTGTTGCCTCTAGGGTTTCTGGAGAGAAGTCGAAGAAAGGGGTTTGGTGGTGGAAGTGGTGTGTTCAGCTGGAAGTGCTGTCGCATCCATCGGTGGGGGTGTTTATGAGCCATTGCGGTTGGAATTCCACTCTGGATGCTCTCAGCTCGGGCGTTCCTATGCTCACGTTGGAGATTTGGGCGCATCAGCCCCCTAATGCCAAATGTGTGGCGGACATTTGGAAAACAGGGCGCAGAATGAGGAAGGGGGAAGATGGGGTTGTGGCGATGCAGGAGATTGAGAGATGGTTAGATCAGCGATGGAGGGCGGGGAAGAATTTGCAGAGTTGAGGAAGAATAGCCTGAGATGGAAGGAAGCGGCAACGCGAGCTATGATGCCCGGCGGTTCTTCTGATGAAAATCTTTCTCGCTTTGCTCGAGAGCTTGCGGCAATTGCACCATAAATCATTATCTCTTCTCTTGCATCAGAAGAATGATCTAGTGGGAAGGCATCAAGTGATGACACTCTAGCAACGATGCATGGACCATTACCCCAATGATCTTAAAGCACTTGCAGATGGGAAAAATTAAGTACAACCATGTTGGTTGGCATTTGAAAAAATTTCAAGGGACACCATAGGTATTTATGGCGAGAGAGTGTGTTTTGGATTTATTATTTTTAGTATCAATGTTTTTTTTTTTATGAATAAGTTTTGTTAATTTTTTAAATTAAAAGATAATAATAACACTATGCATAAATAAATAGGTGTTGGAATACAAATCTTCAAAGTTTAAGCAAAAGATGAAAAGTCTAAATGTGATCAAGCTCAAAAATCATAAAATAATAAAGTTATTAAGCAAAAAGAGCAACACCATAAGAAGGAGAATCATGGTCCTCTAGTTTTTCTCATAAATCAATAAGGAGGGAACCATCATCAATCGGTTCCCAACTAGTGAGAGCACCTTCTTCCTCTTAGTCTTCATCTATAGGTTGTTGAGCATGAATAGGAAAAATAAGCTAGGTCAAGTGAGGGAAACTTCCCAAAAGTTGGCTAGTTGAAGCACCACGCCCATCAGTAGATGTAAAAGGCAGTTAAGAAGGTTGAGATTGACTATTAGCGGTATGACCTTTGGTGTTGATAGGCTAAGAGTCATGAGACTAGGAACCATGCTCTTTTTGCAAGCTAGTTACATCCACATTTACCCATGAGGTGAAGAATGATCCTAGTGGGAAGCATCAAGTGATGACACTCTAGCAACGATAAATGGACCATTACCCCAATGATCTTAAAGCACTTGCGGATGGGAAAAATTAAGTACAACCATGTTGGTTGGCATTTGAATCTACATAAGCACATTAGAACAAATCATATCTTTAGTATACAATGAAATGAACATCAATAGTGTATCTCATAAGAGACAAAATTTTATATCTTTCCAAATGTTAAAGATAATCTTTACTTTGAAGCATGTCAAATATGGGTAAACTTGAATGGGAGGTAGGGTCAATCTTATAAAAGATCATATCCCATGAGAAGGGGTTGGACCTAAAAGACTCATAAAATCATGGATCAAAGCTCAAATCTCCTAGGGTCTAGTACATAACCAAAAAAGGTGTTTGAGACTCTCAGGTTGCCCACAAAATGGACAATGGGAATTAATAACTTCCAAATGATATAGATAAGAATGGAGCAAAAGACCTTGATAAAGAATGAACCAAGAAAAATGAGTCAACTTGGGCTCAAAAATAGTCAACCAAACAATCTAAAATCTATAGTGCCAAGTACCCAAAGTGGATTGGAGATGCCAACAATGATTTGATTGAGACACCATAGGGAGATGAAGCATAATCCATTAATATCCCTTGTGGGGTATGTAATTGTGAAATGGTTTATTAAAATAATATTTCCAACCTTTCCACCAAAGCTTAAAATTTCAAACCCCAATTTTGTGGCACATTCGCCTTAGAATAGAATTAAATGTGCAACTCTCACCTAAATACTTTGATAATGACATGAACATATATTTATGCTTGTAACTATGTCAAAATTGTACCATGGACCTAATGTTGGAATAATATCCTTTAGCATAATCAAAACTAAAAAAATAAGTGAATTGGTGTACCTCTACTATGATAAATTAGAGCAACATATTTTGTAGCTTGCTAGTATTCTTCTTGAATCTAACAGGGTAAATTAATACAAAAAACAAGTCTAATTGAGTGGTAGTAAGATAAATCAAACTATGCACTAGTTTATGATACACTAACTCACTGGACCATAGTGAATTGGTGTTAGTTGATAGTTTTATCCCAACCTCTATAAGTGTAGATGATAGATTGCACTAACAAGTTTTAAATATTTTTGTAATATATTTGGAATACTTAATTTGTGAAACAAATATAACATTCTTACGTTGCCAAAATTCTTCACTTAAACAATAATGCAAGAGCTTGAGACTAGTAATTTTAAAAATAAAACAAAGGTCATATTTCAACTTTTAAATTGCCTTGGTTCCTCTATTGGAGATGGTAAGATCATCAACATAAACTATCATTATTAAATTTTCATCATCAACAATTTTATACAAAGATTTGAAATAGAATGGGTTCTTCAAAATCCTTAATCTTGGATTTGTTGATTGTGTTATCCTTGAATTCAACGCACTCAATTCAAGGGATAACCCCTACAAAACTTGTATGTTTTGTAGCCCATGTACTCTAAGCACGTAAAACGCAGCAAATTGCATTGGTTCTTATGCGTGGTCACCAACCTTAAAAAGTCATTATGAGCATTAACCTTTGTTAGTTCGTTGAAATTCGCATTTTAAACCAAGTTGTGAAATTCTAGTTTTGGGAGTTAGAAATTTTTTTGCACATGTAGGAGCTTTGTTTTTCACCACTCTTACATATTTCATGCCTTAGTCATTTTTTGGCACATGTAGGAGCTCTGTTTTTTAGCGCTTCTACATCTCAAAACACAAGTCACATGTAGGAGCTCTGTTTTTCACCGCTCTTACATATTTCATGTCTTAGTCATTTTTTGGCACATGTAGGAGCTTTGTTTTTTAGCGCTTCTACATCTCAAAACACAAGTCACATGTAGAAGCTCTGTTTTTCACCGCTCTTACATATTTCATGCCTTGGTCATTTTTTGGCACATGTAGGAGCTCTATTTTTAGCGCTTCACATCTCAAAACCTACAAGTCACATGTAGAAGCTTTGTTTTCACTACTCTTACATATTTCATCTGACTCTGTTTTCACCACTTTTACATATTTCACATGTAGAAGCTCTGTTTTTCACCGCTTTTACATGACATGTAAAAGCTTTGTTTTTCACCGCTTTTACATATTTCACATGTAGAAACATTGTTTTTCACCACTTTTACATATTTCACATGTAAAAACTCTATTTTTCACCACTTTTACATATTTCACATGTAGAAGCTCTGTTTTTCACTACCTTTATGTTTATGTTAGAAGCTCCATTTTTCAACTGCTCTGTTTTTCACCACTTTTACATATGATATGTAAAAGCTCTATTTCACTGCCTTTACTATGACCATAAAAGCTCTGTTTTCACCACTTTTACATATTTCACATGTAGAAGCTCTGTTTTTGACTACCTTTACATGTTTCATTTTACATGTAGTAAGCTCTATTTTACATCACTGCTCTATTTTTCACCACTTTTACATATGATATGTAAAAGCTCTGTTTTTCACTGCCTTTACATATGACCTATAAAAGCTCTGTTTTTCACCACTTTTACATTTTTTGCATGTAGAAGCTCTATTTTTCACCGCTTTTACATATGACATGTAAAAGCTCCTTTTTTCACCGCTCTTACATATGACATGTAAAATCTTTGTTTTTCACCGCTTTTACATATTTCACATGTAGAAGCTTCGTTTTTCACCACTTTTACATTAAACTACCCAAGTCCTTTAATATGTTGAAGCGCTAATTTTTAGCACCAAGAAGAATTTGAAGACGAAGCTTTCTCAATAGCTTCAATGAACAAAATGATGGATTTCCAACTTATTTTAGATTTGAAAGGCATTGTTAAGTCTTCAATCTCATTGAAGGAGTTAATCTCAAGAATCCTCGTCATCTCCAAAGTACACTCCAATGCTAGACAGTGATGAAGTGTACGTCATCATGAAGTTTTCATGGAGAAAGATGTTGAAGAAGGACATATTTTTCCTTAGATTAGATTTCCTAGTTTTAGCATTTTTTATGCTTTATGTAAATAAGTTTTGACATTTACATGCCATTTTGCAAAATGTAATTACATGTAAAATCAGAGATGTTTTCCTATAATGATGGACAACATTTTTGAATAAGTCTTTTAGGTAGGTGAGATTTTCCTAAATTTTCTCACCTAATTTTCCTAAATTTTCTCTCATCTCCCATCTATAAATAAGAGAGGACTCTTTTGTAATCTTGATCTTTGATCTCTTGCAACAAAGTGTTGCTCATTTTGCAACAAATGTATGAAACTTTGTGTTCATCTTTGTGAATCTAAATCTAATCAATAAAGAAGAAAGTTGCATACCAGAATTTGTGTTGGAATCAATTCTCTTATGGTTTGATCAAATTGGTGGTGATTAGTGTGTGAGATCTAAGGGTTTTGAATAAATTTGTGTAAACTTTGTGTTGCACTCTTTATTCAGATTTGTGTTTATGTTTGAATAACTATTGGTGGATTATCTACAAGACTTTGTGCTTGTAATTGTTCATGTTGTTCATAGAATTGTTGTATCTAAGAAGACTTTGTGCTTCTAATACGACAAACGTTACATCTCTACAGGATCCATCAACAAAAAGCTACGAAACAACTTTGTTCCTTCATGAGCTTTTCTTCTTTATTTTATTGTTTATTATTATCATGCTAGTATCTTTAAGCTCTGCTTTGACAAGATAGAGATATTGGAATTACTGCTTTGTTTTTAGTTTAAAGTTGCATCGAATCAAAACTATAAACTGTGAAGCATTGTAAAACATATTCTCTGAAAAAAAAAAGAGAAGTATGAATGTGACACACCCCCCATCTCATAATTATTGTGTACATTTTGTGAATACTTAATTAGTTTTACTTTAGTTTCAATTAGCAGTAAGAAGGGCGCCTCCCCTTTCTGAGAGGAGAGATTACATCTCACACAATTGTGGTTGAAATCAAGGTTGTGTAATTTATTGAAAAGGGATTACATAATTTTCACCCAACAGATTATTTTTATATACCTAGCTCTAGGATCTTGCTTTAGTCTATACAAGGACTTTACCAATCTACAAACTAAATATTATTTTCTTGAAACCTAGATAACTTTTTGTTGGACCATGTTGACCTATGTTGACTTCTTATGGCAAATATTTATTTAAAAAGGCACTTTTAATGTTCATTTCATATATTTTCCATCCAAATCAAGCAATATTAAATATTACCAATTAAAACATGTGAACATCTTTGTAGTAGGGGAAATTTTCTTCTCATAGTGAAAGGAATAGATTGTAGCACTAAAAACATTTCCACATAACCCCATGAGAGAAAAATATGTAAACAAGTATTTAGAATCCATCATACAAAAGAATAAACAAACATACCATCGATATGGCACAAGATGTACTTTTAAAAAATCCTCCATGAGGGCAAGATCAAAACTCCAGAAGCATCCACATTCAATAATAGATTTGCAAAGTTTTTCATGAATACTTCTAAAATATCAAGCTCCTCCAATACATCCTCCATGTCTCCAAGCATAACGGGTAACCCCAAAACCACACATCCCACACCATGCTTCATATATGTACTCTACAAGAGAGCTCAATACAAATGACAACCAATCCAACCACTAAACATGTGCTTGCCTTTATAGATTTGAGCTCACACAAATACAACTACGGTATTGGAAAAGCCATGTGTCTCAAAACCATGAGATCACAAAATAATTAACCAATATTACAATGCAACTTTGCAAGTGGGTCCAAATAAATATTTAATATGGATAAAGATATCTTCTAAGATGCACCACAAATAAATAATTATATTCTTGTGCAATGTGTACAACATTCTTTTTTCTAGCATTCTCCCATTTTTTTTATGCATTGCATAAGGGTCCATCAATGAAATATATCATTATACCCATTCATGAAAACACATGAATCTCCAACATGCTCTTGTGATCCATGAAGATGTTTACAATAACATCCAAGGTGGCCACCCTCTCAAGCAAGAACTCTCATCTTTGAACACACTACCTATGGAAGAAAAGGAACAAGCCAAGGTGAAGATGCGCCAATCTAAAGATAACAAGCATCAAATTCAAGTTATAGCAAGTCTCCAAGAGACTACTAAGGTAAATACCCACATAACTAAAACTAGAAACCACAACAAATGCTAATACATCCAATCATCTATCCCTCCAAAGGTATCAAAAATATCAATAAAAACCATGCCAACAATATATCCAACCCATAAACTACAATCACAAGATCCTTATACAAAATATGTCGTACTCATCTAGGAACTACTAGTCAAATCTAAAACTAGATCGAGGCATATCAAGTCTACTAATCTTGGCACTCATACCAAGGTGTGACTAATGATCAAAACCATGCAACTTGCAAAGAAAAATCACCATGATCCACAAATACAAAAAAAAATGTTACAAACTCCCTCACAACTAGTCTCCACACCTCTCTCAAGTTCTCCAACACAACAAAACAATTTTTTTAAAGATCCCCCCATGTTGTTACTAAAAAAAGTGAAGTGGAATAACAAAACATGACCATAAACATAGTGATCACAATGGCTCCATGCAAAATTCAACTCCAATGTCAAGTGATCATGAACCTCCAAGAAGAAACACAAGGCCAAAAAGATAAAACTTGTATATCATATCACATACTAGATTCTTCTACCAACACCTTAAAGTTTTAAGTTGTGTCAAGGAATATCTCCTTCACAAAGTCCCAACTAGAAATCCTTAACAACACCCAAGCGTTCAATATCATAAGTCAAATAAAACATGTGTATCTCATTTAATAAACATGAATGTGGGTAAGTGCATGGAAAGGGGACAAAAAGGGGGTCTCTAGTGGCCATTTTTTTTCTAGAATCAAGAAAAACAAATCCTAGATGATAAATTGAAGACAGTTATGCTCAAAATTTGAAGATGCAACAAGAAAGAGTCATAGTGCTTTGAATCTACTTTCTAAAATACTTTTTTTTTTTTTTAAATGATGGAGATTAAGTGGTTCAAATAGGGGGGCCACACAAAGTGCTCATATTTTTATCAAAAAAAAATAACATGGTGTTTGGTGTGGTCCCCTTAAAATGTTAACTTCTTTTTTAGTATTTCAAAAACCACTTCAATGAAAAATTAGCTAACACCATGTAGTTTATGCTTCTTCTTTTTTGCTAATTTTTTAATGAATATATGAATTTTTACTAATTTTCAAAGTGGAAACATCCTAAAAAACAAAAAATGAGCGTGCTCCCCCCTATTTTTTTTGGAAACTAATCAAAAATCTTTTTTTTTAATGTGTATATAATAGAGTCTAGTTTGCAAAAATATAATTAGTTTCAAATTTCAATGAATGTGTAAAAAAGGAAACCAAAAATACCATATATAGGTTTTTGACAAAAAATGGAGATGCTAGCAAAAGAAATTAAAGATAAAAACCTTAACATATTTGAAATGTAGAAAACATTACATGGTTAGAAAGCTAAGAGAATTCAATGTTATTGTGGTATTTTTTAAACTTGATATTGAAAGACGTGCAGACTTGATGGAGAGAAAGCTCCAAATTGTGTCATTTTTAAGAATTTGAAAAAAAATGTCTTTGGGCATTGACACATAAGTCCAACCTTTTGGGTTGGATGCCCAAAGAAAATCCAACCCTAAGGGTTGGCAATACCCAAAGCAGATAAAAATATAAGCACATTATAGCATGCTCACATTTGCGTGAATAAAAAATAAAACCTATCTTTTTATCTCTATCTCCAAGTGTATCTCTCTCTATCCATATATTTCCCTCCATTTATCTCCCCATCTCTCTATCTCCTCATCCCTCTCTATCTGTCTACATCTTGCTCTATCTATATCTCTCCCTCTCCCTCATCTCTCTCACTCTATCTCCCTATCCATTTCTATCTCTTTATGCCTCCCTCTATATCCCTATCCCTCTCTATCTCTTTATACATCCTTACATCTCTCTATCCCTCTCTATCTCTCTTACCTCCCTCTATCCCCCTATCCCTCTCTATCTTTCTATACCTTCCTCTATCTAAATCTCTCCCTCTACCTCTCTATGTATTGAGCGATCTCTCCCTCTCTCCCCTCACCCTCTTTCTCTCCCTCTCTAGAACTAACTCTCCCCCTCTCCCTCCCTCCATCTCCATCTCCCCTTCTCTATTTCTACCTCTCTTTCTCTTCCCATATTTCTCTATCTCTTCCCTCTCTCAATATCTCCCTTTATCTATACCTCTCCCTCTCCCTAGATCCCCTCTCCCTCTCTGTATATTGAGATTATCTATCTCCCCCCCTCCCTCCTTCCCTCTCTCTCTCCCCCTCTGACCCTCTACCTCTCTCTCTTTCTTTTCCAATATTTCTCTCCCTTTATCTCCTTCCCTCCATCTCTATTTATATCTATAATTCTCTCTACCACACCAACTCTCTCTCTAGAAATTTCTTTATATCTCCTTCTCCCTCTCTACACATTGGACTATATCTCCCTCTCTAGAATTATCTCTCTACCTATCTCCCCCCTCTCATTCTCTTCCCATATTTCCATATCTCACTCTTTCTCTCTCACTCTATCTCTCCCTTTTTATCTCTCAATATCTCCCTCTCCCTATTACCCCTATTTTTAGACCCATCTCTCAATCTCTCTCTCTAGACATATCTCTCAACCTCTCCCTCCCTCTCTATATCTACCTCTCTCTCTTTAGATTCCTAGATATTTCCCTATCTCTCCCTCTCTCCATTTCTATTTATCTATTTATGTGTCTCTCTATCTCACCTCTCTCTATCCCTCTAGATATCTCACTATATCTCTCCCTCTATATCTCCCCTCTCCCTTTCTATATATTGATCTCTCTCTCTCTCCCCCTCCCCCTCTCTAGAACTATATCTATATGTATATCTCTCCCTTCCCCCCTCTATCGCTTTCTCTTCCCATAGTTCCATATATCCCCCTCTTTGTCTCTCCCTCTCTCCATATTTTTTTTCTATCCATACTTCTCTTTATCTCACCATTTCTTTCTCCCTAGCCCTCTCTATCACTTATATATCTCCCTCTCTCCCTCTCCCTCTCCCTCTTTCTCTCTCCCTCTCCCTATTTCTCTATATCTTTCTATCCCTCAATACATATATACTTATCACTCTACCTCTCTCTCCCTCCTTTCGTCTCTACTCTCTATCTCACCTCTCTCTCTCCCTATCCCTCTAGATATCTCTCTATCTCTCTTTCCCCCCCTCTTTGTAAATTGAGCTCTCTCTCTCTCTCTCTCCCCTCTCCCTCTATTTATTGAACTATCTATCTTGCTCTATCTATCTCCCTCCTTTTCTCTACCTATATCTCTCTCTAACCCTCCCCCTCTCTCCCTATTGGAATGCTCAAATTAGGTTATAACATGCTCTCATTATAACACAAGTGCATTTGTTGGAATTCAAAAACATGGTAAAAAGGGCATGTGGATCCTATGATTCAAGACCCACATGCTATGTTTTACTTTGCAATCTATGCTTTATTTGGCACATAAACACACTTCTAATGGCATTGATAAAATATCAATTATTGTTTAGCAATTCCACCTCTTTTTTATTTTTTAAATGTAGTAGAACTAAATTGCATGGTTTTAGACTAAATTTGATAGTATGAACTAATATTTTCATGTTTTGAAGATTTGGAATGATAATTATGATGCTTTTTGTTTGAATTTGATAATATACATTTTTTTTTTCATTTTTTGTATTAATTATAGTAGATTGATATAAAGTTCAACATCATACCAAGGAAGTTGGCAAAAAACTCAAATTTTGGAGTATGAAGTTGAAAATGAACTAGACAAAATCATGTAATTGGTGAAAGCATATCCTAGAGTTTAAGGTATGTTTTATTTTCCTTTGGCCCTTTTTTTCATGCCACTTTGCAAACATAGTTCATGTGCTACATATCCTAGTGCTAATTTACTCCATTGTAACCCAATTGATAAACCTTCTATGGTTCATATCCCTTCTCTTTCTACTAATTTTGATGTTGTCACTAATTGTTTAATTCTCGTGGATTTTTTATCATTACACTCATTTGTACAAACTAATATCAATCACCATCATAAAATTATATCCCAACTATAACAAGTGCAACTCTAATGATGCATTATTAAAACCGAATAAAATGATGATACTTCCATTGATTAGAATTTGATCTAAAGTTAATCAAAATATATCATTATTGAAATTGAAGTGCTAAGGAAATATAATGATGGTCACTATTAGTTTTTAACTAGAGTAACCCTTAACCCCAAACACGTAGCCATGAAGAAGAAAACAAGTGACCAAAGTCTCCTCATTATAAATCATAAGGATGACATGACCTCATTGCACTTTATGGATGAATTCACCATCCAATATTCCCAACCCTAATCCCACCTCTATTTCAACTCCCTTGAAAAAACATAAATTCCCACATTCCAAAATTATCTATCTACACATTCAAACACTAGTGTTCACCTCAATGGTGAGCAAACACTAGGAAGCAATGTCCAACAAACCAATATTACAAGGGAGGGCATTGGTGGATGCCCTAATATAGGGCTTGATCAAAGATGCAAGATTATATCATTTGATCTTCGTTCTGATATCATAGAGGTTATTTTTATACTATAAAGCCCACTTTTTTGTTACTTCTTTCTTAAAGAGGTTCCATTTGTGCAAGAATTCTATAAATGAGCCCACATAAACTAGGAAAGAAAAGGGTGGGTAATAAAAATGACTAGGAACTAAGAAAAGGGTGGGTAATAAAAATGACTAGGTACTAGGAAAAGGGTATGTATCTTGTACCTTTATTGATCATAATCATGCTCGATTGGATTTTTGTTATGCTTGATTGGTGATCTATCCAAAAACTAGTTATTTACAAGTCTAGCAACTTGACATTCACCCATTTGGAATTCCCAAGTACCCAACAAGGATTGATTTTTCTTTCAATAACCTAGCCGTTTGTTTTTTTCTCCATGATATTATTAGTTAGTTAAGGCATGAAATATGGTGAAAAAATAATAATGATAAAATTTTCAATATTAGGCTCTAGCTTAGGGCCTATGTTGCAATGGATCTCACTCAAACCCAAATTGAGTTTATCAAACTTTTTAGACTATGTTATAAAGTCAACTAAGACATCAATTACCTTTATACTCCTAATTATTACTCCTACTATTATCAAGGTCACCTAATTCAAGATTTATCTATTCAAAAACCTCATTTCTATCCCCATCCTCTAATGGTTCTAAATCTCGCCCTTCAACTTCAATGCATGTATCTAAGAAACCCCCTTTGTAGACTCTACATAACTTTTTCCAAACCCAAATTATCAACACCATCCTTAGTCAAACCAAATTATCAATGTTTAATAGTATGTGGCTCACATTAAGGATCTTATCAAATGTTTGGATGCCTATAAAGTAAGGGGTGTTCAAATTAGAGCATGCCTCCGTTAGATAAAATATGGTGATAAAAGAACATCTCAATAATAATAGGTGAGGACAATCTTCTTCATAGCAACCAATCTTAGATTATGAGGACCTTCAATTATCACTACATGTTACTCTTTATCTAGAACCCTCCATGAATGATCCCCTTATTCGTGTCTTGGAAGATATTATGGGTGACTATATCATAAATAAATTTGATCAAGACTATAATTTATACCTTGGGAAGCTCTTAATGATGGAGGAATATGATGAAACACTTAATTGCATGGCTAATAAGAAGAGCCACAAAATTAATAATGGGTAATCTATTGGTGGTTAAAGGATCATCACTCTTTTGAATGCTTCCTATAAGATTATATATAAACTCTCAACCATTAGGTTGAAAGTAACCATTCAATGGATTGTTAGATTGAAATATAAAGATAAGTGGCATGAAGGGAGAACCCCTAAGTTGATATACATAACACAACATATGAAAGAAATAAAAAACATAATATAGAAGGTGAAATAAGAATGAAAGAATAGGAAAACTCACAACAAACAAGGCATACTTAATTCCAAGTTTATTATTATTGTATAAAGTGTGTTATTATCAATGATGGGTCTATAATTAGTGTAATCCCTCTTTCCCTCTTCCAAAGGATTGGTTATGATGAATCCCACATTAGTCAAATTAATGATGCACTTTTTTTCATTATTTCTTAGTACATATGTCATAATTTGTTCATAAGGATATTTCGAAGGCATACAAATATCCAATCCACTAAATATATCCAATTCACTACATATGTGTGCCATTCTTTATTCATGAGGATCTTTTGATCAAATAATATACACTCTTTAGGTGTTTGTGGGTATCATTGGGTGGTAATATATAGGTGGTTAAAGGATGGTTAAATTACTAATATCCATGTCTTATTCATGATATATGTAGAATTCATCATGTCAAGGAAATGACAAAAGAATCAAACATTAGAGGAGCATGAAGCGACAATGTGAAAAAGGGGAACGAATGAGGCTACTTCGTGAAAGTAATAAATCAAACACCATAGAAGAAGGAATATCATTATTTCCAATTGAAGATGAACATGAAGCATCCACTCAAGGCATGAAAGAGAAGATTTTTGAGAAACAAAGGCAACAAATGAAAAATCTTTGTGCAATGAGGAAATTAAATCCCAAAGTTAGGTACGTCATATTTTCCATTTCAAGTTGGAGGTACATAATCTTTCCCATCAAAAGATGATATTAAAGAAATTTTAAATATTGAGGCAAGTTTACCATTGAGAACACCTCCTAAATGTTGCATAGAAAGCCTAAGTTTTTAGTTGAAATTGATGAGAATGAACTTTAAAATTGATGATTGATAAGATTGTCAAACATACTTGTCAAAGAAATGTAAATAAAACAAGGAAAAAAAATGAAAATTTAAATGAAATAGGAAGATGTTAATTATTTGTTGAAATGATGAGAATTCTTAAATTTAGACACATAATGAAGATTCTTGTCCTAAGAACATTGGATACTTCAAGTAAAAATGTATTGTAAAAATGTAAGGAGTGCATATAAAAGTGTGGGTTTCACCTCATGCACCAAACATAGTAATTTCACATAGCATGTAATTACATGAATTATTCTAAGTAATCAACAAAATAAAGTTTTCCTAATAAGAAAAACAAGTCAAGCTCTAAAAATAAGTAGAAAAACACTAATGAAAGCCATTGGGAGGCGTGAAAGAGTTGAGGACCCAAATAGCAATAAATTATGGACATTCTCTAGTAGACTCTGTTAGGAATATTGTATCATTCATAACATGCATATAATGATTATTTATTAGGTTTGTTATAGTTTGTTAAATAGATTAATAAAATAGTGATGTGAATGCTTGTTTGTATTGAGTTGTTAAAACAATTCAATATATTTGGAGAAGTCGTTTATGAAGTTTTCTATAAAATAAGATATGGGTATTATAATGAGTATGAAGAAAATTAAAACATATATTATTATGTGTGCAAAATTTTATTAATTTATATTATTTCAACCCATTTTTTTCACATGGTACGAGAGCAAACATTTCCATATTCTCCCACTATAAAATTTTGTTAGAGTTTAACAATTCATCTACACACTTTCCTGAACCCACGATCCATTGGTATCAATTTCTTTGTCATATGATGGGTTATTTAAGCTTAGAAAGGATAGAGATTTAACAGTTTTATTCACCTTTAGCATGAAGATTGTTTCAATATGCTAACCGTTTATCTAGCACGACCATGACAGATCTACCCAACAAAATCATTCATATACCTTCGAATGGTGTTGTAAGGTGGTCAGTCTATTTGAAAGCTCACCGAATTGTGTCTGATCAGATAGGCTGCATGATCTCCCACAAGTTAAGGCCGAACCCAACATGGAACGTCGTAAGGGCATGGGGTTTGCCTGTGAAGCATGACGTGCTATTGAAAGGGGGTGATTTTTCTGTTGTTTAAAGGCCATCGACTGATTGATTGTGAAGCCATGAAGGTCAAAAACCTCATCAAAGGTGCCCAAAAACCTATTGTAAGGTGTGATGTTTAAGTGTGAAAATATAGAAATATATCAGTTTGTCTATTTTTTGAGAGAATCTAGTGTATGAGTATGCAAGACATAGATCTTGATGGTTGGATTTGCAATTCAAGTTATGCAAGGACATATTTCCACTTGGTACCATCATTTCAATTGTAGAATTTGCAAATAACTATACATTATATTCACAAAATGAGGTTTAATCACATTATTACAACCCCACTTGGGTTTTTATATTCTTAAATATAACATCCATTCATGCATTTGATAGTATAGATGAATATAGAAATATTTTGAAGGAGTATCATTTTTATATCAATGATGATTGCACACATTCCACAAAGTTTGTGCAAGGTTTCTTTCAAATTTTCTATTGTGATTTGGCTAGAAGGAACATCACATTTGGCCAACATATCATATGGTCATATTGTTGTACATTACAATTCAAGAACGTGTAGGTGTTCTATTGGTTGATTATGATGCATAAGATGAGTGATGTTCAACATATATGGAATTTCGCTAAGGTTGGGCATGGAAAGGGGGAGCATGATGGTGTAGGAACATGTCGTAAAAGAGTCTTAGCACGAGAAGAGTTGAAGTAAAAATAAAATGCAAATTTGAAAAATGTGGTATCTATTGTTAAATGATGTAATACTACAATGAGTCTAGGTAATGAAGGCAAGTCTACAATTTATAGATTCATTTGGTTGATATATGAAACTAACATTGCAAAATATGGGGATTGATGTACATTAACAAGATCGAGTGAGTTCCACTCTTTTAGAATATCAAATGCAGGTTCATGGACTATTCATACGAGGTTGATGGAATGCTTTAGTTCTTAATATACAAACCTTACTTGGGATGAGTGAAATTCAAAAGAGTGGGTTGGTGAATGGTGTACAAGAACTCTAAGTCCACTTGAGATGTATGAACTCCCAAGAGTACTACAAATCACAAAGATGGAATCATCAATTGACTTAAATGAACACATATTAGATCTAATTCAACTAGGTATTATAGATGCCAATTTAATAAAATTCAATATTTTATCTTATTTTGTAGTATTTTTGTATTATTGACAAACTTCATCTAATTAAATACACAAATCAATGCAAGGAATTTTTATATAGTTATTGTGGATGAAGATAATGAAGAAGGAACAAATTATTATCTGTGTAATATTGAGGCAAAAAATAAATTGGAGGCCCATATCATAGATGTAGAAGACATTGAGTACCTACAAGATCAATGCTTGTTAATGGAACACGAATTAGAAGGAGCCTAATGAAGAATTTTAATGTGTGTTTGTTTAAGACTTTGACATATCTATGAAGATTATTCATTATTTTGAACTTGTTGTGGCACCAAACATGCAATTGATCAAATATGAGGGTAAAACACTAAATAAAAACTTGTGGAAAGTTCATGAGTCTAACCACGAGACAATACTTGGCATAACATAGAGTAGAGTGAATCCAAATGGTTTGTTTGATTAAATTAATTGAAATGATCAAATTTATTGTAAATGTAAAAAAAAGTATTGTCAAGTTGATGTATATATGCACATCTAAAATTCTTTGTAAGGGTTAGGAAAAAATATTGAGAACTACTAGAAATACTTTATACTTTGTACTTGAGACAATAAAGGCAATATTTTCTAAATGATTTTAGTTGACATAGTTGACTAAATGAGGTGTTTTTACATCATTCCAATTCGTTCTTACAAAGATGTTCCTATATAATGACTAAATGCTTCTAAAAATGCTAAGATGTTTATTTGTCAACTCACATAATACAAACACAAAGAAGAGTAGCTAATAAAAAAAAAAATGAACAACCAAAAATTCCTATATGCTTTCATGTTTTCTACTCCTTATCCTTACATGTCGTATAGAAGAATGCTCATCTTTTTGTCACTAGATATTCTAGTGGAAATTAGGAAGAAGATTTATTTCTAAAGATGTGGAATTTCAAGGTTAGGAACTATTGTAAGTCACACATTTCACACCCTCTACCTAGGTGTTTCCCATGTATCTTTCCCATGAGACCATTTGAGAGTTAGTAATAGCCTTATATAAAATAAGTTTGTCACCTAGACAAGAACCCCATATCCCATAGACAATATAGAAAGTGGTGATCCACTCTCTTAAGGCTTCTTAAAACTAGAAGGTTTTTATTCTACATCCCAATAAGTAAGAATATCATAGCGTAGCCTAATCGAAGGATAGATCAATAAGACTCTTGTTACTCTATCTATATCCACCTATAAGGGAATTCCTATATTTGCATTTGGGAAGTCTCTAATGAATCCTAAATGTCAATTCTATTTTTGATTTTTATTCTAACAAATAAATAATTCCTAAATGATCATGTTATAACAAGAAACAACTAAACCCAAGATTTACTAGGTACCTCCCTTAGCTTATGAAGAAAATGTTGTGCTACTATTTAAATTTTTTTAGTTATATCTAAGGATCCAAAAGCTAAGGTATTTGGTACATGTAGAACTAGAAAAACTTTGGGTGAAGAATAACTTGAAAATAAATGATCAAAATATGAATTGAGAGATAGAGGGAAAGGAAACAAGAAGCTATCTCATTACAAAAAGATGAAGTGGTAAGTAAAATGCTATAAACTATGTCCCCACCTTTAGATTTGTTATCACGGAATCTAGCAGCGCTCGTTCCATGGATAACCCCCCTACGAAACTTATTCGTTTCCTAGGATTCGTGAAGTTCAAGTACGCATAATGAAGTGATTTTCAAGCCACCTCGAAATGCGTTCCTAAGCCCTGAATAGTCAATTTGAGCATTCCCCCACGTTCGCCTTGCGAAGACCTTCGAAACGAGCCCTTCACGAAGTCTCACCGTTCGTACTTAGCGAATTGCGAAAAATGCAGTTGCACTGAAAAAGTGGGCTCCTGCTCTCAAGCCAAATTTGGCTAAGTATGAAAAGTGCAGGGGCGCTAAAATTTAGCGCCCCTGCATGAAAGTGAACTTTCCAAAAAAATGTAATAGCGCTGAATTTTAGCGCTATTACACTTTTTCCTGACACTTAAACTTTTTCACGCTTCTGGCGCGTTTCTTCATAATTTTCGCATTTTTCGTCAATCGTGCCACTTTTCGTGCCTAAATTTATTGCTCGACCTGAGTTAGGTTTTCGATTTTCTCTTTCACTTAAAAGTGTTTTAATTTTCCATTTTCATTGTTATGATTTTTGTTCCTCCTCTCTTCATGCTGGGCGAGTTCTCTTCAAACTGCAAACACGTGTTTTAGAATTTCGCATTCTTCTCCAGCAATCTTTGCGTTTTGTCTTGGTAAGTCGATTACCCTTGCTTTCTCTCCTTTTTCATTCATTTTTGTATATGTTCTAAGTTTTTCATGTGTGTTTTTATCTTCCTTTTGTTCTCTTCAAACGTTTTTCATCCTCCCACGCGTATTCTTCCTCTCCATTCACGTTTTTGTTTCTCATGCCCTTTCCATGCTTCTTCTTCATCGAGTTTTTGTGTGTCATACGCATTTTTCTCTATTCGAGTTTTTCCATTTTACCCTCATGCGATGGAACCCTCACGTTTTGTTTTGAAACGCATTTTTCTTTCTTCTCCCTAACGTTTCATTTGCAATCATGTCTTAACACATCACATTGAAGAAACTTTTGTTTTGTAAGGAGGTTATTCTTGGCTCTCACCCACATTTGCGATGTTTATGATGGCAATAAAATGAATTTTAGTTACAACTCTATCCAAAGGAAAACAAATTTTGTTTTCAAAGTGTTCCATGTTACAAGAAAACAATACTTTGCCAACCTCGAGCGTCGTTTTCATACGCCTCTACATTTGTTTTGTCAAAATATGCCAAAGATGCAGAAGCACTAAAATTTAGCGCCCTAACATGTTGAACATGTCAATATAAAATCTAACTCTCAGAAATGCAAGAGCGCTAAAATTCAACGCCCCTGCATCAAAAGTGAAATTTACAAAATGTAAGGGCGCTGAATTTTAGCGCCATTACACTTTTTACAATCTTTTTCAAATGAGCTTCATTCCTGTCCATTTCACTCCCGAACCTTGTTCTTTCTGTTTTGTGCATCATTTTGCGTGCCTTGTCATCCGCTCCATGCTTTCCCATCATCGTTGCTCGTTTCGCGCATTCCCATGTTTCCTAACGATTAATGTTTGTTCTGGCTCAACACCTTGCAGTCTCTTTTCAAAGATCTACAAAGTCAGAGTGATCAAAGTTCCAGTTGTTTTTTATGACTGCCAGTAAACCTCCGTCTTCTTCGAAAGCAAAAGGAAAAATGAAGTACAAATATCAAGGTGTCTATCCGCGAACCATAGTGGTCTCCAAGGTGGAAGAGATAAAAGATACAGAGGTTGGTCATCAGAACTTGGTTGATTTTGAAAAGCAAACAAAGACGAAGCCCCTTCCTGATCCAATGAGAGCGATTGTACATAGCAACCTTCATCTGGTGGCAATGTTCCCTACAGCTGCACATAATACAGAGTTTGTTCTTCAGGTGGCGTCTCACTACATCAGAGAGAGTAGAAGTGTGATCGATTCTTCCGGGCACGAGATTCTGAGACTCGACCCTGATTTCTTTGACATCGTTTTCAAGGTTCCTCATATGGAGAAATACATTGATATTTCTATACAAAAAGCACAAGAGGTTTTTGACGCTGATCCCAATAAGGCTAAAAACCTAATAAATACTCAATGGTTAAAGAAGCCTAGGCAGTCTATTTCTAGATGGCCGAAGGGACTCCTGCGAAGCGATTTCAAGGATGACGTCAAAGATATGATCACATTTCTAAGCAGAGTGAAAGGCTTGCCTGAATCATCCACTTTTCACGATTGGATGTATGAATACATCAGGATTATAAGAAGACAAAAGGTGCACATTGACTGGGGAAAACAAATCAGTGATGAGATACATGAGCAGTTGATCAATGTTCCTTCCACATTGAAATTCTATATGACTTCTTACCTGGTGTACGTGGCGGCTGTGATGAGACAATTCCAAGGTTTATCTACAAAAGGGAATCAGATGATGGTACCTGTGTACAGATTTTTCTATCAATTGGAGCTGAAGGAAAGCTTTCATCACTTCAGACGGGTCACAGATGCTTTCTTTGCGCCTTTGCTTTTCAATTTTGATCCGGCTCTTGAAAGAAGGAGAGTATATGATGAGACTTATAAGGTGGGAAGTAAAGTTGGATGCCTATTTCTTCAATTTCCAATGTTTACTTACTTGAGAGTAGGGTGCTACACTGGTTGTCCCCACATGCTACCACGTTATCCTTCGGATAAGTGGGTTCTCATGGAAACATGCAAACAGTTGATGTCAGTGCAAAAAGAACGAAGAAACAACCACAAGCGTGGATTCAAGTTTCCACTGACCATTGGCCGATACAATATCCCTACTGCACAAAAGGCTAAGTCTGTTTATGCTGAAATGTAGATCATGACAATCAAGACCTATAAGTATAGGTTTGATTTTGATTACCGAGATGTCAGAAAAAGATTGCAAAAGGGTCATCATCACAGGTACCGTTTTGAAGACATCTGGGCTGATTGCAGAGATGAAGAGACCATTCGCAAAATGGACTATTGCAGGTTGACTTTCAGCAAATCAGAGACCTTGATATCGCTGACCTACCAGAGGATTTTAAGATCCTGGTGATATCATGAATGATTTCTATGATGAGCAAGGAATTGCTAAAAGGTCGTTGCCTGCAATTCAATGGTCTAGAAAAGAAACTACCATCATAAGAGAGAGATTGAGGCCAATCCTAGCCAACACTGCAGAATGGTTACATAAACATGGTTATGAAATGAAAAGTTTCAGAACAGACTCGGAAGGAGAGGAATCCAAGTAGAAGCTCGCCAACAGCAAGAACTCTGCAACAAAAATAAATCAGCGGCTGTTCCCACTTCTTCACGAAGAGGTCCTAGGATCAAGTTCACTGTTGGCAAGAAAGATACTTAGTATGTCCCAGAGACAGAAGTCACGGAATCTAATCCATCTCGCTCTAAAGGTAAAAAGTCTATTCCAGAGGAGGTAGATTCCAATGAAGAAGGAACTTCAAGTGATCAATCCACTGAAGATGAAGATTCAGCAAACAAACTCCGATGCAGAAGAGGTTTCTGAAAGCAGGCAAGAGTCTGAAGAAGGATCTGAAGGTGATTTTGAAGGTGAACCAGATCGAGAGACAAGAGGGTGATCAACAGGAATGGGCATGATCAAGAAAGAACTACTTCTCCTCGAATGTAGTTGAGGAAATTCCCAGAACGTCATCGCCTGTGACTTCCAATGTTCCTCATACCCCTCCAAATTCAAGAACTCCTCCACCTCTGTTCCCTCATCACCTATTCCTACCACATGCATTCTTGTAGCCGAGATATCCACTATCCCTGCAGCATCAACCCGCTTGATACTCCCTCAGTGACAAGCATCCATACGGTTGATATACTGTCAAGCCCTCCATCGTCCATTCCTAGCCTGTCTTCACCAACGTATGATATCACTTCTGAAAATGAATTCAATCGTTTCATGAATGAGTCAATGTGTGATCAACTCAATGTGCAAACTTCAGGAGCAATGATGACAGACACTTCTCCTATTGTCACGATACCCATGGTAACTTCAGACGTGACAATAACTTCAGAAGTAACGATGACGGCTGAATTGACAGTAAATCCAGAAGTTCACACCTCCTTTCTTCCCCCTTGGCTAATATCTCAAGTGTCGAAGCGTAAAAAGCAAATGATTTCTCCGGAGGAGCTCGACCTCGAAGAGATAGTCCTTCCAAAGGCTAAAGGGAAGAAAAAGGCAAAAGTATACTCAAGGCTGAACGTTGATAAGTCTGGCCACAAGTATGCAGAGATTGGCATACCACCGCATGAAGAAGGTGATGTCAATATGGAAGACTACACGGTGACAAAGGTCCAGCTTGGCAAGGTTACCAATGAAAGTGCAAAGGCCGATGCGCAAGTCACTTTGGATATCTTGGCTGGAAGACTGGATAAAGTAGAGCAAGCTCGCAATATGTACAAACAGAGGGCAGAGCATTATGCCACTGTTGTAAAGAGACTTGCAGGTTCTCCAAGTAATGCACAACCGCTGACAGTGGTAAGTATTGAAGACCCAGCTGTCAAGAAAGCTGAGAAGTTCGCCTCCAAAGGCAGAGTGTTGTATGATTTTGTTGAGAAGATCATTGAACACGGATCTCAGATTATAATTGCTGCGGACGAGAAAACTACCTTGTTGGCCAAGCTCACCACAGAGCTTGATAAAGAGAAAAGTGTACTTTCCCAGGAGCGCAGGGACATGGAGAAATGCCTGTTGTCATGGTCGGAAATGAAATAGGTAAAGCTCAGTAAGTTGGTGGAGGTTGGGGTAATTCCTGACAAAGAAAAGTTCGTTGAGGTAAGAGAATCATTGAAACATAGAATTCAAGTAATTCAATCTCTTGTGGAGGATCTCCACCAAGTACAGGAAGATGTCGAAGGACATCGTGCCATTCTTGAAAAGGTATCAAAGAGTTGCCTGGTCAACTTCTTGAGGAGAATCCTATCTTCCTGCCGCCACAGAAATATCTCAGATCTTCAAAGAAGCCATCATGAAATTGATTGATAGTTCGAGACTTTTCAGAAGCCTCTGAACATCATTTGTGATACAAGGCTCACATTGGATAACCTGAAAACGCATCTTGACAAGTGCAAGAAGGTTCACTCATCTGCCATGAGATCGATCACGAGAATTCACACCATTGTGGATTACACCGTTGGTCCAGATGAGAAGTTTGTGCAAGAGACTAGGAGGAAATATGAAGACTTCCACACCCAAGGCAAAGAAACATGAAGCAGCCTCCTATTCTCCAGTGTTAGACATTTCCGGTGCATCCCTTTTATGCATCTTGTAAATATTTCCTGACATTTCAAATGTCTTTTTGTAAATTGTAATTACACCAAGCTCGAAGATGTAATCTTTTGAAAACAAATTACACTTTGACTTTGGTCAAAGTTAGGTGAGATCTCCATTAATCGCTCACCTAACTTTCCTTAATTTCCTCAATCAATTTCCTAATTTTGCTCATCCCTCTTTCTATATAATGTGAGGGATTTCCATTGTAAATTTATCCTTTAGTATTTTGCAATGAAGTGCTGCCCTTTTTGAAGCAAAATTGTGAAACTTTGTGTTCATGCTTTGTGAATGGAATTCGATCAATAAAGAAGAGGATTGCAAACCAAACTTTGTGGTGGATTCGATACTTTTATGAATTGATCTTATTTGGTGGTGATTAATTGATGAAATCTGAAGGACTCTAAGTGATTTATGTAAACTTTGTGTTGCATCTATTATTTAGATTTTCATTTGTGCTTTTGTTTATCTTTTGGTTGAATGATCTACAAGACTTTGTGCTTGTAATTGTCCATGCTCTTGGATACTTTTGTTGAATGATCTACAAGACTTTGTGCTTGTAATTGTTCATGCTCTTGGATACTTTTGTTGAATGATCTACAAGACTTTGCGATTGTAATTGTTCATGTTGTTCGAGGAATTGCTGCATCTAAGAAGACTTTGTGCTTCTAACGTGACAAACAATACATTTTCACAGATCCAACATTGATAAAGCTACATAACGACTTTGTGCCTTCGTGAGCTTTCCCTTTTACTTTATCTGTTTATTGTTAATTTCTTCTGGTATCTCTACGCTTTGCTTTGACAAGATAGAGGTATTGGTATTACTGCTAGTTGATCGTTTCAAGTTGTTAAGAATTGTGAACTTCCAACAGTGGAGCATTGTAAACATGTTCTCTGAAAAAAGAGAGAAGGATGAATGTAACACACCCCCCCCCCACTTCGTAAGTTTTGTGTACATTTTGTAATTATTTATTTGTTTTACTATCACTTCTGTTAGCAGTAAGAAGGGTGCCTCCCCTTTCTGAGAGGAGAGATTTACATCTCACATAGTTGTGGCTGAAGTCCAAGTTGTGTAATCTATCAAAAAGCTGATTACATAATTTTCACCCAACAGTTTTTTTGCGACTCCGCTGGGGAACGACATACGCAATGTAAGCCTCGCGCTTATAATTGAAGTAGATAAGTTTCCTTTTTCTTGCTGTTCTTTTGTATATTGTTAACTCTATAACATCCATCGTATTCAGATCTACATTTTGGCGGACCGGATATATACACGAGGATTGAGGGCTCAAGGAATAACATATCCACTTTTTGAAGAGTTGTTGCAATGCGACTTTCCATTTACTCTCCCACGAGTAAGGTCACCACTGCAACATGCTATAAGCTACCCTCCACGTAGCCAGAGATCTCTTCTCCCAAGTGTTTGGTTTGTTTACCACATACGTCCTGTTCAAGTACCTGTTATGCAACCAGTCATGGTCGCACCACCTACAGGACCATGGGGAAATGCTTTTGGTCCTCTCCATTTGGCTGCACCTTTGCATGAACTGCCACGTGTATCCAGGAAGCATCTCCCAAAATTTCAAGGTGATGGTAAACAACACCCCGATGAGCACATATCCGCATTCTACATCGTTTGTGGCATTCTTGGCATTGAACACGAAGATGTTTCTGTAAGATTGTTCATTGAATCCCTTCAAGGGGTTGCAGTCGAATGGTTCTTCACCCTTCCTAACGCCTCTGTCATCGATTGGGCCACTCTTCACACTAAATTTGAAGAAATATTTAAACCTGCTGAAGATTCACATGCTCTATTGGCACAGCTCACCACCATGCATAAAGAAGCTCATGAGCCTATGCGCGAGTTTGTGGCAAAATTCAATAAATTGGTGATGCGGATCCCAACTGATGCAAGACCAATGGATCATAACCTAAAGTGCTTCTTCATCAACACTCAATTACCTAAGGTGAGTTTCTACTTACGTAGGGAAAATCTTGTTAATGTTGAAGCAGCCCAACAATTGGCTACCAGTCTTGAGGACGACATGATCCTTGCTGGAGAAATCAGGATGGGAACCAACAGAAATAAAAGGATGCAAGAGTCACGGTCTTCAGCATCCAATGTTAGTACTCCCACTGCCAGCTCAAATTTTACAGATCCCATGGTCCAAAGGTTGGCAAATGAAGTTTTGTCTCTTGAGAAACAAGTTTCAAACAACAACAACAGTAACAACTACAAGGACGTCCCTAGGAGGACTTTCCCTAATTATGCTGGCAACAAAAATCAGAATCATCTCCCAGCACCTCTAGGAAGGCTTGCTCTGGAAGCCCCGCTTGCTAACAATGCTACAGGGTACTATGAGACTGAACAAGATGATTATGCGCAGCCCGAATATCCTGAAGAAGAAAATGTCGACCTCTTCCAAGAAGAAGAAACTGAACCGGCTGGCGACTCCAAGATTAGCTATTTGCAAATGATGGAAGAAGAAGAAGAAGAAGACGATGACTTGGTGACTGACACTTACGCTATTTTTACGCGGCATCAACAAAATCAGCTTGATAAATCCCAAACTGCTGTTGTTCCAGAAAAAGAGAAGCCACCAGTAACGATCACCAAAAGAGGATCTCCCCTCCCTTGGCAACCCAAGAAAGTAGCAAATCCACTAGTAAGTGCACCTCGCTCTCCTTCATCAACTCCCATTATTCATAAACCTAATCCTCTCGTTCCAAAGACCAGTGTATCTTTTGTGAAACCAATCAGTGAAGTTACGACTTCCAACCTACAAAGTTCTTTCCAAGCTTTTGACATTATTGACCATGCCAAGAAAACCAAGGTTCAAATGTTCGAGGCTGAATACCTCAAAGCCAACCCCGACCAATTTGACAGGCTTGTCAAGTTCGTCAATGATAAAAGAATTTCCCCAAGTCAGGATACTCCTCCTGACATCCCAGTTACTCCTAAACCCAAGATATCACAGAGTAACCTTGTATCAAATCCTCCCACCGCTTTTGGACGCATTGATCCGTTTTTCATCTCCCTACTCGTAAATGGTTTCAAGCTGAGTAACTGTGTCATAGACTCTGGTGCATCTGACAATGTGATGTCGACCAAGGTAGCTACTGCTTTAGGCCTTGAAATGACCAAAACTTTCAGCCGTTGTTTTTCCATGGAGAATAAACAGGTGCCATTGATCGGTCAGATCAAAGATGCACAATATGCATTCGCCGCATACCCAGAGAAGAAAATAAAAATGACGGTCCTCGTGGCCGATGTACCAGCTTCCTACGGAATCCTCCTCGGACGCAATTTCTGCAAAGATGTTGGAGAGAACTAAGTATGGATATGTCTGAAGCAAGAATACCAGTAAAAGGTGTGATGCAAAAGCTGATTCCTGAAAAAGAATCAAAGTTTTCAGTTGCCAAGTCAGATGATCCCAGAGCTCAGATTTTGTTTGAATCCTCAGGCGTGGGAACTTTCTACCTACAGAAAAATGAGGTAGGGGAATCCTCGACTTAAAATGAGTTAGAGAATGATGATATTTCTTCCACTTCAAATGAGACGTCACCAGGTGATTTGTCTATCTCCGACCATGAATCTTCGTCAGATGATGAAGCTTTGGATTTCGACACTGTTAGTATTGGTGATCCCAACGGTGTATGGTTGCTCGAGTTTGATGGTAGCTGTTCTTTGACCGGCTCTGGAGCAGGAATGGTTTTCATTTCACCAACAGGAAATTTTTTCCCTTTCTCCTTCAAGTTGCAATTTGATAACACCAATAACACCACCGAGTATGAAGCCCTCTTGTTGGGAATGCAAGTTGCGCTGAAGAAAGGTATAAAAAATCTTCATGCACAAGGTGATGCTGAGTTGATAGTATGTCAAGTAAGAAATCTCTATCAAACAAAGAATGATAGGCTCAGGAATTATCGTAATCTAGTATGGGATTCCGTTGAGGAATTCGAAGCTTTTGACATCTCTGTTGTTCCCAGAGAATACAATACTAGAGCTGATTCCCTCGCAATCTCTGCTACGCTCTTGGTGCCACATAAATACTTTCAAGGTTCTACTTACACCATAGAGTTGGTTTTCCGCCCAAGTATCCCTAACAATTCAGAGAACTGGCAGATTTTCAATGACGATCATCAAATCATCGCCTTTCTTGAGAAAGCAAAAAAATTTGATGAGTTGTATTTTGAGGGCAGCGATTCTCCACCTCGAGAATCCGTGTCTAATATAGATCCTGTCACGGGTGAAGAATATTTGCAACTAAAATGGAATAAGATTCCCAAAGGATTGGTATCCTTGGAAAAGCTTTTTGACAAGCATGATCGCCACGTGAAGAAGCAAATCTCAAATTCTGACTCATCTAATGAAGCAGAACAAGTTAATTTAGGAACCAAAGCCAATCCTAAGATGGTCAACATTGGTAAATGTTGCACGGCCAAAGAAAGAAGACAGTTTGCTCAGCTACTACAGGAGTATATTGATGTCTTGGAATATTCATACAAAGATCTAAAATCATTTCGGCCTAAAGAAGTGCAACATGATATTCCTCTCAAGGTTGGAGCTTTGCCTTACAAACAAAAGTAGAGGCAGTACAATCCCAAGATCTCTGGAACAATTTTGGCAGAAGTTCAAAAGATGTTGAATGCACGGATAATATTCCCTATCCATCATTCAACATGGATAGCCAATATCATCCCCGTCCGTAAGAAGAATGGTGAAATACACATTTGTGTAGATTTCAAAAATCTAAATCAATTGTCTCTCAAAGATAATTACCCACTTCCAGTGATGGATCAAGTTCTACAAAATGTGACAGGATCCGAGATGCTCTCCATGTTAGACAGATTTTCCGGTTATAATCAAATTGAAGTTAATTCAAGCGATCAACACAAAACCGCTTTCACAATGCCATGGGGAACCTTTGCATATCGCAGGATGCCTTTTGGTTTGATCAACGCTGGTGCTACATTCCAACGTGCCATGGATCTCGCTTTCTGCGACGTGATGGGCAAGTTCATTGTGGTGTATCTTGATGATCTCACAGTTTTCTATAAGCAATGTCATGAGCATTTCTACCACTTGAGGCAAACTCTTGAGAGATGCCGTCAGCACGGTATTTCCCTAAATCCCAAAAAGTCAACTTTTGGGGTGACAGAAGGTAAACTTCTTGGTCACGTTGTATCTACAGAAGGAATCAAGATCGACCTGGAAAGAGTCAATGGAATTAAATCTCTTGTTTTTCCATCAAGCAAGAAAGTTGTTCATTCTTTCTTCGGCAAAGTAAACTTCTTAAGGAGGTTTCTTCCAGACTTTGCTGAAAAGACTCGTCATATTGTGAATATGATGAAGGGTAACGCCACATTCCATTGGACGACAAAAGGAAAATCAGCGTTCGATGACATCAAGGAGGCCATTGCTCATGCGCCTGTGTTGGTTTGCCCTAACTACACCAAAAATTTTGTTATGTACAGTTATGCTTCCGAGCATATGCTATCAGCAATTTTGGTACAACAAAATGATGAAGGTTTTGAATCCCCCATTGCATTCATGAGCTGCCCCCTGAAGAATTATGAATTGAAATATTCTCAAATGGAGAAGCACGCTTTTGTAGTTGTAAAAGTCATCAAGCATTTCCGGTTCTACATCCTAGGCAGTCATGTGAAAGTTCTCGTTCCAGATTCGACTGTTAAATCCATCCTAACACAACAGGAATTTGGAACAAAAAGAGGCAATTGGATTGCCAAGATCCAGGAATATGATCTGGAGATTAAACCCACTAAGTTGATACGTGGACGTGGCCTTTGTTAGCTTATTGCAGAAAATAGTCCAGATGAAGAAATTTCAAAGGATGAAGAAGTTTTAGATGAAGAGGAGGTTGATCCCAGTACACTTCCAATGGTACTATTTGTTAGCACCACTGACGAATGGTATTCCAACATCGCTCACTTCCTAACATACGGAGAATGTCCTAATCACTTGACTCCAAAGGAAAAGAGAACCATCAAGCTGAAATCAGCTAATTTTGTCTTATGGGACAATGGCTTGTATAAGTGTGCAATGGACGGGACATTTCTCAGATGTGCTGATAAAGAACAACAACAAAAGTTGCTGAAATCTTATCATGATTTGGCATGTGGTGGGAATTTCTCAGCGCCAGTAACCGCTCACAAAATCCTGAGGGTGAAGTATTACTGGCCCACACTTTTTCAGGACACGTACTCTTGGGTGCGTAAGTGTGAATTATGCCAACAGTTTGTCGGCCGTCCTAGGTTGGCATCTTTGCCATTAAAACCTGTTGTGATTGATGAACCTTTCAAGCAATGGGGCATCAATTTCATAGGTGCAGTTAATCCATCATCAAGTGCTAGACATATCTATGTTTTAACTGCTACGGACTATTTCACCAAATGGGTGGAAGCAATACCAACCAAGCATGCTACTTCAGAGGTAGTGTGCAGTTTCTTAAAAGAAAGCATTATTTCCAGGTTCGGTGTGCCGAACAAGATTGTTGCTGACAATGCTTCAGCCTTCTCATCAAACGAGATTACTGAGTTTTGTTTTGAACACGGTATAACATTGTCACATTCTTCTGACTATTATCCGCAGGGTAATGGTCAGGAAAAATCTAGCAACAAGAATTTGGTGACTATAATCTGCAAGCTAGTGGATGAGAATTAATGTTTGTGGCACAAGGCTTTGTTTGACGCTTTGTGGGTAGACAGAATAACTCTGAAGCGAGCAATCGGCATGTCTCCTTTTCAACTCTTGTATGGTTTGAATGCCGAGATTCCTATAAACTTGGAATTACCAGCCCTCAAGCTGGCTAAGGCCATTGAAGATGAGACTTTTGACAACTCTGTTGATAAGCGCATCATGTATCTCTCCAAATTGGAAGAGAATTGGGTTCAAGTGGCTGACCGCATCGCAGAAAACCGGGACCAAGTGAAGAAGCTGTTTGACAAAAAAGCTAAGTCTCGAGAATTTCAAATTGGTGACCTCGTTCTCCTGTGGGACAAACGAAGAGAACCAAAGGGTATGCACGGGAAATTTGACTCACTGTGGACAGGACCTTTCCAAATACATTAGTTGCATGGTGAAAATAGTTTCTTGTTAGCATACGGAGATGGGACGCCATTTTCTCTTCCTCACAGTGGGCAACATCTCAAGCACTTTACATAGTAAAGAAGTTGGCGTTGGTATGTAAATACTTTTTATTTTTAAGGCCTTTTGAGTCTTTACGTTTTAGTTTATGTCGTCGTCGTCGCCTAACTCTAAGCCCAATGGATGGATAAAGGCACTTGAATTCTGGATTTCTTCTTCCTTCATTCTTTTCAAAGAACAACCGAAGGAAGATCCCCAGCAGGAGCCAGCTGTTATCACGAAATCTAGTAGCACTCGTTCCATGGATAACCCCCTACGAAACTTGTCTGTTTCCTAGGATTCGTGAAGTTCAAGTACGCATAATGAAGTGATTTTCAAGCCACCTCGAAATGTGTTCCTAAGCCTCGAATAGCCAATTCGAGCATTCCCCATGTTCACCTCACGAAGACCTTCGAAACGAGTCCCTTCAGGAAGTCTCACCGTTTGTACTTAGCGAATTGCAAAAAATGCAGTTGCACTGAAAAAGTGTGCTCCTGCTCTCAAGCCAAATTTGGCTAAGTATGAAAAGTGCAGGGGCGCTAAAATTTAGCACCCCTGCATGAAAGTGAACTTTTCAAAAAAATGTAATAGCGCTGAATTTTAGCGCTATTACACTTTTTCCTGACACTTAAACTTTTTCACGCTTCTGGCGCGTTTCTTCATAATTTTCGCATTTTTCGTCAATCGTGCCACTTTTCGTGCCTAAATTTATTGCTCGACCTGAGTTAGGTTTTCGATTTTCTCTTTCACTTAAAAGTGTTTTAATTTTCCATTTTCATTGTTATGATTTTTGTTCCTCCTCTCTTCATGCTGGGCGAGTTCTCTTCAAACTGCAAACACGTGTTTTAGAATTTCGCATTCTTCTCCAGCAATCTTTGCGTTTTGTCTTGGTAAGTCGATTACCCTTGCTTTCTCTCCTTTTTCATTCATTTTTGTATATGTTCTAAGTTTTTCATGTGTGTTTTTATCTTCCTTTTGTTCTCTTCAAACGTTTTTCATCCTCCCACGCGTATTCTTCCTCTCCATTCACGTTTTTGTTTCTCATGCCCTTTCCATGCTTCTTCTTCATCGAGTTTTTGTGTGTCATACGCATTTTTCTCTATTCGAGTTTTTCCATTTTACCCTCATGCGATGGAACCCTCACGTTTTGTTTTGAAACGCATTTTTCTTTCTTCTCCCTAACGTTTCATTTGCAATCATGTCTTAACACATCACATTGAAGAAACTTTTGTTTTGTAAGGAGGTTATTCTTGGCTCTCACCCACATTTGCGATGTTTATGATGGCAATAAAATGAATTTTAGTTACAACTCTATCCAAAGGAAAACAAATTTTGTTTTCAAAGTGTTCCATGTTACAAGAAAACAATACTTTGCCAACCTCGAGCGTCGTTTTCATACGCCTCTACATTTGTTTTGTCAAAATATGCCAAAGATGCAGAAGCACTAAAATTTAGCGCCCTAACATGTTGAACATGTCAATATAAAATCTAACTCTCAGAAATGCAAGAGCGCTAAAATTCAACGCCCCTGCATCAAAAGTGAAATTTACAAAATGTAAGGGCGCTGAATTTTAGCGCCATTACACTTTTTACAATCTTTTTCAAATGAGCTTCATTCCTGTCCATTTCACTCCCGAACCTTGTTCTTTCTGTTTTGTGCATCATTTTGCGTGCCTTGTCATCCGCTCCATGCTTTCCCATCATCGTTGCTCGTTTCGCGCATTCCCATGTTTCCTAACGATTAATGTTTGTTCTGGCTCAACACCTTGCAGTCTCTTTTCAAAGATCTACAAAGTCAGAGTGATCAAAGTTCCAGTTGTTTTTTATGACTGCCAGTAAACCTCCGTCTTCTTCGAAAGCAAAAGGAAAAATGAAGTACAAATATCAAGGTGTCTATCCGCGAACCATAGTGGTCTCCAAGGTGGAAGAGATAAAAGATACAGAGGTTGGTCATCAGAACTTGGTTGATTTTGAAAAGCAAACAAAGACGAAGCCCCTTCCTGATCCAATGAGAGCGATTGTACATAGCAACCTTCATCTGGTGGCAATGTTCCCTACAGCTGCACATAATACAGAGTTTGTTCTTCAGGTGGCGTCTCACTACATCAGAGAGAGTAGAAGTGTGATCGATTCTTCCGGGCACGAGATTCTGAGACTCGACCCTGATTTCTTTGACATTGTTTTCAAGGTTCCTCATATGGAGAAATACATTGATATTTCTATACAAAAAGCACAAGAGGTTTTTGACGCTGATCCCAATAAGGCTAAAAACCTAATAAATACTCAATGGTTAAAGAAGCCTAGGCAATCTGTTTCTAGATGGCCAAGGGACTCCTGCGAAGCGATTTCAAGGATGACGTCAAAGATATGATCACATTTCTAAGCAGAGTGAAAGGCTTGCCGAATCATCCACTTTTCACGATTGGATGTATGAATACATCGGATTATAAGAAGACAAAAGGTGCACATTGACTGGGGCAAATAGGATCTGATGAGATACATGATCGCCTTACACTTTTACCAATGAAAGTGCAAAAGCGATGCGCAAGTCACTTTGGATATCTTGGCTGGAAGGCTGGATAAAGTAGAGCAAGCTCACAATATGTACAAACAGAGGGCAGAGCATTATGCCATGTTGTAAAGAGACTTGCAGGTCTCCAAGTAATGCACAACCGCTGACAGTGGTAAGTATTGAAGACCCAGCTATCAAGAAAGCTGAAGTTCGCCTCCAAAGGCAGAGTGTTATTTGTTGAGAGAGGAATACCACGGATTAGAAAATTGGACGGATGACCACCTGATAAAAGAAAAAGTGTGTACTTGAGCGCAGAGATGGAGAAATTCCTGTTGTCATGGTCGGAAATGAAACAGGTAAAGCTCAGTAAGTTGGTGGAGGTTGGGGTAATTCCTGACAAAGAAAAGTTCGTTGAGGTAAGAGAATCATTGAAACATAGAATTCAAGTAATTCAATCTCTTACGGAGGATCTCCACCAAGTACAGGAAGATGTCGAAGGACATCGTGCCATTCTTGAAAAAGGTATCAAAGAGTTGCCTGGTCAACTTCTTGAGGAGAATCGTATCTTCCTGCCGGCCACAGAAATATCTCAGATCTTCAAAGAAGCCATCATGAAATTGATTGACAGTTCAGACTTTTCAGAAGCCTCACTGAACGTCATTTGTGATACAAGGCTCACATTGGATAACCTGAAAACGCATCTTGACAAGTGCAAGAAGGTTCACTCATCTGCCATGAGATCGATCACGAGAATTCACACCATTGTGGATTACACCGTTGGTCCAGATGAGAAGTTTGTGCAGGAGACTAGGAGGAAATATGAAGACTTCCGCGCCCAAGGCAAAGAAACATGAAGCAGCCTCCTATTCTCCAGTGTTAGACATTTCCGGTGCATCCCTTTATGCATCTTGTAAATATTTCTTGACATTTCAAATGTCTTTTTGTAAATTGTAATTACACCAAGCTCGAAGATGTAATCTTTTGAAAACAAATTACACTTTGACTTTGGTCAAAGTTAGGTGAGATCTCCATAAATCGCTCACCTATCTTTTTCCTTAATTTCCTCAATCAGTTTCCTAATTTTGCTCATCCCTCTTTCTATATAATGTGAGGGATTTCCATTGTAAATTTATCCTTTAGTATTTTGCAACGAAGTGCTGCCCTTTTTGAAGCAAAATTGTGAAACTTTGCGTTCATGCTTTGTGAATGGAATTCGATCAATAAAGAAGAGGATTGCAAACCAAACTTTGCGTTGGATTCGATACTTTTATGAATTGATCTCATTGGTGGTGATTAGGTGATGAAATCTGAAGGACTCTAAGTGATTTATGTAAACTTTGTGTTGCATCTATTATTTAGATTTGCATTTGTGTTTTTGTTTATCTTTCGGTTGAATGATCTACAAGACTTTGTGCTTGTAATTGTTCATGCTCTTGGATACTTTTGTTGAATGATCTACAAGACTTTGTGCTTGTAATTGTTCATGCTCTTGGATACTTTTGTTGAATGATCTACAAGACTTTGTGCTTGTAATTGTTCATGCTCTTGGATACTTTTGTTGAATGATCTACAAGACTTTGCGCTTGTAATTGTTCATGTTGTTCGAGGAATTGCTGCGTCTAAGAAGACTTTGTGCTTCTAACGTGACAAACGATACATTTTCATAGATCCAACATTGATAAAGCTACGGAATGACTTTGTGCCTTCGTGAGCTTTCCCTTTTACTTTATCTGTTTATTGTTAATTACTTCTGGTATCTCTACGCTTTGCTTTGACAAGATAGAGGTATTGGTATTACTGCTAGTTGATCGTTTCAAGTTGTTAAGAATTGTGAACTTCCAACAGTGGAGCATTGTAAACATCTTCTCTGAAAAAAGAGAGAAGAATGAATGTAACACACCCCCCCACTTCGTAAGTTTTGTGTACATTTTGTAATTATTTTTTTGTTTTACTATCGCTTCTGTTAGCAGTAAGAAGGGCGCCTCCCCTTTCCGAGAGGAGAGATTTACATCTCACATAGCTGTGGCTGAAGTCCAAGTTGTGTAATCTATCAAAAAGCTGATTACATAATTTTCACCCAACAAGATTCACCAATAAAATCATTTACCAAATCCCTATTACATATGAGTGACCAAAAAAGGAATGTAGAACAAGAGTCACTAGAGAAACCCAAAAGAAAAAATGATAAGTCCAAGAGGAGACTACTATGATTACTCAACAATACTTGTAATATATAACTTTAAACAAACACATTAGCTTAAATTTATAGAATAAATTATCTTGTAGGATGAGCACTAATGACATACTATTACCTCCTAGACATTACATTGTTGTTGTTTCATGTTGATTCCTTTGTTGTGTGTGATGACAATATTATAGATTATGTTTCATCTTCCAAGAATAGAGTGTGCTAATTTATTTAGGACTACCTAATTTTGATGACTACCCTAGTGTTCCACATTATATTGATTATCTTTTTAATACTCTTGCACATGTCATGATGATTTTCTAGACGCATTACTTGACTTTATACATGATAATGTTGAACTTTATAATAATTATTTTGCTACTTCCTATATGTCACATGGTTTCTTGCGCTTTGATGATGTTATGTTAACTTATGATATATTGAAACTCCCTTACTTCTATTTTTAATGATATTATAATATTAGTAAAAAATGGTTACCTAATAATTATGATGGTTTTATACATGCTTGTTTTATGTGAAATATTTATTACTTTACAATTATATGAACATAGATTATGACATTGTATTAGTTATTAAGTTTGAATTTACCTTATATGGTAGATCCTTACAATGGTTTTATGTTTAGATTAATTATATACTTAATTCTTGTATTTGGCTCATGCTTTCATTGATTATTTCTCTTGGCCTAGTTCACATAAGAGTATCATGGATTTACCAATGATATATAGTGATTTATCTTTTGATCCTTGTACTACATATGATTCTTATCATACACATGGATATTCATAGGATAGATGAATTTTATTCCAACATATAATTGATAAGTTATAGACAAAGGGAAGCCATTCATTAAGGTCGTACATAATTTAATAGAGAAGCCACTTGATATGGGAGATGAATCATAGCCTAGTTATGACTCTTAGTTTTCTTTCATTTATCATTCATCTTTTGTCTTGTCCTTAGTCTTGTTTAATTTTCATATCCACTTTATCTTTTGGGCCATGCATTTAGCTTCTTTATCTATTTTCCTCCACTTGGGGACATGTGCTTTTTTTGATCTTAATGAATAATTCATATCCTTTTACTCTTCTTGGGGAAATGTATGAATTTTTTTATAGCTTGATTGTCTCATTTATTGATCTTTGTCTTAGACATATTTGATATCTTTCTTTTATATTATCTTATCTTATTACATTATCTAGATCCACCTACAAGAGCATGGCTAGTGCATTTATACCAAAATGTCCAAATGCACCAAAGAAGATATAAATAAGAGTTTTGAATAAGGAAGATAAATATAAAAACTAAAGGGATCCATGGAAAGGGATAGTATATAAAACATATTCAATAAGAAGAAAAATGAAGGAACACACATATGGGAAGAAAGATGCCATGAAGCACCTAAGGATAAATTTTGAAGACTTCAAGTACCAAACTAATTATCCAAGATTAGAATATCTCAAGTGACTCTAATAGTTCCAAGCTCCAAATAAGAAGAGATACAAGATTGATAGCTTGGAAGGAAGGTAAAATGTGGATGATGAAATGGGGATAAATAAGGTATATTTCTAAGTATTTAAGAATTTTTTGGGGAAAATGACACAAGAAATATAATAAGATTGATTAATGGTCATACATAAAAATTTGGTGAAGTTTGGCATGAAAACCAAGGGAGTTCTAGTGTAATTTAATGCCTTGAATCCACCAACTTTTTAGGGAAAAAGGATAAGTAAGGTCTTAAACAAATGGAGAAATATTTCATGTAAAAAGGATCTTCAAAATATGGGAAATAAGGAAAATTAGGGAAAATTAGGATTACACTACATAATTGAAGACATAAAATTCAAATGCGTCTTAAGAGGCCTAAGAGGAAAATTTGTCAAATTATGATGGAGTAGTTCTAAGACCTCGTGACACCTAAGACTTTTTTGGACCTAAAAGTGGATATATCACCCCTCTACATTAACCTCTCTTAATTTTTTTAAATCCACACCATTTGACCATGTCAAAATCAAATGCTTTCTTGCAAAAAGTATTAGTTGAGAGTAGTACAAACATTGAAACAAATATAACTTGCATTTTATGTGTTGTGCCAAAATTACTAAACCAAACAATGTGGGTGGTTGGTTGAATGCTACCAAAAGTGTATGTGTGTTCCCTAGGTCACCCAATCCTTCCAAGCTACACTATTCTAATGCATTGTCTTAAGATCCTTAAGAGCAAAAAAATTTCAAACTATGATGGGGTATTTCTCATACCTTGTAGAACCTAGGAATATTTTTTGGACCTCTAGGTGGATACGAGGTCCCTCAACATTAACCTCTCTCATTTTGGATCAAATCCACACCATTTGACCATGTCAACAACAAATGCATTCTTGTAAAAAATGTCATTTGAGAGCAGTGCAAATGTGGAAACATACATATCTTGCATTTTGTGTGATGGGGCCAAACCAACTATACTAACATGTCTAAATGGAAATTTTTATTCTATTGAAGGAATTAATTCATTCCCCAAGTCACTTGATCTTTGCAAGCTACACTATTTTAGCACAGTGTCTTAAGAGCCCTAAGAGCGAGAAATTATCAGGCCTCATGAAACCAAGGAATGTTTTCTCTAGACCTACAAGTGGATATGGAGCCACTCCACATTAACCTCTCGCTATTTTTTTCAAATACACTCTATTTTACCATGCCAACAATTAATACATTCTTGCAAAAAGATTCACTTGAGAAAGCAATGCAAAACTAGAAGCATGCATGTCTTGCATTTCATGTATGGTGTACCAAACCAATTGCACCAAAAATTTTATGTGGGTGGGTGAATTCTATTAGATTTTTTCATTGTTTCCCAAAGTCACCCAATCCTTGCAAGCTACATTATTTGGACATAACCTCTTAAGAGCCCTAAGAGCAAAAAGCTACTAAAATATGACTAAGTATTTTTTCAAAGCTTGTGGCACCTAGGAATGTTTTATCTAGACCTATAGGTGGATATGGGATCCCTCCACATTAAACTCTCTTAATTTTAGTTAACTCCACACCATTTTACCATACCAACAATGAATACATTATTACAAACAGTATCATTTAAGAGTAATGCAAATGTGGAATTTGGAATATCTTGCATTTCATGCACTGTTGGGCCAAATTGATTGCTCCAAAACATTTGAGTGGGTGGGAAAATGCTACTAGGGGTGTTTATTTTTTCTCCAAGTCACCTAACCCTTGTAGGATTCGCTATTCTAACACAATCTCTTAAGAGCCCTAAGAAAAAACTATCAAACTACAAGAGAGTAGTTATTAGAGCTCATGGATCCATCCAAATTAACCTCTCTCATTTCTGGTCAACTCCATGATGTTTGAACATGCCAACAATGAATGCATTCTTGTAAAAACGTCATTTAAGAGTAGTACAAACAATGAAATAAGAATATCTTGTGTTTCTTATGTGGTGGGGCCAAACCAATAATACCAACACATCTAGGTGGGTGGGTGAATGTTACCAAAGGCATCCATTTGTTCCCCAATTTATTGATCCTTGCAAGCTACGATATTCTAACAAATTCTTTTGAGAGCCCTAAGAGCAAAAAATTGCCAAATTTTTTTGTAGGCCTATAGGTGGATATGAGGTTCCTCTAAATTAATCTCTCATTTATGATAAACTCCACACCATTTGACCATGCCAACAACCAAATAATGACATAGTAGTTCTTAGACCTCATGGAAATGAGGAATGTTATGTATAGACCTACAAGTGGATATGGGGTTTCTCCACTTTAACCTCTCCCAATTCAGATCAAATCCACATTGTTTGACCATGCCAACAATGAATGCATTCTTGCAAAAAGTGTCATTTGAGAGTAGTACAAATGTGGAAACAAGAATATCTTTCATTTTATGTGTGGTGTAGGAAAAAAAAATACATTGAAATGTTTGGGTAGATTGATGAATGCTGCCAGAGGCATCCATTCATTCCATAAGTCACCCAATCCTTGTAGACTATGTTATTCCAATATAGTCTCTTAAGAACCTTAAGAGCAAAAAACTACCAAACTATGATGGATTAGTTCTTAGATCTCATGGTACATATGAATTTTTATTTGGACCTATAGGTGATATGGGGTCCCTCCATATTAACCTTTCTCTATTTTGGTCAAACACACACTATTTGACCATAGCAATAACAAATTAATTCTTACAAAGAAGTGTCATTTGAGAGCAATGCTAATGTGGAAATAAACATATCTTGCATTCCATGTCTAGACCATTGGGTGAAACCAATTGTGCCAAAACTTTTGGGTGGGCAATGAATTAGATACTAGAGGCCTCTGTTTATTCCTTGTTTCTCGCAATTCTTCCAAGCTACTCTATTTTGGTGTAGTCTCCATTGATACATGAACCATTGAGTATTTTCCTTTATTTTAGTCTATATAAGATTTTTTTTTTAATCCTAGCACTCAAGAGTACCTATTGATTTTTTGTTTATAATATCATTCATCTTACTTGGATAGTTTTCTCTTATTTGAAGTTAGTGTCTTCTTTTTTGTGGTGTTTGTTTCACACTTTCCCTTTTTCTTTAACTCCTTAAACTAGTTACCACATAGTGATAAACTTCTCCAATCATCTTGATTTTGAATAGCTTTAATATATATAAAATGGATAGTCATAAGTCAATATGCTACTTAAGGACTCAATATTGTTTTGACTCAAACGAAATCAACCTTACATAGAGGTCATTTATTGCATTGGTGTAGAGTTAGACTAATAAGAGATGCCCTTGTTGCAATTGTGACCACTACATGTAATGATTATCATAGACATATTTTAGATGATATTCATTCTTGAAGACTTAGATATTCCTTCTACCTTCTCTCCCTCCCAAAGCACATGGGCTTGCCACCACTTCTTGATGTGTGAAGAGAATTTTATAGCTTGTGTAATATTGATATTCTATTTTTTAGAAATTCATTCATAGAGAAATATGACTCTAATTGATCTAACTAATTATCTACTATATTTGCATCAAATTTACCTCAAACATGAGAATATCTAGGTTTACTTGAAACTAGGGGGAATTGACCACCAAAATATTTACTCAATGAAAAAGTCAATGGAGCCACCCATTGAAGGAAATTTATTAACTAACTAAATTGAAAGGACCATTGTTCTAAAAAATCCCTTAATTTCATCATTGATTAGTATTTGGACTACATCTTGTTGCTCTACTATTTGAATAAATTTGAAATTAATTGGAAGATAATTTGATTCTTATCATCGCTTTGCATTGAGGGTCAAATACTTTAATTTCATCCATTAGGATATACTAAACATGGATCACATGATACCAGTAGTCTTAGATGGCCTACATTGAAATTAAGTGAGCAACTATGTACATGAAGATATGTGCATGTGTAAAATATTTGTGAGGTAGAGTAGTAAAAATATTGAGAGAGATATACAACTAAAATAGTAAATATATTATTCTTTATTTCTCCATAATCTACATGGAATACTCTTGGGAAAGATGTATGACTATTATCTTATAATTTTTTGTGGTTATCTATATATATATATGTCTATCTAAGTATTTACTACTAGTGATAGTGGATTAGAGTAAGCTACATAAATATGTGCAAGAGGTTGGAAATATAAGTAGACTTGGAAAGGGTTGTGCATTGTAGAGTTGTATAGAACTCTATTATAGTTGTGTTGGAAAAAAGTAATACTTCCCTCTTATGCTCATTACTTATTTGAATTGCACACTATAAGAAGACGCATTGTCATTCTATTTATTACTTTCATTTTTTCATCAATCTAGGGATTCGATACAATATACTTACTCAATGTTGTATCTTGTATAGACTAAAGTGCTTTTAAAGGTTCCTTAATAGCCTCATATCTCTACCTAAAAGGGTAGTTTCTAGGATTCCAAAGTGGATTTAGATATGTTGAAATTACAATTGAGTTGTTTTCTACTAAGATTGTTAAATCTTGCAAGGAACCATAATTTCCATCTTTGAGAACCTATCAACTACTAAAAAAATATAATTATTTATATTCCTTTTAGTAGAGTAGAAAAGGATAAATTTCATGGAAATATATTCCCATAGTCTCTTTGGAACTGGTATCTAGGTGTGTATCAACCTTGCTTTTTTTTAACAATTGCACATGTGGTACAAGAATTGATGTAGCCTAGACCCTCTTCACCATAAAATAATGAATACCAAAGGACAAAAACCCAAGAAAAATCATCTAAGATAGTTATAATGTAGGAAAAAAAACTATATTAAGATACCATGATCATGAGAATACCAAATGCATAGTATGCACACATATTTTGTAAGAATAATATGTACTCATAAAACAAATTTATATTAACTAAAAATCCATGTAAGAATACAATTTTATATGTTGATAAAATTATAATATATGTACAAGACTACCCTATAGACTTACAACAAATTCATATAGGTGTATAATGTCACATGTCAATAATAAAAAAATATATGTGCAAAACTATCATATAGGCATAAAACAAAGTCATAATATAATCAATTGTCTCCATTGGAAGGGAAGAGTTGATGACCTTTTGATTGTCAAGTGGATGGAGAGGCAAGCGATTATGGTTTCTTTCAAACCCACTAACTTGACCTCCTCTCAATTTTTTTAGAGCTCTACCTAATATAATAAAAAATATACACAAATTAATATATAAAAAATAAATTATAGAATGGCATATAATGAAATAATCACTTACTACAAGTTGATAAAATATCTCTTAAGAAATCATTTCATCTCTTCATCTATCTGAGGGGCACATGCACGAACTGGAGTTGTGACCCCTTGTGATTGATGAAAATGGTAGAGAAAATACATTTTAGAAAAATTAAGTCATTGTTACACAAAATACTAAAACATAAAAGACTATTTGACTAAATTTTCCAAGATGAATTTTAACACAATACATCATGGCTTTTAAATAATTTTATTTCCCTTAATAACTACCCAAAATACTTATGGAAAACTAACTCCTAAAAACTATTATCTAACATTTATTTATTATTAATTACTATTATCTAACTATACTAACATTTAGTTATAAATTAACATCTACATGCTAATTTATTTATTATCATCTATTCTAATATCTATCTAATGATGTAATAAATATAATATTCCCCTCTAATTAAATCAATCCAAACAAAGGATGGAATTTTGCAAGAGTTGGCCACAACAACCCTTCATGAGGCTTTGATGAAGCACCTTCAACAATCCTCCCCACTCACCTAGGAAACACCAGACTGACTCCATCAACAGATCTCCTAATTGTAGAACCTACAAAGCCCTACACAACATGAGATAACATAATGTGTCCCCATCCTCCTTGCATAATGAGAGAAAATATTTCCTCCAAAAGTCCACATCTCTTCCAAGTGTGTTGAAATTCCTCCTTAGTGATGCACATGAGAGAATAAATCTCTTTCGAGAGTCCACACTCCTCCAAGTGTGTCACTGTCCCTCCTCAAGTACTATAGATACAATCCCTAATCTACCATACAAAATAACCCCAACCAAACATGAATACATTAAATATAGCCACAATAAATCTCAAGAAAACCCAAGCCCCCTTGCTCCTTGAAGGAACATAGATAGAAAAGGTGTTTCTCATGCAATGAATCTTCCATGAGCGAGAAGATAGATCAAGATGATAAAAGACCTCCTACGTCAATTGCCTCCAACCTCTAATAATATTTTATTTACACTTTATCCAATAGAAGTAACATGTGAATTTCCAAATATTTTAAATTTTTTTGAAGTGTAGTACATATGGCTTCGAGAGGACAAGCATAAGGTGACATGATACAATCAACATTCCAAATTTTGGGACTCAATTGATAATACATCATTTACAATGTGTTTCAAAAACCAAAAAAGAAAATAAACCCCACAAATTTTCAAACTTGTGATCTATTATTATTTCCAATGAATGCAAATGAATATCAAATGACTACTCTCCTTATAACTCCATTAATACCTTATACATTCATGAACTTCAAATATAACATAATCATATATTTATCACTACTGCATATAAATCCTACCAATACAAAAATTGCATGCCAAAAAAGCATGTGAGGAAACCATTAACCATACCAATCATATGTCCAAAGTCTAATCACCTATGATTTCCTTTTGTCAACCAAATTCAATTGCCAACATAATTTCTTTTGTCAATGCACATCATATGAAATATTCTTTGTAGTAAGAGAAATCATCAAAATAATCCTCAATACCTTTGTTTGAATGTGTCTTCAATTATTTGCATCACACACAATAAAACAATGAAAATTAAAGTCAATTTTTCATATGTGACCTTCTACTTCACATAGCTCACTAAATACTCACATTATCTTCAAACCATTTCTAATTTTTGTTCTCCTCTTCACCATATTGCCAAAATATTTTGAATTTTTAAATTCCATTAAGAAATGAGAAATATATTGCAGTTATAATGTGACTATGTTAATTGTTATACAAAAACATCAAAACAACATACCAACACATAAAATGGCACTCATGGAGAACTAAAAATAGCATAATGGTGTCCCTCTTCAACCAAAAAACTCAATTCACAACCCATTTTCAATGGTTCTCTGATACCATGATCAAAATGGTAGAGGGAATAGATTTTAGAAAAAATAAATCATTGCTACATAAAATACCAAAGCATAAAAGACTATTTGATTGAATTATTCAAGATGATTTTCAATACAATGCATCATGGCTTTTAAAGCCTTTTATTTCCCTTACTAACTAGCCAAACTACTTATGGAGTACTAATTTGAAAAAAATAATAACTAACATTTATTTATTATTAATAACTATTATCTAACTATCCTATTATTTATTTATAAATTAACATCTACATGTTAATTTATGTATTATCATCTAATATAACATTTATTTAATGATGTAATAAACCCAACAATGACAAGCATCAAAAAATAAATTAAACTACAGATGAGTATCATTCAAATTTTTACTAATAGATGTGGGATAAAACAACAAATAAAATATAAAATAAATATTAATATGGCTCATACCTTTGTCAAAGGCGTTGAGGATAAAATTACTATAACAACACCCTTCTCCATTATGCTATAAATATCAGGAGGAGTATGAAATGATGTCATCAACTAAAAATGAAACGTTATTAAATTAACAAAACCTACCTAGCATTATTTTACAAACATGATTATTAAAATCAGGGAATCTTACTTCAACAAAAGATGTGTGGCCACTTTGACTAACAAGTCCTAATGTTGAAGGCCCAACATCCACCTATTCAACATCTAATGTGAATTTGAATATTACCATTCATATAAGGTACAAAAGGGTACAGGTACTATATTCACTATCTCTTACTAATTACATACTTGTGGACTTAACATGGTCATGTAATCGAGAGTTGAAGGGCCCCCAAATGTACAATGAACACTCTGACCCTAAAATTTTATTACAATAAATTCAATAATTTAGTTAGTCTTAGATTTCAAAATAAAAATATAGTAATTGAATTTAAATTTGTTTAAATTTACCTATCTATCAATGCTAAATGTTGAATCTAGCATGTCACATATGATCACCAACTCATCCAATATGGATGTTCCCTACCATTAGCCACATATATCACAATCATCTTTAATCCCATAATCACAAAGAGACCCACAATTTTGACAAATATGAGGTGAATATCGAGACCTATCTAAGCCTCACCCTCATCACCTTGTGCTAAAGGCCTAGTATGATGTAAAAGGGTATGAGTGAGTGATCCGATAGACTGTAGGGTCTTGACCTCAACACTCTCCTTCACAATGAAAGGGATCGTGACATGCTTAAAGTTGGGTCTATCAAGGAATCTTTGTCCCTACTCTTGGGCACAATGTACCCCCTATGTATCATGTGCATAGCCCCCACATCTACCTTGGAACTCTCACATTTCAAAGTAGTTTGGAATCTCATTGAGGATAAACTCACAATAGAGTTTCCTCAAAAAGTATTGTGGGATCTTGCTTCTTTACATGGAGGATGATAGAAAACAATTCACCACCTATCCCAAATATTATTTTTTATCCCTTGGTGTTGGCACTGATGGATAGGGAATTTCCTACAACTATCATGTAGAGGTGAATTAGTTTGTGGGTCAATGAACAATGCACACAAATCAGATTTCAATATTTTATTTTATTTTACTTGTTCATAGGACAATTTGTTGGCATCAAATTGTCTTGCTTTTTCCCTCTTGTTTGACCGGGTGTTAATTTGGCCACTCATGGAATCTATGTGAGAGATGATATATTCCAATGAAGTGATGGTAGACCAATGGGAGGTTCTTCCACTTGGATTTATCAAATTTTGAATTAATGTTTGAAGTTATTTCTTTTTGTTTTTTATTTGCCTTAGGATTTTTTCTTGTGTCCCATTAGGATGTCGAGGAATTGTTGGAGTTTTTTTAATTGTTCACTAGGGTTTTTCATGAATTGGTGAATTCTATTTTCCATGAATTGGTAGGGGGTTTTCAATTCCTAAAAATCAAATAAAATTGAATCAAAAAAATTATCTATTGCTATTAATTTAATTTTTCACTAAAAAAATAATACACTACCCACCTCATTGACCTCATAGACGCCATGGCAACATTTTGGTGATAATTTGATCAAATGCAAAATGTGTGCATTCTTTCCTTGGCTTGTGGTCTAATGTGGGGTTTTGAGAGGTTGAGTTGAAATGAGCTCGACCTCTATACAATTTTATTTTTTATATTAAACAAAATATGAGTGTTTTATAACATGCTCTTGTTACATGTCTTAGATAGACTAAAAAGTGGTAGTGGCCACTTTTTTCCCCCATATTTTTGCACATGCCCATGTAAGCCTCTATAAAATCAAGGAAGATCAAACTCAAACCCATTCCAAAACCAATAATATGCCCAATAGCATCTCCTAAACTTATAAATGACATCATAATTAAACTCATTTGCACAAGATATAAAAATGGCACACTCCTCAAGTGAACCCTTCAAAACTAATAGGAATAGCTCAAGATCCATATCCATGATAAGAGAAAGCATAAAACATAATGCATCTGGAAATAAAGTGAGAAATACTTATTAGATGATTATCCACAAAGTAGACAAAGTGGGGAATGATATTGCTCCTCCAAGATACGCCAAGCCACAATGACTATTTTTAAGAATAATATCCTCTCAAATCCATCCTAAACTCACATCCATATCTAGGTGAAGGCTCCTTGGAATTCCTACTAAAGCTTTAAAGAGTAATTGTATTAGCAAATGTCTCTAAACTTAAGAGAACTCTACCCTCACCTTAATTTAAAATTATATATGATCACCTACAACTAATCAATCCATTCCAAAACCCAAATGCAACACCTCACTATCATAAAGCTCCTGAGAAAATGATCAATGTACTCAATACCACTTGAGAACTAACAAGATCAATGTTTAAGATCCAACTGTAGAATCCAAGAACAAGCCATGAAATCATGATCTAAAATATCCTCCCAGGAGACTGCATACTCCAATGAACATATCATACTCTCAAGATCACTTGTATCACGTTAAAAATTCTAACAAGTATATAGAGTCAACTAATACATAATACTAAACATCCTCTCAACCAAGGATACCCTATCAAAATTGACAAGTAAAAAAATGGCATACATCCCACCAAAGACTCCAAGAGTCCTCAATGGTAAACCAAGATGTCAATGTCTCCAGTCACATGAAGATATCCATCTCTTGTTAATGAAACTCAAGATGTCAATATACTCTAATTATAGATAAGAATCATGACCTAAGAGTTTTTCTATTATAGCCAAAAGCACTATAGAAGATCCATCATGAAGTGATAAATCACATCACTACAAAATTTCCCACTAAATGGTGATACTAATCTATCCATAATAGTACAATAACCATCTCCTAAATGAAGATGGCTCATTGTCCACACACTCAACTATAATACTAGTATCTCTAGAGAATAAAGGAAAACCAAGATCTCCAAGACAAGAAGATAAATCATGTGCTAAAAGTCCCAACAAGTTTCTATTCAAGTACTCTAATCATTCATCCTCTCACCCCAATGCAACATATAAATGCACAAATGACCATAGACAACACCAACTAATAAAATTTGTATCAACATCCAACTAATCCCACTATAACCCATGGGTGGTACCAAACCACAAAACTTCATAAATTGTAGATCCCAAATCAATATAACATACAAACTCGCTATCACGCCAATGACATACAAAATGAGATTTTAAAAAAAATAACTTGCAATCATTAAGACTCAAACATAACATCAAATCTAGATCCAATTTGGAAGAAATCCATAATTGAGTAACTATAGTCATGGAACTAAAAATATATATAGGAGATAAAAATAACCTACTAAAACTAAACCATAACACCACTTGTAATCATGAATCAAACCAATATCACGACTTGTAAAATGCATACATCATCATGTCATGTCAATTCTTAAATATACATAAATATCAATGTCACCATAATCATCACCATCGTTGTACTTGCACTCAACTCTCATTAAACCAAGACTCCTAGTCTCACACACATATCAACCATGTACTTAAACTAGAACAAAACCTAGTTACATCTCTTCATCAAAGTCAAAACTTTGAAAGTACTTGTATTAGGGAAGACCAAAACTAATAGCATGTGGTACTATCATACTGGTCTCATAAAAATATGCACTCCCATAATTTTTTCCCTCAAAATTATTTGGACACTTGCAATCACATTCCAAATCTCAGGCTCCTATAAGCACTTAAACGACTATAAACCTTTGTACTCATTCAAGTGAAAAATCATCTAATCTACTATGTAGTATGCTAAAAATTCTCTACATTGCATGTTTGGAATCCAAAATCTAATTTAGCATGCGAATTATATGACTTGTTAAGCATTATAGAGCAATGTTAGATTTAAGCATCAAATTCTTACACAAATAGAAAAATCTTATGACCAAATTTGTACCACCATGTAGTTCTTAGAGAGAGCTATCCTATTCTTATAAAAAGTCAAAAATCCAATACTATGGATGAAATTTATGGCTTTTGAAAAAAAATTGCTCTATTAGGCCTTCAAATTGAATAATTGGTGATTGTTGGGTGGATCGTTAGTGGTATTATCGATGGTACCAAAAAGTTTGTGGTGAAACTAAGAGGCATAACCTAAGTGGTTATTTGGTTGTGCTCTAGTGGCCCACTAGTAGTGCAACCCCACCGCAACCACGATTTAGCCACCATAGGTTAGGCATGACCACTAATGACTATGGGATTTAGCCCTAAGAATTGGTGTCCCAAGGGACCTTGGGTTGGGCCCTCCATTATCATAATAAATATATATTTTTTAAATAAATTCTTGTTGAATTTTTTGTACAATGTGAGTGCACAATTAAATATTTCTTTATCAACATGAAGATCTATTAGCTTGGAATATTTTTTCGACTACAACACCATACAATATAATACACCCTTAGAGGCTTTAGACATGGTGATTTTTTTCACCCCAAACATATTTGTTGTTTATATGGATCCATGAAATTTTGGGCCTTTTAGACACAATGGTGAGGTTTATTTTTGTCTAGGAATTCTCCAACAAAGGATCACCCCTTAAATCCTCACAGAAAGAGCCCAAACATAAAACATATTTGTCAAATATGCATCAAGCTACCAATTTACAACCCAAAATTGTAAATAAATTTGTGATCTTGAAAAATATTATTATTTTCTTGCAAGACCATGGAGTTGACTATACGCAAGAATCTATTCATACCAAGTGTTACAATTAAGGAGATTTCCTCCCACAACTTGGCAACCAAGATATAATACCACTAAAAGGAAAATATTGTAGCAATATAAAACATTACCACATAACCCCAAGAGAGAAAAATATACAAACATGTATTTAGAATCCATCATACAAAATAATAGACAAACATGTCATCAAGATGACACAAGATATACCCTAAGAAAACCCTCCATGAGGGAAAAACCAACTTCCAAAATTATTCATACTTGATTTATTATTCATCACAATACATTTAAAAAATTTCTATGAAGACTTCTAAAACATCAAGCTCCTCCAATTCATCCTCCATGTGTCTAAGAATAATGAATAACCACACAACCATACATCTTGTGGCATGCTTCACATATGCACTCTACAAGAGAGATCAATATAAATGACAACCAAATCAAACACTAAAAATGTGTTTGCTTGTATATATTCAAGCTCACAAAATACAGTTGTGGTACTATAAAAACCATGAGAGCACAATACAATTGACCCACAACATTTACTTTTTGGTACTAAGTTTTCTCAATATTAAATATTTTTCCATTATACAACCCACAAATGAAATATCTAACCAATGTTACAATTAAACTTTACAAGTGAACCCAAACATATATTTAATGTGGCTAAACACATCTCTTAATATGCAATACAAATAAATATTTATTTTACATAATTAATATATTTTTTCTTGTGCAAGGTATAAAACATTGGGATTTTCCCTAACAAATAGTCTACCCCTTTCTATTGTGCATATACTTTTTCAATGGTCTTAGCTTTCTATTTTCCTAAAGAACCATTTGATAATGTATATGTGACCTTATACAATGCAACTAATGGGCTTCTTACCTTGGGGTAATCTGTACAACACCTAGGTCTTATTCTACATCAAGGCTTGAAATTCCATATGGATGACATCATTCCCATATGGATTTTCCCTTGGGCTTGTCATATGTGAGAGGTGCAAATATTTGCAAATAAAAAATGTAATAGAAAGATGGTGGAATCCACGAGTGGATGAGGAAGGCGGTCTAAGAAGACTAAGAGACCGTAGAGGGAAAGGGAATGAGCAGTCCCAAAACTAGCCTGCACCAGCAATTGGAAATAAAGTGGGGCTTCAAAAGACTGCGCAAAGGGTTGTAAATGTTGCTTTGTATTCTTTCTATTTGGTAGATTCATGATGATATTTGCGGGAAAATCCTGTGTGAGGGGGAAGCAAAAAGGATGGAATTATGGTACAGAAGTTAGAGGATGAATTTGTTTGCGGAAAGGGTAAGAGGGCAGAGCAAACTTTGTTTGGGCAAATATGCAGAGTTAAGAAGGAGAGATGGCTTTGGAATGTGGAGGGTCAATTGAAGGAAAGACAAAAGATTGGATAGAACAGGGGTGATGCAATTTCCTGAGTAATTGTAATGTTGATTTATGAAACTTGAATAAAGTTGTTTGTTTCTTTTTCAAATTTGAATAAATTGTTGTGTTGCTATCGAGAATCAAGTTTTAAATTGACATAATTTTGGATTTAATTGTCATGGAGTCTTTTTGTAATCCGAGTTTAGTGAAATTTGGTTGAGATTGGTTTCTTCTTCATCAAATGGTATCACAGCTAGTGGTCCTGAGCATGTTGGCAAATTGCCGACCGTGAGGCAGTCGACACCAAGACCTGTAAGTGGAGAGGAGAGTGAGAAGAGGTTTTGAGAGAATAAGCAAATCCTCAAACGTGAGGCAGCTTATGACGAAACCTATGGATTGAGGAAGTGCAAGTGTGTAGAGTCCTGAGCGGTTGAGGATTGGAAAGCACATAGTTGGAAGCGCAAGCGAGAAGCTCAAACGTACCATTGCAAGTGTTTGGAGTCCTGAACGGTTGAGAGCGAATGCAGAGGAAAGTGTTGTGACAGATTACAACAGATAAAGTGGAATCTTTGTGGGATCGAGGTATGATTGCAACATGGAGGTTGCAGTGAAGGCATGCCAGAGGAGGGCATGAGAAAAGAGGAAGAGTATTTAGTGGAGGAGGTCAGGCTATTTGGCAGCGGTCAGACTGTCAGCAATGGAGTTCGCTGGAGATTGTTGGCAGTTTCAAAGGGTGATTATATCACCTCACTCCACCTTTGTGAGCCCATGCTCACAAATTTCTTACCCGACGTGTCTGATGTAGGAGCATCCAGGTCCATAGGAAATCAACATCATCCAAAAAAAATTATGGTTTGGTTTTGTTTTGCTTTCGTTTTCCTTTCTCTATTGGCAATTCCATTTGATTTGGTGGTCGAATTTGGAAAAAGTTGAATGGCGTTTTGATGGACATCATATATCGATTTACCTTTGAGATTTGGTTTCATGTGTCGGCAACAAGTTGAATTGATGGTTTATGTTAGCACTAACAATGTTTTCAAGGTAAATAGTATGTTTCGATAGCATATAATTTTTTACTCCCTCCAAATTGGAGCAATAGGGACTTCGTTTTATCTTCATGATTACTAAGGAATATTATTGATCTAAATGATTTTATATGAAAATAAGACAGATAAATGAACGGGTGTGAAAAATAAACCAATAGGCATGAGAAGTTCAACGGACAGGAATACAAACCAAAATGGAGCAAATTAAATACCAAAGAATGGGGCCATGGTAAGAGGAGACAAGGGTTTGCGTAGGTAGGAAGCACGCCAGGGAACAATCCCTACGTAGCCAAGGGAGATGGAGGTTGCGGAATTAGACAGAACACAAAGTAATGTATTAATGCTGCTAAACAATAATAATAAAGCAGATCGAATGAGGATAGGAGATGAGCAATGTGAAGGGAGTTAAAGAGCTCTGCACAACATCAAAAAGTAACCAATGGAGCCCATGCCAACTCCACCTAATTTCAAGAGAAATGCAGGCAATTTAGAGGGGGGTTGATTTAGTTAAAGGTAGAGAAGCAACGTAGAGAGGAAGACTTAAGGGGCGGTATCCATTTGAGTCAGAAATAAAACATGCACGAGTAAGAAATTATAAGAGGGGCATGCGACAAAATGGTGCCAAGGTTGAACAAATAAAGTGCAGGCCGAGATGCAAAGAGGGCACGACAGTGAGAGGAAGGGAGATGGAATAAAGCACATGTTCTTGTTCTGCGATGAAATCTTCAAATTCCATGGTGGACTCCACGAGTGGATGAGGAAGGCGGTCTAAGAAGACTAAGAGACCACGGAGGGAAAGGGAATGAGCAATCCCAAAACCGGCCCGCGCCAACATAAGGAAATAAAGTGGGGCTTCAAAAGACTGCGCAAAGGGTTGTAAATGTTGCTTTGAGTTATTTCTATTTGGCAGATTCATGATGATATTTGAGGGCAAATCCTGTGTGAGGGGAAAGCAAAAAGGATGGAATCATGGTGCAGAAGTTAGAGGATGAACTTGTTTGCAGAAAGGGTAAGAGGGCAGAGCAAACTTTGTTTGGGCAGATATGCAGAGTTAAGAAGGAGAGATGGATTGGGAATATGGAGGGTCAGTTGAAGGAGGGACGAAAGATTGGGTAGAACAGCGGTGATGAAATTGTCTGACTAATTGTAATGTTGATTTATGAAACTTGAATAAAGTTGTTTGTTTCTTTTTCAAATTTGAATAAATTGTTGTGTTGCAATCGAGAATCAAATTTTAAATTGACACATGTAATTGTCAATTTAGAAGTTAATCGTCATGGAGTCTTTTTGTAATTTGAATTTAGTGATATTTGGTTGAGAGTGGTTTCTTCTTCATCAGGAAGGCATGTCAAAAGCACTCAAATCAATAGAATAAAGAAATATTTCATCATGAGATTGAAGGTAGGGAACAAAAGCTTAACTAATCATACATGCTTATCACATAGAAAATTCTTGATGGCTCTAGCAAGGAGATTAGGAAGAGTTCAAATTCCCCTATTAAATAATTTCAAAGCATAAACCCAAGTGGTTTTGGCAAGAGGAAAATCTTATTAGATAGAATTGGACCACCAAATAAACTATTGGTTAATTGAGAGGCCATTATAGAATTCATTACTAACCCAAAGAAGTCGGGGCTTGATGGACTCCTAGGCCTTTTAGATGCTATTAATAACAAATGTGTCTTATATCTAGATAGATTCCCTTGTGGTGAGAAGTATAATTCATTACTAACCCAAAGAAGTCGGGGCTTGATGGACTCCTAGGCCTTTTAGATGCTATTAATAACAAATGTGTCTTATATCTAGATATATTCCCTTGTGGTGAGGACAGTATAGAGTCAAAGTCCTTTTCAAGTTGGTTGCCTAGTAGGAACTTCTGACAAAAACAATACCTAATGAGGATTTTTCAAGCATTATTCCCTTTTATTTCCCAAGATAATATTTTCATCAAAGCATTATTGTTGGTCATTCTTTTGGGAGTTTAGTATTGGAGAACAAATTTTGTGTGTGGAAAGAGTAAAGCTTGTACTGGAGCGAAATATTTAGGGCACAAGAGATATTTAGTTTAGTGTTGGAATTTGAATGTGATTATATTTATCTTTTGGGTATATAGCAAGCATAATAGTGGGAAAGAAAAAAAGCATCAATTTTTAGTGAAAGTGGGGAAATTTATTTTGGTTTAATTATAGGTTTTCTTTGTAGGGAACACTCTAAATTAAATTTGTGTAATGGCTATCTAAATAGTGTTATCGGGTGATCAAATGAGGTATGATAAAACAAGGAAATAAGGTGGAAATGTTTGGGTGAATTCTTGTGAAGGAGTTGCAAGCAAACACTACTCATCAAAGAAAATTTTACCAAATTGAGTATTATATTTCTAGGACCAAGAACTTATCATGCTTTTGGAGTCACATTTGCCAACCTCTTATAAATTTTTGACAAGATATTTATATGGCATTGTAAATGTAATTTTGATACCTGCACAATGGCTATTGTGGATTATTTGTGGTCTAAAAAATCCTTCATTGAAGTATTTTGATATAATTGAGTTTCACTCTACATGAAATTTGTTCACTAATTGGTTTAATTCTAAAAATTAAAGTCTAGTTAACGTGTTAAGACTTTAATAAAAAAATTCCTTCTTTTTGGGGTTTTTCACTCTATTTACCATCGAAGAAGGTACCGATCACAATTTGTTGATAAAAAAAATACTATAATTTGTTTTGATAAATTATCATAAGCTAATCCTACTAATTTGCATAAGCTTATTAATATTTACCTCCCCAAATACCTTGAGAGAATGAACTTCTTTGCACATCCTTTGAAGCTTTATGCACTTTCTAAGTTCTCCAATTAGAGATGAAGTATGGAATTATGAATGAAGTTACATTTGAAGATATTAAATTGATTTTACATTTTGAGATGCATTATAACATTAAATATTTTCTATTTTAGAGATTTGTGGTCTTGCAAATCAACAAGCCAATATAATGGATATTTAAATGTATATTAAAGATGGAATATGCTTATTCACATCTCTATATAATGAAAAAAATGAGAAATCATATGTTTACCTATAGATGAGCATTCTAAAATCTTTATAGAGAAAGGTAGTTACATTGGGACGTAATAAAAATTTAGGTTTCTTTTTCATATAAGAATTTCATAAAAGGTTGTACAAAATGATTTTATTCTCATCTTGAAGAATATTAAATAATTTTTATTAGTTCTTGTCCATGAAACTAAATTGATTCAAGGGGGTTTTTAGTATATGGTTAATCCCCATAGTTTCAACTAATCATTATTTAGTTTTAATTTGAATAAAAAATTAGAACAATATTTTAGTTATAAGCTTCCACATTTCTACTTAAATATTAGTAAAATGGTTTATTTTGCTTTTCCATAGGATTCAATTTTATTTTCTCATTATTCACATTATTCTCAATGAAGGAGAAGGTATGATAGACAAGGACCTTTCTTGCATTTATCTAGCTTTTATACATCCAATCACTAAAGAATGTTCATATATGTGAACAAATGTTGTTGTAACTTATCAACAATTATCCATGGGTGGAGTGAATATAAATATGCATTTTATAGTGTAAGAGAGGGAGACCACCATGTGCAAGATCCCAAGTCACAGAGGGCCAAGATGTGGAAGGTTTCCCTAACTTACCTCAACTTAATGCAGTTTTAGGAAATGCGGGACGAGGATGATGAGGACTATGAAGTCCTTCAATCAACCTACAGACCCAAAATGTAGGATGGGGCTAGTCGAGCCGATTTTCAAGTTCAACACTATGCCTCAAGAAGCTCTCTGCCTGAGGATAGAAGTGCAGTCTTGGGATGACAGTGCGGTGCGTTGGCGTCTCTCAAGTGCGTTGGCGTCTCTCAAGTGCATTGGCGTCTGTATGACCAGACAACTAAAGAGACAAGGTCAAACCTAGGAAAACAAGCTAACGGCCCAGCTAACTACCACTAAAGGGCCAAAAACCCAATATTAAGTAGACAAAATATTCTCTAATGTGATAAAGTAAAAATGCAAGAGTTAAGGTGGCAAGAATGATCTCACAAAGAAATTTGTTTGCCAACTAGCTCTCCCAAAGCACGCTCACCTACACACAAAGAGGAGGAAAATGTTGGGTGGTTGTATAGGGGCCTGCCTCAGTCAAACCCCCGTTTAGGTGTTTCCACCTCCACGGACAGCCAAGAAAGCGAGTATGATAAAGAAAGTAATATAATGAAGAACACTAAAACACTACAAAACAGTAAGTGTGCTTACTCAACCAAGTAATAGAGGAGAGGAGAGGGAAGCTTACCACCTCCACCAAAAGCACTCAAGGCTAATGGAGGAGAGAATGAGAGTACTCGAGCCTCTGTTGCAATGGTGTTGTCCCAAACTTGTTCTACTGAAGTGGTGGAGTGAAGTTGTTGCTACAATGGAGTGTCAAAGTGCTGCTAGAATACTTGGAAATGCAAGAAGTGAGTGCAAGAGCCTGAAAGTTAGCTTGTGAAAAGATTGTAGAAGATGAAATGCTTGTTGAAGGAGTGAATTTGAAGGTGAGATGAAGAAAATGGCCATATTCGGGTCGGTCGGCCAAAAAGGACGTTACCAATCAACTGTCAATGAGAAGTGTAATGCCTCTACAGCTTCAGCCGCAGGAATCTGCCAAGGAAGTAAGCGTGGCGTTTGCGCCACAACAGAATTTCCTCTACCGACACTCAAATCAGGCGCCAAGTGGAACGAAAGCAGTGGGCTTAGGTGTAATTAAGCCTCCAAACTTGGTTTTCTAGAGTGGAGAAGGGAAAAAGGGAAATTTGCATAAGGGGTGCAAATTCACTCTTACACATTTTTCCCCCATTTTAGCGAGCATGAATACTAATGAGTGCTCGGTAAAGTAGATCGAAGAAGAGTAAGGTTAGAAATGTATACCTAAACCGTCGAGGAAGCAGACCACAATCTGATGAACCTGAAGGTATAGGGGAAGCGAAGGGCTTTATAGCTTCTCATAACTATGAAGCTCAAGAAAGAAAGCATCTTACTGTGCCTGGACCTGCAAGGAGACAACCCTCAAGATCTCTCACATGAAGGAAGCCCGCAAAGCAAGCGCCTTACAGGCTTGCAGACCTGCAAGGAAGGTGTCCCCTAAGAACTCTCACATAGAGGATACCCGGGAAGCGTCCCCAAGATCTCTCACATGGAGGAAGTCAAGAAAGCACCCTACAGACCCACAGACCAGTAGCGAAGGTAACCCCCAAGATCTCTCACATGGAGGAAACCTAAGGAAGCACCCTACATACCCACACTGCAGGGGAGGTAACCCCCAAGATCTCTCGCATGGAGGAAACCCAAGAAAGTTCCCATGCACTCCCCTGCAGGGGAGCTACCCCCAAGATCTCTCGCATGGAGGAAGCTCAAAGGAAGCATCCTACATGCTCTCAGACCTACAAGGAGGTATCCCCAAGATCTCTCACATGGAGGAAACCTAAGAAAGCAAACTCGCAGAGTCGTGGAAGTGGCCACATAGGCAAGTAAGTGATTAATGCACTATTGACAATTTGGAACACTTTCAAAGGGGTCCCGAAACCGTGCGGAAGAGGGGGTCCACTCAAGGGACGACATTCAAAGCAAATGTTTTTCTCGAGCGATCCATCATCAAGGGATCCTTTTGAAAGATGTTCACTTCATCAAGGATTTTGAAAGGAAGAATATGCCCCCACATGAGGGGAAGGTCAAAGTTTTTCCCACTTCGGAGGAAGGTTTTCAAGTTCTTTCTTTACAAACCCGTGATGAAGGAAACATGTTCCATTAGGGCTCCAAGTTGAGAATACGATTCTGAAGAAAGGTTTGCGAAGATTTTCGAGAAAAGATTCGTTGGCAACGAATGCATTTTCTAAAAATCAAATTGTTGAAGGGGTGTTGTCACACATGAGAGGGACAACTCAAGCAAAGAAGAGAGAAAGATAAAGAGAAAGAAAAAGAGAAAACAAAGGGCACAAGGGTAGCCCCTGATATTTCGGGTCGAACTACTCATAAATATATATATATATGTATAATAATAGTATATAAATGAACTGTCATCAACCCCCTACTATATCGTACTCATGTGAAGAATGCACGAGAAGAACAAGTTAAAATAAAAAATTGGGTTTACCTGGAAGGGAAGCCTAAATTTCCCCAATGCTTTGCATCATCCCCAATTTATCAAAAATCAAGCACAAACATGGAAGAATGATGATACAAATAGAAGAAGATTTACGACACAAAAACCACGCCTATATCCAAGCACCAATAGGGGTGACAAGGGTCATCCAGGCACACATAGCATGATCACGGGGGAATACATTTCAAAACACACACACATGAGATCAAGAAGAGGTCTCCTCCTAACATTGATCGACCAAGAAGTCATCCGCTTCCCACTCTAGATCATCGTAGGGGGAGGAGGACAAGCCTGTAGTGGTGGGATGTTAAGAGCAGAAGCATCCAGCCCTCCCGCAACAAGGGCTAAGGAAGAAGCCCCCGCAAGGTCTTCTTCGCCGAGCTCTTGTGGAGCTAAGGTCAGCGATTTCACGAAGATCGCTGACAAGGCCGGAACTTCATCCACAGAGTTAAACATGCACCCCACATGAGTATCGTGTTTAACTTCAGTGAACGGGGTAGGCTACACCTGAGATTCACCGCTAGGCTTGCTGAATGACTTGGGAGGGGTGACAAACTCAGGGGAAGCCAGGACTGCTTCCATCACCAAGACAAAACAAGTCAGCACAAGGCCACCTTGTGGAGAAGGTTGGATCCTCTTACATCCTTCACTGCTAGAAGGACCATACTCCACCTTTTGCCTCGTCGGAGGAGACGAACTCCCCACAGATGAGGCTAGAGGTGCGAAGGAAGAGGAGGAAAGGACTGCAATGGACACAATTGAGGTATTAGTCATATCCACAGGTTTCGGGAAAGGTTGGATATCTGGAACAGACATCAGCAAAGGCGGCTCCACTGAAGGAGCGATGAACACTTGTACCCGCTTGGGGTTAGGCGCATTTGTACTCGCAACGAAAGCTGGGAGCAAAGCAGAACTAGACTGAAGAGAAGCAGAAGGAAGGGGAGAGGAAGACACTACAGGAGGCCCTGAAGTAGGGGTGGTCGTCTCTTCCTCCTTCCTTTGCTAGGCGGCCTGCTCAGCCAGAAGAGCATTTTGTCGACACTTGTGCTCACACGCAAGGTGGTTTCTATTACTCTTCGAGTTGGAGGCCGAAGGTTGCGAAGGAACGAAAAGCTCCTACTCAACCATGGAAACGTCCACTACAGCTGTCTTCGGCGGAGGAACAAACTCCTGAACGGGAGCAGGAGGAGCAGGTTGAGAAGTAGTGGGGGGAGTCGGCTCAAGAGCCTTGGCAACAGCCTCTTCTTGTTCACTACTTTAGGAGCAGGAGCGGTAGGAGGCCACAGAGGTTGAGACAAAGAGGACTCTCCACGGAAGACCTTCTTCCCATTATACCAAATGGGTCTAGGCTCCGTCAGCAGAACAAGAAGTTTGAATGCAGGACGCTTAGGCTTTCAACAAGCGGGCACCATAGGGTTCTCCCACAAGCGCGGAGCAGAATTCGGTGGTACCACAGCAAAGCGAGAAGAAGCATCAGACTAACCAACGGAAGATGAAGGAGGAACTCGGGACCGCTTCTCTTCTTCATTCCTACGTGCCTTAGTGGCATCGATGTCAGCTTTTAAGCAAGCTCTATGTGAAACAGCATAAGGCGACAGAGGGTATCTGACTTTCGGCCTTAGGCAACTTTCTTATAATTCTGATACGTACAGTGCAGAAGGTTCGTCCTAGGCGGGAGAGGACCAATGAGCACAGGCTAGGAGTGGTCCAAGGAGTAGCTACCACGAGCAATGTCATGAATTACATGCACAAAACCCCCATGGATAAATTTTAAACATTTATGTACAACCGAGGGCACCGAGTTCATAGCCACCAACCAAGGGATACCCAACTTCACCCTAAAGAGCTCAAACCTAGGGATAATGTCAAATAGGAGTTTCACGGATTTAGGTCCAACCAAGACCGATAGGACAATACTACCCAAACGGGGCACAGAAAGCCCCTCATGTGTGCGGATGGTACTCACAGGTGCATCATACCCATCTTTATGTAAGAAGTTGATCAGCATGATCTCCTCGGTTATTATGTTTACTTGTGACGTCAGATCAACGAGAACACCCGCTACGATGTTTCCATTGATTCGCGCAGGGATATAGAGAGGAGATCGTTCCTTGTTAAAACCCATCGACAAGTCCTGTGATGTGAAGGTTATACCAGTACCACTATCCATAGGTTGCGTAGAGGGGGTAGGTTGATGCAAGAAGGAGGCCATTAAGCACACTAGACGATACTTCCACAAAGTCCCTAAAGGTTAAAGGATAAGACAGTGACCTGATTAAGGTTTCGTTATGCAACACCTTCAGAACCTTCCAACTACGCCAACTAGGGGTCGTAAGTTGGGTTGTAAAGCGACAGCCTCATAACACTCACACCTACAACACTCATATAGTACGAGGAAAGGAACCGTCAGTATCGCGAAAAGGGAACCAAAATGGTTCACATCGGGTTCACCAAAAATGTAAGAGAGGGGGACCACCACGTGCAAGACCCCAGGTCATGGAGGGCCAAGATGTGGAGGGTTGCCCTAACTTACCTTAGCTTAATGTGGTTTTAGGAAATGTGGGACGAGGATGATGAGGATTATGAAGTCCTTCAATCACCCTACAGACCCGAAATGCAGGATGGGGCTAGGCAAGCCGGTTTTCAGGTTCAACACTACGCCTCAGGAAGCTCTCTGCCCAAGGACAAAAGCACGGTCTTGGGACGACAATGCGGGGCGCTGGCATCTCTCAAGTGCACTGGCGTCTGTAAGACCATACAACTAAAGAGACAAGATCAAACCTAGGAAAACAAACTATCGACCCAGCTAACTACCACTAAAGGGCCAAAACAACAATATTAAGTAGACAAAATATTCTCTAATGTGATAAAGTAAAAATGCAAGAGTTAAGGTGGCAAGAATGATCTCACAAAGAAATTTGTTCGCCAGCTAGCTCTCCCAAAGCACGTTCACCTACACATAAAGAGGAGGAAAATGTTGGGTGGTTGTATAGGGGGTTGCCTCAATTAGACCCCGTTTAGGTGTTTCCACCTCCACGAACAGCCAAGAAAGCGAGTATGATAAAGAAAGTAATATAATGAAGAACACTAAAACACTACAAAATAGTAAGTGTGCTTACTCAACCAAGTAATAGAGGAGATGAGAGGGAAGTTTACCACCTCCACCAAAAGCACTCAAAGCTAATGGAGAAGAGAATGAGAGTACTCGAGCCTCTGCTGCAATGGTGTTGTCCCAAACTCGCTCTACTAAAGTGGTGGAGTGAAGTTGTTGCAATGGAGTGCCAAAGTGCTGATAGAATACTTGGAAATGCAAGAGGTGAGTGCAAGAGCCTAAAAGTTAGCTTGTAAAGAGATTGTAGAAGATAAAATGCTTGTTGAAGGAGTGAATTTGAAGGGGAGATGAAGAAAGTGGCCACATTCGGGTCGGTTGGCCAAAGAGGGCGTTACCAATCAACTGCCAATGAGAAGTGTAATGCCTATGTAGCTTCAGCCGCAGGAATATGCCAGGGATGTTTGCACGCCGTGCGGGCATCCCTGACATAAATTCCTCTATCGACGTTCAAAAAAGGCATCAAGTGGAACAAAAGCAACGAGCTTAGATGTAATTAAGCTTCCAAACTTGGTTTTCTAGAGTGGAGAAGGGCAAAAGGGGAATTTGCATAAGGGGTGCAAATTCACTCTTATACATATAGATAACTATTGTTGGATAGGTTAGTCCCTCAAGAGCACAAGTCATGGATAATATAAGAAGAGGACATTAAAAAATAGACACAAAAACATACTATATGAAAGCACAAAATTGATTTGGTATCAAGATAAATTACTATTTTCTTGTTGAATTTTATGAAGGTGCTATGTATTATTGGTTATGGAAGTTGTATGCTAGATTGGTTTGTTTTTGGTTTATTTTAAAAATCCTTTTCATTACACATAATTTCCTCACTGACAATGCTTTGCCAATATTAGGGCTTTTTGGATTGACTATCTTTCGTCATTCGTTGTTATTGTTTTACTATACTAGTTCCATTCATGTGCATGTGCATTGATTGCATCGAATTCCATGTCTAAGTTTTCCTTTTAAAAGAAGTCATTCTATTAAAGTATCATACTATTATGCTTGTTTGTGTTCCATATGTAGTGTATTTTGTCAAAAAGTTTGGTTACTTATCTATTGCATGGCATTTCTCTTGCAAGCATTTTCAAAAGTATGCCTAAATAGGCTAGGGGGGCTTTATTTATATGGTTAGCTAATGTAAAATATCCTTGTTTTAGTTAGTGATTTCAATTTTTCCATCTCCCAATCATCACTTTTTGGGGATTAATTTGACAATGTCTTTTTTAAGATGTTAATTATGCATACAATACAATCCATATAAAATGTCATTAATTGATCTTAGTATTAACCTTATTTTTGGAGATTTTGTCTACAAGAGATCTCATATATTTTCTTTTAACTTTTTTTTTGTTTTCATAATGAAATGTTTTTATTATTAAAGTAGAAATCTTGATTGTTCATAGTGCCTCCTATTGACAAGAATTTATAGAGCTAATTTTTTTTTTCCGTGAGTCATCCCATTTAATCTCTATATTGATGGAATTCACAAGAAGATGAAATCACACCACTATTTTGGGACTAATTATTTGGCACTTCTATTAATATAACATTTTTCCATGCTTAGAGTCATAAAGGTGGACAGATGTGAAACCCAATTAATAAATATTTGGAAAATTTACTTTTCGTGTACAAATCTTCTAAACAATTTTTCAAATAATTACAAAAATTAAATAATAGCTTGTTTTATGAAGCTCAAAATAGTTATATCACATATGCAATAGGCTACTTTAGGCTATTCAACATTGTAACATCACTTATTTAAGAGGTAAATTTAATATTTAACAATTTTCTTTTAATGATTGATAGTCTCTAAATAAGGTCAAATCATTTCATATTATAGCTACATTATCAGCATTAGAGTTGTGATGTCTTTGCTATGGCACTAGTTTCTCCAGCCCATTATGGTAACTAGCTTTTATAAGAGTGATATTCTTCATTTTTTCATTTGTAGCCCGCCTTTGTACAAAGTTTAACAACTGGCAAATTTAACCAAGAATAAAGTAGCCCAAAAAATAGGCTCCGCAGAAATTGAGGAATAAGCGTGCCAAGATCCTTGTGCTCATTCCAAGAAACGACAATGCAATTGTGTGGACTAAAAGTACTTTAAATTCCAAGTTTAGGTGAAATCTGCTTTTATTTTGTTTGCCTATGACCCACATTAATGTTAATTGTAAGTACTTGTAGAAAACCCAAAGTAAATGGAAACTGCAATACAGGAATGATTTGCTTACAGAGCCCTTCTTATAGTGGGAACACTTAGCCGTCTTTGAATTTTGTGGATTACTAGATGTTGTCACACTTCTTAGTTTTGTCTGCATTGTCCATTATTCCACACTAATGCTTGGGATTTTGTCCAGCAATAGCCACATGCCAGTCTTAAATAAGGCCTTTGCTTCCCATGAGGTGAAATATTTGTAGTTTGGACTGAAATTCCAATTTAGACTTCATTAAATTGCACGTTATAACTTTTCCATACACAAAGCATGACAGCTTTTGGAGAGGAATTCCTATTTTTCGGTTTATGTTAGTTACATTGATACTACTGATTCTATTATACTGTTGATCAGTACCCTTATTGCTCTGGCAATTTATTTTCCTTGTTTGCAGGTGTGCTCCTAATATGCTGACCCAAACAGTGAGCCTCTGTTGATACCTCACACATTCGAAATTTCTATTTTGCTTCATTTTATATATGTGAATCTTTTCCTTGAACTCTATCTCATAATATAAACAAGACTCCAGATTATGCAATGCTTTAAGTGCCAAATGTATATTTTGTTTTTAACTATCATTGTTGAGTCTTTAGTTTTTAATAGTCAACTTCATTTCGTTAAAAACAAAGCAAATAAATGAACATATATTCTATTTCAATTCTAGCTATCATCGGTCTCCTATTCTACATATGTGGTAAGGGTAATCCTTAAAATTGACATCACTAAGTATAGTAACACCGGCATTGCCTATAAACTTTCTTGCCCATCAATCAATCAACCAGAAGATGCACAAGAATTGAACTTGACAAATATTGATCTGGCTCTCTTATTTTTCGAAAATATAGAAACTGCTTTGTAAAGGGTATAGTTCTTTAGTCTTACTTATCATGATAATAGATACAATGGAATAATTCTACAGTGTAACGAACCTGACAAATTTATAAAGGCTATCATGTATTTGCTAATAACAATTGCACTAAATTGTTAATTTTCCCATGGCTCAGCACTCTTGTACACTATTTTGTTCTTCTATTTCCTGAAGTTTCGATAAAGATGTATATCTAATGCCAGAACTAGTACTTCCTCCATTTCATAGATGGAATTCAACACAGGTGCATTTACATAGTTTAAAAAGGATACTCATTTGAAAAAATAATTGAGAAGGAAGCACGTGCAGTGATATTTAATGTCAAAAAACAAAATTATTGTCTAGTTCAACAGTAATTGTCTTAGTAATATACAAAAAAAATATTTGTAGAGAACAAAACATAAAATGAATGCAACTTGAATACAACTATCAAATATGGACTAAGTTTCAGATTTACTGAAAAATAAAAAGACACGCATGTTTAATTTTCCTCATCCACAAACATACATCACTTTCTATGTTTCATTTCCCTCATCCACCAGATATATCACTTTTTCTGAAGTTCTTTACCAAACTTCAAGACAAGCAGCCTTTGAGAGTTTTTGCAAGCCATAAAGACTATTACTTGCTGATTGTCAATACAAGTTGACTGGAAATTTACAAGAGCCTCAACAATGTGATGGTATATTGTACTACAAGGAAAAAAGCATCTATTTCTCTTGGTCAAATTCATGGGCCCTACACTACATATCAGCAATACTTAGATGCCCAAAAATGTAATAGAATTTTATCAAAAATAAATGTTTACGTCCTGACTCCTTTTTGATATTCTAGCTGTTTTGTATTCTCCAGTAGTACCTGCAGAAAACAAATAAATATATAACAATACACACCAACTAATGAATTAAATGAAGATATCCATCCAATTTCACTTATAATTGAGGGAACTCTTAAAACAACCTTCAGATACAGATCAACTTTAAAAACCCTTCCAATATAGCTTATCTATGTAGTTCCTTTATGCATCTAACTACATTCACAAGGCTCACATGATAAATTGGTGGCAAATGCTTATGCAAAATTAGTATTCAGTGCAGCCATAAATTAGATATTTGATAGGGGTTGTCAATAATCTGCCCAAAATTCTTTCAAACTGAGGATCAAAATCCATGTCTACCTCTATTTGAGGGTCATTGTTCAGAGCAGTCAAAAAGCGGAAAAAGATTAGTCCTAACTAATAGTCATTGTAAAGTGATGGTAATAGATATTCTTAGATTCTATTTTATTTGGGCTGACACAAAAGTGAAATAAAAAATGATAGCCCATATTTATACAATTCCCACATCCTACCAAAGACAGGCAAGGCCAAGGCCATTGGTGGTAGCTTCATAATATATCAATAAATTTATATGCAATTGGAGTTCCTGCTGGCAACATTATTTTAGCTATTTAATTTTATGGCATTTTTAACCGTGTAATTCAATAGAGCATACACCTAAAAACCCCACAAAAAATACTATTAAGATTTTAATTAAAATTAACATTACCATACACAAAAACCTCTGATTGACTAAAACCTATTGTAATTTGGTACACCGATTTTACCTGTTAAGGTCATTTCCAACTGCATAGGATTTGATGGGGAGTTTCAAACTTCTCTTTCTGTGAAATGGATTACCCGTTTGCTTAAACATAATAAAAACTGCCTGCTCAATTCACAAAGCATATTGCACAGCCATCCTCTAAGTTCTGCACCACATTTTAAGTTGAAACCATAATGTTTTTTATTTACACCAACCCTCTAGATTCTTCATCTTAATAGTGATGATATTTGTGTCAATATTTTGTGCCAACTATTCTGGATTGTTTGTAATCTAAGTAGTTGGGTTTGCTACTTGCCAGGCAGAATCCGGGTTCTGTTCACACCGGATCCAAGTTCTGGTCCAGTCACTCTGTGGGTTCTGACAGGTCCGTGCTTAGGGGGCCCAATTCGCTTGGGACAAACCCAGACACACTCGAACGCAACCAGAACACACCCGGATGCATAGTGATGGGTTTTTTTATTTTTTTCACTTTTTTTTATTTGTTTTTCTTTTGACTTTGACCTGTGCCCTTCTCAACCTTAAAAGAGACCTCTAAAATACATAAAACACTAAAACAACTTCATTTTTGTTCATTTCTTTTGCAAACATCAATTTTTATTCCAAGAGGTCGAGCATTCATTTTTGCTTGTTGGATCAACAAAGGGAGTTGAAGATTGACCTTTGAAGCTTCTACTGCGATTGCATTGTCATTCCTACACATTTACAAGTGTTCATTGGCTGCCAAGAAGATTATAGAAGGATATTTTTGCAAAGAGAAGTATTTTTCAAAAAAAATTCCTCCATTTTTGTTTTACAGACATGAAACAAATCCTTTGCCTTGTTCATCTATGTTTTTTCCATTCATTTATGAATGTAACAAAGATTCAAAACAGCTAGGTTTTATATATCTATTTTTTGTGTTCACTTTTTTGTTTTGTTTTGAATGTATTGTTTACAAAATTTCTTGCCATAGGAATCACAATGGAAACAAATTCTAAGTCTGCAACTCAACCTAGATTCAAAATAGATCTGAATTCTCCTCTATGGAAATATGTTCAAATGATACAACCGGTTCTAGGTGGTGGTGGTTACATTTGGAAATGCAATGGATGTGATGTTCAATATTCTAGTTCATATTTTTGGGTGAAAGCACATTTGTGTGAAATACCTAGAAAAGGCATCAAAGCTTGCCCTAGAAAAAACGGTGTACCTGTGCCATCAGAGACAATCATAGGATATATTATGGGGCAAGAACAAGCAGATGAATGGAAATCAAGTAGGTCAAGTGACCCCTTAATTAAAAAGAAATCAAAGGAAATGCTGCCCCCATCTAATCCCAATATCGTGAAAGAAAACCACCCATTTTTTGCCAATCCTCATCTTCAAAATCAAAGTGAACAACCCACTACAAACAAAAGATCAAAGGGACCTTTGGAAACTGCATTTCAAAATGAGAGTCGAGACATTGCCGACCAACACATTGCAAGATGTATTATGCAAATGGGTTGGCTTTCAATGTTGTTCACTCACTATATTGGAAAGAGATGTTGAAAAAAGCTAATGAAGCTCCAAAAGGGTACAAGGGCCTAGGTTATGAGAAGGTATGTGGCACCTTATTGGAAAAAGAGGTCAAGAAGGTTGAAGATTCATTGAAGCCCATAAGAGATTCATGGTTGAGACAGGTGCGCCCAATGTTCCATATGGTTGGAAAGATTCAAAAAATCGGCCCTTGATCAATGTCATAGTGGTGTCCCCTAAAAGGATAATGTTTTTGAGAGCCATGGATTGTGAGGGCAGATAAAAGAGGGACGATTTATTGCTGATATTCTCATTGCAGCCATTGAGGAAGTGGGAACCTGCAACGTTGTTCAAGTCATAATGGACAATGCCAAGAATTGTTTAGTTGTTGGGTTGTTGGTTGAGGAACGATATTCACATATCTTTTGGACACCTTGTGTGGTCCACTCACTCAATCTTATGCTACAAAAGATTGGGAATAAAATTGATTGGATCAAAGAGTTGTATGCAGAGGCTGAGGACATCCAGATGTTCATCGCCAACCACCACATGTTTCAAGGAATTTTTAGATCATTTTCAAAATTGGAGCTATTGAAGGTAAGTCAAGTAGTATAAAATTTTACATTTTCATAATTTGATTTGTGTATTCTAATTCTTTTTTAAAGTTTGTTTTAAATTTTAATTAATATTTGTTTGATTTGTAATAAGTTGCAGAGACCTGTTTTGCCTCTAACACAATTGTCTTGAAACGCCCTGTGAAAGTTAGAGAGGAACTTTCTAGTATGGTGATTAGCCAAAATTGGTCTATATGGAGGCAAAGCAGCATTGAAAGGGCGACAAAAATAAAGCGGATGATATTAGATGACTCATGGTGGGATCGTGTGAAGTATCTCCTTAGTTTCACCTAGCCCATTTTGAGTATGATTCACTATACTAACATGGACAAGTCATGTGTTAGAGAGATAAGATGGCATCAACTCAATGATTGAGAAGATGAAATGTGCCATAAATGCAAAAGAGCAAGACCCTAAAAAGACTTTTTTCAAACAAGTGCATGCAATTGTTGAAGAAAGATGGAACAAAATGACCACTCCATTACATCTTCTTGCTTTTGCATTGTCTCCAAAATACTAGAATAGTCAGATTCTTTTTGTGCCAAGAAGGCTTCCCCCATATAGAGATTTTGAAGCAGCTGAAGGGTACAAGGCAGCATTGATTAGACTCTTTTCTGAAACTGAATTGAGAGATATAGTCATGAGTGATTTCATTGATTTTGTGCACTCAAATGGTCAAAGTATTGAAGCTTTTTGTGATAGGTTCTTAAAGGATGCTCATAGTTGGTGGTACTTCCATGGCCAATACTTCCAACATTTGCAGCCCCTTGCAATCAAAATTTTATCACAAGTAAATTTAATAAATTTTCATTTTTTAGTTTTTAAAGTTTCATTTATAGGTTTTTCTTTTTTTTTTTTGTAATGTATAACTTTAATTGTTTACTTTGTCTTCATAGGTTGCTAAGTAATCTGCATCTGAGAGAAACTGGAGCACATATTCTTTCATCCACTCAGTAAAGCGCAATAAATTGCACTAAAAAAGAGCAGAGAACTTAGTCTATGTGCATTCCAACTTGCGTCTCCTATCACACAAACAACATGACTACAAGGAAGGGGAAACGAACTTGTGGGATATAGAGCCAAAGCACACTGACTTGGATGCTTCCACTTCTCACCATATTGCATTTGAGGAGTCCAATAACGAGTATGAGCACACTATTAGTGCAAATGACAGTGGCACTGGCACTGCTTGTGGTTCATCTAATGTTCCTACACCATTTAATGTCAATCGTGACGATGATATTGATGATTTAGAAAATACATTTGACGATTAAAGTGTTGAACTCAATATTATTATTTTAATATTGAATTTGAAGTTTGAAAAATGAAAAATTATTTCTAATCCTAATTCATGCAAAAAAAATTGCTAAACCCACAAACCGAACCCCTGACTCCAAACGCAAACCTGTACCAGAACTGGAACTTAGTTTGTCATAACATGCATTCTCTGATTTCTCAATGTTTCTCCAAGTTTCCCAAATGGGGGATGTGGGGACACAGTTTCAAGAACCATAATTACAATTCTGAATTTTAGGGACAACATGGGGACAACCATTTTATCTTTTTAGGGGTTCGTATTAACTTTTTTAATTAAAAAATTACCTTTTATTTTTATGCACCAAATGGAGCAGGCTGTCCGGTCCTGAGAAAAAGAGGATATCCCCTCCAAGTCCCAATGTCTCTGGGATGTACAGGACGTCACCCAGACACCCAGGGACATCCATGTGGAACATTGCCATTTTCCCTCCTGTCAAACAATCTGACTGAGATGTGAATATTTCATTTTATCTTTTCTTTGTCTGCACAGGTCTCAAATGGTTTGTTGTCTGTTTCCCCAATTGAGCTTCAACATACAGTGAAGCAGCATAAATAGTTGCAGTGGAATAGCAAGATTTCTTCACTCTGCATTGTTCAGGGTAGCCAATGCTGTCCTTCGACAGAAATTCAGGCCAGTAACAATCAATTACTCTCCTTCTACCATCCATAAAAAAGAAAACACTGATAGAGAACTCTAAATCCCATATGTGCAGAAAAATGGAGTAACAAAAATTCTTTTATTGTCATCACGAATAAATTTACAGAATTTAATGTGCTTTCCCCTGTCCTTAGTCTCATCATAGATTTGATTACAGTTCATGGTTGTTCTGTCCATTTTCACAAAGGGAAAACAGATAATACCCATTTGTCATTACGTGGCAGCTCAACGTCCTTTAGCTCAAATATTACTAACAGTAAGTCTGAGATACTTCCTAATGGCACTGCTGTTTTCCATGTATTCTTTTTTCAATTTCAACAACGGTCATTTTTCAGAGTTTGTGTAATATATCTGCCAGCCAGTCTTTGAATCTTCTATAGTTGGTAGATTTGCTTTCTACCACTCTCAGAGCTAATAACAGTCCTGCCACATCCACTTTATCAGCAGGCATTCTTCCATTGTTCTAGCTGCAATGGCCCCAGACACTTTCCTATTCATTGGCAGCAATCTAAACAGCCAAACCATTTTGCTTATATCTGTTCTGCAATGCAAACAATATTTTAGCTAAGTGTTTTATCTTGTTTTTGTTCATTATTTCTCTCCAAAGTCCTATTAATATCATTCTGATGTGAGTGAGTGCTTGTGTATATGAGTTATGAGGGTCCACTGACATTAGATTTACTATGCAATGTGTTCACCAGTTCACAAAAGGATACACAAGTTCTTATCCTATCTCTATGTTTTGATGTTTGTCGATCTGCATGAAAGTATAGTATTCTTTGCAGCTTTTCAAAACTTTGACATATGTTCACCTGTCGGCAAAAGGGATGTACTTTTGTGAGGAATGAATACTGTGAATCCATCAGTCAACATGTTGACAAATTGTGATTGCTAGTCAGAAAGCAAAAAAAATTGTTATGAACCAAAAGAAAATTGTGTTTTCCTAATTATGAGATTTTTGTGTTTGCTGGTCAAAGAAAGATCACCATGTTTTGCCAATCAGTGAATCTGCTCCAAAAAAAAAAAAAATTGAATTATGTTTTTATCAGTTTCACTTCTAGGACGGTGTTTTCTTAGATTTGATGCACTGATTAGTATTAAAATATTAAATGTAATATTAATGGTCATCTTAGCTTTTATTAGTCCTTAGTTTACTTTAGTGAGTTTTTAGTAACTTCTGTTCGCTTTAGTTGTTTTTAGTATCTTTCTAATT
>VDFB02271358.1:910129909-910269515 GCA_007258455.2 Sequoia sempervirens
CACGTCTGATGGCGCCCCCGATCCGCCGCCGGGTAGCGCAACTACGGGCGGTTTCACAGGCGGAAAACCCCAATTCCCAGCGGCACCAGAGAAGAGGTTTCTTTTCTCCATGGCCTCGGAAAATCCCCTCTTCTTCAGCTGAAAGTTACTAGAGTGCTGCTGCTGCTGCTGCTGCCAGTAAGAAGGGTATTTGTCCATTGCTGGGCTCTCCTCTGCGGGAGAGGGAAACAGATTTTTCTCCACCACAGCCGAAGCCGCTGGCCGCCGAGGGCTGAGCAGGCAGAGCTCCGACGTGGCTGAGGACGAGGAGTTCTCGTCGCTGGCAACCGCCGGCGACGGAGCACAACATCTCGTATTCTCTCGTACGGGTGAGCGCGCACCCGGAAGGCCGAGGCGGAGCTCTGTCTCCTTCAGATTCTGATCCTCTGTAGTCATAGCAATCCCACCAAACTTCCACCAAAATCAATCAAATCTTAGCCACTACTTTCAGCCTCTCCACTCTTCGCCGCGAATCACAAGATATAAGAAAAACTAAAACCAAAACCCCACCAACGCAGCGTTATTTTCTGGTCCCCCTTTGGCAACACGGATAAACAAACTCGATCGAATCTACGAAAAATCTGTCATATCTCTCAGCAAATCTCAAAGCTATTATATCATCATCCGTTATACCACTGCCAAAGCTCCACCACTAGGGCCCCTCCATGAGAACTCGACATGGGAAACAACCAGAGACACCACACCACCACTTTTGTTCCAGACAAAGCCCAACATACAATACTAAACGCTCTTAAAAAACTTCCTTAACTCCCAATGCCTTCTCAGAAAACGCCCTTACACTGGTCTATGTAACATCTCCCTCTGCATTTCTCCACTGCGCTTTTATCTCCTTCCTTTACCGGCGGCGGCCGCTGCTCCGGCACCACTAATCTCGATTAAGATCCATCCAATCCGACGGTCACGCTTGTTACGTAAGTATAATTAGGGTGCGATTGGGGTTAAGAGGGGACAGGTGGGGACAGACGAGGGTATTCATTGGAGACACAGGGCCGGCCGGCTTCGCTGAGCTGCCGGAAGACGATAGTAACGCGTAACTGATTTTCCCGAGATGACGTGGCAGAGTCGCGTGGTTTGAGGATTGGAATTCGTTTAGTGGATGCTCACGTCATCATTTCTGTGTCGGGAAATTTGATAGAATGCAGGGAATCCCGGGGCTGCTGGTCATGGTCATGGATGCATGCCATCGCCATGCCTGTCGTTTATGCTATGTATGTATGTCTTATGGATTTACTTTTACGCGCTACGTGTCAGTGACCCTTTATCTTGGTTAATACGCCCCACGTTTTCGTTGAATTATATTTTTTTAATTTTATTTTTTTTACTTGCTTCATCATTCCTGTAAGAGATATTTATTCCTTTTTCAACTTTTTCACTAAATAGGTATCACACATGTACATCCGCATTTGTAAATAGATTAAAATATTATATTCCCTGCAAAATTGTTCTGATGCATGATTACGTAATGCCTGCTTTTTGATCCTTGAAATAAGTTTTTTTTTCTGTCACAAGCAGAATGGTCTCCCTTGGGGATTATGGAAATCTCTGCAAACCAAGTTTCTTAAAGAAATGGACCAAAAAAGTTCAGAATTGTTGGGGATTTAGAATATTTGATCAATTATACAAAATAGTTTATATGGTGTAAAGGGTTTTTGGGTTCATCCTATAGTGCAATGGTTAGGTGGTGGTCTTGTTGTTGTGGTCACTAGGGTTCAAGTCTCGGCTAGGTTATTGTGATCGCAGGCACTATGTCTTGACTGATCCAATGTGCTCCAAAGTCCCTTATTTGTGGCCTCTCTAGTTAATATGTTAGTCAGAGGATCAGCGTCGCAGTCCCTTATTTGTGGCATCTCTAGTTCCATAGTCTTTTATTTGTGGCATCTCTAGTTCTACAGTCCTTTATTTGTGGCATCTCTAGTTCTGCAGTCCTTTATTTGTGGCATCTCTAGTTAATATGTTAGAAAAAAAATTACGAATCTATCTTCAAAATCTCAATGTAGAAACAGGAACTATGAAAATAGTTTTCACAGCCAAAAAAAGTGAATGAAATCCCAAGAAAATTGGTACATAAAATTATGAAAGCTTTTATTTTCAATACAAGGCTCCAAGTACTAATTCATGCATATGGATCAGAGCATGTGAAGGCTAGAGGATAAAAAAGGTCTATAAGGCTCCAAATAGGTCTATAAGGCTCCAAATACTAATTCATGCATATGGATCAGAGCATGTGAAGGTTGGAGGATAAAAATGGTCTATGAGGCTTCAAGTACTAATTCATGCATATGAATCAATAACATGTGAGAGCTAGAGGATAAAGGTGGTCCATAAGGCTCCAAGTACTAATTCATGCATATGGATCGAGATAAAAATGGTCTATGAGGCTTCAAGTACTAATTCATGCATATGAATCAATAACATGTGAGAGCTAGAGGATAAAAGTGGTCCATAAGGCTCCAAGTACTAATTCATGCATATGGATCAGAGCATGTGAAGGCTAGAGGATAAAATGGTCTATGCAACATGTCTTATTCAAGGATTGAATAGTGAAACTCAAGGAATTAATAGTTGAACCATGGATGCTTAGTTTGATTTGTTGTGTAAGTAGAGTATATGTCATGAATGCTCTTGAATACATGATTAAGCATGACTCATATTACAATGATGTTGAAATAGTTAGTGATTTGTTAGTCTTACTGCCTAATATAAATACAAATGCTTCAAACATGTTGTACAACTTTAAAATAGAAAATGGACAACAATAGTGCCAAAACTTAAAATTCATAGCAATGAAGATGAACTTGACAACAATTTTGAGTGTCTGTAAGGGGTTAATATTAGGCATTTGCAAATTTATAAATGTTATTATAAGTAAATGTTTATTGGCAAAGTTTTGTTGATAATCCTAAAACATCTTGTTTTCCTTCATTTTACTACACCATCCTCATGTCTTGTTACATCACCCCCATGCAACTTGATCAAGGTACAAAATTTTTAATAAGGGGTTAATATTAGACATACAAATTTATAAAAATATTGTTATAAATAGAACTTTGTAAATCTTGAAACTTCTTGTTTTCTTCCATCTTACTACACTTTCTTCCTACGACTAATATTCGACAATTATAATTTTGTAAAATGTCTTTATAAATATTCATTAGCAAAGTTTCACTTCCCCAATCCTAAAACATCTTGTTTTTCTTTATCTTGTTACATCATCTTCATCTTTACTACTCATCCTCATCTTTACTACATCATCCATCTATAACTAGTTCAAGCCACAAAAGAAATTTGTAAGGGGTTAATATTATACATTTAAAAATTTATGAAATATTGCCATAAATAAAGCTCAAGAGGTAAGAATGGGAAATAAAGCTTGATAGGTGAGAATGGGAAAATGACATATCACAAAAAAAGTTGATGAGGAGAACAGGTCTATCAAGAGAGTTTATTGGTGCAATAAAATAATGAACAATTTTCAACTGACATTATCAGATTATTAAACCCTAATTCAACAATGACAATGAATGTGTCAATGAATCTAATTATGTGTAAAGGGTTGATATTAAGCATTCAAAATTCTATTAAATGTCATCATAAATAAATATTTCTTGGAAAAGTTTTTCTTTGTCAATTTTAAGGCATCTTGTTTGCCTTCATCTTGCTACACCGTCATTTATGTATCTTGTTGTGTTTTCATTGTAATACTTGGTCAAACTTTGTCAATATCGAGGCATCTCATTTAGCTTCATCTTGCTAGATCATCTCCATATCTTGCTACATTATCCTAAGCAACTTGATCAAACCACAGAAAAAAATGTTAAGGGGTTAATATTAGGCATTTAAAAATTTATAAAATTCATCATAAATAAACATTTCAATGATATCCTACAAATATTTTAAGCTCTTTCTTGGTTTGGATTTATATTATGTTAATATTTTTATTGTTAAATCTTGTTTGTATTCTTAAATCTCATTGAGATAGATTATTAGTATGAACTTCACCTATGTTAGACTTCCAACAATATTACACCTCCAACCCTCATGTAGAACCAGATAAAAAGCACAACATAAAGAGAATATTTACAAAATATCAAAAAATTCAAATAATACCAAGTTTCAAGATGAGAGTGGAAAGAACATACCAGACAAACTAATAGGAGAAACATGTTTAATTGAAGAATGAATCCTTTCAAATTGAGAGATATATTAGCCTTAAACCTCATATAGAAATAAGATTTTTAAATTTATAGTCAAAACAAAAAAAAATGTCTAATTATTTCACAAGGCCATATGCATTTTTTCATTTTTTTACTATTTGAAAAGATGACATAAAATTGAGTCTAAACTATAGATTCTTTAAGCATAAAAAAGTCCTGCATTTGCTAATCAATTATTTGAAGTCCAAAATACCCATTCTCAATATCAAATCAACAACAATTTGATGATAAAATAATAAAATTAAAAGTTAAGCAAAGACAAGAGATATATTCTTGTCATTTCATATATTTCAAAAGTAAATAGAGTGCATGATATTGTAGAAAAACTTGTGTTTCCTTATTTTATCATATAAGGTTGTACTACCTATAAAAATTTACCCATTAAAATTGGGAACATAAGTGGTAGCCATATGAACAACAATATGAAATGATTTGGAATCTATTCAGTTTCTTCAATATGCAATTTCAAGACTTTGAACAAAGTATTAGGAGTTCAAATTCTAATTTTGAAAAAAATCATTTAAATATGCTTAGAATTTTCATCATGCATTAAAATTCCATAAAATCAATTCTCCTATAAATTACTTAATCTAATATTGATATCATTATTTCACTATTCTCAAAGTATTTCCCTTCTTGTCTTACACTTAGCAAGACTTCTCAAAGGTCTGATAGTGTGATAAAATCGTCATCATCTTTATTGAAAATAGGCAATGCTTCTTCTCTTAACTCTCCTTCATGGGACACTACTTCCTTGTGTTCTTCACATCATACCAAAATCTAAAACCAAGATAAACTTGTACACAGGTATTCTAAAAATCACAAATTAAACATGGTTGAGGTAGTGATGCACTCTATAGCTAACCTATGATAATCATTTTGATTTTCCTCATTTGATAAAGAAAAATATTCTAATAGCAATATCAAAGAGAAAAAATAAAGGAAACTTTTTTTATTAAACAAATATATAGTAATGATCGGCCTATTCTTCGCATACTAGAGATTGTCTAAACACTTATAAATGGGTGTTGCTCAGACATAATTGAACAATATATGGTCAATAGTGATTTTGATTGGTTTTTAAACCTCCAAAGAAAGATTATAGAGAGGAAGACTAAATCTTTGTATTGAATCTCTAAGTCAAGTCTCAATAATCTTCAAGATATTGTTCCCAACAATCTATTTCCTTGGAAAAAAAATTAACTAAATAAATAATTCAATAGATTTTCAAGTATGAATTAAAGATGAAGTAAAAATAAAAAAGAGATTCAACCTTCAAATGAATAAACAAATCAAAAATTGTGTACTGAATTTTATATATATATAAATAAAATTGTATTACTCATGGATCCTCCACAATTTTTAGCCCTAAGAAAACTAAACTCTTGCTTCAAAAGACAATCTCAATAACACAACCATCAAAAAAATAATTCAAATTTACATAGTAACTTATCTAACAAATTCATATCTACTTTGCCTTTTGAGGTCCCTATAGCTTATTTTGTATCTCTCACCCACTTGGGGGTATGTGTGCTTTATTTGATATTTATGTTTACTTTATCTCCTTTTACTCCACTTGGGGGCATGTTTGATTTATTTGATCATTTTATTGTCTCATGATTATACTTTATTTTTAACCTATTTGATTTTTTTATTTTTACTTAAATATATTATATTGTCCAATCACTTTTACTTGGCCATATTTTTATTTTGTGATCTTTTATCTCTTACACTTTGATCCTTGGCTCTTATCGTATGATCCTCATGATGATATTCTTCACATATGTTCTTACGTATTTTTATTTATCTTCTTAAAGTATTGTTTTTTATTTATACATTAAGTGATCTAGATATTTTAAGAATTGTATCTATGATCCATTATTGTATCTTGCTATCAAAAGGATATTTTATATGATTTATTTTTATATCTAGTTACATTGATCATTATGTCTATGATCTCGTATCTTGATATTGAGAGAATCTTGTTTACAATCCATTATTGTCATATCTTGTCAATTTAGAATGTACAATTGGTCTTATATTCTTATTCCATGTCTACTTTGACCTCACATTGCTATATTATATCATATAATTGATCTTAAATTTAATATAATGTTATCTTAATCTAACTTTGATACACATTTCTATTTTATCCTAAATTACTACATATTACTTTATCATTTAAATAATGTATATGATGATCCTATATTGCTATATATTACATGATTTCATTGTCATATCTTACTCTCATATTATTATATTTTATTCCTATATGATATTATATTGCTATATCTACTTTAATAACTTATCATTATTCAGGTTACAAATGCTTACACTAGGGGGCATCATGATATTCTTCCCCTTCTCTATTGATCTTACATTTTCATTTATTATGAGTGATCCTATTTATATTTATCTTATATTATTATATCACATATATTGATCCTACATTTCTATGATCTATCTTGATACTATATATTGTCATATTTTATGAGTGATCCTCCTTACATTGAGATTACATTCTTATATCACATATACTAATCCTATATTGTTATGATATATCTTGATATTATACATTGAACTTTCATGACTGCATATTTATAATCTTTATCATACATCATAGGGGAAACATGCTACCCCCTATCATATGGATCTTTTTCGGCACGCTTGATTATCTAGATCCATACCACTTACCTTATGATCATACTTGCAACATTTGGGGATTCACCCCACTATCATGCCTTTTTGTGTTGCATATACTATTTATTTATCTTATTTATCCATATTATTGATCCTATTGTTCTTATCAAACTATTTGATTTATCATATCATATGTGTGCTCATGCTTATGGGTGTCACATTAAACCTTTTTGTATCACATTAAACCTTTTTGTACCTTCATGATCATTCTTATTCATGGAGGGTTACATCACCATTATTTTGATCCTACTCACCCTATTGATTCCACCCTACATGTGCTCATGCTTGTGGATACCATATAGGGCCTTTATTGTACTTTCATGGGTGTTCTTGGCCATAGAGGGTTGTGTCACAATTACCTCCATGGGTGTCCTTGAACTTTTGTAATAATTTCATGGGTGCTTCTAACCATTGATGGATAAATTACAATTAATTTTCACTTACTTAGGGAAATGATCCTATCCTTGATTTTATCTCCACTCCATTGTAATGCTTCATACAACATAACCTTCTAGTTTATTATTGTATTTAATGCTATCAATTAGTATATCTACTTACATATTTATCATTTTCTATCAATTTATTATATGATTACAATTATGATTATCTCATAATGTATTGTACTATTGCTATATATTAGTGTTTATCATTAATACATTTTAGAAGATAATCCTTCAATAATTGTAATATGAGGGCAATCAATTGAAGGTTGAGCATGCATGATCACCTAATATTCATATTTTTATATTTAATCTATCTTTCAAGTTAGAAGCTACTCATGGAATATTTTATCATTGTCTTGCAAGAAATCACAAAGAACACATGCAAAATAAAATAATATAGGAGTATATTGTCCTTTATGGATCGCATGTTCATCTTTATGTTGCATATACTTTATGCATGTATGAGAATGAGTATACTTAGATATGCATGATTCATACTTATAGATTCGCATGCACCTCAAAGTGAGGGAAAAAAAAAATTCTAAAAATGTACCCTTGATGCATTTTACATTTAGTTTTGTGCCTAATTTGAAGCAATGTCTCAATGCATTTATATAGCTATAAATGATATAACTTTTGCATAGTGGGGCCCATTTACATATCATTGCTTGCACTAGACCTATGCTCATCACTTATCCCTATGCTTATGTACACACAATCCCCATCATATTGTCTTATTTGTATATTCTAAATTTATCAAATCCTTATCCACTAGTATAGAGATCAAGTAAATACATTTATCTAAAAAATGCCAAGAGATATCAATTTGGAGCTATTTTATTTTACTTTGGAGATATTTTATTTATTATATACATGTAGACATAAATTTTATGTGTTGTTAATCTTGAAAATATTATGTTTAATATTAAATATTATTTGATGTGTAAATGAGCATCAAATTTAAGGTAAAAGGTATGAGTTTTTGTTAACACACTCATGCCATTACACTCCACCCCTTGCTTCCATTGGAGAATGCCTCTCAGAATTAATAATATAATCTTATTAAAAAGATACTCAACCTATCCATTTAACCAAGATCATGTCCACAAGTGTAAGGTCACGATCTTGATCCTTTTAGTTGTAAAATAAAATTCAAATATTTATCAAACTAGTCCACCTTTCACTTTGATCCTAGGTCAAATTTGCACAAATATTTACAATTCGGTGTTATGCTTATGTATAAAAAGACTCATTTTATTTAATTCTATCATTCAAAAATAAATCCTTGCACTCACACATATATCTATTGGCTTGTTACTATTATTCACTTTCCATATCTACTTTTTTTTTAGATCCCTATAACTTCTTTATTTATCTTTAACCCACTTGATTGCATTTTTTATATTTACTTTACATACTTTTATCCACTTGGGGATCATGTTTGATTTCTTCTATAACTTTTTCTTGTGATAGATTTATTTTATATATTGGATCTCTTATTTTTACATTGTCTTAATTATTTAGTCGCTCGTATGTGGTCATACCTTCCTTTCATGATCTTTTATCTCTTACACTTTGATCCTTGGTTTTAATCCTATGATCCTCATTATCATTTTCTCACATTTTCCCTTGCATGATTTGACTAATATTCTTAGAGCATTGTCTTAATTTTGCATATTAAGTGATAAAGCTATTTTGACCATCTTATATATGACTCGTGATGCTATATTTCTATCATGAGCATAGTTTAGATGATTTATCATTGTTATATCTATCTATATTGAGCATTGTGTCTATGATCGCTTATCTTTCTATTGAGATCATCTTGTTTACACTCCATTATTGTCGTATATTACTAGTTTAGAGAATATCATTGATCTTACATTCTCATTTCATGTCTACTTGACCTCACATTTCTATATCATGTCATATCATCAATATTGCGTTGTTATATTATGGTATCTTAATTTAACATTGTTATACATTTTTATTTGATCCAACATTACTATATATTACTTTTTCATAGATCATTGATATCTAATCATATATTACTATACCTTTGATGAATACATTGTTACATATCAATCTCATATCACTACATATGTATTACTTGGTCTCATATTTCTTTATTTTGTGCCCACATGATCTTACATTATTATATCTACTTTGAGAATTTATCGTTAATCCCTATAATGCTTATATCAATGGAAATCATGTCATTCTTCCCCTTCTCTATTTCACTTACATTGTAATATCTTATGAATGATTATATTTTCACTAATCTTATATTGCTATATCACGTATCATGATCATACATTAGTATGATCTATTTTTATACTATACATTGTATTTTCATGATCATATCTTTATATTGATCCTAAATTGGGGGCATATTTCTTTCCCCCTATCATATTGAGATCATTTTTTATTCTTGATTATCTATATCTATATCACTTACCTTATAATGTAATTTCAACATTGGGAATTTGCCTCATTGTCAAGCCTTTGTGGCACCTATATTATCTATCCATCTTGTTAATCCTATCTAGATCATATTTTTCCTATTGATATTGTTAGAATTATTTATGCAATTGGTCCTCTCCTACATGTTCTTATGTTCATGGGTGTCACATTGGGATATTTTTTGTACCTTCATGGGTGTTCTTAGTCACCAAGGGTTTCATCACCATTATATTGATCCTACTCTCCCTATTGATCTTACCCTATGTGTGCTCATGCTTATGGATGTAATTGTGGACCTTATATTATAATTTTATGGGTGTTATTGGTAGTAGATGGTTTTGTCACCATTATCTTAGTCCTACTTATCCTATTGATTCTATCCTATGTGCACTTATTCTCATAGATTCCACATTAGGCCTTGTATCATACTTACATGGGTATTTTTGGTCATTGCTCGGGATGCATCACCATTACTTTATCCACATGTTGGGATTGATGATCCTATCTTTGATTGTCTTTAGTCTATTGCTATGCTCCCCACAATGTAGTATTTTAGTTATGATTGCTATATTTGAATGCTTATCAATTACTATAATGTACTTATATGTTTATCATTTATTATTTATTTATTACATGATTATGATTGTGATTAATGATTATATCATGATATATTATATAATTAATCTAAGCTAATTTGTATCGTTAATATATTTTATAAGATATTTCTTTAATAAGTTTCACTATATGGAAAAATCAATTGAAGGGTGGACACACACAATCACTAACATTCTCACTTTCAAATTTGTTCTATCTTGCGAGTTAGAAGCTACTAGTGGAATATTTTGTCCTTGTATTGCAATAATTCACATAAAACATGTATAAAATAAAACAGCATGGATTGATATTTTTTCCCTTTATGGACCATAGGTTCATTTATCTATTGAATTTTATTTATGCTGTTTCAGAATGAGCATAGTTAGAGATAAATGATTCATGCTCAAAGATTCACATGCACCTCAAAGTGGTGTAAAATTTTAATGCTAAAAAATCCATCCTTTATACATTTCCCCATTTAGCTTTATGTCTAATTTGAGGTAGAATATTAATAAATTTATATACTTACAAATGGTACATTTGTGTGCATAGTTGGACCCATGTACCTAACCTTGCTTGTACTTATCCATGTGGTTATTTCTTATCCCTATTTTATGTGGGTGTGATCCTAGTACCATTACCTTATCTATCTAATTATTATCATTTATCTAATCCTTATTCATAATCAAAAATTATAAAACACAAATCAACTTGCTTGTCTAACCTAGGTCATGTCTACAAGCACAAGTTCATCCTTGTGGTTGTGATATTGATAATTTTAGTTGCAAAATAAAATTCAAGCATTTAATTGACTATCATCACCTTACAATTTGGTCCCAAGCCAACTTTACACAAATTATCACAATCTGGTGTTATGTTTATGTATAAAAGACTCATTGCATTCAATTATATATCATGTAAACATTATTACTTGCACTCATACACACATCCACATAAGAAGAAAATAACCATTAAATCTATCATATTAGAGTACATAAATAGCAATATACATGTGAATCGCCAAGCAATCATTCTATAATCCATGTGTCAATTTTAAGCTTTCCATATATTAAGGTATTTTAAAAAAATGTTTCTATCTTGACAAAAAAAATGTAAGTGTGATTGAAAGTATTGGTATCTAGCAATCTCCTTTTTAGAGAATTCATATGCTAGAATCCAAGAAATTATCACATGTTGAGTTCACAAGTATAGAGCTATTTTGTAGGCACAATTTGATTGCCCTTCCTCTCTATCTATAATAGTAGGGATTGACAAGAGGAAAAAGGAAAATATAGTCTAGAGATCTGAACCCCAATATCTCTTATGTAGTCAATTTATACCCCAAAGGATACAGTGAGAAAAGAGCAATTATGGAAGGAAAACTATAATAACATACATTCCTTGGTTACTTAACACTAGAAGGAAACATTCATCCATTCATAACAAAAATATATATCAATCCTTATATCTCTTCATATATTATATCATATTAAATGCATTAACAGGTCTTAGTCTCTAATCTACATATACTCTTAGTCATATATCTCTCTTACCCTTACATCTATTACATACATATCATTATACATTGTATCTTAAAGAGATGTGACCCTTATGAAACACCTCTACCTTGACCTCCTATGTCAACCTTAGGTTCCACAAATTATATGTGGTAGCTTGTGGTAGGATTTCACACTACTTTGTTGCCCTGGTAACAACATCCCCCCTTTTTAAATGTTGTCTTGTCCTCAAGACATGATATTTAGTTTTTAGGAAGTATCTGCTTGTAGATCACCTTTAGTTGCATGAGTACAGTGTCCCACTATTTACTGGCTTGTTGTAGGACCTTGATGTGTCATTGAGTGTTGATGTGTGTTGTCTTTTCCTCAACAAGACTACCGGGTATCTAGATTTGTTGTTTTTTTTTCTTTGCTTCCCCTAAAATTCTTATTAAGTGTGCTAATTTTATACTTATTGTTTCCCTTAGTTGTTTGATCCTAAACTTGTAATTGGGTATACAAATTTCCTATTTTTTCTCTTACCACGTCATCCATATCCTTTAGTGGATCATAAGTAGAGGCAATCTGTACTATTTGGTCCTCTAACTGGGTGATTTGATCTTTAAGATTTTTAGTAAGATTAGGCCATTGAATACAAAATTGATAGATTTAATTGAGAATGTATTATTGCACACTTCTTTGTTACCTCATGCATCCTCTTCTTCAATATTTCTTATTGAGCCTCTTGTTTTATACCAACTATTTGAGTTGTCGTGGTATGGGAAGGGAAGTGTCCCTCTGCATATGTGTTATTCTACTCTGTAATATGTTCACTACCTCCTATAGTTTCTCTACACTCTCCACATGTTGTTGTAAGATTTATTTTCTTGTGGTGCCATGAAATATGTCCCCTAACTAAAGTTTTTTGTAATGGGGAGATGCTCGATAGGTTCATTTGGGAACCCATAACTGGAAACTTGAGTAGTTGTGGTGTTGGTGAAGGTTGCAACTACTTATGTTGCACCAATAAGTCTTTGATTGATTGTATGGGGGAGGTAGTTGTGGATGCGTCTATAGTGTTTAATTCTTGCTCTCCATCATCTCCCGCACTAGGTTGAACACTTTTTGAAGGATTTAGTGTTTGTTGTTTTGTTCTTTCTTCTTCCAAGATGGAATCATGAAGCTTCTTTGTAAGATCTGTGGTTTCTTTCTACATCTTGGTCATTTTTGTTTGCTCATCCTTCATTAGGGTGTCTACCCTCTATTTTGTCTAGAGATTTTTTTCTTATGCTTGTGCTAGTTGCTCCTTTTGCTTTATATTTAGGCCAGGCCCCACATCTTGTATCACCTTCTCCCTTATTTCTTCTTCTTGTTTTAGAGATTTTTCTCTCTTTTCCCTGAGTATAGAATTATATATTTCAAGAAGCCTTTAATTACTTCCTCTAAGCTCTTGTTGAACCTTCTAATATACTTGAACAAGAATTTAAGTATTCTTTCTTTGTTCTCCTCAAATGCCTCTTCATGCATATTGAGCACTTGCGGTAGCATGCCATGATAAATGATGGCATTTTTAGTGGCATTGATATCAATTATCTGGGGTTTTTGTGCTAGAATTTATCGATGTGGGACTTCAAAAAAAATCTCCCTCTTCTTCTTCTTTTGTGATAGAGGCTTTTGAACCTCTTCGACTTCGTTGTCCTCTTCCTCTTCGGTAGTTTGAATTAATTTCCTTTTTATTGGTTGTTTTAGTCATATAATTTTCTTTCCTTTCTCTACAATCATTTTCATCACAAAAATCTAGGTAATCCTTCCATATATCTAAGCTTTTCCATCTCACTTCCTAGAATTGTGGCTAATAGGTGCTCTGGTCTGGGGTAAGTAATATTCAACAAAGCTCATCAAATTTTATATGGTCTATTTCTATGATGGGTTCATGGGTGTATTTCCTCACATCTTCTATGTACGCCACATCTATTGGAATGTTAGAAAATTCCCCATATTTATCTACTTATATTGCCTTAAAATGATACTTCTTATACTTTGGGTGTGGCTTCTTAGATATACTCACACGAGTTGGTGTTGTCATTTAGATTGGTTGGGTTTGTAAGTTGTAGAGCTCAATTTCATGATTAGTTAGAGTGTTTGAGTGTAAAGTGAAAATGAGCGAGTGATCTAGGTCTTAAATATAGTTATGGTTAGTCATTTGATCATTAATTACTTTTTCTCATTATGCTTCGTGGGCTTTTCTAGTTGTTTTTGACCTTCACTCTTTTTTGGAGTTTATTGTTTTACAATATATAATGTAAAAAGTATTAATATTTTCTTTATATTATTCATCCTTTTGGTTGGTGATAATGCTTAAGTCTTGCTTCCATTCACGTAGCCTGTTATGTGATCTCCATCTAGTTTTTTAGTTCTTGCCACTATTAATTTCACAATCTCATGTATGTAGTAAGGTCTTAACCACCATACTTTTAGTTTTCCTTACTTTTTAAAATTGTTATCATATATAAGAGGACTAAATCACCTATTTTGAAAGTTTTAAGCCGAAGGTTCCCATAATGTCATGCTTTTTGTCTCTTGTGTTCTAACTATAAGTTATAGAGGGATATAAGCCTATTTTCAACTAATTTCTCTAATTCATCTATCATTTGTGCTAAATACTCATCTTCATCTAACCACAAGGTAAGTGTGGTATACAAGTTAGGGACTATAAATTTCATGGGAACTGCGACATCTGTCACATATACCAATTAAAATGGTGTGAATTTACTAGTTCTTTTATAAGATGTGTAGTAAGTATAGAGAACCATAGGTACCTTTATATCCCAATCTGATATATTTCCATCATGCATTTTAGTTAGTGTTGTTCCAATTATTATTTTTAAATCTTCACTTGCCTCATTTTCTTGAGGATGATAGGGTGAGCTCTTATTATGTGTAATCATAAATTTTTGTAACAATTCCACAATTATTTTATTTAAGAAGTGTTTTCCTTGATCACTTATGATGCTTAAAGGACAACCATATCTTGTGATTACATTTTCATATAAAAACCTTGTGGCAATCCTTGTGATACAATCTCTTGTAGATTCTACTTTTGCCTATTTTTTAGATATTCAATCCCGTTTGTAATGAATTGTAGAGAAGGGGGATTCACTACTCACGAGTTCTCTTCATTTAGAGAGCCTCACAGGGTGAACTTCCCTAAACTACCTTAGGAAACAACATGAGAGTTCTAGAATCAAAAAGAGCAAGTCACGAAGATTTTTCGAACAAACTGATGGGCTCTCGGCCAAAGGATGACAACACGGGTCTGGGATGACAGTGCGACACACTGGCATCTCTCTAGTGCGCTGGCATCCATACAAACCAAAAAGTGAGTTTATCATAGAAAATAGCTAAATGGTTGCTAGCAATCTAATTGCTAATAACTTACAAAATGCGATAAAGTAACATAATGTAATAGAACTAAAATAAAGTGAAATAGAGAATAAGAGATAGAAAGGAAATGCTTACAACTGTGCAAGTGATGAAGCCTCTAGCAAATGGATGTCTTCAAAACCTGCATGCATAAGATTTGGAGAAAGTGTTGGGGTTGTATGGGTTTGCCTCAGTCAAACCCTCATTTTTGTGTTCCCACCTCCATGGACAACCAAAAAGATAGAGAGAATGAGAGAAGTAAACAAATGTGATGTGATAAAGTAATCCCCACTCGAGGAGGAGAACCTATATCACAAAATGTGAGTGATAAAGTAATCCCCGCTCGAGGAGGAAAACCTGTATCACAAGGTAAGGATGCAAATGGTAGGGGATATGGAATCCTAGGATGCTTGCAAGAATAAGGCAAGGGAGATAGATTTGAGAGCCAAGAAGGCTACAAAGAGTGTTGCTAAGAGAACTTGAGAGTGCTTGAAGTTGTTGTAACAAGTAAGGAGAGTTGTGCAAGCAAGATAGCAAGAGAGAAATGTAAGATCCAAGGTTGGAAAAAAGCTAGAAGATGGAATGAAGCTAGAAGCACAAGTGAATTGAAAAGATAACTTTTAAAGGGAGAAGAGAAGCAAAAAGAAGCTTCTCGGGTGGTTACAAGGCATCTAGAGCCGTTACCACCAACAAAAGTAGATGACAAGTGGAAAATATGCACGAAAATGGTCGTTTGAACGTTGAAACATCACAGGATGCTAGCGCGACATGCAAATGTCCGTGCGGGGCACTAGTGTCCGGACACATCATGCTACAAAATGACAAAAGTGAGAAAAGCACAAGGTTTGATGCAAAGCTGACACGTGAGGGTAGCTGTTGAAAAGGGGTGTTGAGCATCCTGAGAAGGGAAAAAGGTCGATGTAGGGGCTAAAATGAGCCTACAAAAATGTTAGGGGAGTGGACACTAAATTAGATACAAAAATGTATGTGAAATTGCAAGGGGTGCAATTTTACGACATTACATTTTGCCCCCACTTTAGCAGGCATATGAATCTACGCTAATATGAATGCTAAAGGAAGTCTACTAAACATAAATATCATAATTATTCCAAAAGGATATTGTAGAGGAAGCAAATAACTCTTCGAACCACGATAGCATGCCCCCAAGCTGAAGACTTGCAAAACAAATACATTAAACAAAAAAAACCTGCACTAGACAACAATGTTAGAACATAAAAAACTAAAGGATTTGAGTCAAAAAAGTGAAAGAGATCTTGATGTCGAAGGTTGTCTCAATACCATGTGTTGTCCCCAAATTAAAAACAATAACACAAAAGAATTCTAAAATGAAGAGAAGAATGTAAGAATTGATCGCTTCAAGAGAAGCATACACCCAAAATATAGGGAAGCAACCAATGTCGAAGAGAGAAAGAGCATATACTTAGGATGAAGAAGATGTAGATATCCAATCCAGTATATACAATTGGGAAGAGAAGAGAAAAGAGAAAGGATCAATGAGAGAGCAAGAAGGAGCAATGAAAATTCCAAGAGAGATGGCTCCACAGGTCCTCAGACCCAATGAGAGTTTGAACAAAGCGCATTGAAGGTTTGCAGACCAATGATGGACAAATCCCACAGGATGAAAGCGTCTCACAGGTGCGCAAACCTGTAAGGAGGGAACCCCCAAGATCTCTCACATGAAGGAAGCCTTGTGAAGTATGCACCTTACAGGCTCGTAGACTTGCAAGAAGGTATCCCCCAAGATCTCTCACATGAAGGAAACCCAGAGGAAAAAGTGCCTTACAGGCTTGCACACCTGCAAGGAGGCATCCCCCAAGATCTCTTTCGAGGAAACCCAAAGGAGGGGACTCTGCAAAGTCGAATTGGAAAGCGGCTTTACAAGCGCACCTAGAAAGCGACATGTTTACCTGCAGATAAAGCATGTCCAAAAATAAAGCGTCCATGCAGGCAGTCAAGCGGACAATCACACAAACCGTCAAAAAATTGAAAGGCTCTCAAAGGGGTCCCTTGGGAACCCTTCAAAAGAAAAAGGGTCCACTAAAGGGATGCTTCAATTGAAAGAAAGAGAGAAGAGAGGGGGTTCTTAAGAAGGACACACATCTCCTGAATAAGTTATCACTACCCCTGACATACAGGGGCTCAGAGAACCATGTAAGATACTTAGAACATACAAGATAGAGGTAAGCCTCGATATCACTTGTCATGCGAAGAAAAGGTTGGTGTATCAATCAAACAGAAGTTTGATGGTACCAAAATCACAAAGTTGTATTTTATCCTTCAAGGCCTTACATTCACTAGTGGAATGGCCAAACACTTGATGGTATGCACAGGAAGAATGTTCTACTTTATCATGCTTATGAAATTTCTTACATGTAAGAGAAGGAAGAGTAATCAAGCGGGCTTTTAGAAGCTTTGACAAAATACACTCTTGCTCAGACAAAGAATGAAGAGTAGGAAGCAAGCCTTTCTCTTATGGAGAAAGACTTGACTGCTCACAAGAAGAAGGCACAAAGATAGAAGACAATGGAGGATGAATCTTTTCAATAGAATGAGGTTGAGAAGAATTCATGTCACTCAACCATGACTTCCATTTAGATTGTTTATTCGAGCAACCAAGCCCCAAATTACGCTTACGGGGTGCGAATTCTATAGGGACTTGAATGCCTTGTTTGTTACACCCATATCCATATTTAGAGGTAAGCCTAAAGCCAGGGCCATAATGTGTTTGCAAATCTTGAGAAGGAGGAGGATCTTCATAGAGAGCATTGTTCTAGCAATGGGGATTATGATCCTCTATGGGATCACCATCATCCTTATTAATAGAACTGCCAACCTTAGCCTCTTTAATAGAAATGCGATCATCTTCCTCAGAAGGAGGAGGGTCAGCATTAAGGATATTACAACTATTGCTCACATTACCCCACGATACAAAAAAATAATCATCTTTGATAGCAGGTGTGGATGATGTTATCGGAAGGTCTAAGTGGATCGGGTCAACTTTATGTTCACCACTAAAGGAATCTGTAAAGTCAAGAGAACCCCAATCATCACCAAGACATGCATTTTCTTGAGAAGTAGAAGGAGAAGACTTAATATTTCTTGCTTTAGAAGGATATTCTTTAGGGACATCTATCTCAAGAGTATCCTTTGTGGTAGGTACTACTAGAGTAAACATCGACACACTGGAAGACATTGATGGAATAAGAGTAGGCACAACCAAAGCGTGATCAACAACTACCATCTCACATAAGCGCATAGCATCAGGGTCAGCCTTGACCATGACTACTCGATTATTGTAAATGAACTTAATAGACTTATGCAAGGTAGACGAGACTGCACCCATAGCATGAATCCACGGTCTACCAAGAAGAAGGTTATAAGGTAACTTTTCTGCCATAACATATACAAGGGTGGGTACAATATCATGTCCCAACCTCAAAGGCAAGACTATCGTGCCTATGGCTTGTTGACCAATGTTATCGAACCCACGAATGTCAATAGAAGAAGCATTAAGAGAAGATGAATCAATATTAATCTTAGGCAATAGATCAATGCTACATACATTAAGCATCGAACCAACATTGACGAGAGTACATCTAATTCCGATATTATTAATGTTAACTATGATCATTAGAGGGTCCTCTTGCTTCTATACTTTTGGAGGTAGGAGTTCTTGCGAGTAGAATGTAATATTCAGCGAATCCACACAAATATACGTGATCAATGCATTAACATCCATCGACCTAGTGGAAGAAGGCAAGAGGATCTTTTACAAGGCTTCCTAAAGCATACCTTGGTAAACCAGAGCAAACTGAAGCAAGTACCATAGTGAGATCTTATCTGGAGTAACCTGAGGTTGCTCAATAAGATCGTAATCACTGGGTGCTTTAGTTTTAGGTTTAGGAGCTTGAAGAAGGCTTGGTTGTTTATTTATTATATTCTCATAAGTATGGGCTACCGCTCTGTAAGAGGGAGCCATAGAAAGATCAAGAGAATTGCTATCAGAATGGGACACCATCAATAGAACAAATCCTCTTAGAAGAAGGACTAGTTGGAGTCACATAAATGACTAGTCTCTTAGGCCTTTGAGGGGAAGTAGAGACATAGATAACATTTACAAAATCATCACAACTAGTAGAATTATTTGAAGACATATTCTCAATATCAATCCAAGGAGGATCAAATGTGGAAGGAGATCCATCATTCGCTAATGCATCATCTTTGGAGGAGAGTGAATTGGAATGAAGAAGGTAGAGTAATGTTAAGAAAAGTATCAATGATTTCATCTTCTTGCAACAAAATATCCCCCGAAGTAAGAGGAATTTCATGAGAAGGATCAAAGATACCAAGTGACATGGGCAAAGCCAAGTCACTATCACATGCATGAAATGGAATATCATTAAAATTTTGAACAAAATTAGATACTGAATTAATAAAAGAAGATATTAAATTCATTTTGGTGACAAAACTAAGAAAAACCAAAATGCCATATTTTCTATTTTTTTCGGTATTTTCTAGGTTCTAGTAATTTGCATTTTCGGAGGTCTTCAGAGCGGAATTTGGGGTTGAAACTTGCACCGGTCCCTAAAATTTGACCATCCAAGGCACAATATTTTAGGGATTGAACTAGTCCTCTTGGAGATCTTTCCAATAGTACAAACGGTTTTGAATTTCGAGCATTGAGTCAAAAGTTATGAACCCACCAAGTAGGGGTAAATAAATTCCTAGTTTTTGAAAAAGTTCTTCACATCAGGTTCACCAAAATGTAGAGAAGGGGGATTTTCTCCTCATGATTCCTTCATTCAGAGAGCCTCACGGGGAAAACTTCCCTAAACTACCTCAGGAAACAACACGAGAGTTCTAGAATCAAAAAGAGCGGGTCACGAAGATTTTCTAGACAAACTGACAGGCCCTCAAGCAAAGGACGACAACACAGGTCTGGGATGACAGCACGACGTGCTGGAGTCTCTCTGGCACTTTGGCATTCGTATGGACCAGAAAGTGAGTTTATCATAGAAAATAGTTAAATGGCTGCTAGCAATCTGATTGCTAAGAACTTACAGAATGCGATAAAGTAACAGAATGTAATAGAATTGAAATAAAGTGAAATAGAGAATAAGTGATAGAAAGGAAATGCTTACAACCACGCAAGTGATGAAGCCTCTAGCAAATGAATGTCTTCAAAACCTACATGTGTAAGATCTGGAGAAAGTGTTGGGGTTGTATAGGGGTTTTCCTTAGTCAAACCCTCATTTTGGTGTTCCCACCTCCACAGACAGCCAAAAAGATATAGAGAATGAGAGAAGTAAACAAATGCGATATGATAAAAGCAATCCCTGCTCAAGGAGGAGAACCTGTATCACAAAATGTGAGTGATAAAAGAAATCCCCGCCTGAAGAGGAAAACCCATATCATGAGGTAAGGATGCAAATGGTAGGGGATATGGAATCCCAGGATGCTTGCAAGCATAAGGAAAGGGAGATAGATGCGAGAGCCAAGAAGGCTACAAAGAGTGTTGCTAAGAGAGCTTAAGAGTGCTTGAAGCTACTGTAACAAGTAAGGAGAGTTGTGCAAGCAATATATCAAAAGATAAATGTAAGTTCCAAGGCTAGAAAGAAGCTAGAGAGAAGCTAGAAGATGGAATGAAGCTAGAAGCACAAGTGAATTGAAAAGATAACTTTTAAAGGGAGAAGAGAAGCAAAAAGAAGCTTCCCAGGTAGTTATAAGGCATCCTAAGCCATTACCACTAAAAAAAGTAGATGACAAGTGGCACACATGCACAAAAATGGCCATTTGAACGTTGAAACATCATAGGATGCTATTACGACGCGCGGACGTTCACGTGACGTGCTAGTGTCTAGACACATCACACTACAAAATGATGAAAGCGGGAAAAGCACAAGGTTTGATGCTAAGCTGACACGCGGGGGTAGTTGCTAAAAAGGGGTGTTGAGCATCCTGAGAAGGGAAAAAGGTCGATGCAAGGGCTAAAATGATCCTACGCAAATGCTAGGGGAGTGGACACTAAAGTAGATACAAAAATGTATGTGAAATTGCAAGGGGTGCAATTTTACGACATTACATGAATCTTCCTTTTGAATACTTCATGGGGGGATCAATTGGGCCAATAAAGTTTATCACTCATTTTTCAAAGGGAATTTATACTAGTATCAATTTTATATAGGAATTTAATCTTTTGTAGTAGGTTTTCCTACCCTTTGATAGATATCGCAACTCTATATGTAGTTCTTAGCAACCTTATAAAGAGTCAGCCACCAAAGTCTAGCTAATTTTACTCTTTTTGTTGTAGTGTTGTCATAGTTATGTCCTCTGATTATGACCTCATGTTCTTCCCTTAAAATTGATTCCCTCAAATATTCATATACAACCCTTCTCATGATTTCATTTCTTCCTAGGTGATTTAGCTCTCCTTCTATCAACGTGTAAGGCATGGACTTGCATTAGTGATTGTTTTTCCTTTGATGAAATATCTTTAAGGAATTCACCAATTGATAATAGTATAAAAATGTCATGTAATTCTTTTGGTACTGCATTTGATCTAAATAAATGTGCACTAAGGAGATCTTCTAGTTGATATTTTAGTTCTTCTCATGTTTCTATTATGTACAAATAGTCATGACCTTGGTTGTTCTTTCTAAGTTTTACCATTATTTTAAAGTCAAAATCCTAGAAGAGGAGTAGCCATCTACATATTCGGGTGTGTATGATATGTCTATGCAACAAATATTTTAGTGGTTCATGGTCTGTAACAAAGGTAAAGGGTGTAGACAATAAGTAATGTCTAATTTTTTGTAATTCATATACCATGGCTAATGCTTCTCATTCAGTTGTAGTATAATTCTTCTTTGCTTTTGATAGTTTTTTGCTTGCAAATACGATGGGATGATATTTGTTTCCTTTGGGTTGAGCCAACACTACTCCTATTGCTATCTTGGATGCATCTACATGTATGTGTAATGACATGCTCTGATCCATAAAGATTAAGATAGGTGCTTTTGCATCTATTTTAATGTATCAAATGTAGTTTGACAATCTTCATTCCATTCAATGTTCTTATTAGATTTATTTTTTAATAATTTCTCCAAGGGTGTAACAATACTAGTATAGTCCTCTTATGAATTTACAATGATAACTAGTATATCCCAAGAAGGTTTTAACTTTTAGAGTAGTTTTGGGAGGTGGTAGTGTCATAATCAATGTGACTTTCATATGGTCTACCATCAATCTGTCTTTAAATATTATGTGTCCCAATAGTGTTATATAATATACCACAAACATATATTTCTTCAACTGTAATGCTATTTGCATACTTTGACACCTATTTAACATCATCCTAAGTACTTTCACATGGTCTTTGACCAATCCATACACCATCCATTCGTCCAAATATACCTCCAAAAAGTCATGTATGAAATCCTTAAATATATCTATCATGATTCTAATAAATACTGCAAGAGCATTTTTCAGGCTAAATGGCATAATTGCATACATGTAGGAGCCCCATTCTGTTGTAAATGTAGTTTTAGGTTGGTCTTCTTCCCTGATTTTGACTTGGTGATAGTTGAAGAACTCATCAATAAATGAATAAATCTCCCTATTGGAAACTAATTCTAATATTTATTCTGTAAAGGGTGTAGGAAAGGGATCGTGTATGTAAGCTTTATTCAACTCCCTAAAATTGACACATATTCTTACTTCCCCTATCCTTTTTTTGCACTACCATGGGACTTATCCATTCTGCATCTTCTACCGGTTTTATAATTCTTGTAGCTAGCATTTTGTCTAGTTCTATTTTTTTTATTTTTCATATTTGGATTAATTCTATAAGGTCTTTTCTTTGCCGGTTTGGATCCTTCTTTTAATTGTATTTTCATGACACCTACTTCTTCTTTTACCCCTTTTAAATCTGTGAATGGTCTAGGAAATAATTTTTCAAATTATGACAAAATTTCTACCACTTGTGTTACCACCTTTTCATCCCTATAATCCCCTATCTTTGTAAGTTTAGGGTCCCCTTGTTTGGTGATATTTTCATCTCTAAGCTTAATTGGTTGGTTATAGTATTTTTGCTTAGATTTTGCAAGGGATTCTAGTTCTCTCTACCTCTATATCCATGTTATGTTTATCCTCATCTTCTTGTTGTGTTATGCAACATATTATTTCATTGCAAGTTGTCTCCTTATCCATTCATTCAATGTATCTCCATATTCTTTCTACTTGCAAAGGTGGTAAAGTAAGATATGGTATTGCTACTTCATTATTTATGTTAGGTTTGAATATTATTTCCTCTATCTTAAGTAGTGCAGTGTGTATATGGATCCTGATTGTAAAAAGGTATGTAGGAAATCCATCTTAAGTTTTATCCAAGATTTTGTCTCTCCTCTTCTTTCTTGATTAATATACTAGGTTTGGGCAGCCAGTGTTAGAGTCTAGTAGAAAATTTGAGTGTATAGTCTTTCATCATACTCATTCCTTGCCTCCCATATTTGTATGCAAGTGTTTAAATGGTCTTTCGAGAAGATATTACCATTGTATATCGGTATGTCAATGTACTCACCTTATTCTGATAAGTACCTTTTTAATTAGAATTTTGAATATCTCCCATTTGATGATTGTGTCTTTGTGTATATTGCACCAATTTTCAATGTTGCAAATGAGTGTGTGTTGTAGTATATGAAGTCTTAGATCCTCAAAATAAAAAAAATTGTTCTATTTGTGTAATGTATGATAAGAGGTCCCCTACCTTTGAATACTTAGGCAATTTGATATGAGAAATCCCATGTGAAATGTGATTTTCAGGACAATATATTTTAGGTATAGGTGTATCATGTTTTCCTAAGTTGTTGCAACCTTCTTGTAGTGTATTATCAATATCTATGGTATAATGCATAGTATTTTGCAGTGTACTTATCATGAATATTCTTCTAAACATAATAATTCTCTGAGGGTGTAATTTTGGTTCTTCTTGCATCCATGCACATAATTTACATCATCAGTATCTATGCTATAGGCACTACTCTCTATCTCTAATTCTCATTTTGAATTTGATTCCTCAAAGGTTTCATTTGTAGAAAGTTTTGATATTGTATAAATATTTTTTATTATCAAAGTTATTATATTCTTTCGCATTTATTTCTTCTACATAAGATTCATCTTGATTTTTCCCTAGGGGGATGTGGACTATTTTTTCAACTGCAAAAGGTATTTCTTCCCCCTTTGAATCTACAATCCCATTTATGTTCACAAACCATCATAATCCAAGAAGTGAATTTAATGAATCAAAATTTTCCTTGATTGCAACTACCTCAAAGTCTATGGTTTATTTTACCCCCATAATGCTTACTTCTACATGTCTCTAGGTCCCTAAGGTTTTCATATCGGTACCATCAACCAAGCTAATAGTATAGGGTTTCTATTCAAGTTTTGGTTTCCCTAATTGTTCCCATAACCTTTTTGGGATCATATTTATGTCATCTCTTAATTCTACCATCAAATTTTTGAGTTTTTTATGGTTGATACTAACAATAATCATGATAGGTCTAGTTTTCCACTTCTAAATTCACTCTTCCATATTGTTCTTATTTGTTGTGATTGAGATTTGTTTTTATTTCAATATTTGCAATGTACCATTTCAAATTTTTTAGGAGGTTAGAATGTTTTGTCATTTGTATTTAAGTTGCTTCAATATGCACACTTCTTGTTCAAAAAAGTAAATATTTTGTTCTACTTCTTTGTGTTGTTCATTAGTAATTATTTTCCTAGCTTGTTCCACAATCTAATCATGGTGTTGTTTAGTTGGGTAGAATTATTCTTCATCTATAATTTTTTTCTCCTCAATGGTTGTGTAGATTTCATTTGTTGTATTAGTCCCCTATCTAGTGACCACTACTTCTTTATTTTTCTTATTATGTTTTGATTTTGTGTTGAACTGGTGTTCTTTTGAACTGCTAGTCTCAATGGTTTTAAATTCAACCCGCTCTACGTTTTAACATCTCCTTGTTGCTCGATTAGGTTGTTTTGCTAATTTCCTCAAGAGTCTTGCTCCTCTAGAGGAATTTAGGTTTTGCAATTCATTGTTTTTAGACCATGGAATTGCATTATTCTAATATGTTTGTGCTTTATCACGATTGAAGATATCATGGTCAATACTATCACAAAGCCCACATTATTTATTCTTATCACCCCAATATTTGGTAGAAAAGTGGCCCTGTTTCCCACAATTAAAGCAGGTGGCATCTTTCCTTCTCCTTCTCCCCCTATCTTAGCCTCTATCTCCTCTAAATTGGCCTCTATCACCCTATTTCCCTTGATTTTGTTGGTTTTGTATAGATTTTATATTCCTTTGGTTCTACCACTTTGGTACCTTATATCCATGGTCTTGTAGATAAAGTGGTCTTTCCACCAATCCTTTCTCATATTCCATTCATCTTTACTCATTACATTTCCCTTGGTCTTGTTACTCTCTTAGTCTAAATAGTTGGGATGGACAATCCTCAATTTCATGCTCATCCCATTCTTTGCAAAGTCCACAATAGACTAAATTTACCTTTTAGGTATTATTTTTAGATCTACCCTTAGCACATTTTCCTTATTTTCTCCTATTTCTTTCGGGAATTCATTCTACAAATGACCCTCTCTAGCATAATATGTGCACCATATGTTAGGTCTTTTTGCAGCGATATCTTGTTTTTTCCATAATCTCCTTTCTGAGTCTTAATTGTTCAACTTCCACTCTTAATATTTCTAATTATTTATTTTATTTTTCCCTATCACTCTTTCTCCAAGACTAGTTTTCTATACGACAGACTAAAGTCACCAATTTCAGATATGCATTGAAGTTCCTCCCATCTAAGGCCATTCTAATCTTCGATGCAATTTTGGATATGAACCATTCTATTTTCTATTTTTTAATTAAAGGTTCCTCTAATCTCCTTATTTTTTCTTTGAATATTTTATCAAATTTTGTAGTATTTTCATCTTCTTTTTATGTCAATTCCCTTATCTTACTTACCCCTTTAGTAGGTATTTCTGAGGATTCAAAGTTTTCCAAAAAATATTTTTTATGACATCCCATTCTTTATCGTTTGTGGGATATATTTTGTGGTGCCATTAAGGGCATCACTTCATATGGTATAGATGAAATCAAAAATTTTAGTATTATCTCGTGTTATATTATATCTTTACCAAATTGATTATAGAACAAAGCTATGTTTTGTAGCCTCATTAGTGCCCTTCCCAAAAATGAGTAGTTTCATAGAGTGATTCATCTATTCTTGTTCTTCGTAGCTACTATATGTATCTCTCAAATTAATGTTAAAGTGATTTTTCCCTATGGTTGCTTCATTATTCCCCCAATCTCTCTTTCTACTTTCTCTTGATTATTTAATGGTTCTTCTACTTCTTCCATGAAAATTCTTCTTGAATTTAATGGCATTAAGGGCAACTCTTGGTCCAAGGGTTATGTACATGTTTAAAATATTTTTTCATCCTCAGAGATATTATTTCATGAGTAAGTGACATGTGATTAGTAAATGGTGTCACTTTATAATTATTTGTTGTCAAACTCATAGGATCAAATTTATTCTCCACTACATCTTCTTCTGCTTATCATACTTTCAAAAAACCTCTACTCACCAATTCATCCAAATACTTTGCATCAATTGTTAAGGGTTGAATATTCTCTATAGGGGTAACCACTGGTAACCAATTCTCATTGATTCTTAACTACACATTTGTCCAATCCTAATAAATAGTAGGCATTTTGTTTATGGTTAGAGGTAATGTCATAATCTTCGTAACTTCTTATTCTAAATTTTTTCTAGTTCATCCTCAAATTCTCCCTCTATATTATTATTTTGTCCATTTTCAAACTTCCTATCTATAACACCTCATTTCTCATCACCTCAACTGTACCCACAATGGCACGCTTAGCAACACCCTTAGTGGTGCACTTATCTTCTTTCCTCATGTTTTCTACCACTGATCTCCTAGCTCATCCCCTTTCTTCCTTTTATGCTTCTTCCATCCTTTTGTGTTACCTTTCATGTTGATCTTGTATTTGTTTCAATCTCCTTTCTTTAGCTCTCATCTCCATTTTTAATCCAATTCTTTCATTATTCTTTCTTTCCCTTTTGTTATCTCCTTTTTCCATGGGTATTTCTGATATGGTTTTCAATTAATCCTTATATATCTTGTGGTTATTTTAATTTTTGCACAGTTACATCCTTTTAGCGATCTTTTTAGATCCCTTCCCCTTTCCCATTTGTCATCCCTTAAGTTCCTACCCCGCTCTCATGAAGGTGGTACCTAAGAATTTTCTTCGTAGGTTTAAGAATTTTTTTGTTACTTTATCACTATCAAGTTCCTTCTTTTATTTCTCTACAACTTCTTTACTCTGCATTTTTCTTCATTGTTCTCTCTAGGGTCCTAGCAATGGAACCAATTTTAGCAAGAGGAAAAATGGAAATGTAGTCCAAATATTTGAACCCAAATATCTCTTATGTAGTCATTTTATACCCTAGAGGATACAATGAGATGAAGACCAATTATGAAAGGAAAACTATACTAATTGTTGGAGAATGTCAAGATCAAGAGCATGAAACAAACTTCCATGAGTGAAAAAAATAAGAACAATAGTATGTTTATCAATATACAATGAAGAGTGTGTAAATACAATGATGAAGTCTTGCATATATAGGCAAGGATGGAGATGTAAAATGTTAGGAGTGAAAAGCTAACTACCCCTCCACAGATGAGAGACTTGTGAACTCACTTAACAAGTGTGTGAGAAAGTGTCAATAGGTGTCTCAAGTCATGAGGACACATGCCTCAACCATATGAAGTTAGATAAAAGAAAAATAAACCTAAGTAAACTTAAGCTAGGTGTGAATAGGTCAAGCCTAGATAGGTGATTAGCTAACTAGGGATGATAATGACTATTTACACTAACACTAACACACATTCCTTGGTTATATAACATCAAAAGGAAACATTCATCCAATCATAACATAAATATATATCAATCCTTATATCTCTACATATATTATATTATATTAAATACATTGGTAGGTCTTAGTCTTTGCTCTGTACATACTCTCAGTCATACATCTCTCCTACTCTTACATCTATTACATACATATCTATATACATTGTTTCTTAGAGAGACATAACCCTTATGAAACACCTCTACCTTGACCTCCTATGTCAGCCTCAAATATTGTAGATCATATGTGGTAGCTTGTGGTAGGATTTGGCACTGCTCTATTACATTGCTAACAAGGCTCATGTCATTGATTATCCTAAAAAAAATAGCAATGAATACTCAAAATTTTTAGGATCCACTTTTGGGGGTAGTGGTCCCATTATTTTTATATTTTTCTATTTATTTGGATATCTTTGTGTTCACATATAAATGTGCAAACATGTGGCACATTTTTGGAAGTAAATTTTAGAGGGAAATATTTTCAAAATAGAAGGAAAGAGAAATGTGCAACCATATGGTGCATTTGTTGGTTACGTAGTGCCTAAATAGTTTTGGTCCCTTATTTATCCACAACTATAATTAAAATTCCTTAATATAGTTTGTCCTTTATTTCAGGAGAAGATTCTATATTATACATTGTTAATTTTTCCCATAGAACCACTTGTTCATTTAAAAATTAAGCAACAAACAACTACATGGGACCATCAAGTAATGGTGCCTAGATCCATATTTATGAAGGTGAACTAACATAAGAAAAAATGAAATATTTTGATTCTTATCCACATGCGTGATTGTATAGAGAATTTCTAGATTCCAAGGCATACATATCTCATTATCTTCAAGAAATGACAATCATTCTTTAGTCACAAAGCTAAGAAATCTGTCTCTTCATTTATTACTGGTTATAGAACAATTATACTTTATGTTTGATTTTATATTATCTAATCCACACCACTCTAGCAACTATAATTTAATCTAAGTTGATTTGTGCTTAATCTTTGCATCTATTTAATTGAACTAGATTAACTATAAAAACAATGTTTTACTTTTCATTTTCAAAAATATTGAAAAGAAATAAATACTTAAAAAATATTTAGGTTAATTAATTAATGAAAGCCATTAATTTATAATTAATATGGATAAAGATAAAATATGGTTCAATGAGATTGACTATAAAACCATGCAGTTAAATCTTGACAATTTAACACATAATTAGATAAAGTAATCAAATCCTAAAAGACTATAAAAATATGTTATAAAATTGGCAAAGAGGTTAAGAGTACTTAGCTTTGGATGAGATAATAGGATGACCTATTTGTAACTTTTTCTTTTAATTATTCAATTTTAATTTTTGCTATTTGGATGTTCTATCGTAAATTATTTTGAGTGATTCAATTTTTATTTTTTCTATTTGACTTAAGACCGTGAAGCTTTGATAAATTGGAAAATGGCCATTTTTTTATTTTAGTTCAAACCTACACCCTTGGTTTTGTTGTGTGCACCTATTCTATTTTTTCTAAGGTTCTAAACCTAATTTGCAACCTTAGTCTTTACATCTTGTTCACATCTATCATCTAAAAATAGTAGTTTGCATACATATTGATAGAACTTGCTATGCTAGGGATGAGAAGTCAACTTGCTTCCCTCCTTGTGCCTTAGTCAAATTGTTGGACCAATTTAACAATCTAAAACAAGATTGAAGACATGCCAAGAAATAATTTAATTATCCTGTCTATTCTTATGATCTTAGATGCTAATGTAATGCTTTTAGATGCTCAAATGAATGAATGATATAATGTTCTAATTGATAATAGATGATCTATAAGTAATTAGGTTTATTCATTTTATACAAAACCCTGACATACAAATTTAAAATTTCACACTTAAGTCAACAAGAAATGGCTAGCTGAAAGAAAGTTAACTTAAAAATCCATGACAAAATTTAATTTGGATAATTAGGCTCAATCCTACATACACAATTTTGAACCGAATTCAAGGTTACACTTGTGTTTTTGAACCAAGACTAAAAATAATGGATTTGAGGATTGGGTCTAGACCATTGTGGAATAAGGATTTGAGTGAAATAATGCATAGGCTTTATGCCAATTCCCACACAAAAATATTTCAGTTGTGCTACATCATTGCATTAGGGATAAAGGGGTCAAATTGAGGCCAAAAAATAGGGTAATATGTTATGGATAAAATTTTCACCCATATATCTTGGACCCCTAATTTTATTTTCATTTATTAACTACTATGAATCATGCATGTCATAGTGAACTAGTGGTCAACATGAAAGTAAAGGACATGCATATATAAAAAGGATATGGATATGGATCATGATGTGTATGTAATCCTTATTACAATAAATCTATATTTATACTTGAAAGCATAGAATTATGAGTAGCATTTGGTAAATATTTGAAATAAGCATAAGCAACTACTTAACAATGTAAAAAAAATGTGTAAATGTCAAGCTATGGGTGTAGCATCAAGAGTAGACAAACACATGATTACTTATTTATGGTTGTTGACAAGTTTAGTAAAAATGTGTATTCTAATTTGGCTTGTAAAAATATTATGACAAGAAAATAAGTAGCTAAAATGTCCTTTAACAATGTATGGGTGTTTGGGCTACCTAGGTACATTATTTCAAATAGATACACATGGTTTGATAGTAATTTTTTTCTACAAATATGAAGCATGATGGGCACAAATATAAATAAAAAACACAATTGTTTACCCATAAATAGATGGGTGAATAAAAGTGGTCAACATAACCTTGGCACAACTCATTATGGGGTAGAATAGCAAGGGTCTCAAGACATGGGATGAATCATTTCCATACATTCAACATTCTTTCAATAGAGCATTGCATTCTTATACTAATAAGTCACCATTTGAAGCATGTTTGGGATATTTATTTTCTAGTCCACTTGATATATAGATTTTGATAAGAAAGATGAATAGTTGGGGAAAAATAATGAGGTGACAAAAACATATAAATTTGTTAGGAGGATTAGGAAATTATAACTCAAGGTTAAAGAATAATTCAAAAGAACACACTAATTGTGTAAAGAAAGACACAATCAACAAATAAAGGAACAAAAACTCAAGGTAGGAGATGAGGTTTGGATTTTGTTAAGGTAAGGAAAGAATTAAAGGAGAAAATAAAATTAAGATAATAAGATATGCACATTTAATAACTTTAGAGGCCATGGGTGAAGATGCATTCAAACGTGATTTTCATCCTTCATGAAGATACATTTAGTTGTCAATTATGACTACTTGCATCTCTATGGGACCTCTATGGTAGATGAAGATGAAGAACACTACTACCATCTCAAGAAGAAATGTGTGGGAGGAAGAGACATACTTCATGAGAATGTAGTACTAGAAAGGAAAAAAAGAGAAACAAGAAATAAGTTTTAGTAAACTTGAAACATTGGACCCATGATTAGAAGGTCAACTGAGCCAAGTGGCACTCTAATGAGAGAGGAGAAATAATTCCTCATTTGATGTTTCACTAATATTTTTTGTGTTCGAAAAATTTCCTAACAAGAGAGGTGTGATTCAAAAGGATCTAAAAAAATTATGATATAGAAAATTAGGAACAAAAAATAAGATTCAAATATAGAAGTAGGTGTTTGAAGGTATTATAGAATTGTATCATATAGACTATAGCATGGGTGTTTTGAAGTTTGTATATTATTGTGGGTCTATAGGAATCCAAGGTCATGCTGCATGTGTAGGAGAGTCCATAAACTATACATGCATTCAAAATTGGAAGTGAAACCATACATGGACCATTCTATTGTCTAGTGACTATTGATATTTGCTTAAGGCTTAGGAAAATTAAACTATACATTGGTAAATTGAGTAGCAAAATCATGAGCGGGTAGAGAGTTTTGGAATTATTATATGTTTGTTTTAGATATATTCTTCTACAAGAAATAAATGGAAGTTAAAGGAAAGATTTCCCACATGCTATAATATCTATTTGTAAAGTAATAAAGGAGGGTAGCAAGGCACTTTGCCACCACCAAAACTAGTGTTTCCTCCATGTTGGGGGTTTTCTAGGATAAAATTAGTGTGTTGTGAGTTTTGATTATTTCATTTTTGTTTGAAGCACAATGTAATTCCTTCTCTTAACACATAAAACTTTTATTTGCAAAACAAGTAGGAAAGTATTTAATATTTTGATTGATTTTTAAATTACAAATAGAGTTTATAGATAATTTTTTGCTAGTATTATAGATCTAAATATCCATCCTCATTAGTACAATTTTGTCCCCAAATAGTCAACAATTCAACATTTAGTTATTTTAGTCACTTATCTAGTGAAATATTAATCTTTAGTCTTATGTCACAACTCACATTTAGGCAAGTTTGGATCCAAGGTATGCAAACCCTAACCTTTCCTATTTTAATTTTATCACATGTTTATTTATTATCCTAACTTAGCATTAATTAGTTTAGTTATCAAACTTAACTCTTATTTATCTAGGGTTTCATTTAAATGTTTTACCCTCAATATATTTGTATAGGGAATGCATCTTTCAATACATTTTATGATCATGATGTAAAAGAAGAAACATTCATTTATGTAAATCAAGATGATGCACCTACATCATTTTTTAGTTTCATGCTTTTATTTGGTGAAAAAACTTTGAAACTTAATGGAGGTGGACCCATTAACGAGTTAAATACAAATGGGAAAGGAGACTTGCACCTCATATTAACATTATATTCAACTATTTATTTTTTAGTTTAATGATTATTTCATGGGGAAGGCTTGAAACTTGAGGGAGGCGAGATCCATTAGGGAGTCAACCACCAATAAAAAAAGAGACTCAATTTGGAAATTGAGGTTTGAACCTAAGGAGGCAAGGTCCATTGAGGAGTCAACTATGAATAATAAGGGGAAGCCTCAATCTTACCATTAGGATTTGAATCTTGGGGAGTTGGGACCCATTGAGGAGTCAATTATGAATAGGAAGGGAGCTTTGATCTCATCACTAAGATTTCAAACCTCGAGAGGTGCCTGACATACTAAGGATTTAACTACTAATAGAAAAAAGATTGACTCTCACAACTAGGGTTTGAAACCTAGGGAGGTGAAGGCCATTGAGCAGTCAATTACGAATAGTAAGGGAGACTCGATATTATCACTAAGATTTAAAATTTTGGGATGTGAGGCCCATTGAGGAGTTAACTACCAATAGAAAAAGAGTCTCAATTTGTAAACATAGTTTGAACCCTAGGGAGGTAGGGTCCACCAAGAAATCAAATACAAATAACAAGGGAGATTGAATCTTCACACTAGGATTTGAGATTGGATAGAGGTAGAGAAACTATAGTAAAGTCTCTCTTCCTTAATCCAACTACTGCTAACAAGGGAGACTTGATCGTATGACCAACTATAATATAGTCTCTCTTCCTTAATCCAACTACTAATGATAAGGGAGACTTGATCCTATGATTAGCTATAATAAAATCACTTTTCAACCACTCAACTAATATTATTAATAAAACCCAACAATAATTATCATAGTTTCAATGCCTGTAATGCTTTACTCGAGTTCCTTTAGAGAAAACAAGGATGAGGTCTCTCATCCCTCATTATCAATAGACACTAACAATAAAATTGCCATATTTTCAATGCCTTTAATACTTTGTTTGGGCCCTTCTAGAGAAAATAGGGATGAGGTTTTCCATTATCAATAAACACTAGCAATAAAATTCCATAGTTTCAATGACTTAATACTTTGTTCGAGTCCTTTCAAAGAAAACAAGGATGAGGTCCCCCATTATCAATAAACACTAACAGTAATTTTTTCATAGTTTCAATGCCTTTAATACCTTGTTCGAGACCTTTCAAAGAAAATAAGGATGAGGTCCTCCATTATCAATAAACACTAAGTTGTCATAGTTTTAACGCTATTAATAATTTATATGTGTCCTTCAAGAGAAAACAAGGATACGGTCCTTCATTATCAATAAACACTAATTATAAATTTTCATAGTTTCAACATCTTTAATATTTTTTCAAGTCTTTTTAGAGGAAAAAAATAATATCCCCCATTGTCAATAAACATTAACAATAAATTATCATTTTTCAACACCTTTACTTATTTGTTTAGGAGAAAACAAGAATTAGATCCTCTATTATTAATAAACACTAACAATAAATTGTCATAGACTCAACGCCTTTAATAATTTGTTTGAAAGAAAACAAGGATGAGATCATCCATTATCAATAAACACTAACAATAAAATGTGATAGACTCAATGCCTTTAATAATTTGTCAGTAGAAAACAAGGATGAGATCCCCCATTATTAATAAACACTAACAATAAACTGTCATAGTCTCAATAATACTCTATTAAAGAGAATACATAAATGAGGTCCCCCATTAACAAATAAATTGTCATAGTTTCAACACTTTGAATAATTTGTTTGGAAGAAAATAAGGTTGAGGTCCCCCATTAACAACAAACACTAACAACAAATTGCCATAGTTTCAACATCTTTAATACTTTGCTCGGGTCCTTTCATAGAAAACAAGGATGAGGTTTCAACATCTTTAATACTTTACTTGGGTCCTTTCACAGAAAACCATGACGAGCTCCCCCATTACCAACAAACACTAACAATAATTGCCATAGTTTTAACTCTTTTAATACCCGATTACTTTCTTCAGGTCCTTTCAAAGAATAATAAGGATGAGACATCCCATTATCAAAAAAACACTAACAACAATCTTATCCTAGTTTCAACAACTTTAATACATTGCTCGGGTCCTTTAAAGAAAATAAAGATAAGATCCCCTCTTGTCAACAAACATTAACAATAAATTATCATACTTCCAACACCTATAATACTTTGTTCAAGTCTTTTCAAGAAAAATAAGGATGAGACATCCCATTATCAAAAAAACACTAACAACATCTTATCCCAATTTCAACAACTTTAATACATTGTTTGGGTCCTTTCAAAGAAATTAAAGATAATATCCCATCGTGTCACCAAACATTAACAATAAATCATCATACTTTCAACACCCATAATACTTTGTTCGCGTCTTTTCAAAAAAACAAGAATGAGGTCCCTCCATTTGTCGCCCCACCAATCTAACATGAACAACTAAAAACACCTAACTTTACTTTACCACACTAATCATGCTATAATGTCCCCTTATCAACTAAAGAAGCAAAGGTACAAAGGCCCTGAATTATGAATTCCTATGTTCTCAATGGCCTCCCATCCCCCTTCCAAAAACTACCAATGTGCCCCTTGTCCCTTTGCCTTTCTCCCCCCATGTTGACTCCCTTGTCCCCCTCTTTTTCAACCAAACACTAATACAAACCAACCAGTGGTCGCCCCTCAATAATAGCCGGCCAAATTGCCCTCAGATACTCAAAACCCCCCTAAAAAAGATATAAAAATAAAATCAAATCCGATCGTGTCAGTGCGCCGAATGATGCTGCAAAACATAATTATTTTGCCTTAATAATTATTCTCATGCCCATCCCATTCTCACTCATTCACACGCTCACACGTGTAAACTCACATGAACCCATCCAGACATGGCCGGCAAGGACCTCATATAAGCACGCCAAAGCACGTGGGAGCGTGTGGTCCAAAGCGTGCGATGGGCGGCATGTGTAAGCAGGCGCGTAATTCCACCGTCCTTGCACCGGCGGAAAAAACACACGCCGCGGAAATCCTCGGCAGCTTCCAAGACTGACAGTAATTTGCCGGCGGGACTGACAGTCTGTCTGACGGGGAAAGTAGGCGGACGTTACCACTCGACAGCCTGACCATCGGCGAGGAACATTATAAATTATATTTAAGATATATATACTAGTATTTTAATACTCTGTTAAGTTAGACGGCGTTAAGTCCATTCCTTCTTGTCGGGAAGTGGGGTCCACCATGTCCCCCCACCACTTCCCGGAAAATAATTTTCATTTTCTTGGCCCTTACGTCGGAGTAAAGTATGTCCGCTCGACGGTTTTTTTTTTTCGTTCTGTCGATTGACTGACTTTCGGAGAATCGCGAAAAGTAAAGTGTATGTTTTCTTAAAATTCGTGTTGTTGGGGTAATGCCGAGCACACACAAAGGGGGTAGTAATTCTGGAATTTGACCGGGAAAAGGAATTTTCTGTCTTCTGTCAAACTGCCGTTGGGCGAGTTTTCGTTTTCGTTAACCTAATGGTTGAACGTGTCTGTTTGATTTTTTTAGTTCGCCATGAAGACGTATGTGCTTTCGTAATCTTATGTAAGACTCAGGAATTGCAGGCTTAAACGACAACGTCAAAGTTCTCTTGAAGAATTTTAGGGCACAAGCCAAAAGAACTTGAGGGTATAATATTGGTGGACTGCTAATAGAAAAGTTAGTATTTTTGAAAGAGATGTTAGTTAGGGGTAGGATTTGTAGGTTTTCCTATTGAAGCATAGTTAGGTGTTTTTTATATAGTGGGAGTATGAGGTAGTCACATATGCTATAAGCTGTTTATATGTTAGAGTGGTAGGGCATACAAGTCTTATTGAAGCACACTTAGGTGCTTCTTACGAGGTGGGAGTACAAGGTAGTCCCATAAGTTATAAGTCATTTATAAGCTAGAGGGGTAGAGTATGTATGCCTCATATTGAAATACAATAGAGTGCCTCCTATATGGCAAGAGTATGAGGTAGTCACATATGTTATGAGCTACCTATAAGCTGGAGGGGTAGGGTATGTATGCCTCATTGAAGCATAATTAGGTGCTCATTGCATGGTGGGAGTACAAGGTAGTCCCATATGTTGTAAGTCACTTATAAGCTAGTTGGGTAGGGTGTGTATGCCTCGTATTCAAACACAATTAGGTGCTTCCTAATGGTAGGAATATGAGGTAATCACATATGCTATAAGTGACCTATAAGCTAGATGGAGGGTATATATGCCTCATTGAAATATGGTTAAGGGCTCCTTGCATGGTGGCAGTACATGGTAGTCCAATATGCTATAACTCACTTATAAGCTAGAGAGGTAGGCTATGTACTCCTCATATTGAAACACAAGTAGGTGCCTCAAACATGGTGTGAGTACAAGGTAGTCACATATGCTATAAGTTACATATAAGCTAGAGGGGTAGGATATGTATGCATCATTAAAGCACAATTCAGTGTGTCTTGCATGGTGGGAGTACAAGGTAGTCTAATATGCTATAAGTCACTTATAAGCTAGAGGGGTAGGGTATGCATGCCTCATATTGAAACAAAATTAGGTGCCTCCAAAATGGTGGGAGTACGAGTATTCACATATGCTATAAGCTACCTATAAGCTTGAGGGGTAGGGTATGCCTCATTGAAGCATATTTAGGTGCACCTTGCATGGTGGGAGTACAATATAGTCCAATATGCTATAAGTTGCTTATGAGCTAGAGGGATAAGGTATGTACACCTCATATTAAAACATAATTAGGTGCTCCTACATGGTGGGAGTACAAGGTAGTCACATATGATATAAGCCACCTATAAGTTGCTTATAAGCTAGAGGAGTAGGATATGCACACCTTATATTGAAGCACAATTAGGTATCTCCTATATGGTGGGAGTACAAGGTAGACCCGTATGTTATAAGCCACATATAAGCTAGGGGGTTGGGTATGTATGCCTTGTATTGAAACATAATTAGGTGCCTCCAACATGGTGGGAGTTTGAGGAAGTCATATATGCTATAAACCACCTATAAGCTAGGGGTCAAGTATGTAAACCTCATATTGAAGCACAATTAGGTTCCTCCTGTGTGGTGGGAGTATGAGGTAGTCATGTATGCTATAAACCACTTATAAGTTTGGTCACTTGATATTGTAGACCATGAAAGGAATATACTCCATCCTATTTTAGTATTCAATCACTTAGCCTATTTTAGATTATGAGTTACTATGTGTTTTTGGAAATATCAAATTCCCCATGAGATGCCTACTTTCATATATATATTTATTGATATTTTTTGGGTGTATGTATTATTGCTATGCCATTAACATTGGTGTACATCGGGTTATGAATAGTCGGCTTGTGGCTATCTTAACTCTTAATTAAGTCATATTATCATTATTATATTGTTATTTAGTTATTTAGGTCAGCCTAAGCCATATATAGGGCTATCTAAGTTGGCCTGGGTGATATACCATGCATAAATAGGTATATATAGGAGGTAGTGAGTCTTATTTCATCATCATATTGTGAATTGTGTTCTCATTGAAGATATTTGGAGGTTGTCCCCTCGAAGTAGCTTGTTATTCTTAGTTATTATTAGGTATTTTCAACACATCTCATATCATATTCTTCTATTGTGCATGTTATTTCTTTACAAGTGGTATCAAAGCATGATCTTGGCATCATAGAGGTAAGGCATCTTCTTAATATTGGAGGTCATTTTGGAGGGTGCATATATTTCAAATTTTGGCAATTTTTTTTTTTGTTTTTTTAATTTTTAAAGAGTTTTTGAAGACCATATTAAAGAAACTATAGTCCATATTTCAAAGGAATTAGAGCATAATTAAGCACTCGTTATTACAAAATTATGGTTTCCATCAAATTCTCTCTCAAGGTTGCAAATCTACTAATTTCTTGGAGTTTTTTTTGGATAAGTGGTATCTTGGCCCTAGTAAGTTATAGTAAAAATTTCAAAGAATTTAAGTTTCATTTGTGTGATTTATTGCAAAATTATTGGTTTCCATCATGACGGGTCTTGTAACAAGGGGCAAAAATAATGTTGTCACACTGAGAAAATCCCTTGATAAGGATGAGGTAACAATAGAGGATATTAATTCCAATGAGGAAATAATTAAGGTCAAGGAAGACATTTCCTTAGTAAAGATGGAGATGTGTGGCCTAAGAGGAGATATATCAGACATACGAAGCATGTTAAGCACCTATATGAATGAACCAACAAAGGAGGTCTCAAGCAACCAAGGTGAATCTTCCAGGTTAGATACTCTTGACCCAAATGTTAAAACTCCTATGGGATCTAGGAATTTGATACCAAAGGTGGATATGTGCAAGTTTGATGGCAAGGATCCTCCCTCTAACATGGATAAACCAAATGGAGATTTTTTTTGAAGTCCATCAAGTCCCAAATGGACAAAAAGTCACAATGGATTCCCTATATCTAGAACTAGATCAATTCATTTGGTATCGTTGTCTTTGTACTCATTGAAAGAAAAAGGGTCTCACTGTCTCATGGTTGGTTTTTATGGAGGAACTCCAAGAACAATATAGCAATAGTGTGACATACAACTTCTTTAGCCAGCTAGCTAATCTTCAACAAACATGATCAGTTAATGATTATATTCAACGATTCCAAAATCTTTCCTTAAGAATGGATACAATTACATAGGAGAAATTGAATGATTTGTTTTTGGGTGGTCTCAAGGATCACATTCAACATGAGGTATGCATGTTTAGTCCTAGCTCTATCTCTAAGTCTTTTGTCTTAGCAAGGAGGGTAGAGGAAGAGTATTTGATTCCTAGAAATCAAGGGGATAATATGATAAGAGACAAAGGATATTCAACACCTTTGCTTCCTTGACCTACTAGGTTGACCCCACAACAGATTGAGGAGAAGAGAGCAAAAGGGTTATGTTTCAATTGTGATGGAAAATATAGTTGGGGACACAAATGTAGTGAAAAGAAATTATTCTATATTGAAGGTCTGAGTGAGGAAGATGAGGAGGAACCAATATTAGAAGGTGAAAGGGAGTCAGATAAGGAATCACATGATTCCCAACCAATCATTTCTTGTCATGCAATTTTAGGTTTTAATGCTCCTCAAACCCTCACGGTAGTTGGTTACTTAAAGAAGCATAAAGTAACAGTGTTGATTGATTTGGGTAGTACTCATAATTTCATCAACAAAAAGTTGGCTACTTGTTTAAATTGTTTTATATATCCAGCTCCAGAGTTTCAGGTCTTGATTGCAAATGGTGGAACTATTAGTTGCTTTGGAAAATTCCATAGCATTAAGTAATTATTGGGATATTCTCACCTTGATAGCCCAATGTATGCTATCTCCATGGGTGCAACATATATTGTTTTGGGAGTACAATGGCTTACTACATTGAGAACAATTGAGATGAACTTCCAAGAACTATTCATGAGATTTCAATCAGAAGGAAAGGTAGTAGAGCTAAAGGGATTGAAGGATAAGTCGCCAAAAATGGTATGCTCTCATCAAATGCAAAAGTTTCTTGAGAAAGGAGTTGATGGCTTTGTGGCCCAGTTATGTTCATTAGAAGTCTCTCAATCTAATGCTCCTACTCATCCAAATTTACAAGCAATAATTGATCATCCCTCAGTGGTTTTTGGAGATATGCCTAAAGGAATTCCCCCTAAGAGAAATCATGATCATGCCATACAACTAGTTCCAGGGAGCCAACCACCCAACATCAGGCATTATAGGTACCCACATATACAAAAAAGCGAGAGAAAAAAATGTTGAGGAGATGCTAGAGGCAAGAATTATCAGGTATAGCTAAAGCGCTCATTCCTCACCTGTGGTGATGGTAAGTAAGAAGGATGAAACTTGACACATGTGTCCAGAGTATAGAGTGCTCAACATGTACACCATTAAAGATAAGTTTCCTATTCTAGCCATTGATGATTTGCTAGATGAATTGAATGGAGCTATATATTTTACCAAGTTAGATCTTAGATCTGGTTATCACCAAATTCAGATTAAGGAAGAAGATATTTGTAAGACATCATTTCAGAATCATGAGGGTCATTATGAATTTTTGGTGATGCCACTCGATCTTACCAATGCACCATCTACATTCCAAAGTTTGATGAATTCCATTTTTAAGAAATTCTCGAGGAAGTTTGTATAAGTGTTCTTTGATGATATATTGATTTATTATAACAAGATATGGGAAGAACACTTGTTGCATGTAGATCAAGCATTACAAATACTCGAAGATCATCAACTCTATTTTAAGCCATCCAAGTGTGCTTTTGGTCTTACTGAGGTGGAGTATTTGGCATACATAGTTTCACATGGAGTAAAGGTGGATCCTAACAAAATTAAGGCTATCATGGAATGGCCTATTCCAAAAACCATTAAGAAATTGAGGAGTTTATTAGGATTGATGAGATACTATAGAAGATTTGTGAAGAATTATGGTTGTATAGTAGCACCTCTCACAGCTTTATTGAAGAAGGATTCTTTTCATTGGAATAAGTCCGCTAATGCAACATTTGAGAGATTGAAGGAGGCTATGTGTACAACTCTAGTGCTTGCCACTCCAGACTTCACCAAGGACTTTATTATGGAATGTGATGCTTCATGAAATGGTATAGGAGTAGTACTCATGCAGAAAGGTTGACCAATTGCTTTTAAGAGTCATCCATTAAAGGATAAGAATCAACTCAAACCTATTTATGAGAAGGAAATGCTAGAATTTCTTCATGTAGTTAAACAATGAAGGCCTTATCTAATGGGTAGACACTTCAAGGTTAAGACAAATCATGATAGCCTAAAATATTTTTTGGAACAAAGATATCTTTTGAAGAGCAACAAAAATGGGTCACTAAGATGTTGGGATATGACTTTTCAAGTTTGTATAGAAGAAAGGGAAGGAAAATATTGTGGAAGATGCACTTTCTAGGAAGGATGAGAAAGATGAATCCTTATTGTGTTCCTTTTCAATATTATAAGCAAATTGGGTGGAAGAAGCTAGAGCAGAGTGGCACAATGACATTGTGACAAGTAATCTCATCCAACAATTAAAGAATGATCCTAGTACTTCAGATAAGTTTTTTTTGAAGGGAGATACTCTTTGGTATATAGAGCATTTGTATCTCTACAAGAATTCCACTCTTAAACACAAGATTCTCATAGAACTGCATTAGTCTCTAGTTGGTGGTCATTCGGGATTTTTGAAGACATATCATTAGGTCAAGCAAGATTTTTTTTTTGGGGAAGGGCTAAAAGGTGATCAAAAATTTGTGGCTGAATGTTTGGTTTGTCAAAGAAATAAAGGGGAGACAATTAAGACACCAAGTCTCTCGCAACCCTTATCTATTCCTAGCCAACGTTGGGAAGAGGTATCCATGGACTTCATCACAGGGCTTCCCAAATCTAAAGGTCATAACGTCATCATGGTAGTAGTGGATCACCTCACTAAATATGCACATTTCATTGCATTATCACATCCTTTTACAACAAGTGTAGTGGAGAAATATTTATTGGATAATATACAAAAGCTAGATAGTACACCTAAGGTTATTATTAGTGATCATGATCCTATCTTTACTAGTCACTTTAGGAAAGATTTATTCTCATGTTTGGGTACTTAATTGGCTCATAGCTCTTCATACCACCCTCAATCAGATGGGAAACTAAGGTTGTTAATAAGTGTTTGGAAGGATATCTATGTTGTTTCACTTCAAAGAAATAGTCTCAATGGGTAGATTGGCTACCACTAACAGAATGGTTGTATAACACTTCTTTTCATAGCTCATAAAAAATGTCTCCATTTTTGGCACTATATGGATATCATCCTCCTTCCATCACATCATCATTGAAGGTGTCACCAAGAGTTCAAGCAGTAGAGGACCACTTGCTTCATCAACAACAGGTACTTTTAGAACTCAAGGAGAATTTAGCCATGACACAAAATCAAATGAAGCAGTAGGTGAACCAGCATCGCAGTGAAATAAGTTTTGAAGTTTGGGTTGGGTCTTCTTGAGATTGCAACCTTATAAGCAAATATCTTTGAAGCAACAAAAAAGAATAATAAGTTGTCTCCAAGGTATTATGGCCCATACAAAATCATGCAAAAGATCAGTAGTGTTTCCTACAAGCTAGAGTTGCCACCAACAACAAAGATACATTCAATTTTTCATGTTTCTTGTTTGAAGAGGGTAATTGGGCATAATATTCCAACTCAAACAGTACTACCAGAGCTCGATGAAGAAGGAAGAATCATTTTGGAACCAAAGTACATTCGTCAAACATGCATGAAGAAGCTGAGGAATAGAACTCTCACTGAGTATCTTATCCAATGGAATAATTTACCAGTTGAAGATGCCACATGGAAGAACGAGAAGTTCATTCAGAAGAATCCACACTTGATTAGCATTGAGGATAATGCTTCTTTAAAGAGGGGGGCATGCTACACCCTTAATATTGGTGTACATCGGGTTATGAATAGTCAGCTTGTGGCTATCTTAACTCTTAATTAAGTCATATTATCCTTATTATATTGTTATTTAGTTATTTAAGTTAGCCTAAGGCTTATATAGGGATATCTAAGTTGTCCTGGGTGATATCCTAGGCATAAATAGGTATATACAGGAGGTAGTGAGTCTTATTTCATCATCATATTGTGAATTGTGTTCTCGTTGGAGATATTTGGAGGTTGTCCCCTCGAACTGGCTTGTTATTCTTAGTTATTATCAAGTATTTTTAGCATATCTCATATCATATTCTTCTATTGTGCAAGTTATCTCTTTATAGTCATATATGCTATAAACCACCTATAAGTTACGGGTAAAGTATGCAAACTCATATTAAAGCATAATTAGTTGCCTCTTGTGTGGTGGGAGTATGAGGTAGTCATGTATGCTATAAACCATTTATAAGTTAGGTCACTTGATATTGTATACTATGAAAGGATTATATTCCATCCTATTTTAGTATTCGATCACTTAGCCTATTTTAGATTTTGAGTTACTATGTGTCTTTAGAATATATCGAATTCCCCATGAGATGCCTACTTTCATATATATATTTATTGATATTTTTTAGGTGTATGTATTATTACTCTCCTTCAATTTAGTTTAAAGATTGTGGGGTATTCATTCCAACATATTTTTCTAGGACCCAAAATTAACCTCATCCTTTATTGTGTTAGGCCTTTTCAATTGACAAATTTGTAAGCCAAGGTCTATCATCACTCTACTTCAATAGTGTTAAGGGTTGATGGGTATTCATTCTAACAAATTTTTTGAGGATTCCAAACTAGCCTCAATCTTTATGGTGTTAGGCCTTTGCAATTGACAATACTTTATCCTTGTTGGGCTCTTTGTGAGCTAGGCATTCTCACTAGTCAACCAATAACCACTTGAAGTTTATTACTATTTTTCAATCTTGGGCTTGTACTTCTCTTATTTCTAAAGTAAAGGGAATTTATTATTCTACTACTATTAAAAGAACTAGAGATAGATTCAAAACACTAATTTAATTTGTATAATTGTGGATGCTAGGAGGGTTTATAGGAGGTACCTTGCTTTTCTTAAGGATTATTTATCCCAACACCTTCTATTTTTTTTTAGATTATTATCTAGATCTTGTGCTCACCTTTATGAGGGGATTGTTGATGACTATTTTACTACTTCAGTATTGATTTAAATGAATGGTAGTAGCATAAGCAAAGCTTTAGATTTCAACTTGAATCTCTATCAACTTGTTTTTCTATTAGATTTTTTTCAATTATGCACACATGTTTTTTTGTTTGTAGGTCCTTACACATTAATGTTCTAGTATACCCACCTTAGGCTACTCACTTTGTCTTTCATATCGTGTTAGAGTTAGTGGGATTTTATGCATAACACTTATTTATCATACCTAGATGTATTATTGATTTCTATTAATTTGTTATCTCCATTCCTTGACATTATTATAATTTCAAAAGTGATGATTTTTTTATAGTTTATATTCATGAATTTGTAAACATTTTTGGACATAATTATATACATTTTTACATCAATCTTTACAATTTCATTATTATAATTTATTTTGTTCTTGTACCCTATTAGTTTACTCTTCAACCCAAACTCAACTAACAAATGTTTGGACAAACATTAGGGTAAATAAAGTATAAAAACATATGGATGTAATTCAACAATCATTATTTGAACATCACTTGTCATTTCTATTGTCTTATTATTAGCATAACCTTTTAAATGTTTCTATTGAAAATTAGCATTATGTGAAAATTGTTGTTATAAGTCTCTTTATTTTTAGAGACGTGATTATATTATATAAAAAGTAAATATTATTTTTATTTTATGACCAACCAAGATGTTAGATTTAGTGCATGAGATATCTTTGCAGAAAGTCCACTTACATTAGATACAGTTTAAATTTATACTCAGCTAAAATTTATTTTGATGATCAAGTTTAAGAATAAATCAAACTTTAGGGTGTAGTTTATTCAATAACAAAAAATCACATTATTTATAATTTTGTACAACTAAAGATTTATAATATTAAAAAACATATTATAGCCTATCGTAAGGTATCAAATTCACACCTACACCATTAAATGTCTTTGCATAGATGCCATAGATGCATAGTCTTAACACTCAATATGACTCATTTGGTGCACTAACTAAAAAATACCCTTATATCCATCAACCACACACAAATCTTTATCACTACCCATCCCCATTTGAGCAATTTTGCATAGTGTATTATCACCCAATGCAACCTAGTCCTTAGATTATATCACAAGCCACAATCTAGTATGTCTATTACAAAATTTAAATTTCTTGCATATATAATGAATTTCATGAAATATGTATTATTTCATTGACTTGTGTACCAAAAGTATCAAGTTGTATGTCTAGAAATATCATGTATTTGACATATACCAAGTCATTAAGATACTCACATATTCACATAAATTTTTAGCACAAAATTTTTACAAATTAAATTCATGTATGTAGCGTCGAAAATTGTCACCCTTAACAATTTCACACTAGGTTTAGCTCCACCCTATGTTCTTGGACCTAATTATGCATTTAATTATTTGTTTTATGAATATCTTTGAAAAAACAAACAATGGGAATGAAATAAGCTTTAAATATTTTCCCTTTGTGTTTAAATCCCCAAAAAAGATGGGTATGGACTAGGGCCCCCCATGCCCTTGTCCAACCCTTTTTGGCTCTAATTTAAATGTCGGTGTTGGCATTTTATTATTTGAAAATCCAATTTTATTTGTTGGCTATCGACATTTGATTTTTGAGAAATTAGAAGAATTATATATAAATACAAGTCATTTTCATCATTTCAATCCTAGCAATTTTAGAGAGCAAATTAAAGATCCTGAAATCAGTTAAGATAATTCAAGGGTAGAATTAGCAACATTATTACAATACTTTCATCAATCAGGATCAAGCTTGCAAGACATCAAGAAGAATGAATCAAGTTATGTGCAAGGAGCTATTATGGTCAATCATGCCAAATTATGATGTATTGAGTTATCCTCTACATGATGTATACAACAAGCTATTGTGTTATGGGAACTAACCTTTTGTAGGTCTATCAAGCAATCAAGGCATCCATCAATCAACATTTGTGGCAACTTGTGGTGTGACATCACTTCATTAAGGATTTCACATCAAGGTGACATTATCATTTATTATTTATTATTTGAGTCAATTTTTTTTTTAATTTTTTCCTCTGCTTGACCTAGGGTATGCCTTCTTGTTCATCATCATTTGTTGTATGCGGAGGTAGAAATACCAAAACAGGGTTTGAATTAGGCAAGTCCCTATACAACACAACTATGAATTTTGCAACTATTGTGCTTCGTTTAAAATTAAGAACTAGCCATGCTATCTATCATATTTAGAGGTTGGAAGAATTATAATTTTATGGGTTATATATTTATACTTCCATATTACATGGTAAACTTGGTTTGGATTTTTTGGGTGTTTGTTGTTAATTTTGGTAAGTTGACCTTTCAACCATGTATGACACATTGGCATGCCATGTAGTAGAAAGGTAAGGGAAAAATATCACCAAGGTGATATATTGGATGTTGGTGATTTGAGTTGTAAGCCCCAAATTACTAACGCTAGTACTCTCTTAAGCACTAGTGGTGTCAAACCAAGGAAGAATACCACAAAACCTATATTTAGGTTGAGAAATTAAAAACTAAATATTAAGGTGGTGACACCTCCTTCACTTTTGGTTCTACAAGACCAAAGGAGGTTTCCCTAAGGTGTTGAAATTTATGAAACTATAAATATTAAATAATTATAGGGCTCCCAAAACTTACCCACATTTTGGTTTAAACTTACAAGGTTATGTACCTTTTTTAGTAGAAAATGATTACCGTGTAAAGTGTTTAAAATATGGATATAATAATCCCTATTACTATTATGCACTTATGCACATGGAAGTAGAAAATAATAACACAAACAAAACTGCTAATATTGTTTTAATTATTTTAAATACATGTTGGGGTGATGGAGTGAGAAAAAGTGATAGACCATTACCTATATCCAATTGGGCATAAAATATAAGGTTTATACAAAATATATAACAATTGTAACTAAATGTGATACCTTAATAAAGATATAATCAAAGACTATATTCATCCAAACATGTACATAAACTAGGTTCTACACATGCAAATGGATGAAATATTTGGAATTAGAGAAATTTATAAGAGTCTACTTATTTCTCTACAAGTAAAACTACATATTCCTTTATTTTCCTTGAAAAGACACATCACAAAGTCTTTGAAATAATTTAATGGTCGTTTGGCTAACCAGCTAATCAAGAACATGTTAAGAGGACATATAAAATACTCTTGGAGATACTCAAACAATGTTGGATCTACTATTTACATTCATTTTTCAAGACACAAATATTCTATTACATATTCTGAACAAACCCACATTAATACAATCTAAAAAATATAATACTCAGAATTGGAAAATGAAATCCTAAAGCTTCCCACAATATTTTCTTGTTATTTCTATAACTAGTCCTTTTCTATTTTTCCATCATTCCCCTAAAAATGTCATCCTTTAGAGTTTTTCATTTCTTCAAAGAGATATTCCAATATCAATATTAAATCTACAACCCCATCAAATGATACATTACAAATGGTGTCTATTTCTATTGGGAATCATTTCACTTAATTTTTTTCCTAAAATTATACTATAAATATATCTTGATGTATCATAGAGGCATGCAGGAATGTTTATTTCTAATCTACAACATTCTTTGCATTAATGACATCACTAGGTTGATGCATAGTCCAAAGATGAGCCTAAGGAAAATGTTGAAATGGTGACCAAAATCCAATGAATGTATTAAATACATTATCAATTTGTCATCCTTGTTTTGTCACTAGACATACATGAAAATATACACCCATTTTGATAAATAATGGTTTAAATTGTGAGGGAAATCATATATAATGGTTGCAAAGTTTATCAGACCATTAATATATTTTTAGGACATGCATGAGGTAGGTGAGATTTTATAGGATAAAATGAAGTATTTTTAGACCATCTGGATCAAGGTTGGAAATACTCATATCACACACTAGTTGAGAAATTAGAGTATCAGGGATCAAGGATGATGATAAAGTCATGTAGATGAAGGGACATATAAAAAAACAATCTGAATGGGATAAGAGAGTGCTAGAATGTTAGGGATCAAGGTTTAAAGGTGAATCATACTTGGTACCATTTCGATTTAGATCACTCGAGAGGTGGTAACACAAGTAGAGATGGAAAATTTACCAAAAATTCAAATTTTCAATATTTTCTATGTTTTACTAAATTACATTTTTTGGAGGCCTTCAGAGTAGATTTTAGCCTTGAAATTGTCGTCAGTACCTTAAATGGAATAACTATAGGATTAATTTTAAGGGACTAAAATTAGAGCTCTTGGAGATCTTTCCATTAGTGTAAAGAAGTTGAGATCTTGACCACCAAGTTACGAGTTATGACCCTACCAAGTTGGGTAGTGAAAATATACATTTTTTTGAAAATTTTATTTAAATTATTGTTTGTTCATCCATTTGTTCATTTTCAAATTCCAAATAATGTGATGACTATTGGAATTATATTCAAATGGATAGACTTTGGATGTGGGAGGGAATGAAGTAGTTTTTGGAATTGCATACATCTCTTTTCAAGCTTATTGTTTTGTTTTGTCTATCAAAAACTCTACAATACTATAGGTTGCATGCTAGGTATTGTTCTTCATATTGACAATTTAGATCAAACTTAGAAGGCATGGTTTTATCTCCAACTCTAGCTAAAATTACAAGGGAAATTATCAAGCAATAAATTTTAGAGATACATTTAAGGAAGAGTAGTAAGGTAGGGAGATGGGAACTTTTTTACTCTAAGAAAGTTTATGAAGGAATTAGTGGGGTTTGAGAGTTATACATAACACATTGTAGAGAAGGGGGATTTATCATCCCTAGGGCTCTAGGTCACGGGAGGGACCAAGGGAACAAACTACCCTAAACTACCTCAATTTATTTGATGGGTTGAGAGAGAGTTTGAAAAGGAAGGGAAAACAATACACTATTTCCCTTATGTTGAAAATAGGTGTATACAGAACTGAGTGAGTCGACCTCAAAGGTTTCAAACTATAGACCAGGCAGTTCATTGTTTGAGGACGACAACACGAGAACCAGACTCTAGCATGATGTGCTCGCATCTTAGGGACATGTTGACATCTTGTACAGATAGAGGTTTGGCAAGCATATAGAAAACAAAAAGGGTCTACTAATGACCCAACTGACACAGTCTCACAGTTTGATAGAAAAAATATAGGAAACATAAAGTACAAAAAGAAGAATATTAGACACTATTCTAATGCATAAATGACAAAGAAAGAATATGAAAATATACCTTTCCACCCACACTTTGATTCTTCAACTTCAAATCCAAATGGATGAACCAAAACCTTCCTCTTGCTAGCACTCAAGACCAAGAGGAAAAGATGACACCACGCCGAGGGAATGAAGCTTCGTCAACATGCAAAGATGGTGGAGTTGCAACAAGAATGTTGTAGAAGCCAAGTAGAGAGCAAGAATCACCAAGAAGAGAGCAAGAGAGAGCTTGGGAGAATGAGAGGGTGAGAGAATGAGCAAGAAGTTGCAAGAATGAATGAGAGAATTGCATCCCAAAGTGTAGAAGTGAGTTTGAATTGCTAAAATAGAGGTAATAGGTCAATTTTTGTTGATCAAGGAAGGGTAGAAGATGTTACCTTCATAGCCAACCATAAGTGTAATGATTTTTCAGATTCCAAAGGTAGGGATCTTGTTAGGACGTAAGCGCAACACACGAGCATCCATGCAGTGTGCGCATGTCCTCGAAAAAAAATCCTCCACTAACACAAAAAGATAAAGCCACACAGAAAGAATAAGCTGACAATAGCGGGTTTGCATCATTCGACTTATAGTTTCTAAAGAAAAGGTAAAATAAATGGGGAATTTACTAAGGGTGAAAATTCATGCCATTACATTTTTCCACCACTTTAGTGAGCATAAGTGTCAATGCAAATGTGCTAAAGTAGAAAGAGATTGAAGAGAATATATCGGTAGCGTCGAGGAAGTGGATCTTTGATCCAACACACCTAGACGTGAGGAGAGGAGAAAAGGCTCCACAGGTTCTTAGTCTTGTAAAGCTATGAAAGAGAGAAGGCTTCATAGATTCTTAGTCCTGTAAAGTAAGTTGCGATCTCACCACAAACATGTTAGGCTACAGAAAAAAACATGTTAGGTGAAAAATCATAAGACACATTCATAAGACACACAAGTCGACATGATAAGATACAACCTAATTAGATACACTGACCAGATAAGCCTACGACTGCTGCAAACTTCGTTGCAGGACAATCACAGAAAAGATGGGTCTAGTCGGGTTGTCCCCAAGCTAGACACGAAGATATATGATGTCTAACACCAAGACATAGTGACATCGAATATTAGATAAAATACACTCAATTTATGAGACACCAAAGAATACAATTCATGGAGAAATTTTCAAAGGAGGTTCCTTCAGCAAGAAACCCTTCAAGACATCAAGGGGTCCATTCAAAGGAACATTTTGATTGAAAGAAACCACATTTCCACAAGTTATTCTATCATCAAGGAATCCTTTTGAAAGATCCTTTTGTCAAGGAATTCATTGGAAGAAATGCTCCTTCTCAAAGGAAAGTTTTCAAACTATTTCATTTTAGAAAAAGTGCTCCTTTTTCAAAGAAATTTTTTCTAACTCTTTCATTTTAGAAAAAGTGATCCTTTTTCAAAGGAAAGTTTTCAGATCCTTTCACATACGAGATCCTTTTCAAAATAAAATTTCATCTAGAGGTCTTGAGAGAATACAACATTTTGGAAAATGAGAATCTTTCAATAAGGGAGTCTTTCATCGGGAATTTATTGTAAAGAAAATTTGACACCAAAGAATCCTTTTCAAAAGAATTCACCAAACTAAAAAATTAGAACATCATAGTAGCCCTGCTTAGGATGGTGTGTGCTACGAAAAGGAGCACATGGCATCATAAGGTGAGAAAGGATATGCATAGATGTCGTGGAATGCAACACATGGCAAGATGTGTTTCATGGTATGTTGTCACACACACACATGAGGGACAACACATAAGAACCACAACATCAAGAAGCAAAAAGAGATGAAATCAAGAGAGACAAGGGGATCTGAGAGTTCGGGTTCAGATATGTTCATAGATACAAATAGATATAATATGCTATATGAACAAATGGTCATCAATCCTTGAAGTACTCAGATCATGAAGAAGAGCACATGAAGACAAAAAAATTGGGTCAACATGGAAGAGGGCCTAAATGCTTCCAATGCTTTGCATCGTCCCCAATATCAAAAAGAAAATTTAGAACATATAGAAGAATGATGTTACACATAGAGGAAGTTCATGACAAATTTTCTATGCCTATATGCAAGCACCTACAAGGGTAGCAAGGGTCCTCCAAGTAGGATCACAAACAAAAAAAGATGAGCATAGGGGAACATAAACACACAAACAAATCTAATCTACAAATAAAGAAGAGATACCACCTTATTCCTCATCGACCAATAAGTCATCTTACTCCTAATCTAGATCATTATAGGGGGACGGGGACAAGCCTGCAAGGGCGAGATAGCAAGGGCGGTACCCTTTGAATCACCTATGACAAGGGCCAAGGAATAAGACCCCTCAAGGTCTTCTTTGTCGAGCTCATGTGAGGAAAAAGCCATCGATCTTGCAAAGATCAAGGACAAAGCCAAGATATCATCCACCAAATTAAACATGCACTTCACCGGAGTGCCATGTGTCAATCAGGTGGGAGAAGAAGGAGGCGCTTGAGATTCATTGCCAACCTCATTGAGAGGGGCAGTGAAAAACTCAGGGGACACAGGGGTTGCCTGCATTAGGAGGATGATACAAGCCAAGAAAAAACCCACTTCCAAAGAAGGTGACCCCTTCTTTTGACCTCCACTTGAAGCGAGGTCCTCCTCCAACTTGCGCTTTAGTGGAGGATGTAAAATCCCCATAGAAGAAGTAGAAGGCGAGGAGGAGGACAAATCCGCAACACACCATTGTGTTGTTCGACATGCCTATGGGCTCAGAAAAGGGAGGAATTTCTGGAAGGGACATCAAAAGAGGGGGCTCCATGGAGGGAGCAATGAAAACCTACACCCTTTTTGGGGTGAGGATCATCAGAGCCCACCAGGGGAGCAAGAAGCAAAACAGAGGTGATTGGAACTGAGGCAGACACAATAGAAGAAGACAAAACAATAAAAAAGGATACAAAAATTCTACGGGGCGGCGTGTTCAGTGGCGAGAGCCTTTCTCTTGTGCTTGCGCTCATATGAAAGATGATTACTATTGAATCTTGTGGTTGTGTTATTGATATGTGGTTGTCATTGATGCCAACACTATTAGCATTAATTCACTTGAAGTTGTATATGTCAAGGATATTGAGAAAATTGTAATAAATGAGTTGCAGGTTGTCAGTAGTGAAGTGAAGTTCAGTATGTCGATAAGTTTTGTATGTTGATGATCAGAGGTTGTGGACTAGATATTTTTTTTCTGAGTGTATCTAGTTTATCCATGTTGAATTTTAGAGATCCGTGTGAAGATTTGATCGAGTTATGAAGATTTTCATTCTGACAATTTTTCTGTTGCTTCAGTTGGTGTTTCTCATTGAAGATGAGGCTATTTCAGTTATCTTAGTTGTTGTAGATGCTTCTTTGATGTTTCGTAATGTTTGTGGATGTTTCTAGATTGTGCTCTATCTTTGTTGCACGTCCGCATTGACCGTTGTGCTCATGGTTGGCAATTTTCTCTTGTGTGTTCATGTTTTTCTTGTTCTTGGCTGACATGGTGTTTGTAGTGTGTTGTGGATCTTCGAGGAGAAATTAATTGAAGTGTTTTCGTGTTGGAGATGTTAATTTGGGTCTTCACTAAGTTGTGGCTGAACTTGGTTGATTTGCATTAATAATCTTAAATGTTTTGGGCCGACAATTTATATTCATTTTATTATTTTGTTGAGGCCAACTTGAAGGGATGAAATTTCTTGTTGCAGATATATAAGAGTGATTGTTTATTCGAATTGAAGTGTGCAAGGGAGTGCTTCTATGTGTGTATGTGAATAATGTCACAATCATTCGAAGGAAGAGCAGAGTGTGAAGAAGAGTGAAGAAGATTGAAGAAATGTTCATGTGCTTAACCAAAACTACAATTAGGCATTAGTAGATGCTATTTTCTCAGTTCAAAATCTAGATGGTTGTAATTCGAATCTTTTTGTAAGATAGTGTGTCTTCCTTTGTAATTGAGCAGTGAGCTCTAGGCAGTGTGCCTGAATGCATGTGCATTCCCCATATTTCATTTTCATTATAATTTTAACAGGGTATAATCTTGTGGACTGACCTCCACTATGGGTTTTTCCCCTAACAGGGTTTCCACGTAAAAAATCTTGGTGTTATGTGTGTTTCTGTGTATTGATGATTTATGCTTTCATGGTTAATTATCATATTTGAGAATAAGGTTAACAAGTTGAATAAGTTTTGAATTTATGTGACAACTGATTCACCCCCCACCTCTCAGTTGTTTTCCCTTGTGTTGCCAACAATTGGTATCAAAGCAAGTTCCTTGGAAGAAGTTTAACAACTTAAGGTGATCAAGGATGGCATGTTACAAGAAGGATAGTCTGAGATTTGATGGAAAAAATTATTCTTTATGGAAGACTCGAATAGAGTGTCATTTGAGATGCATTAGTGAACCCTACTGGAGCATTACATATAATAGGTATGTTATTCCTTAGAATGGTCCTACTACTACTGCTGAAACTAGAGATGCTGAGTATAATATCCAGGCTAAAGAAGCTTTGTTGGGTGCTTTGACTAATTTTGAGATGACAAATGTTATGGATCTGAAGACTACTCATGAAATCTAGAAAAAAGTTGGAAACCTTGTATGAAGGTGATACTAATGTGAAGATTGCTAAGTTTCAGAGTCTGAAAGGGAAATATGAAAGGTTGAGAATGGGTGATGATGAGAAAATTAATACTTTCATGCAAAGAGTGAATGAACTCGTGTGTGGTATTAGATGTGCTGGCGGACAGATAGATGAATATGAGATTGTTGCTAAAGTGCTTATATCCCTGTTATCCCCTGAAGTTGCACCCTGTTGAACCTGATGATTCAATGCCTTAGTGTAACATTGGAAGACCTCCAAAGATGTGGGTTTCTTGTAAGCAGAGGTCAACCTCCGGAGAAGGCCGGCTTCCTTTGGTGTCACCTAAAACTACTAATTTTTTGAAGGAAAAGGGAGAGAGATAATGCATAAAAATGAAAATTAAACTCTAAGGTGATGCACCGAAATGACAGGAACAATGAGATACTCGAGCTACACTTGAATACTGGTGACAACCATGGGACTACACAATAAGATCCTATAGATCACACATTCAAACAGGTTTGACATGCACATGCCTTCAAGAAGGAAAGGCAGATTTTCATAAACTAGAAGCTCATGTGTAGGATTAAGTAAACACAGTTTGTAACCTACATGATACTACTTCTGCAAAGAAAGGCACGACATGAAACAAAAGCTATAAGGAAAGAGAATATTTCACTAAGTAGCTCAAAGAATCATTTAAAAAGAATGCACTATTCTTGACAAGAATCAGAAGGCAAAATGATGGACCATCAATGGTAACCAAGGTAGATTTTGTATATCATGTTCTAAATTGAGTTAGAGAATCCTGCTAGTCTGAGAGAGGACTGCAAAAGGGTCACAGACTTTAGAAGAGCATACATCTAAACCATTTACAAAAAGGAAAAAAATGCCTTATACACACCAGTGTGTCGGCCCCTTAGGGCTTACAAAAAATATCGGGCTTAGAAAGATCTATCCTCAGATCTTTTGATTAAAATTAAATGTTGCATTCAATTGAATCTTTGTTGTCCATGTTGGTGTGAAAGATTTCCTTCAGGGGAAGCCTTCTGATCTTTCTACAACCACCGCATTCATTTCCTGGCATCGTGTCGATCTTTGAATTCTCCCCAGTCGAGTTGCTTTGAATGCTCCTGAGCTCATGTTGCTTTTCCTTCTGTTAATCACCTTCTCTTGGCAGACCGCGATGACTTGCCCTTAGCTCATTCTGATTAGCTGGGCACATTTCACGTAGATTCTTCAGGCGGTCAAAAGCTCCTCAGTCAGAATCGCATCTCGGTGAGACACTGAAAGTGTCTCACCGATGCGATTATGCTCTCTAAAACCATCAGAATAGCACAATTCTGTCACCGAGACATCATGACGAACTCTCTATTCCTCAGCGAAGGCATCGGTTTCGGGAGGCTTCACTGGTCGGTGAGACTCTGTGGCGAAGGGATCCTTCTCCCCGAGCTCTACATTCTTTGTTGAGTCCCTATCGGGTCGGCAAGACTCTCAGCGAGGTCTTTCTTCACTTCACTTCGGCAAGAGAAACCCTCATCGGCGAGACATCATAGTGGCCTCATTAGTTATGCCGATATCGCATCCCATCGCTAAGAGCACATTATGTCGGTAAGACATCCTATCAAATGCAAGACCTCCTTTATGAGTCTCTCTGAACGCATCTTACTCTGCCGGGCTCTACATTTCCTTCAGTGAGATGTCATTGATGTTACCCCGAGACATTTTATCCCACTAAGCTCCAGGTCTCCTTCGGTGTGACTCCTTTGATATCACCCCGATCGTATTCCATTCCATCGAGCTCTTTACTTCCTTCGGCAAGACCGTGACAAGTCAGGAAGACATCATGGCGCAATCCATTGGTCATATTGATTCCCGTTCCATTGCTAAGACCACCTAGATTCGCTGAGACATCTTGTAGACTTCCCTTTGCCTCTCGTGTTACACCGAAGATCTCTCCCCATTTGTCGAGACATGCTCCTATCGGCCAGACCTCCTGGTGAACTCTTCCCGTCGGGGTGACTCGCTGCTTTTGGTGAGACTTCCTGTCAAGCTCTCTTTCCTTTGCCAAGATCTCCTTACTGTCGCCAAAACATTCCGGGGTTGCCAAGACCTCTTGGCGAGACGTCATTGCCACGTCGAAGACTTCAACATAAAGCGCTGTTGGCGAGACATGTTCTCTTCGTTGGGACCTCTTACCGAGCGCTATAGGTTATCCTGAAGCCCGTGGTCACCATAAGTCTCCCCGATTGTCGATTGAATTGCCTATCGGCCAAAGAATTCCGTGTGATAAGAGGTCATACCGAACCTTTCCTGTCACAGCGATAGGCTCTACAGCTTCGTTCGGTAAGACAGAAGCTAGGTCTCAGCGACCTGTTCAAAATGGAATGAATCAAAGCAACCAGTCGGCCAGACAGTAGGAGGGTCTTGCTGAATTTCTCCTTAAAGGAAAATTATGTCAAATTGATTAAGCCATGCTTTTCAACTGAGCTCCCCTGCGAAATGTCATCAGATGCCTGACTTTTCCCCTGTGCGAATGCTCCATTTGGCCTTCTCGAACCTCTGCCACATGATTATCCTGCCTGATTGAGCCCGTGGGTGAGAATTGGATAACATTTCTGGCGACCTTTGCTGGATGTTTTCCTGCTAAACATGAAACCAGTAGCCTAGGCCTATCCATTGGGCATGGAGTCATTGGGACAACTCAGAAAAGATCAAGAGTAGCTTTGTACATGGCTGCAACTCACTGAGACTCACAGAACACTCAGAAAATTATTGAAAATAGGGAAAAATTGAAATAAAACTATTTACATGTGTTGAAACAACACTTAGGGAAAGAAATAACAACTAAACCTACCCTACACTAACCGGCGAGAAATTGATCAAACGAACCCATTAACAGGTTGGGTAAAATAACTACCCTTTCTAAAAAATTTACAGTGTTTGCCATGCTGGAGAACAACTAAAGAGAAATGAAACATGCATGACAATTCAACGGATGGCTGCAAGATCTCTGGCAGAACATATTTAGGCTTACTAACCTTTTCGTATGGAATGTAAACATTCCCGTTCTGAGGTGGAAAGGTAACTTGAGTATGCTCCTCCTCAGCAGTACCCTCATGCTTGGGTGTAAGCAAGGTATCAATATCTTTGCTGGTCTTCATTTTGTCTAGATGCCTGATAGGGCAGCCTCTAGTAAGGGAAAAGCTTGCACCTTCCTTGTTGACCTTTTGCTCATGAGCTGCCATTCTGTCACCTTGCTAGCTGGGAAGATCTAACCCCCGTGGCTGACTTAATGGAAGAGTAGTAGCCTCCCCATTATGTTCATGCTTTCCCAACTGAACACTCATTCCTTCAAAGGAGAACAATGAGATAGCTTCCTCCATCACATCTTCAATCAATTCATCGACCTTAGGCTCCTTTATAGACCAAAATGGAAGTTGCTCATAAGTCTCATCATCATTGGAAGAGTTACATTCGAGTTCAGGTTTGTCTTTTTCAATGCAAGAGGACAACAATTCAAGTGGTGATAAAGTCTCAAGCTCCTCTGTACAATGGAATGGAAGCTCCTCCAACCAAGTATTGACTTTGCAAATCAGGCTCATTAGGCTCCTCCTGTTGTTTCAACATTTGTTCAAGTTTATGAACCTGTTGTTCTAGTTCATCATGTCTATCAGCTACTTCTGAGTCTTCATAAGGATCAAAATTAGCTTCCTCTTCAAAAAACTCAACAGTAGCTTTTTCAACCACATGTTCAAAAACATCAAAGCTCTCACCTTGGAGGATAATATCAGGTTCAATCTTAGGCTTTTCTCCCTGAATTAAGGCCCTATTATCTTGCTTATTATCATCGATAAGCAACCCACCCATGCTTTCTTGCTGTTCAATCATTTACTGTTGTTGTTTTCTATATTCCTCCATAGCTAGATGTAGCAAATAAATATTTTTAGTCTCCTTCGAGTTGAGTGAGTTGTACTGGTCAAAGATCTGCCCTTCTTTTACTTCTTGGATGCCAGAGCATGATTTCATTTGCATGATAGGAAAAGGAAACTCACAAGGTGACTGAGATGGGACCTTCCAACTTGGAATCCTGAGGGTAGAAGACTTATTGATAGGCTCACTAAAGAGCTTGGAAGGTTTCTCTTGTTTAAAGCTAGGAAACCTATCTCTGGAAGCATCCTCTTTCACTAGATGATTCAACATTATAGGAGGAGGTGAGCTGAAACTAGGAATGAAAAGGGCTGCCTGTGTCTCATACCTTTGTGCTTGATAATCTAAATAAGCCTGACTACCTTGTACTTGAGCAGATAAGAATTTCATTTGCTCCTCTTTGGCTGCTATCTCTCTCTCAAGATCTTCAAACTGACATCCCAACTCCTGCTACTGTAAAATAAGCTCTTTTTGTTTCTTGACATCGACCAACATGCCATACATGTAGGAGAACACCCTATTGAAATCATTAATCTGCATATGTTCAAACCTATGGCTCAAAGCCCACAACACACAATCAAACTGTTGGAGCAGGTCCATTATAGCTTGGAAAGGATGCTTTAGAGGCTGATTATGTAAATGATCAAGCTGGTTAGCATCGAAAACCTCCTCCTGGGGTTGATTTTGATCATAGGTTGGCTGATATTGAGACTGAGCAGGGATGGGAGGGTGGAAAATATGATGAGGATACTGGTAATCTGCTGATATCGGGTCATTTGACATAAAAATAGCAGGCTGTTCTGTATAATATGGTTGATGAGAGGACAAATACACATGACTCTCATGGACTGGAGGTGGCAAGTCACTAAATTGTTGATAATTAATCATTGCAGAGATAAGACATGAGGAATAACAAGCCTAAAGATCACACCTTATTAATTGTAGGCACCTGGGCTGCTGGAACCAGTTGTTATGTAGTTGGAGTCGCCATGATATGCTGATATTTTACCTTTGAAAGGCCTAAAATTTATTGGCTGCATATCAAAAACCAGTAATAGACATATAATTTCCAAACTGTCAATTCGACAGTCCCACCGGGCGTGCCAAAAATGTTATCCCCTGAAGTTGCACCCTGTTGAACCTGATGATTCAACGCCTCAGTGTAACATTGGAAGACCTCCAAAGATGTGGGTTTCTTGTAAGCAGGGTCAACCTCTGGAGAAGGCTGGCTTCCTTTGGTGTCACCTAAAACTACTAATTTTTTGAAGGAAAAGGGAGAGAGATAATGCATAAAAATGAAAATTAAACTCTAAGGTGATGCATCAAAATGATAGGAACAATGAGATACTCGAGCTACACTTGAATACTAGTGACAGCCATGGGACTGCACAACAAGATCCTGTAGATCACACATTCAAACAGGTTTGACATGCACATGCCTTCAAGAAGGAAAGGCATATTTTTATAAACTAGAAGCTCATGTGCAGGATTAAGTAAACATAGTTTGTAACCTACATGATACTACTTTTGCAAAGAAAGGCACGACATGAAACAAAAGCTATAAGGAAAGAGAATATTTCACTAAGTAGCTCAAAGAATCATTTAAAAAGAATGCACTATTCTTGACAAGAATCAAAAGGTAGAATGATGGACCATCAATGGTAACCAAGGTAGATTTTGTATATCATGTTCCAAATTGAGTTACAGAATCCTGCTAGTCTGAGAGAGGACTGCAAAAGGGTCACAAATTCAGAAGAGCATACATCGGAACCATTTAAAAAAAGGAAAAAAATGCCTTATATACACCAGTGTGTCGGCCCCTTAGGGCTTACAAAAAATATCGGGCTCAAAAAGATCTATCCTCAGATCTTTTGATTAAAATTAAATGCTACATTCGGTTGAATCCTTGTTGTCCATGTCGGTGTGAAAGATTGCCTTCAGGGGAAGCCTTCTGATCTTTCTGCAACCACCACATTCATTTCCTGGCATCGTGTCGATCTTTGAATTCCCCCTAGTCGAGCTGCTTTGAATGCTCTTAAGCTCATGTTGCTTTTCCTTCTGTTAATCACCTTCTCCTGACAGACCGCCACAGATTGCCCTTAGCTCATTCTGATTGGCTGGGCACATTTCACGTAGATTCTTCAGGCAGTCAAAAGCTCCTCAGTCAGAATCGCATCTCGACGAGACACTGAAAGTGTCTCACCGATGCGATTATGCTCTCTAAAACCATCGGCATAGCACAATTCTGTCACTGAGACATCATGACGAACTCTCTATTCCTCAGTGAAGGCATCGGTTTCAGGAGGCTTCACTGGTCAGTGAGACTCTGTGGCGAAGGGATCCTTCTCCCCGAGCTCTGCATTCTTTGTTGAGTCCCTATCGGGTCGACAAGACTCTCAGCGAGGTCTTTCTTCACTTCACTTTGGCAAGAGAAACCCTCATCGGCGAGACGTCATAGTGGCCTCATTAGTTATGCCAATATCGCCTCCCATCACTAAGAGCACATTATGTCGGTAAGACATCCTACCGAATGAAAGTCCTCCTTTCTGAGTCTCTCTGAACGCATCTTACTCTACCGGGCTCTACATTTCCTTCGGTGAGACGTCATTGATGTTACCCCGAGACATTTTATCCCACTAAGCTCCAAGTCTCCTTCGGTGTGACTCCTTTGATGTTACCCCGATCGTATTCCATTCCACCGAGCTCTTTACTTCCTTCGGCAAGACCATGACAAGTCGGGAAGACATCATGGTGCAGTCCATTGGTCATATTGATTCCCATTCCGTCGTTGAGACCACCTTGATTCACTAAGACATCTTGTAGACTTCCCTTTGCCTCTCGTGTTACATTGAAGATCTCTCCCCATTCGCCGAGACATGCTCCTATCAGCCAGACCTCCTGGCGAACTCTTCCCGTCGGGGTGACTTGCTGCTTTCGGTGAGACTTCCTGCCGAGCTCTCTTTCCTTTGTCGAGATCTCCTTACTATCGCCAAAACATTCCGGGGTCGCCAAGACCTCTTGGCGAGACGTCATTGCCACACCGAAGACTTCAACATAAAGCGCTATCGGCGAGACATGTTCTCTTCGTTGGGACCTATTACCGAGCGCTATAGGTTATCCCAAAGCCCGTGGTTGCCATAAGTCTCCCCGATTGTCGATTGAATGGCCTATCGGCCAAAGTATTCCACACGATAAGAGGTCATACCGAACCCTTCCTGTCACAGCGATAGGCTCTGCAGCTTCGTTCGGTAAGACAAAAGCTAGGTCTCAGTGACTTGTTCAAAATGGAATGAATCAAAGTAGCCAGTCGACCATATAGTAGGAGGGTCTTGCCGAATTTCTCCTTAAAGGAAAATTATGTCAAATTGATTAAGGCATGCTTTTCAACTAAGCTCCCCTGCGAAATGTCATCAGATGCCTGAATTTTCCCCCTGTGCGAATGCTCCATTTGGCCTTCTCGAACCTTTGTCACATGATTATCCTGCCTGATTAAGCCTGTGGGTGAGAATTGGATAACAATCCCTACTTGATTCTTACAAAGTCAAAGCTAGTGCTATTGAAGAGTTCCAGACTATAACAAATATAACTAGAGATACGTTGGTTGGTAAGCTAAATGCTTTTGAGTTGAGTGAATTTGGTGATGCCCTTCCTAAGGTTGAATATGCATTTAAGGCTACTACTTCCAGAAGAGATAGAAAGAGATGTGATTTGGGTGAGAGTTCATCTAGAAAGACATTCAAGTATGTGGATGAAATCAGATAGATTGAAGAAGAAGAAAGAGAGATGGAAGAGCTGGAAGCAGTTATTGTCAAAAGAGTACCAAGAGGAAAAGGTAAGTATGAAGGAAAATTGCCTCTTAAATTTTTTTCCTACAATAAGATAGGTCAATTTGCATCAAGGTGTCCGGAAAGAGCTCCTAAACCAAGAAATAACAAGCCTAGATTTGAGAAGAAGTGTTACTACGTTGCTGATGAAGGTGTGATAGATGATGAATCTGATAAAGAAAATAGAAGTGATGATGAATGGGTATTTAATGCTATCAAGGAAAATAATCATGTATCTACTGAATCTGTTGGTTGTACAAATGTGGAGAAAGCCCTAGCTACTCAAGTTGAAGAGAAAGACAAATGGGTGATTGATAGTGGATGTTCATATCACATGACAGGAGACAAAAGTAGGTTTGTAAGCTTGGAAAAATATGATGGTGGTGTTGTGAGATTTGGTGATAATACAGTTGGTGTGATATGTGGAAGAGGATGCATTTCTCTTGATGGTAAGCATAATACTGATGATGTTCTGTATGTGGAAGGCTTGAAGCATAATATTTTGAGTGTTGGTTAGATGGTTGATAAGCGATACAATCTTCAGTTCAAGGATGGAAAGTGAAAAATATTGAGTTTAAGAAATGAAATTGCATCAAGTACAAAAAAAAAGGTAATATCTTTCACTTAAGTGATGCTAGTAAAAGTTGTTTAATTGCTCAAGTTGATGAAAGCTAGTTATGGCATAGGAGAATGTGTCATGTTAAATTTGATAATATTGTCAAGATAAGTTCTACTAAGGCTATGAGAGATCTACCTAAGTTGGTGAAACCTACTAATGCCATATGCAAGGAATGTCAGTTAGGAAAGCAAACTAGAATTTCTTTTTGGAGTAAACAACATTGTTCAAATGAATTGTTAGAACTGGTGCATACTGATCTGTGGTCCCTCTAAGGTCAGAAGTTTACAAGGTTACAGGTACTTCATGTTACCCATTGATGATTATTCTAGAATGGTGTGGGTTGCTTTCTTAAGGGAGAAATCTGAAGCACTGGAAAAGTTCAAGATCTTTAAAGCTATGGTTGAGATAGAGACAGGTTTGAAGATTAAGTGTATGAGATCAGATAGAGGTGGTGAATTCACTTTAAGTGAATTTAATTCTTTTTGTGAAGAACATGGAATAAGGAGGCAATTATCTACACCGTGGACCCCTCAGCAAAATGGATTTGTGGAAAGGAAGAACAAAACAATTGAAGATGTTGCTAGAACAATGATGCTGGAAGGAAATGTCCCTCATATCTACTAGAGAGAAGCTGTGAGTACTATTGTGTACACACTCAACCAGGTACAAATCAAACGTGATACTGGTAAGACCCCTTTTGAGCCATGGACTAGTCAGAAGCCTACTGTTAAATATTTTAAGAAATTTGGAAGCAAATGTTATATCAAGAGAGATGAAGACATAAAGTTTGATGCAAGAAGTGATGAAGGTATCTTTCTGGGTTGTTCTACTAAAAGTAAGGCCTACCGGTGTTACAATAAAGGATTGAGGAAAATGGTTGAAAGTGCAAATTTCAGAGTTGATGAAGACTTAGGTACACCATCCAGAACCTATGGATATGACTTTGATGATCAAGATGATAGTACAAACAAAGGAAAGCAAGTTCAAACTACAAATCAAGTGCAAATCAAACTGGTGAATCAGGAGAATGAAGAAGAAGGAGAAAATAGTGGAAGCATAGAAGAGAGAACATAGGAGCCTGAAGTTGAAGAATAGCCTAAGAAGACTTTGAGGTATGTAAGATTGAATCATTCAAAAGATCAGATTATAGGTGATAAGAACAAAGGTGTCCAAACTAGGAGAAAAATTGTAGAAGAATATTGCTTGATTTCGAAGACTGAGCCTACTAGTGTGAATGAATCATGTAAAGATGAACATTGGGTTGAAGCAATGAAAGAGGAGTTAAAACATATTGAGAAGAATGATACATGGATTCTTGTTCCCAGACCTAAGGATAAGAATGTCATTGGAACCAAATGGGTCTTTAGAAACAAACTGAATGAGCAAGGTGAAGTGGTTAGAAACAAAGCAAGACTAGTATGTAAAGGATATTCTCAGATGGAAGGAATTGATTTTGAAGAGACCTTTGTCCCTATTGCTAGAATTGAAGATGTAAGATTATTTCTTGCCTATGCTGCTCACAAGAACTACAAATTTTATCAGATGGATGTCAAATCAACTTTTCTAAATGGCGAATTGGAAGAAGAAGTGTATGTTGAGAAACCTAATGGATACCAATTGACTAATAAGGAAGATATGGTGTGTCGGTTGAAGAAAGCATTGTATGGACTCAAGCAAGCCCCTAGAGCATGGTATGCAAGATTGAACAAGTATTTGCTGAAGCTTGGATTTAGCAAAGGTATTGCTGATAGTAATCTATATTTCAAGAATGGTAATAAAGATTTGATTATTGAAGTCTTTGTTGATGATATCATTTTTGGAGGAGATGATGGTTTATGCATGAAGTTTGCTAATGAGATGCAAAATGAATTTGAGATGTTTATGATTGGTGAGATGAAATTATTTTTGGGATTGCAAATTACTCAGTTAGATAAAGGGATATTCATATCTCAGTCAAAGTATGTGAAGGAATTGCTGAAGAAGTTTAGTATGGAAGATTCAAAGCCAGTTGGTACACCCATGATGACTGGATGCAAATTGACAACAAAAGATGATTCTCCGAAGGAAAATCAAACTAGTTACAGATCAATGATTGGTGGATTGTTGTACTTAACTCAAACTAGGCCTGATATCATGAATGTTGTATGCATTGTTGCAAGATTTCAAGCTGATCCGAAGGAATCTCATGTGATTGATGTGAAGATAATTTTTAGATACTTGAAGGGAATAGTTGACTTTGGCCTATGGTATCCTAAAGATGATGATCTTACTTTGAGTGCCTTTACTGATGCTAATTGGGAAGGAGATGTAAATGACAAGAAAAGTACTAGTGGTGGAGAATTCTTCTTGGGTAAGAAGCTAATTTCATGGTTAAGCAAGAAACAAAATGCCGTTTCCTTATCTATTGCAGAGGCCGAATACATTGCTGCTGCTAACAATTATACTCAAGTCTTGTGGATGAAACAAATGTTGGAGGATATCATAGTTGTGTATAATGAGCCTATTGATATATTATATGATAATTTAAGTGCTATTAACATTTCCAAGAATTCGATGCTGCATTTAAAGACAAAACATATATCTATTAAGTTTCACTTTTTGAGGGAGAAGGTAAGTGAAAAGGAAGTCAGACTGGAGTATGTGCCTACTAAGGAGAAGATTGTAGAAATATTTACCAAGTCGTTGCCTAAGGATACTTTTGAGTATCTTAGAGGGAAGTTAGGGGTGATTACCCCTCCTAATCAGAACTAAGGATGCATTGCATTGCATCAGTCCATGCATTTCATGGTATCTTGTTTCAGATTGATGTTGTGGTGGCTACTACTTAGGTGGAGTAGTTAGATGTTCAGATGTTCAAATATGTGGTTCAAAGTTTGTGTGGAGCTTAGAGATCTTTGTCATTGATGTCAAAGGGGGAGAAGAGTCATGTGAAAAGCTATGAATTATCTAAAGAGAAGAGCCTTGTGGGGAAAAGATCATGTGAAAGTGTAAAGGAGAAAAAAATGAGTCAGATCCTAAGGGGGAGTAAGTGTCAATAGTTAGTTGCGTTGATGGTGTTTTTCACATCATGTGTTGCTATCAATGCCAAAGGGGGAGATTGTTGGATGTTGTGGTTGTGTTGTTGATATGTGGATGTCATTCATGTCAACATTATTAACATTAATTCACTTGAAGCTATATATGTCAAGGATATTGAGAAAATTGTAATAAATGAGTTGCAGCTTGTTAGTAGTGAAGTGAAGTTCAGTATGTCGGTAAGTTCTATATGTTGATGATCAGAGGTTGTGGACTAGAGGGTTTGTTTCTGAGTGTATCTAGTTTATCCACATTGAGTTTCAGAGATCCACATGAAGATTTGATCGAGTTATGAAGATTTTCATTTTGACAATTTTTTTGTTGCTTCAGTTGGTGTTTCTGATTGAAGATGAGGCTATTTCAGTTATCTCAATTGTTGTGGATGCTTCTATGATGTTTTGTAATGTTTGTGGATGTTTCTAGATCATTCTCTATCTTTGTTGCACGTTTGCATTGATTTTTGTGCTCGTGGTTGGCGATTTTCTCTTGCGTGTTCATGTTTTTGTTATTCTTGGCCGACATGGTGTTTGTAGCGTGTTGTGGATCTTCGAGGAGAAATTAATTGAAGTGTTTTCATGTTGGAGATGTTAATTTGGGTCTTCACTAAGTTGTGGCCGACATTGGTTGATTCACATTAATAATCTTAAATTTTTTGGGCCGACAATTTATATTCATTTTATTATTTTGTTGAGGCTGACTTAAAGGGATGAAATTTCTTGTTGCGAATATATAAGAGTGATTGTTTATTTGAATTGAAGTGTGCAAGGGAGTGCTTCTATGTGTGTATGCGAATAATGTCACAATCATTCGAAGGAAGAGCAGAGTGTGAAGAAGAGTGAAGAAGATTGAAGAAGTGTTCATGTGCTTAACCAGAATTGTAATTAGGCATTAGTAGATGCTATTTTCTCAGTTCAAAATATGGATGGTTGTAATCCAAATCTTTCTGTAAGATAGTGTGTCTTCCTTTGTAATTGAGCAGTAAGATGTAGGTAATGTTCCTGAATGCATGTGCATTCCCCATATTTCATTTTCATTATACTTTTAATAGGGTATAATCTTGTGGATTGACCTCCACCGTGGTTTTTCCCCTAATAGGGTTTCCACGTAAAAAATCTTGGTGCTATGTGTGTTTCTATGTATTGATGATTTATACTTTCATGGTTAATTATCAGATTTGAGAATAAGGTTAAAAAGTTGAATAAGTTTTGAATTTCTATGACAACTGATTCACTCCCTCTCAATTGTTTGCCCTTGTGTTTCCAATAGTTACGTCGGCTATAAGCATTGGAAGACGCAACTTGAGAAGAGGTCAGAGGTTGTTGCTCAACCACATGAGTATCCTTCACAACCATGGCTGGTGGAAGGGTAGGCTCTTGGGTAGGAGCAGGAGGAGGAAGCACAGGGGTAGAAGCAACTACGGGAAGAGAAACACAAATTGACACCTCGATGGCGGGCCTCTTCCCATTCTCTACATTAGGGGTAGGTAGAGAAGCAGTAGGAAGTCACAGAGGTCAAGACATAGGAGTAGCCCCATGAGGAACTTTCCCCTTACCATAGACAATGGGCCTAGGAGCTGAGGGAAAAATAGGAAGCTCAAAGACTTGTCGCTTCTCTTTTCTCCATGCAGGGCACCATCACACTTTCCATGCAAGGCATGGGAGCAAGAGCTGAGGGTGCCATGACAGGGTGAGAAGTAGAAGTGGGAGCAGATGATATGGAAGGAGAAGGACCTTGAGCATGAGAAAACTTCTCCTTCCCCTTTTGTTGGGCGGAAGAAGTAGCTTGCTACTGTGCAATCATAGAAGCCTTCACAGAGGCTGTGTAGGGGGACACTGGATAACTAGCCTTCGACACTAAGCCCCTGGTTTTATACTTAATATGAGCCTTATAGAAAAAATCTAGGTCCATTTGGGGCATGCCAGAAGTGATCAAGTGCAGAACCCCCACATGACACTAGTGGTTTATAACCAGTGTCGTGAACTATGTACATAGAACCTTCATAAGGGAATTTAAAACATTTATGAACCACATAGGTGACACTGTTCATGGACTAGGTAAGCCATGGGATACCTAGTATAACTCAAAATAGGTCAAACTCCAGAATGATAATGAATGAAGCCTCAATAGTCATGGGTCCAACAAAGACTGAAAGGGAAATAGAGTCCAAAGGGGCAACAAAGAATCCATCATGCATATAGAGGGTGGTTTTTGACTCTTCGTACCTCTCCCTATGTAAACTGTTTATGAACAGAGTCTCCTTAGTTATCACATTGACCCAACTTGTTGGATCAACTAAGATTCCAGTTACCACATTTCCTTTGATTTGGGTGGGGATGTACAAAGGGCAGAGCTCAATATTTAGAGGTTCATCATGTGAGGAAATTTTTATGTTAGGTGTAGCAATCACATTTTCGGGAGGAGGGATACACGTGAACACAACCATGTTCACATACTTAGATGGAACTAATTATGATGATGTAGAATATTGTGTTACCAAATTTGCAGAATGAGAGGGAAATAGATCAATTTATAGATCTACAATTCACTAGTTAGCCTTGGCCACAAATTTATTAGAATTCTATTTCTTACCATCGAGACAAATAGTCCCGTCATCGATGTGGTCCTGAATCTCATGACGTAGGTGCACACATCACTCAGTATCATGCCTGTGTACTTAGTGGAATTGAAATAATTGATGCTCATCATACCAATCAAGATATGCATTGGTCAAAGGTCAAGGTTCTGGAAATGGTATAAATTTATCTTTTAACAAATTCTTTAAAACAACAGTATAAGACTCAGATAGTTTTGTGAAATTCCTATTGCACCCTAGGTCCTTATCCTTAGACATAGATACCGCATTTGCAATAGCTTTGTTTTTGATAGAAACTGACACTATAGACCAGTTTTCAGAATGGGAGTTCGAAAACCTACCACTGAATTGTGCCATCATTTGTTGGTACTCACACAACGCGACACACATGTGTGCAAAAGAAGGATATTTCATTAAGGAAAAAATTTCTTGCCATGACTTCTGTAAGTTTCCAATGAAAACTTTCTACACATCTAAGTCTAGCATCAGATAAGAAATTTGTGAGAATAACACTTGTTATCAAGCAATAAAATTAGTCACCTTCTCCTAGTCCCCTTGCTTACATCGAACAAGATCCAAAAAGGTCATCTTCAACCTAATGTTAGCTTGGAACTCCCAGAGGACCTGATTTACCAAATGATCAAATGAGAAGATAGAGTTATCCGGTAAGGAACAATACCACTCAAGGACAATGTTCTTAAGGGATCTATGAAAGAGCTTAGCCATTAGAGCATGGTGGAAGAAATCAGTGCACATAACATTAAATGTTGGGACATGCATTTGAGGGTCTCCATGACCACCATACTTTTCAAATTTTGGAATCTCCATCCCTTGATGAATAAGAATGTTTAAAATAGAAATAGATAAATGAATGTGTTTGAAGAAAGGTTGAAAGATAGGTTGAGAAGTAGCACTAGAAAAGTTCGCTAGCTGGTTTTGCATCTGACCCATATTCTGCAATAAGGCATTTAAAACATGGTCAAAAGATGAATTAGGACTAGAACTACTAGAGCCAACAACCCTCATACCAATAGAGACCCCACCACTAGGACCAACATGGGCTCCAATATTGCCACCAGGAATATTAGAGCTAGCGAAGTTGAAACCCAAATGTACCTTGTTTACTTTAATGATGGGGGGCAGCTAAGGACCAGAAGTAGTGTTAACAAAAGGCTAGTCTCGACCATGCATATCGATACCCTAGGCATCGAGACTTCTATCTAACTTTCAGTGGTCTCGAACCCAAGGTATCGGGCAATGCTAGATCTAGGATTATATGATGGAACATGGGTGTCCACTATGTCTGCAAGGCCCTGGAGAAATTCTAGACCTACTCAATCCTTATCCAACATAGTTCTCAAGTCATTAATAACCTTAGCATCCTTAGCTGTAACTCTTTCTTTTTACAAATACTTCCCAAACTCCAAAAGCCTTTTGTCTAGGGAAAGAAGTTTCTTTGTGGGAACCTCGAGAGTATTTTATTCCTCCACAGATGAAGTGGAAGGAGAAGCGGGAGGTGTAGAAATATGAAAAGCTTCCCCAAAAGGGCTAGAGAAGCTTGTATTTTTTCTTGAAATCATTTCATCAAAGGTAGGACCGGTAGTGACCTTCTTAGGATCCATCTCTATATGTCGTAAGCTTCTTCTAACAACATGCCCCAAGGTTGTAGACTGAGTCATAAAGCTTCACAACACACAAGTCTGTAACACACTAGAACATGAGAGAAAGGTATCTTACACCAAGAAATGAAAAAAATACTTTCACATCGAGTTCACCAAAAATGTAGAGAAGGAGGATTCATCACCTCTAAGGCTCTAGGTCACAGGAGAACCCAAGGGAATGAACTTCCCTATACTACCTCAAGTTGTTTGATGGGTTGAGAGAGAGGCTTATAAGGAAGGGAAAACAACATACTATTTCCCTTCTATTCAAAATAGGTGTATATAGAACCAGGTGAGCCAACCTCAAAGGTTTCAGACTGTAGACCAAATAGCTCATTGTCTGAGTATGGAAACACAGGAACTGGAATCCAGCATGGCATGCTGGCATCTTAGGGATGTGCTGGCATTATGTATAGATAGAGGTCTAGAAAAAAATAGAAAACACAAAGGGCCTACTAATGACTTGATTGACATAGTTTCATAGTTTGGCAGAGAAAATACAAGAAAAAAAAGTACAACAAGAAGAATACTAGAAAATACTCTAATGTGGAAATGACAAATAAAGAACAAGAAAATATACCTTTCCACCCACGCTTCAATTCTTCAAATTCAAATCCAAACAGATGAACCAACACCTTCCTCCTGCTAGCACTCAAGGATGAGAGGAAAAGATGACACCACACTGAGGGAATGAAACTTCATCAACCTGTAAAGATGCTGGAGTTTCAACAAGAACACTATAGAAGCCAAGTAGAGACCAAGAATCACCAAGAAGAGAGAAAGAGCAAGCTTGGGAGAATGAGCGAGTGAGAGAATAAGAAATAAGTTACAAGAATGAATGAGAGAATGAGAGAATGAGAGAATTGCATCCTAGAGTGTAGAAGAGTTTGAATTTCCAAAATGGAGGTAATAGGTCAATTTTCATTGGTTAAGGGTAGAAGCGTTACCTTTGCAACCAACTTCAAAGATGTAACAGTTTTGTAGATTCTAGAGGTAGTAATCCTATTAGGACATAAGCATGGCACACAGATGTCTATGCAATGTGCACACATCCCCAACATAAATTCCTCCACTGACATAAAATGACAAAGCCACGTGGAAGGAATAAGTTGATGGCAGGGGGTTTGCATCATCCAACTTATAGTTTCTAAAGCAAGGGTAAAATAAATGGGAAATTTGCTAAGGGTGTAAATTCATTCCATTACACACATAACAAGTAGTCAAGTAGAAATATGGTTGGAACTCTGAATCTAATAAAGTTCTTTGTGAAAAAAATCAAGTCAAGAGTCGGGAGTTGGGGTTGACATGTGAAGGGTACTTGGGGAAGGGGAACTATGAAAGTCTAGTGAGGAGTAACAAGCTTAAGTACCCAATATAAATTTTTATGGATTGGAGCTCAGGGATGATATGAAAATGGTATTAGGGGAAACATAAGTTTGAAAATATGACACATAGAATTTTATAAGGCATAAGGCTTGGGTTTTAGGGCTCAAATGGGTGGCTTAAAGGTAAGGAAAAGCTTGACGGTTCATTGCTCATACTTAGAAAGTGTTTATAAGGAAAAGTACTAGGATATCGAGATTGGGTGGAGAGATATTAAAAGAACAAGAAGTATAACAAAATAATAGGAACAAAGGGAAGGTGGAGATATATGATATGGCATTCAAGATAGACAAACCTAAAAGTATGAAACTGTAACTACATTAAAAAACTTAAGGAAATGACTAGAAAACCCTCAACATCTAGAAGATACAAAATCACTCTTATACAAAATTATACCAAGGGAGACCCATTTGAAATTATCTTAGAAAAAATATCCTTAATGGGATAAACAAGGGAAAATGTATAAAGGGAGTAGAACACAAGGAATGAGACATAATAAATTTAGGTGCCAACATTGGATCTTGTTGGAAACATATCTCTTGTTGGCACATTAAGGATACAAATATATGGGGATAGATAAAAAATAAGAACAAAAGGGAAAACCATGTCAACACACTTCATCATGATTACACAAGGATCATGATTACATAAAGACACACATAACACACTATTTACAAAATAAAATTCCAACAACACCAAATGATAACTTATACACAAAGGTTCAAAGAACCTTATCCTTAAGAGAAATAGTGCTTGAGATTTTAACCATGAATTGATAGCTCCATTAATTATCTATCCAAAATATTGATATAAAAAGTTCCTTGACCATGTTCATCGGTAACTTGGTAGGGCCCAATTCATAGGATGTATAAAATTTGACATGCTTGTACTTTGATTTTGACCTAGAATTCTAGATGAGGATGAGATTGCCAATCTATAACTCACTCTTGACAACTATTTTGTTAAAGAGGTATGTCATTTTTGTTCTTAACAAATTTATTTCATGGGAAACCTTCCTTGTTTCTCTAGGATTGATCAATTCATGCATTCTATGGGAAAGGCATCTTCTTGCTCCCCATCAAACTAATTTAGTAACTTGTAGAATAGTAACTCAAATATGATTGGTAGTTTCTCCTCTGTTTCATAGAACAATTCAAATAAAATCCTTCTATTAGCCTTCTTTTATGTTGTACCCTATTAGCCCAAACAATAAACTTCAGTTTATCATCCCATTTTCTTGTTTGCATCCAGTTTTGTTACATGATATTCATGAAATTATTCTCTTACTAGACTCAACTTTCCCATTTATTTGTAGATGATAAGGAGGTGAATGTGTTAAGGATATCCTGTGTTATAAACATATGTCACCAAAATCCTAGGATCTAGAACACTTTACATTGTTAGTGATAATCCTTTATGGCACACCAAACCTTGTAATAATGTTATTTAGAAAAAAATGATCACTACTTTTGATGTATAATTTATTGTAGGGGATGCTTCCACCCATTTTTTGAAATAATTTTAGCCATCAATACCCACTTGTATCCATTGCTATATTTTTATATTTCCTCGTATACAAATTCTATATCCCATTGCAAGAATGGAGATTCAACCGAAGTATTTTTAATGGGGAGTGCACCTATTTTTTTAACTTATTAGAGAATATTTGACATACATCACATAGTTTTACAAATCTAGCCACACATCTAAATAAAGTGGGCCTCTAATAACCTACTCTCATGATTTTATGAGAAGTAGTTTTTGGCATTAAACTCCCACCACACAATCCTTGGTTGCATTCCTCAACAAATTTTATAAAATACTCATCTAATTTTTTTAGAGAACACCATCAAAGTTTTTCCATATTAACTAACCTTGGAGCATCACATATCTCTAAGATTCTAGCTTCAATTTTTTTCTCTTGTCATCATATAGCTATATTGGACATCTCAATTCTTTTGAATAAAATAAAATGTCCTTATACCAAGGACAATCCTTTAAGTGACAAGGAGAAAAATATGGGTTAGGTTCACTTAATACACTTTAGCTACATCCAAACTTGTATCATCCATTAATTTTTCTAGACCTTGAATTCTAACCGACTTGGTTGTTTTCACCTCCAAATCATATTATTGGATTTTCTTGATCCGTCTACACCTTCTTCCTAATGCCTCTTGGTGTATAAAACATATCTCAAACTATTGTATGCAACACAAAGGTGTAGGGAAATTTATTCATCTCAGAGAGAACATTTGAGAACAATAGTGTATTAGGTAACTTTTGTTACACTAGATTGCCTCAAAAACACATCTACTATGTCACAAAGTGGAATCAAACATAGTTCATTTCCCACATTAACCCTTAGAGAAAATTTTATGCAATTTAACCAGCTCCAACAACAACATTAAACAGATTCAACAAGCAGAACCAACAAACATGAAAGATAAAACAAAAGGCATGAACACCAGATTTATGTGGGGAAAACCCTTATGGGTAAAAAACCCCACACTCCAAAATCCCAGATCACCATTGTATTATTCAACAACAAAATATAGTTATAGATACGATTACAAGCTCTAAGCCTTTACAGGAGATTTACATCTTGTTCCATCTAGAGAGAATTCAACAACATAGCCCTCTTGTAATCCAGTCTCCTTTCTTATTACATTTCTCTGATCAACCTCATAGTCAAATCACAGATTGACCATAACAATCCTCGCATTGTTACAATGCTATTACAACATAAATGCAGATTAACCTCTTCGGTCAATCCAGATCATTCTATCAATCCCCTCCATTACATAATGTTCCTATCACTCCTCGTTCAATGCACTATGGAATTCATATAAACCTCAAATTTTACCAAGAAGTCGATTGTTCCAACTTCCACCAGGAAACTAACAAACATATGTAACTGTCATTGAATCCTTTTGTCAAAGTGTCGAGACTGGAAATAGTATCTCCCTGAACTCCAACAGTCACCTTGACATACACATTGCCAAGACATTCTACTCATTCAAAGTGCATTAGAACTTTAAAGAGACTTGAGACACTCTCTCGCCGATAATGAACAGTCAGGCAGATAAGGAGATAAATACATAAAACTATAAGTAAAACATCAAGCTAGTAATTTGAGGCACCTTTTTCCAACAAAAGGAAATGATTTTTCCTCCTACAAGATATAATATGAAGTTATTTATTGCCTTAACAAGAGTGTAGGTATGCTTTTCAACAAGAGTGTAGGTATGCTTTTCAATTATAGAATAATTAAAATCATTATCTCTTAATAATTTTCTAAAGAATGATATTGGCTATTCGAATCCTTCTTTGTTCTTCTATAGAAAAATAATAGCAATAGTGTAAAATGAGGTAAAGGAAAATAATTGGAAAGGTTTTGAATAATTTGGTTTTTCTAGTATTGGTGCCTTCTTTAGTGTGCCCTTAATTTTTATAAAGGAATTAATTGATTCCTTGTCCCAACTTGATGGTTGTCCCTTCTTTAATATATTTGAAACAACCTTATCTTTTTTGTAAAGTTAGGAATGAATCTCCTAACAAAATTAATCCACCCAAAGGATAATTGGAATCCCTTATCTATTTTGGGATGAGATCAATAGCTTTCACATGTTATCAATCAATACTCACCCCCTTCTTAGAAGTAGCATGTCCAATAAGCTTCCCTTCTTCCACACCAAAGATATATTTTTTGAGATTCAAAAAAATCTTGTAATCTAAACATCTTTAGAAGATAAACTCCAAATGCTTATAATGATCATTTTAATCCTTGGAGTAGGCAATCAAGTTGTCATGGTAGACAACCATGATATTATTTATGAGGCTACTAAAGGGGTAAAAGCACAAAGTTGTGTCACACTTTATAAAGGAAATGGCTAACGTTGATCCAAATTTTAAATTTGAATCACTAAAAAGTGGCATATATGTTTTGAATTTTGAAATGATGTAAACTAGTAAAATGCGTATTTTTAATATGTTTTATATTTATAATTTCAAAATAAAAATAAATTTTTTATTTTAAACTAGTTTGTAATATATTAAAACTATAATTTAGTTGTTGATAAAATGCTGAAAAATGAAGTTACATGAGACGTCAAACTTTTTATAGTAAATTTTATTTTTTCTTTTAAATTTTTTGTGTATTTATAACTTGAAACATTAGTGCATGGATGTATATTTTTTTCCAATTTTGATAAATATATTTTTAAATAAATATTAAAATGTGCGTGTATCAAAAAAATAGTTGTTTTGGACATTCGACATCAACTTTCATATTAAATATTTATCTAAAATGAAAAAAAATTATACCATCTTGATATAGATTCTTTTATCTAGTGCATCATATTTTTTAATTTTTTTTAATAAGTTTTAGTATTTTTCCTTGGCATGGTAATCAACCTAATATTTTGTGCTAATAACCTACTTTTAGTAAAAATAAAATATAAAATATAAAAAATAACTAATCTATTAAAATAAATATATTTTTGACAACTACACTTATGGATCTACAAAAGGGTATTTTTATATTTTTAAAGAAATGTTATTTACATGAGTAGGAGTTATTAAAACATCAAGTTTTTCAAAAAAAATATTTTTTTGGTAAATTGGCCTCAAAGTGGTGCTCCATATATTTTTAGCCAACAATTTTTCTTGAAAAAGTTGTGGAAGTATCTAACTTAGCTAGAATGAATCTTACTAGATTGTATGTTTGACCAAAATTGATTTTTAGTTAGAAATACTTAAATTCAATTGTGTTGATAAGTTGGTCAAAAGTGTGACACAACTTTGTACTTTTACCCAAAGGTGACATCCATGGTTCATTGGAAAGTGGCTCCAACATTCTTCATCCCAAATAGAATAAACATATAAAAATTCTACTCATGGCATCATGAAAGATGTTTCATGATGCTCATATTCTTTTACCATAACCTTATTGTAACTTCAAGATCCATCCGTCATGGACATTAGATTAGACATTGTCACCTGCTACAATAAATGGTCCATATTAGGCAATGAATAGTTGTCCTTATGAGAATTGATATTCAAGTTTCTAAAATCCACACATAACCTAATATCATAATTCGTCTTTATCCCATAAACCTAACCCACTTTTAGTGTCCAATAAATTTTGTTATACCTCCTTTTATCTTCATCAAATCTTTTTATATTTTAGAGGAAAGGTTAGGGCTAATGAGACACTAATTTTTCTAGAAAGGTTTAGTTCTAGGTTCCAAAGGGATGGTATGTTGGAGTAAATCTTCCCTATAATCCTTCATCTAATTATAATACCTTACAATATATTTCTTATATATTGTTAACAATGCTATTAGGATTTTCTTCTCTAATATTTTTCACCTTTTTTTGAGGTAGATCATCTTGGGGGTTGATTCATTTCCTAAGTTCACACCTATATCTTCCTGACCAACAAATTTTCTCCTTGTTTTATAACAATCAGAATGATCAATATTCTCTCTAATTCCATGATACCTCTTGGAATGGTATTTGATTTGAGTTCTATAATTTTATTTCCAAAGAAAGTCCCTTTTCCATCTTATTTTATTGTGGGCTGCTAATCAATTGGTTGATTTTTGAAATAGTTGTAATATAGTTTTAAGAAATCATCTATCTATTAGTAATCATTTAAGAATTTCCAACTATAGATATTATCAAGAATGTTGGGCCTAGTAACCATTTCAATACCATATTTGCAATGAGGAGATGTTAAGGAAATATAAAAATTTGGAGCTAATAGAGTAAGGGCATTAGCTATTACATTATTTTTTCTCTCAACCCATTTGATTTCAAAGGCATAAAATATCAATGATATCCCACACAACATTCCTATACATTTTTGATTTCTTCTCCTTAATAGAAAAGGTGCTTGTAACTTGAGAGATTATGAGTTTTGAATCATCGTGCATTCTTATGCATTTGATATTGTATCTAGATCCTATGTTTAATCTAAGAAACAAAGCTTCATATTCAACCATGTTATTGGTACATTCAAAGTTCAACCTAAAGGTGAACACATAATTTGTTATTAGGTGACAGTAATACTCTCACATTGTTTCTTTGTCTTGAATATGCATCATCAAAATGCACATTCCAAATTCCATCACTTTCAATGCATCAACGTGGAGGAAATAAATCAAGGTCTACTTGATTTTCAAACTCATCATCATAATAACTAATAAAATATTATGGTCTTGCCAAATTAGTTTATTTCATTCTTTGTTTCATTTAGATTCTCTATGATGTGGATCATCTTCTTTTATCTATTAGTTGGACCTTTTTTCCTTGCATAAGTATGATAACATAAGAAATACATTTGGATGCTACCACCAATTGAAGCTACCCATTTCCTAGAAGTAGCATACCCCACTTGCCTAGACAATCAACAATTATAATATCTATTAAAAAAACTTCCTTGGGTATGCAACAAGTTGCACTTCTACATCTTTTACTATTCCAATTATATTTACTTATTTAGAATCCATGGTAAAGCACTTGCCATAAGATTTTGAAACTTAAAATCCCAATTGGTTTTAGAATTTTAGAGGCATCACATTGCTAAATGCTCTACAATACAATGTAAAATCATGTACTATCCAACATTTAATTAGTAAAAAGGTGTAAAATGGATCAATTACATATTGATTGCTAGTAGACATGGTACACAAGTAAATATTAGGTGATTCATGGACATTAGCTTCATTGGTATTTAATTTGGGATCAATGGAAACTTCACCATATTGATAAAAAATAGTAGGATCATTAATATAAAGCAATAATTTTTCTCTATTCTTAGAGATCCTAAGCAATTCCATGATTGGAACTTAAACCTTCAATAGACTCAATGCTTGAGCTATATCAGTTGACTGATATGTTGGTAGGCCAATTGAAAATTGAATAGTTATAGTAGTGGTGTCAGGGATGAAAGGTGTTACCTGAATATTAATGATAAATTATGTCACATTCATTGCATTTCCACCCCATAAACAACCTTCTATTTCTCATTTTTTTTCTTCTTTTAGTTTTATTTTTCTTAGCACTATTTCTATTCACCTTTAAATTATTGATGTTGTTGATTAAAATATCATCACTCTTATGTTTAAGTACATATTTATTCTACATGGATGCATCTAGCACATGCATTTTATTTCTTGGTGGTGAATTCCTTGTAGCGTTATTTGCACTTTTTTCCGTATTATTATTCTTATTTTTTCCTTACCTAATAGTGTAGTTGACCTTTTTGGTACAATAGTCCCTCCAACTTAACCCTTGGCACATATTTCCCATTCTTACTTGTATACCACTTTGTACTTGTAAGAAAATTTCCTTAGTGAGAGTTTTAATATTTTCATTAGATGGTTTTTCTCTATTGTACTTATATTGCATTAGTACTTATATACTTTGTATGTCGATCTTGAAGCATTCTTTTGCATTGGTGGACATCTTTGATGGATGAAATTCCCTTTTTTATTTTTCCCCACAATTTCTTTAACTAATGGAGCTTGATAGGGATGATTTTATTTCTTTTTCTTTGGAATCCATTTGAATTTTAATTGTCCATTTTGATTTGCTGATAATTCTTTTGCTTCGATGACTTGCTATTTTCTTTGATATAGATTTTTCTCTTATTGCTGGTCCTAATTGGTGAGTTGAAGGATGCGAGGATGATGATTCATGATATGGCTCGTTGTAGTGTTGGTATCGGTTTTATCATAATAAATCTTTATGCTCCCCATGTTGATGTTTGCACTAGGTAAACTTGCCCCTGGTATTATGGAGGTATCGCTGACATGATTGGATTCCTTGACTGCTGAATAACCAATACCTTGTTGCTCACGATTGTTGATTTTTTGTATTGATTCTAAGATACCATGTTTATGTAGGCCTAATCCTTTTCCTTGATAATGCATTTGTTGAAAAATGACCATTGAACATGATTTATCTTGGAAACATGATGTTACTTTTTCTATGATCTGCTGGGAATCCTCAAAAGTAGTGGTAGATAAAAATATTGATTGTTCTTCCACAAATGTTTGCGATTCACAGTCAATGCATGACTATTGTTTTGAAGGAAGATCATCTATGTGTCCATTAGAAAGCAATATCTCATGGGTAGATGTTGGAATGTTTGGTGTAGGAACATGATCATTGTTTTTCAATCCTGAATGGATTGGATGATATTCATTAAGTCATGATAGTATTTTGGAGTAGTGAGCTCTTCATCTTGACTTATGTTATAGAAACTATCACTATCAGATTGGAAAATACTATGTAGATCGTGATAATGCTTTGATGATATGAGATCTTGATCTTGACTTGATTTGGAACAACTTTTATTATACTTAGGATTATCTTCTTGAAATGAACCTTGGGCAGATGGTGTTGCATGGATGAAAGACTCTTTGCTATCCTTAATGGGTTTAGGTAAGGTGATAGACGTTTCTTGTTTCTTTGGAACTTCTTCGATGTGTTTGATCATGAAGTCATATGAGGGAGTTATGATGCAATCCAAGACACATTTATGTCATAATTTCAATATAAAAAATTACTAGATATTGGTGATTGATATTGATTATGCACTAGGAAAGTGTCCTGATACATTTCCAATTCTTCATCCTCTGAAGAATGAGTAGTACAAATATGTCCTACTACATTATCTTAGGTACAATTTACATTGTTAAAGCTCAACATCTTTTCAAAAATATTTTGCCTTCTTGTGATTGGGCATTGGATCTTTGTAGATTCCCAGATCTTTGCTCCCATGTTTTTGGTCGACATTGACTTCTCCTTGATCAATAAGGTCTTGAATGAGATGTTTAAGCTTGATACAATTTTGTGTTTTATGACCCATTGTTCTATGGTGTTGGAAAAAATCCTTGTCATTGTACCATGATGGTTTTATTTCAGGTTCATGATAATTGTGGCAATCAAGAAGTTCAATGTGCTTTGATTGGATTAGTTTCTTTAGCATTGTTTCGATGGGCTCCCCTAAGGGAGTAAATTGTCATTAAGGAGCATTGTTTTGTCTTGGTGGTGGTCCTCGTGAAGGATTAACATTTTAGACATTTTGTTGTGTGTTTTGATGTGTGTGTGAGTTCGATGGTGCTCTAATAACAACCTTTGCATCCACCACACTATCATTAGTAACGTTCTTATTTTTGGCCCAAAAACGAGCTTTTTGCTGGAACTAGATGTTTGGTTATAAGTTTACATGGATCTATTGGCAATGAGTGCTCATTCAATGTTTAGAACTTTTGATATAAGTTCATCAAAAGTTTATACACATTGCATTCTTAGTTGAAAGGAAAGGTTTGTGTTTAGGTTCCCAACCACAATCTCAACTTGTTGTTCCTTAGGTATTGACCACTTCCATTTTCTTGCTTTGTGTCTTCATCTCTGTAAGAAAGAATCTAAGGCTTCTCCCTTGTTTTGTTCCAAGGTGTATAGTTATTCCAAGGTTATTTCTACATCTATATTATCGGAAAAAGTGTGCTACAAATTGGTTTATAATTTCTTGAACAGTTTTGATCCTTGGAGGTAGATACGAGAACCACTCTATGGATTGCCCTCCCAAAATTCTTGGGAAAATATGCATTCGATATGAATCATTGTAAGATACTTCCATGCAAGCCACATAGAATTCTCTTAAATGTGTTCCTTAGGATTTCCATCTGCTTTGTATTTATCAAATTTTGGTATTTTGAAGTGTGGGGGAAAAGTTAACATAGTTATTCTTCTGTCAAATGGATATGGACACAAGTCTTGATCCATGTATGATTTCTTTGTTTTCCCCATTTGAATATCTTGAATCTGTTGAGTTAAAATTTGGATTTGTGAGAATAAGTTCATAGGTGGAACATTTGGTAATAGATTATACTGTATAAATTTGGATCATGGTAAGGAGGAACATTCATGCCATATAAACCCATTTGAGATTGATCATTGCTTTGAGGTAAAGGACTGGTTTGATATTGAGAATTTCCTTGAGGTAAAGGATCATTTTAATTTTGAGGATTACCTTGAGGTAAAGGACTGTTTTGATGTTGAGGATTACCTTAAGATATGAGACCATTTTGATATTGAAGATTTCCTTGAGGCATGGAACCATTTTGATATTGAGGATTTCCTTGAGGTATGGGACCTGTTTGATAATTTACTTGATGTTGGGGAGATGCATTGTGGGATCCATATTCATTTTGAGGGACAATATTTTGTTGTGATCTTGGTTATTGATAATTTATGTGTGATGATTGTTAAAGATTTTTTTGTGACATCAATTGTTGTTGAGAAATTTTTTGTACTTGCAATTGTTGTAAGGTGGTGTATTTCCGATGTTGGGTAATGTTTATTGGTATTTATGTTGATTTTGTTGGTGTTGATGCATTTGATGTTGTGGGTTTTGATGTTGTTGATATATTTGATGTTGATGCATTTGATGTGTTTTTGGGGTTGTTGATTTTGTTGATGTTTTTGGGGTTGGGGTTGTTGATTGTTGGAACCATTCAAGTTTATGTTTTGTGATGGTGGATTCATCCCATAGTTTGTCATGTTCAAATTTTGAGCATTGACTATTGGTGGGATGTTAGTGTTTTGAAAGCCTCTATTTGTGTTGGTGTTCCCTAGAATTTGAACATTGAATATTGGTGGAATGTTGGTGCTTGGAAAGCCTAGATTTGTGTTGGTGTTCTCTAGATTTTGATTATTGTACACAAGATTGATATATTGATTTGAGAAATTTGTTTGATCTATCCCTTGAGAAGTAACAATGGAATGATCTAGTACATTTGAAGATGGTTTAGGTATTTTTTCAATAATGAGATGCACAAAGGGGTCATTCCCTTGTGGAAAAGTTTTTGTTCCAATATTTGTTGGTTGTTCTCTAAGTTAATTTACGTCAAAACTTGTGGGTTTGGCACCTTGTTGTGTAAGTATCAACATGTATTGATTGGGGTCTTGAATTAACATGGTTTCTATTATGTGACTGAGAGTTGGATCTTGTGACATCTCTAATATTTCCTTGGGAGTGAAGTCATGAGGTTTGTTGGTAATGTCCTCTATATAGATCATTTCCTTTTGAGATTGTGTTTTCATGTGTGAAGGAAGTTCATACCCTTGAGAAGTAGTTTGAGGTATTCCAAAGGGTTGATCACTAACACCTATATGGAAAGAGCCTTTGAACCACTTGGATTTGCACTTGTAGTGGTAGGTATGTTAGGGTAACTATGGTTTGTTTCCATGTTCTTTTTGTGTTGAGACCTAGTTGTGACCATACAAGTTGTATCTACCCTAGGAGATGTTAGATGTAAATGATTTTGATCTTGTTGAAATGAGTTTTTTGCTTCAAATATTTCTAATAATGACACCTTAATAGGTTTAGGACCAATGTTTAATGTTTTGTGTGGATGAATGGAGGATATAGAACCTTCAATTTTGACAAAGTTTAGACTAGATTCTTAGGTATGTTTATGGATGATGATGAAATTACAAACCTTGAAAGTAGACTAATGAACCCAAATTAGGTTTGTTCAAAATGATGTTTACTAACTCAAACAAATACTTGAGAATAGATTGTTCTTAAGCATAAAGTCAAACTAGGTGATATGATGAAAATCTCACTCCAAATGATCTATGCCAAAATGTTAAGTTGTTTGAAATTGGAATGTTTTGATGGTAAAGTTGATGGTTTTATGTTTGAAATTGAGTTGATCCTAATGATAACCTAGAAAGCATTTTGAAAATCTTAAAATGATAATGAACACAAGTTTGTTTATTGTTTTGCATAGGTGTTATATTGTTTACTACCAAAGTGTCACAGTATTTACAAAGGTGACAATGTTCAACAAAAGCATTAGATTGTCTGAACAAAGGCATTGCTCTACAAATTTTTATTTACTTTGACAAACTTGTCAAGATGTGCAAAGGTGTCAATATGCAAACAAAGGCATAATTTTAATAAAAATAAAAGCGTTAGTTTGCACAAAGGCGTAACACTATCTAGAGAAAAGCATCGATTTATCAGAGGATCTTTAATGTGCAAATTGACCTAGGTGTTTGAATTTTTCAATGTTATAAATCATAGTAAACAACATGAAAACTAAATCGATCTAGTGTTATAATAATTTTTGTGTTCTTCTTCTACAAGATCACATTAATGAGTTTTACAAGGTTTCCACAAAATGTACATGCCATAGAACACAATCTTATTTGTAGTGGAAGATCAAGATTATCTTCTAAAAGTGGGTCCATTGATAAAATACCACACAAAAAATGGACAACTAGAGTATGCCAAAGTCATGTATCACCTTGATGCCTCTTACCTCGAAAGGAAAAGTTCCTTGTGAGGGTTTTTGTCACCTCAACGAAGATTAGTACATAGCAAGTAACTTCATGTGTTGATCCTGTCGCATTACACCACTAAGAGAATATGGTCTACAAATGGTTCATATCATTCTAACTACAAGGTTCGTAATGGGTAGAACTCTATAAACACCATTGCCTACACAAGTGTGATATTGAAATATCATCTCCTTGTGTCTAGAATCACTCGAGACCATATAGGAATGCCTGACAAGTACATGCATGGATAGAGCTACAACTTTCACTCTTGCCCCTTTATATAGCTTGTCAAAAAAAAATGTGCTTGAAGTCGAACCCTAGGGTGATGAAAATACCTAGGCAGACTTCCTAGCAATAAAGGAAGTCCATTCATGTTGCTATTTCTCATCACCCAAGATTGCACTAGGCACAAGGGGAGTGGATATGTAGACAACTCCTTTTGTATTATAACAAGAACAAATGCAAACTAGAGGTATTTCTTGTCACCCTAGATCAAACAAAGCGTAATGGGAGAGGATACGTATCTCTAGCTTACCAAGCACAATAAACAAAGAAGACATGTTAATTTTAGGTACACCAAGGATTGAAATGTATGGTTCATTTTTAAACACCAAATTGAAAGTGTGAAAGTTGTCTTGTTCAATTTTATTGCACCAAAATGAAGTGTTCAATTTTAATGCACCAAGGGAAAATGAATTCATTTAATGCACCAAATCAAATGTGAGGATTGTATGTTCAATTTTAGAGCACTAAATTGAAATTTGAATTAATTTTAGATGCACTAAATCAAATGTGAGTCCTATATTAACCCTACAAAACAAATGTTCTAGTGTATCCTTTCTCCCAAATGCTACATGTTGCAAACTGGTTAGGTGAAATTAGGAAATAGGAAGAAAATGAGTTCATTTTATGCACCAAATCAAATGTGAGGATTGTAGGTTCAATTTTAGAGCACTAAATCGAAATGTGAATTCATTTTAGATGCACTAAATCAAATGTGAGTCCTAGATTAACTCTATAAAATAAATGTTAGTGTATTCTTTCTCCCAAATGCCACATGCTATAAACTGGTTAGGTGAAATTAGGAAACAAGAAGTTGTTAGCGTTAGCCAAAGATTAGAGATCAAATTCCAATTAAACCTTGCAAATTAGACCACTATTAGACTTTACAAAAGTGTTGTACTGTCACCACAAGTGCTGCACTGCAGAATTTGTAAAAGTGAGGCAATACTGACAAAAGTGCCTCAGGATGACAAAAGCACGAGCTCCATTGCAAAGGCACCCCTTTGTGGCAAAGACGAAAGTGCCCATCTTTTGCAAACGCACCCCTCTATTGCAAAAGCACCTCAGGATGCAAACAAAAGTGTTGCAGGATGTATAGAAGCACCCCACTATCAAGTGACATAAGCATAGACTTTTGAGCATGACAAAATGTAAGTATGTTAGCTCAATTGATCAAATAACAATGAAATAAAGCAAATTAAACAAGATATTGATCAATGAAAGATATACTCCAATGAAATTCAATTAACAACACTAAGAAGATTCAATTTAAAAGAATTAAACACAATTCAAAGCAATTGAACCTAAACTAGTGTGCAAACCTCTCAATCCCATTGTGGATTGATGCATAATTGTGAGATGGATGTGGATTGCCCAATTTTATGCATTATCCATGTTTCAAAAGCTTGATTGATATTGTTGGTTCACAAGATTATCTCTAAAATGCTTAGTATTGAGACAAGAATTCTAGAGAGTAACTTTTCTATGAGGATTGTGAATGAGACTCATATTGAAAGGCTTGGTATTTATAGATTTTAGGAATTATGATCAATAGAGAGGATTGAAAATGATAATCAATGGATGAGAGAAGATTAAGGAGGTGAGTGTCAACCAAGGATCAATCAAGTGTTTGATAATCCATGAGGCATAGATCAAGGATTATATCAAGGGTTCATAATCCATCAGAGACTCAACAATATCCCTTAATTTTAAGAATTACATGTTGGAGATATATTAAGTTGGAGGGAAGAATACAAATTTGAAAAGGGAATATTACATGTAGAATATTCTTTATGCAAGCTGGAGGATTGGAGAAAAAATAGTTAATTAAACAATTAAGAATTATTTAATCAAAGGGGATTATGACATTTAATTAAATAATTTGACAATATTTAATCAAAAAGGAAGGAAAATTAGCATGAAAGTGATGAATTAATCAAATAAAATTAATTATTCAATTAATAGGAGAAAAATGTGAATTTAACTAAATAATTGGACATTATTTAATTAAATAGATGAAACAGGTGAATTAGGAGAGAAATAGTGTTAGTAAGCGAAATCAGGATGTGCGATATACTCAGGACATTTTCAGGTGTCTACAGTTATAGAATAGGATCAATACCATATGAAAAGGGTAAAAAATGGAGTTGCATAGATCACAATTGTAGGTGTAAGATTAAACTTGAATAAAATATATGTCATTAATAAACATTTTTTTGCTTCATAATTTAGAACTAATAGTAGAGAACATAGTCAGATCATTGAGTGCAAGTTACAATAGAACATATTCCAATCACAAATGAAGACAAATACCCTAATTTTTTTTGTCAATTTTGATAGCATTTTACTGATGTTTTTAGACTCAATGAATTAAATTAGAGTAATATGATTCTTTTTTACTTTGTTATATTTATTTATACCATATTTAAATAAAATTATTAATTTTTCTTTTTGTAAAGAAATAAATTACTTCTATATAAATATCCTAGGTAAATTAATTAATCCACAATGAATAACAATCTAATCAAAGAGACAAAGATGTGACAAATAATGATGCTTACATGAAATCACAATATTTAAATAAGAAAAATAAGGGTACTTAGCTCTAGTTTTGATGCCAATTTTATTGTGTTAGATGATTTTCCTATATACCAAAAAATAGGACTTGTTAGATGAACACCTTGGATTTGAGAAAATCACTACTTACTATTCTGGTTCACTTTTGTGAATGTGGAATTAACATTTTTTAGTGTAACTTGAACCCTATGTGTGGATTTGAACATCATTGAATTAGATTTATCGAATCTATTGTCTCGATGTTTGCAACCTATATCTAAATGGGGAGTGACATGGATAAACACTATAGAGAAGTTTGCTAGGCTATGATTGCTTTCCTTTTGTTAAACTCCTATTACTGAGTCAACGATATGGAACAATGAACAAAGACAACATGCACTCATGTGATATGTTTAGAATTCTAATGTAATGTTAATCTCATGTTCTTATGATGATGCAATGTCTACTTGAGCTCTTAGGTTAGATCTTAGACGATCCTTCAAATGAATTAGAGCATGTAATTTTAAATGTTTCACTGATTAATTGACTCAAAATGATTAGTTAAAAAGAGAAAACTATGCCCGATTTTATAGTTTGTATTTAAAAACTCAAAGATCACTTTCACACCTAAGAATTTGACTCAAATTAATTTGGTGAGCACAATTTTTAAAAAAAATAAAAATAAAATGAAATGAACATCAAAACTAATTCTTTAATAATATAATAATAGAATTAAATTAAAATTAAATTATTTATCAACTTATACATACAAATATATCATTTTTAGCTTAATACCAGTTTGACCTAGCAATTTCTATGGTATTGGTTTTGTGTCTTACAAAAGTCCAAATGACACATAATGAGCTTAGTTTACATGCCTTTCGTGGCATAATATACTCCATATGTCATTGTGGTAGTGCTGAAAGATTGTGAAAGATTTTGCTCATAATGAGACATTTGAATATGACCATAACTACTACTTGGAACTTGAGTGGACTACAAAAACACAAGATTTTTATTGGAGAAAGAGATTGCTTAGGGACTACAAATCTAATCTAAGAAAATACTTATGTTCCTACTCATTTAGAGCAATCAAAAGCTTGAGCAGATGCACGATCACTGACAGTTTCATCTCAACAACTGCCTGATAACTAAACTACATTGCTTAGACGTGGTAGAATGTGGGTCAGGAAGATATGAGTAAAATATAAGCTTCACCTGCACTTAGTCCTCGTGGTAGGATTGTATCACTATATTAAATTATTGACCATCATATAACAAAACAAGATACTGTGCACAGCTATGGTTTCAGAATCACGTTTCTGAATACTTGTCTGTATACAAATCTTTAGTTAAGATTTGGTTAATTTAATATTTCATCTGTGAACAAGGAATTTGGTTATAAGTTTTTATTATCTTTATTTAGTGTAGGTGTTTGAGGCAGCAAATATTATTTTCATTGATTAGATAAGTATTTTTTATTGGAGTTATGAACTATTAATTGGAAGAGAGTTTTGAAAAGTTCTGAAATCTTGTACAACAAGATAGAACAAGAACAACATACGATCGAATCTACAAAGAATCAAACCTTAAAATTAAAAAGACCCACCAAAAAAAACAAACAACAAAGTCATAGCAAAACTTTGTACAACAAGATATAACAAGAACAACATGAGACTGACCTACAAAGAATCAGATCTTAAAATTAAAAAAAACCCATCAAAAAACAAACAACAAAGTCATAACAACAATCCGTGAGAATCCAAACCTCACGAACAAACTGTGACGTGGAGTCAAAATTTGACCTTGTTTCACATGTTTAATATTTGAGTTTATCAGCTTTCTGATTCTGATTAACAATTACTGTAAATCTATCTTTTTCAGTAAAGTCTAGAAGTGAGGGAGATTCTGATGACTCAAGTTTTGGAGGGTTGGCTTTAAACTAACAAACACTCAACAACTGTCGGTCAGTCTATCAACCACACCAATTAAAATAATATTAAATTAAATAAAAATATATAGAATTATATGTAAAATCCTGCAAATCTAAGAGATTACAAACAAGCACAATGAACACAAATTGCATAATAGTCAACCAATGTATTGGGCAAACAAGACGTACATATAAAGGAGGAGAAAGACAACCAGCTTCCACGAAGTGAGAACAGGACTCCTCACACATGAAGTGGTGGTGAGTTGCCTGTCACTAAAGTAGTGTGAGGTGTTGAAGGTAAGTTGGCACATCTATGAAACTCTTAACCAACTTGACACATCGCATGAACAAGTGTCAAGTGTAAATGGACGCCAAAGTAGGCTTAAGTAAGCCTAAGTGTATGCATAAAATATATAAAATAACATTATATACACCAAGATTCTGTGCCTTGTTATGGTTTTAAAATTGATCACAATGCTGAATAATTGTATGTATATAAATCTTTAGTCAAGATTGATTAATATAACTTTTTTGAGTGAATAAGGAAATTGTTTATAATAATTTATTATCGTTATATAGTGTAGGAATTTGACTGGTAAATATTATTTTTATTTTTGATCAGTTTAACATTTTAGGTTTATGATTTTGATTAGCAGTTGCTGTAAATCTCTTTTTTTGGTAAAGTCCAACTGAAGTGAGAGAGATCCTGATGACCCAGATTTTGAATTATCGACTTCTAACTAACAAGTACTCAACAGCTGTCAATCTGTCCACAGACTAAATCCACATTTTTTGAATTATCGACTTCTAACTGACAAGTACTCAAAGGCTGTCAATCTATCAACCACATCAATTAACATATTATGAAACTAAACCAAAAGAAACAAATTGTAGACAGCTGTTCAAGACAGTCTGCCCACAGATTGAATCAACATTTTTTTGACTTATCGACTTCTAACTGACAAATACTCAACGAGTGTCAATCTTTCAACGACACCAATTAACATATTATTAAACTAAACCAAAAGAATACAAATTATATACAACTGTTCAAGATAGTCTGCCCACAGACTGAATCAACATTTTTTGACTTATCAACTTCTAACTGACAAATACTCAATGACTGTCAATCTTTCAACAACACCAATTAACATATTATTAAACTAAACCAAAAGAATAGAAATATATTACAACTGTTCAAGACAGTCTGCCCACAGACTAAATCGACATTTTTTGACTTATCGACTTCTAACTGACAAATACTCAATGGCTGTCAATCTATCAACCACATCGACTAATATATTATTAAACTAAACCAAAAAATACAAATTACAAGACAGTCTGCGCACAGACTAAATCAACAGTAAAATGTCTAAACATACAGACCAAGTCTCTGTGACATATTGAAGCTGCTGCTCAACAGGCTTACAAGATTCGGTAACGTGGGTCTCAGAGGACTTTGGAAAACAAAATACTTAGAATCTAATCATGCTACTGTGTGAGGAAATAAAACACATCAATGTCCATATCTTCTTGCTGGATATTGTATGGATAGGAAGGCACAAACATTTGTCTCTTGGGTATTATTTTTTAATGTTTTCAGCCTATAGTTGACTCTAATGCTTATTTATTAATAAAAAATGAACTGTATGGCCCCCATATTTATTGGTAAACGTGGTTGCAAGTCTGTTACTTTTGTCCACAAGTTATGATAGTTTAGCACAGTTGAGAAGCTTTCGGTTGGAGAAGACATGATTAGCTAAACCAGTCTAATCAGAAGCATTCCCCGCACGAGGTATATCGTATTCAAGGAAAGGAATCTCCCTGTTACAAACAAGTAGACCAACTTTCCTACCTATCATCCATCAGCTTGAATGCACACAGACTTTTTGAGAGGTTCATGTGCAAATTTCTCACCTACCATCTTAGTTTGATTATGCTTCCACCCTTTACAATATGCTTAACTAATCTCAGACGCGTGTCAAGCTTATGGGATTTTTCTTGTCACTTCATTGATGTTAATGTCTTGTCTTTTGTCCTTCATGTCATTCTTAAATTTTATTTCAAAAGATCACAGGACAGTAAACATCATAGACTGGATTTTTCAAACATAATATAAAATTCAAAGTTATATACAGTATGATTATATTGTAGTTTATAACTTTAGAGTATATCTTTTGTTCAATATATAAAATTGAAGTTTGTATTGTCTTGAATGAGTGGCAGACCATTATAATTGAGCATAATCTGGGAAGGATCTTTGCCATTATACTAGACATTTGTAAATTTACTCTAATTCCTTAAAAGTCTGTCGACTCAAATATATATATATTTTTTTTGTCTCCTCTTTTCTTTATCTTCTTCTCTTATTTTATTTCTACATTTTACTATTAGTCTTTAATATCTTTTTATTAACTCTTAATTGTCATAAATATTTTTCTCAATAGATATCTTGCTTCACGGATTCCCCTTTTTGATAGATGGTCAACGCTCCTCTCGAGGTTTGTGACAAGGGACGAACCACCTCTCGTGCCATCCATGCCTCTACCGTTTGTATCGGGCATTGACAAATTGATCTTTTGATGCAACGGTCCAAACTGGGGCCAACAATTGGTATCAGAGCGTTGGGTCACGGATTCGAATCCCCTCGGGTAAATTTGAGGGGGAGATTGTTGGCAGATGGTCACTGTTTCCCTTAGGATTCGTGACAAGGGACTAATCACCTCCCATGCGATCCATGTCTCTACCGTTTGTATCAAACATTGACAAATCGATCTTTTGATGCAATGGCAAATTGGTGCCCACACCCCTCTCTTACACCATTTTTTTAGGGTTCTATCTACTTAGATACATTTCTTATAAATATGGTGACAATCCCTTCTCTACAAAAAATATATAGACAAGGAGCAACATCTTTCTTAAAAACGTTTATCTACTTTCCTCTAGGAACTTGGCATTTTTGGTATCAAAGTTAATCCAACCTTGGATAGCCCACTCTATAATATAGGAATTTAGTGTATTCATGGTGTGAGTTTAAAGTTCACATTTTTCTTGTATCTCATGTTTTCCCTTCAATATTTAAAACCACAATCAATATGAGAAGGGACACTAAAATTATTCAAATTGTGATCTAGAATATTTGTGATTTACCAACAATTATACTCTTTTGTCCTTTTATCTTCCTTAAAAAACATTTATATTACTCTCCCATCACTATTTAATCTCATTAAAAAAAATTAGACACTCCATCTTAAAAATTAATAAAACAAAAATTTAAAAATACAATCAAATATATAATATAAATTATATATAATTACACTACTTATAAACATTAACCTTAATTAGAATTAATAAAAAAATATACATTTCAAAAAGAATAATAAATTTCATACATTACACATCCACACAAAAACACAAAAAATTCCACTCTAACTTCTCCTATTTATTTAATATAATTATATGTTTAATTTGCCACATACTATCTAATTTTGCTTTCCACTATACATGCATGACTTTGATCTATGAGGCTTGAGCTCAATGGACCACTCTTATTTTATTTCCAACACTATTATAATTATTATTTCTATTTTAGTGATGGTGAAATTTTGGAGTTATGTTGTTTTATGATAATTTCGTATTTTTAGTTAAAATTGTTTTCATTGAGAAAAGATTTGAGAAAATAGTTTTAGTTGAAAATAATTTACATTGGTATGGTTTCTATCTAATTTATAGAGTTTAAAGAGAAATTTTTAGTTAAATTTATTTTATTTGATAAATGTATTAAATTATAATGTAGAGTATTTGATTAAATTTATCTTATCAAACAAATTTTAGATAAAATTGATCCACTTAAAATTGTTTTGCTAATATAAATTGTGACATTTGTATCTCTTTATTTTGATGTATTTTTGAAATTTTTTACTTTTTTAAAAATTCACTATAAATAAGTCATTATAGTCAAACATAAGATTGATTTGAAATTTTAAAAATACTAATATTTTTTTAAAAAAAATTTGAGAAAAATATGATGTAAGAGAATCTTTGTCAAAAAAAAGAGTTTTTATTTAACACACAATAAGATTTATAAATTTAAACATTTTAAAAATATATTTATTAAAATAAAAAATCTTCCCTACACCAGAGCTTCAAATTAACTAAATAGAAAAAGTAAGGAAAAAAATAATTTTAGTGTAAAAATGTGGAGGGTCATGAACCTTATTTTCTAACTTTTCTTAACAATTAAATCATATAGTGTCAATTTTATAAAAAATAAAATAATTTTTTTAAAATAAATAAAATAAAAATATAAACTTAAAAAGTTAGACTTGAAATATTGTTTATTTTCTTTATAAAAGGGACACATTTTTGAAAGTTTCATGGACAATAAGATCGTACAACACTAAATAAATTAGCTATCTAATAACTTAATGGTTCCCTTCATTACATGGAGGAGGGTCTATTACACCTCACTTGCAAAGTTATAGGGCCTCTATAAAGGGCTAAGCTCCAGGTCATTGGGCTAAACTCTTGATTCCTCTTTATTATAAAAGAAATAGTGGTTCCCTTCACAAAGTTTTGAGTTTTCTCTTGGGTGATCCCACAAAGTGTGTCCCACTTCTAGGCTTAAGCGGGACACACAAAATTAACATTTTTAGTTTTTTTTTTTTAATTTGCACCAATTATAGAGGATAAATAGTTCAAGGATGTTGCAAATCAATGAGTTGTGTAATTTTCCATGTGGATTCAATTTGTAATTTAAAAAAGAAGAATTATTTCTAATTTTCAATCAAATTAAATATATTTTTTAATTTTTATTTTATTGAGTGACCTTATTACATAATCTTAACTTTCATTGCAAATAATGTTTTTCCATGATTTATTGGAACTAGATCATTAACTCTAATGTCTAGTTCATATATTTTTTGGTAAATTTTATTAATTATTAATTTTTGAATAAGTACTAAAATATACTTCAAATCTATATTGTTAGAGTATAATAAGAAAATCACTTGATCAAGATTAATTAGTCATCAATTAATTAATTAGGTCCTCTTTTTACTTTATTACAATTAAGCTAAAATTATTAGTATTTTTCTATTTTAAGATCATGTTCTTTGTTGTCTCACAACATAGTGTTGTACCAAATCAAAAAAAATTGCTTCATTAAGGCATTTTGTAAAGAGTGGTCAAAGTCTTGTAAATTTTTTGTCAAAAGTCGAAGTTTCTAAAAATAGACTTGATTGAGGTTTTTTAAGGTTTGTTGTTAAATGGATGTTGGCAAAAAATTCTAAAAATAGAAAGTTTCTAAAAATAGAATCTTTGTTTGGAGGGCTCTAACTCATTCTGATTGGTCAAAAATACTTCCCAATTAGGTTGGTCTGATCAAAATCATCAAAAGGTCAAGATTTCTCTGGTGGGTTAATTTTTCTTTTTTAGAAGGTGAAGCACGAGTTCCAAGGTCATCAATGGAGGATTATCTACTACTAGGTATCAGATTCAAAGTCTCAAATGTTGTGCAGACAACATCAAACTGTCAACAATTGAGAAAAGGTGGAGTTCATGCGAAACATAGGCGAATTTGAAAAGGTGAAATTTATAAAAAATTCTAACTCTAGGATGTCTAGGCACCCCTGTTCAGTTAGAATGCCTAGCATTTGATGCCTCATTTTTTGGCTTTCATCGTTCGTTATTCAAAAATGAAAAATCTTGCTTGTCAGTAATCTTCAATCACTCAAAAAATGGGATAAAAGCAACATTAGAGGCTGAGAAAAGCTAGCAAACATATCACTAAGGTTTAGATAGGTTAGTATGCTCAACATTTGGATGCAGGTATTCGTCATCACATGAAAATCAGTGATTGAAAGACAGTTGGAAAAGGCAGAGATCAGGGATGAAAGAAAGATGAAAATCATTGAAATTTGGCTAAGGCATGGGAAGCTAGGTGCCCCTGTTAGCTAGGGGCATGCCTAGGTTTTCAACACTTAGAATATTTTTGACCCCGAAACGCCTTCTTTCCAGTTCAGCCTTTGTTTCATGATCAGATGATGTCGAACACCGATATGAAGCTGGGGATCACTTCAAAAGTGGTCAAACATGAGATTTTCATGGTCAAACAAATTTTATCAATTGGCAATACCATATTTCTGGCTCATAGAAGTTAGAGACATGCCTCACCAAAAATAGAAGCAAGCAAAAGTTGAAAAATGAAGAAAAATGGCTAACACTATTGAAGCTTTACGTGTTTGATGATGTCATCGAATACATATGCTTTTACCAAGCTTTGCACGTGCAAATGGAATCAAAGTTTTGCATACAAAGATTCTATCTTCATGGATATACTTCTAAATTTTAGGGCTTTCACAAAGAAAGCACTTTTTTGTCCTAAAACCCTATTTAAGCAAGCTTTTGGTTTGCATCTGAAGGAGGAAAGATATAATTTTCTTCTCATCAAGATTTGGAGGCTCAAATGGAGTGCTCTTTTAGTGTTCTTCATGGATTTAGGATTGGGAAGCATATATGCACCCGTTTTCATGGTCCAATCTTCTAAGGCGTCACATTTCATAAACATGTCCAATCAACTTTTTTAGTTTTTGTCGATTTGGGTCCATCTGCTTTTTGCTCCTCTTGAAGATTGGGAAATTTTATATTGCAAAAAATATGCTTTTTTGGCACTTTTTTAGGAATCCCTCAACTTTTTCAAAATTTGATGAACTAGGTCTCTTCAGAATGTGATTGTCTACAAAACCCAGACCTCAACTTTTTTTTTTGAGAATCCGCTTTTTGGAGAGAAATGAGCCACCTTTTTGGGGTAGCAAAGATTTCCAAGAATAGGACTAAAAGCAACAGTTAACTCGATGCCTTTTCTGAGTTTAACTTGATATTTTTGTTTCATGCTTATCTATTCTTTGAGAAATAGAAAAATCAAATATATAGTTGGAACTTTCCCTGCTTTTAAATTGAAGTTAACTGATTTTAGCAGGTGGTTAGTTATTTGTCTTGTGTTAGTTTTAGAAATAAATCTTGTGAGTTGGCAAGTCTAGTCAGCTTAAAGCAAGGAGATTTTAGGGTTACCTACTCCTTGTTTGTGTATAAATAAAGGCAACCTTGCCCATTATTTTCTAACTATTATTGTAAGAGCTAATTTGTAAGCCTGTATTACTGCAAATTCTTCTTTAGTTACCGTTCAACTTGTGTCAAGTGTAATTTGGTGTTTGATCACACATTGTAAGCCTATCTTTGCTACAATATGCTATCCCAAAAGTGTAACTATTGTTAGAAATTGAGAAAAGTGGAAACTTATGCCTTCTTTGCTCTAATTTACTTGCTCGAACTCTTTTAGTTTCTTGTCTTATGTGTTTTGCTTGTATAATCTTTATTTCAGAAAGTATATCTTATAAGTACAATGGGTCTTTAGGTGTGATCTAGAAGTAAGTCTATTTAAGCTTTTTTGTTAATCAAATAATTCCTTATTTACTTCTAACTCTCAAGCTCTGAGTTTACTTGAGTTGTCAGAAGCATCTATAGTTTAGGCTTAGTTGTAGTTTGAAGTTTTGGAAAAGAGAAAACCTTAGCTACACTGCAAAGAGTTTTATAACCTTGTGCTCTTAGATGAGAATAAAAAGATTCGCAGTAGTATAGTATTCTTTTTAAGCATCATCAGTGAAGAGGGAGCTTCCCCTCCTAATTTGAAGAGCAATTTAATTGAGCATAGTTGTCTGTTTCTAATCTGCATTCTAGAGGTACAAATTGAAATGCCAACACATAGAATGAGGACACTTGTCATGATCTAATCTAATCCTAACCTAGGGTTTCATCTAGGGTTGCTTTTTTTTTCCTTATTATTATGATTCATTATGTACATCATTGTAACTATCTGATATTTATTCAAATAAAATACATATTTAGATGCTTCTTTGGATTAAATCAATTCTCAGGGTTGCATAGCACACCATTTACTTTTTATCTCTCCATGTGATAGGTGTTTTAGTTCTAGGTGATTTTTGGGAGCTGTAGGGTTCAAAAATAAGCTCCAACATGGTATTAAAACACTAGATTTGTGACTTCCTCTTCATTTTTTGATATATCTAGTATTGAAAAAAAGTTGGTGCATATTGGAGAAAAAAATATCATCATTGTGTCTAGAATGCCTAAAATCCTTTAAATTGACTATCAATTCAACAAAATATAAGGAGGGGAAATTTAGGACAATTTTTTGGGGGGCACAAAAGGAAAGGAAAATTATTTTGTAGTCACAAAAAATATGTACAATTATATGGATCCATAAAATCTATATAGTGGGTGATACAAGCCATACCCTCATGACCATCATTTTTATAGAAAGATTACACCAAAATCTATCATTCGAAAATTTTCTAGCGATTGGGATAGTTGCAATCTAGTAAAAAGTTTAAAAAACATACAAGTATTAATTTTTATGGCACGTATGAATCACATAGGTTGCCAAAGATAATGTCATTGGTTCCCTATTTTAAATGTCTAGTTGACACTTTTTCTTTCTTGGTGGCATGATAATTGTTGGAAGTAGGATTTTGGCCTCAATCACATTTGCAACTAGGGGCCCATGATTTGTAGCACCTAGTGTTTTAAAATTTCAGCACACAACCTCCTTTAGTGGTGTCACTCATTAGTGTTTCCTTTTCCATGAAATATCCATTTGTCCGTTGAAACATATCATCAAAGCATTATCATCTAGTCAAAGTTGTAGGTCCATCAATTCATTGCTCAAATTTGACCCAATCATCTTCAAGTCACCACCCTATCATTACCAACATGAGTGACACCATCTAGTCACCATCGGATCGCCACCAACCCTAGACCCTAAATATACCAAACATTCCCTAAAGAATCTATCTCTTTATTTTGGGTATAACTTGGCATACAATGTCAAAAATTAACTAATGCTCGATATCATCAAAAAGTTAGTTTTATGTACTTTCCAATGGTGTAAGTCACACTATTATTATTTTTTTTTGGTAAATTTTATCACTTGTCAAATTTAGATCACCATTTTCTACTTTTGAGCTCATAATATCTCCAATTTTTGTGACTCTTGTAAGATTAGAAAGGTATTTCAAAGCTATTTAGATCCAACCATGCACATCTTCTAGAATTTGCCTCAAATATTTTAATTCAGTTTATCACTATTTAACATTTTGGTTAATTACTTGAACATCTTAACACTTGGAAAATATTCTTTTTGCATGATATGACTTTATTTGATCTAATTTATATGTATTGATGTTATTGATCTTTGATTTTATCATTTGAGGAGGTATCATGGGTTTTTATCTTCATCCTTTTGTGGTAATCCTAGAAAAGGATAATTACGAGTCTTGGAAAAATGATATCCTAACACATCTCAAGTGAGTTAATCTTTTGCCTTATATTTATGGATTCATACTTAAATTAGACACACTAGGGAGTAGATCAACATGGGGTAGTATCATTGATCATTTTATAGGACTAATTTGTTCTAGTGTTGATCATGACACTATGTGTGCTATATCAAACATTTGATTGTCCCCACATACTTTAGACTAGTCTTTGTGAGATTTAGGGAGATCCTCATATCTCTCCATTCATAGAGGATCCTGCTATAGATTATCTCAGTCCCATTGATGATGTAGATTGTATAGCCTTTGATGATGATACTTTAGAGGAGCTTGAATATATCATTGGTCTTACATATTTTGATGGTTCAAAGACTTGTCTCCTTGCTCCCACTCTTCTTATCAAAATCTAACCTCCATCTTCTATTATTCTTAATCAAATTAGTATCACCACATCTATGGCCCCTATTGATTCAATGCAATATGAAATTAATCCTCTTCCAGACATAGCTACATAAGATTTCTATCTATTAGACATGTCATCCTTGTTTATGAAGTCTCATGTATTGTAGATTTGGAGGATTATTTCGAGGATATTCATCTCCTCTTTAATGACAACCGCATCATTGTTGATTTCCCATCATTGTCTTTAGAGCTTGTTCTAGATCAATCTTCATAGGATTTTGGATTAACACAATCTCATTTAACCATGTGGACATTTTCATAGTTTTCAGAGGCACATATCATTTACATTTTTATTCCCTATTCATCCAACTTATGTGAATGGCTTCTTCAATCACAAACAAATCCATTTTTTCCTAATGGGAGAAATGATGTTTGCAAGTAGTGAATCATGTTTTTTCTCCAATCTTTCATTATTGGCATGTGAGTTATTTATTTGTGGAAGGATTTATATTCTCATCTTCTGTCCTATCAAGGCAGGACATTCATTGTACTTATGTGATAAAATTAGTTCTAGGGGTATTGAGTCATTTCCTTCTTTCACTAGTACACATTTATTTCATTTTATCTCTTTTAGAGAGGAGTTTGTTCCCATGAGGTTTTCTCCTTTTCTCTAGTTGGAGATATTTATTTATTATATGCGCATAACTCATTAGTGCTTGTAATCAAAACCCATCCATGCATCCATCCATGAATTCATCATTAGTTTTTTAGCTTCTTGTTAAGTTAAACATAAGAGGGGGTGTTTGAGTAAAATAGGAAAATTGCCTAATTAATTAATTAATTAGGTTCCCTTTTTACTTTATTACACTTAAGCTAAACTTAGGAGTGCTTTCTATTTTTAGGTCATGTTATTTTTTGTCTCATAGTATAGGCTGAGGACACTTGTCATGATCTAATATAATCCTCACCTAGGGTTGCTTTTTTATTTTTCTTTATTATACATAATCATTATTCATCATTGAATTATTTAACATTCATTCAATACATATGCATATTCATATGCTTCTTTGGATCAAATCAATTCTTAAGATTTCATAACACTCTATTTTCTTTTTTATCTCTCCATGTGACAAGTGTTTTGATTTTAGATGATTTTTGGGAATTGTAGGGTTTGAAACAATCAACTCCAACATATATTATTTTGTAACACGTTTCTCTTCACATATATAACAAAATTATTTGTTTTCCTTTTCATTGAAAGAATAAAGTCTATATGGTATTTTTTTGAGATATTTCTAAAAATGTTTGTTATTTTTCCTAGCTTCTTGAATAAAGGTAATTGATTTTTCATAATAGGCCTACATTAATCATAAAATAAAAAATATATTTTATATTATAGAAAACATATTAAATATTAATATTTTTTATAAATTTAATATTAAAGGCTACATATTTATAAAATGCCATTTCCAAATGACTTCATTTGATCCTTCAAAACATGAATCAACCTTAGAGTTTTGACAATATTTTGATGGATGTAGAAGATACTCCATTAGAGGTTTGATTTAAGCCCAGGGGGTTTCTATACAAGGGTATTTTATCTAACCCTCTTCAATCAATCCCTCTTAGATGGAACCCCTCGAAGATTAAATTATTAATTTCTAAAAAATATTATTATTTTAAGAAAAAAATCAATATGTCCCACAAGTGAGACACACTATTGTGGAATCAACCACTCAAGAGTTTTACTTTGAAAGAAATCATTACATTACTTAAAATAATTTCACATGTCATATTTTTTCTTTAGAAATAAAAATAAAAAAAATCAAATTTTATGAAATTCTTCTATATTTAAAAAACACATACAACTCCCTCTAAGTTTTTATAGCATAAAAGAATCATGGTGGGTTGCTTGATTCTTAACACCCACGCTTTTGCAACATGGAATGTTACAAGACAGTATGAATCTATTAGAAATCACACATTCCATTGTTGTGTTATAATTTCAGTTGATTGAAAAAAAAAAACACAAAATAATTGTGAATGAGAAACACAATGTTGGGTTTCAGTTATTTGAATCTCCTTGTTTAAATGTATAGGGTTGTCTCATGGTGGGTTGCTCGCTTCTTAACACCCACACTTTTGCAACATGGAATGTTACAATACAATATGAATGTCTTCAAAATCACACATTTCATTGTTGTGTTTAAATTTCAGTAGATTGAAAAAACAAGTGCATAAAATAATTGTTAATGGGAAACACAGTGCTGGGTTTCAGTTATTTGAATCTCCTTTTTGAAATGTAAAGGGTTGTCTCATGGTGGGTTGCTTTCTTCTTAACACCCACACTTTTGCAACATGGAATGTTACAAGAAAGTATGAATTTCTTAGAAATCACACATTCCACTGTTGTGTTTTAATTTCAGTCGATTGAAAAAAAAAAGTGCACAAAATATTTTTGAATAGGAAACACAGTGTTGGGTTTCAGTTATTTGAATCTCCTTGTTGAAATGCAAAAGGTTTTCTCATGGTGGGTTGCTTGCTTCTTAACACCCACGCTTTTGCAACATGGAATGTTACAAAATAGTATGAATGTCTTCAAAATCACACATTCCATTGTTGTGTTTTAATTTTAGTCAATTGAAAAAAAAAAGTGTAGAAAATAATTGTGAATGGGAAAGACAGTGCTGGGTTGCAGTTATTTGAATCTCCCTATTTAAATGTAAAGGGTTGTCTCATGGTGGGTTACTTGCTTCTTAACACCCACGATTTTTCAACATGGAATGTTACAAAACAATATGAATGTCTTCGAAATCACACATTCCATTGTGTTTTAATTTCAGTCGACTAAAAAAAAATTGCACAAAATAATTGTGAATGGGAAACATAGTGCTAGGTTTTAGTTATTTGAATCTCCTTGTTTAAATGTAAAGGGTTGTCTCATGGTGGGTTGCTTGTTTCTCACCACCCATGCCTTTGCAACATGGAATGTTACAAAACAATATGAATGTCTTCAAAATCACACATTTCATTGTTGTGTTTTAATTTTAGTCAATTGAAAAAAAAAGTGAATAAAATAATTGTGAATGGGAAACACAGTGTTGGATTTCAGTTATTTGAATCTCCCAGTTTAAGTGTAAAGGGGTGTCTCATGGTGGGTTGCTTGCTTCTTTACACCCAGACTTTTGCAACATGGAATGTTACAAAACAATATGAATTTCTTAAAAATCACACATTCCATTGTTGTGTTTTAATTTTAGTCGATTGAAAAAAAAGTACACAAAATAATTGTGAATGAGAAACAGAGTGCTGGGTTTCAGTTATTTGAATCTCCTTGTTTAAATGTAAAAGGGTTGTCTCATGGTGGGTTGCTTGCTTCTTAACACCCACGCTTTGGCAACATGGAATGTTACAAGACAGTATGAATGTCTTAGAAATTACACATTCCATTGTTGTGTTTTAATTTTAGTTGATTGAAAAAAAAAGTGCACAAAATAATTGTGAATGGGAAACACAGTGCTGGGTTTCAGTTATTTGAATCTCCTTGTTTAAATGTAAAGAGTCGTCTCATGGTGGGCTGCTTGATTCTCAACATGCATGGTTTTGCAATATGGAATGTTACAAAATAGAATGAATGTCTTCAAAATCACACATTCCATTGTTGTGTTTTAATTTTAGTCGATTGAAAAAAAAATTACACAAAATAATTGTGAATGGGAAACATAGTGTTGGGTTTCAGTTATTTGAATCTCCTTTTTTAAATGTAAAGGGTTGTCTCATGGTGGGTTTCTTGCTTCTTAACACCCACACTTTTGCAACATGGAATGCTACAAGAAAGTATGAATGTCTTTGAAATCACACATTCCATGGTTGTGTTTTAATTTCAATCGATTGAAGAAAAGTGCACAAAATAATTATGAATGGGAAACACAGTGTTGGGTTTCAGTTATTTGAATCTCCTTATTTAAATGTAAAGGGTTGTCTCATGGTGGGTTGCTTGATTCTTAACACCCACGCTTTTGCAACATGGAATGTTACAAGACAGTATGAATTTCTTCGAAATCACACATTCCATTGTAGTGTTTTAATTTCAATCGATTGAAAAAAAGGTGCACAAAATAATTGTGAATGGTAAAGATAGTGTCGGGTTTCAGTTATTTGAATCTCCTTGTTGAAATGTAAAGGGTTGTCTCATGGTGGGTTGCTTGCTTATTAACACCCACACTTTTGCAACATGGAATGTTACAAGACAATATGAATGTCTTCGAAATCATACATTCCATTGTTGTGTTTAAATTTCACTCGATTAAAAAAAAAAGTGCACAAAATAATTGTGAATGGGAAACATAGTGCTGGGTTTTAGTTATTTGAATCTCCTTGTTTAAATGTAAAAGGGTTGTCTCATGGTGGGTTGCTTGCTTCTTAACACCCACACTTTTGCAACATGGAATGTTATAAGACAGCATGAATGTCTTCAAAATCACACATTCCATTGTTGTGTTTGAATTTCAATTGATTGAAAAACAAAAGTGCACAAAATAATTGTGAATGGGAAATACAGTGTTCGGTTTTAGTTATTTGAATCTCCCTGTTTAAATGTAAAGGGTTGTCTCATGGTGGGTTGCTTGCTTCTTAACACCCATGCTTTTGTAACATGGAATGCTACAAAATAGTATGAATGTCTTTGAAATCATACATTCCATTATTGTGTCTAAATTTCACTCGATTGAAAAAAAAAGTGCACAAAATAATTGTGAATGGGAAACACAGTGCTGGATTTCAGTTATTTGAATCTCCTTTTTGAAATGTAAAGGGTTGTCTCATGGTGGGTTGCTTGCTTCTTAAAACACACGATTTTGGAACATGGATGTTACAAGACAATATGAATGTCTTCAAAATCACACATTCCATTGTTGTGTTTTAATTTCATTCGATTGAAAAAAAAGTGCACAAAATATTTGTGAATGAGAAACATAGTGCTAGGTTTCAATTATTTGAGTCTCTTTGCTTAAATGTAAAAGGTTGTCTCATGGTGGGTTGCTTACTTCTTAACACCCACGCTTTTTCAATATGGAATGTTACAAAACAATATCAATATTTTCAAAATTACACATTCCATTGTTGTGTTTTAATTTCAATTGACTAAAAAAAAATATGCACAAAATAATTGTGAATGGGAAACACAGTGTTGGGTTTTAGTTATTTGAATCTCCTTGTTTAAATGTAAAGGGTTGTCTCATGGTGGGTTGCTTCCTCCTTAACACGCATGGTTTTTCAACATGGAATGTTACAAAATAGTATGAATGTCTTCAAAATCACACATTCCATTGTTGTGTTTTAATTTCAGTCGATTGAAAAAAAAAAAGTGCACAAAATAATTGTGAATGGGAAACACAGTGTTGGGTTTCAGTTATTTGAATCTCTTTATTTAAATGTAAAGGGTTGTCTCATGGTGGGTTGCTTGCTTCTTAACACCCACGCTTTTGGAACATGGAATGTTACAAGATAGTATGAATATCTTTGAAATCACACATTCCATTGTTGTGTTTTAATTTTAATCGATTGAAAAAAAAGTGCACAAAATAATTGTGAATGGGAAACACAGTGCCGGGTTTCAATTATTTGAATCTCCTTGTTTAAATGTAAAGGGTTGTCTCATGGTGGGTTGCTTGATTCTTAACACCCACACTTTTGCAACATGGAATGTTACAAGATAGTATGAATGTCTTTGAAATCACTCATTCCATTGTTGAGTTTTAATTTTAGTCGATTGAAAAAAAAAGTGTACAAAATAATTGTAAATGGGAAACATAATGCTGGGTTTTAGTTATTTGAATCTCCTTGTTGAAATGAAAAGGTTTGTCTCATGGTGGGTTGCTTGCTTCTTAACAACCACGCTTTTGCAACATGGAATGTTACAAGACAATATGAATGTCTTAGAAATCACACATTCCATTGTTGTGTTTAAATTTTACTCGATTGAAAAAAAAAGTGCACAAAATAATTGTGAATGGGAAACAAAGTGCTGGGTTTCAGTGATTTGAATCTCCTTATTTAAATGTAAAGGGTTTTCTCATGGTGGGTTGCTTGCTTCTTAACACCACACTTTTGCAACTTGGAATGTTACAAAATAGTATGAATGTCTTCAAAATCATAGATTCCATTGTTGTGTTTTAATTTCAGTCGATTGAAAAAAAAAGTGCACAAAATAATTGTGAATGGGAAACACAATGCTAGGTTTCAATTATTTGAATCTCCTTGTTTAAATGTAAAGGGTTGTCTCATGGTGGCTTGCTTGCTTCTTAACACCCACACTTTTGCAACATGGAATGTTACAAAATAGTATGAATGCCTTCCAAATCACATATTCCATTGTTGTGTTAAAATTTCAGTAGATTGAAAAAATAAGTGCATAAAATAATTGTTAATGGGAAACACAGTGCTGGGTTTCAGTTATTTGAATCTCCTTTTTGAAATGTAAAGGGTCGTGTCATGGTGGGTTGCTTTCTTCTTAACACCCACACTTTTGCAACATGGAATGTTACAAGAAAGTATGAATTTCTTAGAAATCACACATTCCACTGTTGTGTTTTAATTTCAATCGATTGAAAAAAAAAGTGCACAAAATATTTTTGAATAGAAAATACAGTGTTGGGTTTCAGTTATTTGAATCTCCTTGTTGAAATGCAAAAGGTTTTCTCATGGTGGGTTGCTTGCTTCTTAACACCCACGCTTTTGCAACATGGAATGTTACAAAATAGTATGAATGTCTTCAAAATCACACATTCCATTGTTGTGTTTTAATTTTAGTCGGTTGAAAAAAAAAAGTGCACAAAATAATTGTGAATGGGAAACACAATGTTGGGTTTCAGTTATTTGAATCTCCTTGTTTAAATGTAAAGGGTTTTCTCATGAGGGGTTGCTTGCTTCTTAACACCCACACTTTTACAACATGGAATGTTACAAGAAAGTATGAATGTCTTCAAAATCACACATGCCATTGTTGTGTTTTAATTTCAGTCGATTAAAAAAAAAAGTGCACAAAATAAATGTGAATGGGAAACATAGTGTTGGGTTTTAGTTATTTGAATCTCCTTGTTTAAATGTAAAGAGTTGTCTTATGGTGGGTTGCTTGCTTCTTCACACCCATGATTTTGCAACATGGAATGTTACAAAATAGAGTGAATGTCTTCAAAATCATAGATTCGATTGTTGTGTTTTAATTTCATTCGACAGAAAAAAAAGTGCACATAATAATTGTGAATGAGAAACACAGTGTTGGTTTTCAGTTATTTGAATCTCCTTGTTTAAATGTAAAGGGTTGTCTCATGGTGGGTTGCTCGCTTCTTAACAAACACTTTTGCAACATGGAATGTTACAAAATAGTATGAATGCCTTCAAAATCACACATTCCATTGTTGTGTTTTAATTTCAATCGATTGAAAAAAAAAGTGTAGAAAATAATTGTGAATGGGAAACACAGTGCTGGGTTTCAATTATTTGAATCTCCTTGTTTAAATGTAAAGGGTTATCTCATGATAGGTCGCTTGCTTCTAAACACCTACACTTTTGCAACATGGAATGTTACAAGATAGTATGAATGTCTTAGAAATCACACATTCCATTGTTGTATTTTAATTTCAGTCGATTGAAAAAAAAAAGTTCAGAAAATAATTGTGAATGGGAAACACAGTGCTGGGTTTTAGTTATTTAAATCTCCTTGTTGAAATGTAAAGGGTTGTCTCATGGTGGGTTGCTTACTTCTTAACAACCACGGTTTTACAACATGCAATGTTACAAAACAGTATGAATTTTTTCGAAATCACACATTCCATTGTTGTGTTTAAATTTCAGTCGATTGAAAAAAAGTGCACAAAATAATTGTGAATGGGAAACATAGTGCTAGGTTTCGTTTATTTGAATCGTCTTTTTGAAATGTAAAGGGTTGTCTCATGGTGGATTGCTTGCTTCTTAACACCCACGCTTTTTCAACATGGAATGTTACAAAATAGTATGAATGTCTTCAAAATCATGCATTCCATTGTTGTGTTTTAATTTTAGTCGATTGAAGAAAAAAGTGTACAAAATAATTGTGAATGGAAAACACAGTGCTGGGTTTTAGTTATTTGAATCTCCTTGTTGAAATGTAAAGGGTTGTCTCATGGTGGGTTGCTTGCTTCTTAACACCCACACTTTTGCAACATGGAATGTTACAAGAAAGTATGAATGTCTTCAAAATCACACATTCCATTGTTGTGTTTTAATTTCAGACGATTGAAGTTTTTTTTGGAATGGGAAACATAGTGTTGGGTTTCAGTTATTTGAATCTCCTTGTTGAAATATAAAAGGTTGTCTCATGGTGGGTTGCTTGCTTCTTAACACTCATGCTTTTGCAACATGGAATGTTACAAAATAGTATGAATGTCTTCAAAATCACACATTCCATTGTTGTGTTTTAATTTCAGTCGATTGAAAAAAAAAAGTGCACAAAATAATTGTGAATGGGAAACACAGTGTTGAGTTTTAGTTATTTGAATCTTCTTGCTGAAATGTAAAGGGTTGTCTCATGGTGGGTTGCTTGCTTCTTAACACCCAAATTTTTGCAACATGGAATGTTGTAAAAAAGTATGAATGTCTTCGAAATCACACATTCCATTGCTGTTTTTTAATTTCAATCAATTGAAAAAAAAAGTGTAGCAAATAATTGTGAATAAGAAACACAGTGCTGGGTTTTAGTTATTTGAATCTCCTTGTTTAAATGTAAAGGGTTGTCTCATGGTGGGTTGCTTGATTCTTAACACCCATGCTTTTGCAACATATAATGTTACAAAACATTATGAACGTCTTCGAAATCACGCATTCCATTGTTGTGTTTTAATTTTAGTCAATTGAAAAAAAAATGCACAAAATAACTGTGAATGGGAAACATAGTGCTGTGTTTCAGTTATTTGAATCTCCTTGTTTAAATGTAAAGGGTTGTCTCATGGTGGGTTACTTGCTTCTTAAAACCCACACTTTTGCAACATGGAATGTTATACAACAGTAATAATATTTTTAAAATCACACATTCCATTGTAGTGTTTAAATTTCACACGATTGAAAAAAAAAGTGCATAGAATAATTGCAATTGGAAAAATACAGTGTTGGGTTTTAGTTATTTGAATCTCCCTGATCAAATGTAAAGAGTTGTCTCATGGTGGGTTGCCTGCTTCTTAACACCCACAGTTTTGCAACATGGAATGTTACAATACAATATGAATGTCTTCGAAATCACACATTCCATTGTTGTGTTGAACTTTCGTATGATTAAAAAAATCAAGTGCAAAAAATAATTGTGATTTGGAAAACACAGTGTTGGGTTTTAGTTATTTGAATCTCCCTGTTTAAATGTCAAGGGTCGTGTCATGGTGGGTTGCTTGCTTCTTAACACCTACGGTTTTGCAACATGGAATGTTACAAAACTGTATGAATGTCTTTAAAATCACACATTCCATTGTTGTGTTTAAATTTCACTCGATTGAAAAAAAAAGTGCACAAAATAATTTTAAAGGGAAACACAGTGTTGGGTTTCAGTTATTTGAATCTCCTTGTTTAAATGTAGAGGGTTGTCTCATGGTGGGTTGCTTGCTTCTTAACACCCACGCTTTTGCAACATGGAATGTTACAAAACAATATGGATGTCTTTAAAATCACATAGTCCATTGTAGTGTTTAAATTTGACACGATTGAAAAAAAAAAGTGCACAAAATAATTGCAATTGGAAAAACACAGTGTTGGGTTTCAGTTATTTGAATCTCCCTGTTTAAATGTGAAAGGTTGTCTCATGGTGGGTTGCTTGCTTCTTAGCACCCATGGTTTTGCAACATGGAACGTTATAAAATAGTATGAATTCCTTCAAAATCACACATTCCATTGTTATGTTTAAATTTTGCATGATTGAAAGAAAAGTGCACAAAATAATTCTAAATGGGAAAACACAGTGTTGGGTGTGAGTTATTTGAATCTCCTTGTTTAAATATAAATGGTTGTCTCATGGTGGGTTGATTGTTTCTTAAGACCCATGGTTTTGCCACATGGAATGTTACAAGACAGTAGGAATGTATTCAAAATTACACATTCCATTGTTGTGTTGTAATTTTTGCATGATTGAAAAAAAGTGCACAAAATAATTGTAATTCAGAAAACACATTATTGGGTTTCAGTTATTTGAATCTCCTTGCCGAAATGTCAATGGTCGTGTCATGGTGGGTTGCTTGCTTCTTAACACCTACAATTTTGCAATGGAATGTTTCAAAACTATATGAATGTCTTCAAAATCACACATTCTATTGTTTTGTTTAACTTTCGCATGACTTAAAAAATCAAGTGAAAAAAGAAATGTGATTTGGAAAACACAGTGTTGGGTTTCAGTTATTTTAATGTCCTTGTTTAAATGTGAAGGGTTGTCTCATGGTGGGTTGCTTGCTTCTTAACACCTACGGTTTTGTAACATGGAATGTCACAAAACCATATGAATGTCTTCAAAATCACACATTCCATTGTTGTGTTTGAATTTCTCATGATTGAAAGAAAAGTTCACAAAATAATTATGATTTGGAAAACATAGTGTTGGGTTGCAGTTATTTGAATCTCCTTGTTTAAATGTGAAGAGTTGTGTGATGGTGGGTTGCATGCTTCTTAACACCCACAGTTTTGCAACATGGAATGTTGCAAGACAGTATGAATTTCTTCGAAATTGCACATTCCAATGTTGTGCTTAAATTTCGCACAATTGAAAGAAAAGTACACAAAATAATTGTAATTTGGAAAACACAGTGTTGAGTTTCAGTTATTTGAATCTCCTTGTTTAAATTTAAATGGTTTGTCATGGTGGGTTGCTTGCTTCTTAACACCCACGGTTTTGCAACATGGAGTTTTACAAATTAGTATGAATGTCTTCAAAATCACACATTCTATTGTTGTGTTTAAATTTTTGCATGATTGAACACAAAATATTTGTAATTCAGAAAACATAATGTTGGGTTTCAGTTATAAGTACATTTTATTTGTAGCTTTGGAGCAACTACTTCCTTTTCAGCCCTTAGGACAACAACATCCATTTTTTGGATAGAGTTTTGAGTGTCTTCAATACTTGTCTGTAGCTTTGCAGCCGCTCTTTGCTTAGCTTTGAGAGTGTCTTTCTCATTAGAGAATGTAGAGGTTATCTGTTTGATAAGTTATTTAAAAAACTTGTCTACCTTTTCACATATGGCTTTCATGTCTCCAACCAACTGTTTCTCTTTTTTTGGAATGAAGGTACTTTTCTTGATTACACAATACAAATGTAATGAAAGGAACATCTTCAAAATATAAAACAAGTCACAACTAGACTACAAATTGTGTTTGAACTTTCTCTAATTAATAAACTATAGGCATGTTGGGAGACACTGTGGGTTGTAGTTTCTATATGTTTTCTTGTTGTAAGCTGAAGGGTCAATTTTTTTGATTTTGTGCTTGATGTTCTTTTGCTGGTCATGTTTAGTTTTATGTTCACAGATGTTTGACTTCATTAACTCATTTTTTTTATCACCAGATGCAAAGGTCATGTTTTTTGCTTTTCACATTGTTGGCAGCCATAGAAGTAATTACATGGTATTATTCATGTTAGGCTTATAGGCTACATAAAAAAGTTGCAGGTTGGACTTCCCATCTTGTTGTTCAACCTGCACTTTTTTAGTTCATGAATTGTCATGTACGCTTTTGTTGGTCATGTTAGCTCACCCCAAATGGAAGGGTCAATATCACAACATGCCTGCTCGGGTAAAATAGGTTTGTACACCCCATATACTGTGACGTCTTATTCCTCTTTCACATGAGGTTGTGATTTTATATGTGGTCTTTATGTCCGCTTCGAGGTTCCAATAGACACTGTGTTTTCCAACTTGCATTGGTTGACATCATGGTTGATAGGAAAGTTTACACATGTATGACTTTCTTGATTCTCTCCATTACTGATTCATGATTTTGTCAACATATGCAAAAATATTTTTATTCTTTTGGCATTGCTGGCAGCAATGGATGCACATTTATTTACATAGAAGGTTCTAAAAGGTTTTGGTTGCCCTCTAACCTTTCCTCGCCATTAACACATACACATGCATCACAACCAAGGTATCTTCCCTAATACATCCATTCTTGCAACTATAGAATTAATTACATAGTGTTATGCACATTACACTCATACGCCACATACAAAGTTGCAGGTTGAACCACTCATCATGTGGTTCAACCTTCACTTCCTTTTTTCATGAATTTCTAGATGTGCCTTTGCTGCACATGTTAAGTCACCCTAAATGGAAGGCTGAATATCACAACATGCCTCATCAGGTAAAGGAGGTTTTTACACCCCATATTCTCTGAAATCTTTGTTATATTTACATGCGGGGTTGCGGTCTTTATGTCAATGTGGAAGTTAACCTACACGTTATGTTTTCCAACCTGCATTCACTTACATCATGGTTGATAGAAAATTTTACACCCTTATACCTTTCCTCATACTCTCCATTACTGATTCATCTTTTTTTCAACAGATGCAATAAACATGTTATCATTTTGGCGTTGCTCGTAGCAATGGATGCACTTATTCTTTTTACATACAAGGTTGTCATCAAAGGTTTTGCTTGCCTTCTAACCCTTCCTCTTCTTTAACACTTACACATGCAACACAACCAATGTATCTTTTCATGATAATACATCTATTGTTGCTATTGTATAAGTAATTACATATTGTGATGCATGTCACACTCCTACGCCACAATGAAGTTGTAGGTTGAACCACTAATTGTGTGGTTCAACCTTCAATTGTTTATTTCGTTAATTGCTAGATGTGCTTTTTCTCCTCATGTTAAGTCACATGAAATGGAAGGCTGAATATCACAACATGCCCCCTCAAGTAAAAGAGGTTTATACACCCCATATTCTTTGAAATATTTGTTATATTTACATGTGGGGTTGCGGTCTTTATGTCAATGTGGAGGCTCATCTACACATTGTGTTTTCCAACCTGCTTTCGCTTTCATCATGGTTGATAGAAATTTTTGCAGCTTTATACCTTTCCTCATACTCTCCATTAGTGATTCACTTTTTTTCAACAGATGCAACAAACATGTTATCATTTTGGCATTGCTCGTAGCATGGATGCTCTTTTTTTTTAATTTTTCTTTGCATTCAAGGATGTCATCAAAGGTTTTTCTTGTCATTTTTTGTTTTCGTTGTCTATGTCCACATGTACGTTGAGATGGACTGTCCAATTTCCAGCCTGTGTTTTTGTTATATTTTATGTGTAGATTCATTCAATCTATCACCTTTAATTTTCCTCGGTTGAAGTTGACAACCTTCTATTGGTTTCACGTGGTTGACAACAATGCAAGCACATTTTATCTATGTTTAATGAATGATTTCTTTCTTTTTCTTGACACAATCCACACTAATTTTAAATATTTGTCCAATTCTATCATTTCCTAGAATGGGGAGAGGTTTTAAATGGAAGAAGCAAGACGAACTACAGGTGCAAGATGTACAAAATGGAGACTCTCCTTTTTCCTCTTCTGATTTGGAATGGGCTGCTATTTCCGTCAACAAGGATAAGGTCCCTGACCTTGTTGCAACATTCCTCTTGGGAGACTTGATCATTTCATTCACAGTGAAATGTTCGTTGAAGGTTTCAAAACCAAATTTGTGGACAAGAAAACAAGAGAACCTACCACCTCGTGTCCCGTTAATGAAAAAACTTATGAAAAAATAGTTTTCTATCAGAGGTTTGTATCTTTCAACATTCATTTCTATGGTCGAATGATATTTTACTCTCTCTTGGTTCAACATGATGAGATGATGCCATTCTCGCAGCTACTGGTGTCAATGCGTTCCTCAAGACAACAAAGACCAGCTTCCACTAGAGAAGAAACCACATAAGGCATTTATACAAATGCGAGGTTGTCAATACCACTTCATGGTAAAGGTTATGAATGGAAAACCCAATGTTGCCTATATTATCTACAAATAAATGTTCCACATTGATAAAAATGGTCAATTTTTCCATGGCATTCATGACACAAGTGGAGAGAAGCATTCTATGTTTGCCACTAATCTATCCACGGAGTGCAAAAGTGATACTGAAAGCCTTTTTCTCATGGACGTCAGTGTCAATGCAATAATGGATAGGCACATCAACAATCCCGTTTTATGTGGCATGATGTCCAAGAGAGATCAATTCCTTACAAGAAAGGATGTAATGAATGCCTGGTGAAAGGTGCGTTCTACTCACACACAAAAAAGTAAAGTCGATTCGACAAGTATCCTATTGTGGAGTGGACAGGACTTTGACAACTTCTTCTACTTTCAATGGCCTGATGGGAACAATACACCTTTTGTTATTGGGGTTTAGACTCCATGGATGCTAGATAGGATGGTTAGCCACTCGCACAATTCAATCATCTCGATGGATTCCACATTTGCAACTAACAAATATGGGGTGAGGCCTTACAAAAATTGACAAATAGTTCTCTATGTTTTCAATGATCTTGCTAGCTGTAAACTTGACAATGCTCACATTGGGTTGTTCTATCTACAATATTCATTATACACTGTCCTCATTTTTTACGAGCAATAGAGTGGTGTGCCAGTTGCGCATGGGTAGTCTCCTCACAAAACAAGATTGAGGACATCTCTGCGTGGCTACACATATTGCATGATTGTGGAAGAAGAGCTAGCCTGATTGGAGAATCAATGCATTTTTGACCGATGATGCGACTGCAAATATCCAAGCCAATACAGTATGTGCATCCCTTTCTTCATTTGTGTACCTTTCTCATTTTCTATTCATTTTCAATGCCACTTTCTGATGCAATTGAGTGGTAAACAATATTGTTTGTATTGTCTATTAGGGTTGTCTTTTAATGTCGTGTGCTTCTATGCCTTTGGCATGTCAAAAGGGCTTGGCTAAAGAATGTATATAAGTATGTAGCCAAGGAAAGGGCAATGGAAATCTTCCACAGTCTTGGTGCGATCATGATGGCAATCAGTGACATCAAAGATTGCATCACTCAGCTATTGAACTCTTTCTTTCAGGAATTCAATGATTAGCTCCGATTCTTAGAGTACTTCAACAAGACCTGGTGTGAAGGAGAAGGTCGAATTGGTGAGTTGACAATTTTCGTCACTTCACAAGATTCACACCATTCAAATTCTTTGATGTTACCTCTAATACGTTGTGGTTTACTTGACTATTGGATTTTTTTTTTCACAGCCATGTGGGAGAAAAATTGCAGACTATTCCCACATGCCAACTAGGATACAAATGCAACCATTGAGTTGTACCATTGCACACTCAAAACATGGTACTTGTGTGATCATTCAAAAAAATGCACTAGGAGAATGGACTATTTGTATTACACACTTGTGTATAAAATGGAATCATTGTATAGGAAAAAGGAAAAGTTGCAGCATTATGGTTTTTTGACGAACCAAAAGTGTTTAAATATGTGATCTAGTGTGGAGTGGGCCAAGGAAATTCTGGATGATGACTGTATTCCCGATGAAATAGATCTTGGACGGTACTGGGTGAAAAGTCAAAGTAGGTCAATGCACTACCTTGTTCAGAAATTTGGGGAGCACCTTTTTGTTTGTGACTGCCCTTGGAGTTTGTAGGGGAACACTTGCAAACATGTCCTCAAGGTTGCTGACTTGATTAAAAGATCATCTGCTGTTGAAGGGGTGGTTCACGGTAAGTGAATTTCAATTTGAATTGTGTTACTTTATGGGAGTCAATTGTGTTTTGCATTTTCTACTACCTAATACAAATTTCTTCTGTGATCATTTAGACGGGGGAGATCAACCAATTGATATAAGGATAGATTTGAATGAGACATTGTCACAGGGGGCCATAGAAGAAAACAATCCTAATGTTCTCACCCCTACGGAAGTTCCTTCTATCACTCATGTATATGATGAAAATGTGGTGAAAATGTCTCTTTGGAATGACACAAACAAACTCTTGAAAAAAGTGATGTGTACACCGCCACAATCTCTACAACAGGTGCAATCATACTTAGAATGTGTGGACAGGTTTGTAGAGGACCTACGACAATCAAATGCATTGTCATTTGAATTCATTCCAGATCCTGATCAAGTTGCAACTAGCACTGTTCGCATGCGTCCGTGGTTTAGTGCAAGCAGGGATCATCGTCGACATCCAACCCGATGTACGAAGCATTCCACACAACAGTCAAATCACCGAACCCCTCTGGATGACTCCTTTCCCTTGTCCACAAGCAATAGTTTGAATTTGAATTTCAATATGCAATGTGAGACTTCAGGTGCAACTGCTATGGATGTGGCAAAGGATACAACATCTAATATGGGTGACTATGAGAAAACCCATTTCAATTTATATATTGTAATAGGAAATGGTATTACAAATTTCTTTTTTCCAGTATGTGCTTGTACCGTGTCATAAAATTTTTTATTTCTTTTTTGGATTTTTTTGTTCACTTCAACATTCCAATATGGGGAAAGGAGTCCTCGCCGATGGCTGTCTTTTGCGAGTGTAAACCCAATGGAAGCTATGGTTCAAATTTAATAACTTTTCTTACATAAGTCCATTTTTTTGTATGACGTTATGCAATACCATGCTTCCTTATAAAAAATTGGCTATGGTGACAAGCTGATGTTGACCAATGTGCCTTCACTCTACTGCTTCTTCAAGTCTTACTAAGGATTGCACAAGCATAGTTCAATGAACCTTCATCCGTAGGGAAGCATATTTGTTTTGTCTACTTAGTTCAGTGGGTGGGCAATCCATTCAGGTATTTAGAAGAGGTTGAATGAAATTTAGAAGTGTAAAGAGCAAGAAATTCAAAATCTGCCTGTGAACCCTTAACAAGGGGTTTTGAGAGTCTTGTGAGGTTTTAGACCTCCATCCCACCGATGCAAGTTTAGAGGAATGGTGGGATGGATTGTAATGGGTGTAATTAGGATGCTTTAAGAAGTGTATCTGTTGAATCATGTAGGGGAAGCGAACCATTCAATGTTTGGTTGCTGATCTTTAGAAAATATAGAAGTTTTCCAATGAAAAAGGATGCGTACAAGTTGGTAATTGAGGAAAGTGCATTCAATGGGGCTGAAAGTTTGTTCCTAAAGCATGGGTAGACATTTCTACACATGTTTCATTTGGTGGTAGAGCATGGGAAGGTTTGGAATATAGTATTCTATTAAACCCTCATTTATTAGAGCTTTTTTTGTGCATAAAGGGTTTAGTAGATTAGCATTTGCTTGAGCCTTTCTATTCCTAAAAGTAGATGATTCATAAGTTTTGAGACTTGTTAAAGGACCGTTTGAATTCGTTAGGTGTTTTGATGAGGCAGCATTAACCAGTGACCGAAACCAACAAATCCACAATTACTTTTGGAAGATACGCTTCCCAAGACACTATTTCACTAAACCCTCATTTTGAGCCATTTTTCATGAGGTTTTTATGGAAGTCAATGTTCCCAAGCTTCCCAAACTCTAAAAAATCTTCAAACATGACTAATTAATCCTGCAAAAACTTAATCTTACCTTAAACTTTGTTGCCCCCAAGTTTGATAGACATTCACTTACTAAAAGTGAGGTTTAAGGTGAGGGTTTCATCAAAAAGGTGAGGGTAGCGGTATCCCTTCTTGTTTTAAGCATGTACATGCCTCAATATAGGTGTTTGAATTGGTTTGAAGGTTTGAGAAAGGGTGGAATATAGTTTTCCAAGTTACCCTCATGTGAATGGATTCAAACAAGGGTTTCATGAATAGGCGTTTGGGAAAGACAGTCTCTGCAAACCAAGGGTGGATTTGGTGGTTTTGAGGGCTGGTTGTATGATTAGAGTAGTGTCTCTTTGTAAATTTGGCCTAATTGGCCTTGTGGACAACATTATTTCTTGTTTTTGTGCAAGTTGTTCCAAAAGAGTCATATGTGGGTTTGAAGTATGTTGAGGGGGACTGAAATGGGTCTCTACAATGATGATTATTTTGAGGGGTTGTTAAGAGTTTTAAATAGTTAAGTTGAAAAATTTGAGTTTGCTCACCTACAATGAAAAACATTCTTTTCTTACAGCCTGCATAAAATAAGAAGTGAGTCACAACCCAGTCTGTTTTCCATCCTGCAATTGTGATGTGCATTTTGTGTTCCTAACGTATGAACAAATATTGAAATGGAATGTTTTGGTGAAGTAAAGGGTTTTCATAAAACAAGAAGGTCAACTTCAAAACATTGTTCTATTACAGTCTGCTTAAAATAAGAAGTGAGTCACATCCCAGTCTGTTTTCCATCTTGAAACTATGATGTGCATTTTTTGTTCCTAACGTATGAACAAATATTGAAATGGACTGTTTTGCTGAAGGTAAGGGTTGTCATAAAACAAGAAGGTCAACTTCAAAACATTGTTCTATTATAGTTTGCTTAAAATAAGAAGTGAGTCACATCCTAGTGTGTTTTCCATCATTCAACTGTTATATGCATTTTTTGTTCAAAACATATGAAGACATATTGAAATGGAATGTTTGTTGTAAGGGTTGTCATAAAACAAGAAGGTGAACTTCAAATTTTTTTTTTGTTATAGTTTGCATATAATTAGAAGTGTCTCGCAACCCAGTGTGTTTTCCACATTTGAAACTGTTATGTGCATTTTTTGTTCAAAACATATGAACACATACTAAAATGGAATGTTTGCTGAAAGTAAGTGTTTTCATAAAACAAGAAGGTGAACTTCAAAACATTATTTTGTTATAGTCTGCGTAAAATCAAAAGTGTCTCACAACCCAGTGTATTTTCCACATTTGAAACTGTTATGTGCATTTTCTGTTCGAAACATATGAACATATATTGAAATGGAATGTTTGCTGAAAGTAAGGGTTGCCATAAAAGAAGAAGGTGAACTTGAAAACATTGTTTTGCTACGACCTGCATAAAATAGGAAGTGAGTCATAACTCACTATATTTTCCATCATGCACCTGTTATGTGCATTTTATGTTGGAAACATATGAATAGATAGTGAAATGGAATGTTTGGTGAAAGTAATGGTTGTCATGTATCAACATCTTGTTTTTAGTTATGCAATGGGAAGCAATGCTTTGAGTTAAAAAGATACATAAGTGCAATTCATTAGTTCAACTCATCTGATTGCAACAAATAGAATGCTCACATTATTTGCCATGTTGGAAAAGACACTCTCCGTATAGAGTTAGTTCATTATGAAAAGTTTTGTTTTTCTTTGAATTTTTTTAGCAACTATTTCGTGCGTTTCTAATTATATAATGTTGTTGTATATGCTGAAATTTTTGTTCTTTCCTTTCAGGCATTGTTCTTCTTGTTGTTCGACTCTTGCGTTGTTATATGCCCATTGGAGATACTGCATGTGCTGCCTTGTTTAGTTCCAAGCAATAGGTACAATCCCTTGAGTGCTAACATTATCTATATCTTCCACTTTGCTCGCTTATTTTTCATTGTTTCCATTGCATTGATAATGTCTTTCTAATTAGAGAATGCATGTGTACCTTCTGAAAAAGTTGTTGTCTTTCATTTTAGAAATTTTAGTAACCTGTTGCTACAATTCTATACAAGATGTCCCATAGTTCACGAGCATGGGTGGCTAGTTGGTTGAACAACTACCACCCATATCTTCCATGCAATATTCTTGCTCGAATTGAGGAATTGAGCCTCCCGTAGAGGTTGCGGGAAAAGATGTTAAGGAGAATTAATAGAAAAGGGCCAAATTGCACAGATTTGCAGTATGATAATTGTGCTCAATTCTTCAACAACGTCTTTGGTGTATGGGAACATATGGGCATGGATGTTCAATATTACAATCTACAAATAGAGATTGTCAATTTATGTGATTTGCCAATGTCTCTTTACCGAGAAATTTGAGAACTTTTCCTAGCTGGATGCATCTGGAAGGTGTGCATTAGACCAATAGTTATCATACACAAGCATAATCTTACGGACCAACTGAGCATGAGGTTTATGAGATTCCTCAAGGGGGAATCTCTAATTAGTAATCACATAGGTCCTATGGAGGAATGGTTGCTGGCTGTGTTCAAATTCAACCACATTGTTAGGTTTGAGATCGATCGTGTCAGGCCCTCCTTTAGGTTACTACATGCAAATTACAGGGTGCCAACATTGTATGCTGTCAATTCCACCTTGACAATCAGAGTGCGGAAAATGATTTCAGATGTTGAGAATGTAGAGATTATACCTGCTTGTAAATGGTTGACATAGTTATGTGTTAGCAGCATTAAATGTGGATTGTAATTTTCTTCAGATTCTATAATATTGACTTGAAATGGTTTTACATTTCACTGTGTGATGCGAATTGTTCTTATTAAATTTGAAGGTGAACTTAAATACACTATTTTTTTATAGTCTGCATAGCAGACATTGTTGTCTTTCAAGAAGAATTGAGAAGCAAGGGACAACCCTTTGTGTTTTCCATTCTGCATCTTTTCTTGTGCATCTACTCTTTGAAATGTATAAGGATATTGAAATGGAATGTTTGCTGCAAGTAATGGGTTGTTAGAAAATATGAAGGTGAAATTTAATACACTGCTTTGTTACAATTTTCATAATAGAAACTATTCTCTTAGAACAAGATTTTAGAGGTGAGGGACAACCCTGCGTGTTTTCCATTCAACAACTTTTTTTTTCTGCGTAGTGTGTTCCAAACGTATAAGGAAATTGAAATGGAATGTTTGCTGCAAGTAAGGGTTGTAATAAAATATGAAGGTGAACTTAAATATACTATTTTGTTACACTCTGCATAATAGAAAGTGTTGTCTTTGATGTAATAGTGAAAAAATCAATGACATACTTTGTTTTTCAGTTATTTTTCTGCATTTTCTCTGTTTACGACCATTGCATGACCATATTCTGGGGATAAATCATCTCCTCCTCCATTGTACATGATAGCCCTTTGAGTCTACTTTATGGTTCATTTGGTTTCATATAAATCCATTTTGAATTCTCAAAGATATTGAAGTTTTTCTCCAGGCAGCTAAAACCCTGAGTTAGGGTAAACAGTGTATAATAAAAATTGTGCTTGTCATATTTGTACCATTTGAATCTCCTAAAAATTGGTGAGATGAATTTTTGATGAGCATTCTAAATGATGTGAAGGTTGAAGAGTGTGGAAAGGTGGTTTTGGGCAGTTATCATGAAGCCCAAGGTCTGGAAAATGTGTAAAATCTATAAATGACTGTGTACATTGGTGAGTTGATGAGTTTTGTTTGTGGAATATGAGTCGTTGTTGTGTCATTTTGTTTTGCAAATATTTTTGGGCATAGGTGACTCCATTCCAAGATAGGGATTGGTGAATTTATGAGTTTTTGGACACCATTTATTGACTGTCCTATCAGGACAGTTGTCAAAAGGCCTAGATTGAACAATATTTGGAGTGTTTGGAATTTCCTTCCTTTAAAGGCTAAAAAGACATTGAAGAGTGATTAAAAAAAAGTATTTTACATGCCATGGAACTAAGTTAAGAGTGTAAGAGAGTTGTTTGTCATTGGTTAAAGTGTTTTGATGAATCTACAAGAGGTTTTTGGGCCTGGTTCTCAGTTTTGGTATTTTGAAACTAGGATTTTGTGAAGGAAAGTTGCCTGAAAGGTGGAGTTTTCCAGTTTAGTGATTTGAGTTATTTGCAAGAGCATAGCGAGTTGAATTCTTTGACCCCTCCATTGTCATCAAACGTTTCCTTGCAAGTAAGGGAAATTATAAAAAAATATGAAGGTGAACTTCAATACATTGTGTTCTTATGGTGTGCATAACAGTAATTGTTGTCTTGCAACAAGATTTGAAAAGTGTGGGACAACCCTGTGCGTTTTCCATCCTACAATATTTTTTGTGCATCTTGTGTTTGAAATGTATAAGGATATTGAAAGGGAATGTTTGTTGCAAGTAAGGGTTGTTATAAAATATGAAGGTGAACTTCAATACACTGTGTTCTTACAGTTTGCATAACAGAAAGCATTGTCTTTGAAGAAGACTTGAGAAGTGATGGACAACCCTCTGTGTTTACCATCCTGCAAATTTTTTTTTGTGCATCTTTTGTTCAAAATGTTACAAGGGTATTGAAATGGAATGTTTGCTGTAAGTAAGGGTTGTTATAAAATATGAAGGTGAACTTCAATAGACTGTGTTCTTATAGTTTGCATAACAAAAAATGTTGTCTTTGAAGAAGAATTGAGAAGTGAGGGACAACCCTCTATGTTTTCCATCTTGCAACTTTTTTTTTGTGCATCTTGTGTTTGAAATGTTACAAGGGTATTGAGATGGAATGTTTGCTACAAGTAAGGGTTGTTATAAAATATGAAGGTGAACTTCAATAGACTATGTTCTTATAGTCTGCATAATAGAAAGTGTTGTCTTTGAAGAAGAATTGAGAAGTGAGGGACAACCCTCTGTGTTTTCCATCCTACAAATTTTTTTTCTTGTGCATCTTGTGTTCAAAATATTACAAGGGTATTGAGATGGAATGTTTGCTGCAAGTAAGGGTTGTTATAAAATATTAAGGTGAACTTCAATACACCGTGTTCTTACAGTCTGCATAACAAAAAGTGTTGTCTTTTAAGAAGAATTGAGAAGTGAGGGACAACCCTCTGTGTTTTCCATCCTACAATTTTTATTTTTTTTTGTGTGCAAATTTTGCTGGAAGCAAGGGAAGTTATAAAATATGAAGGTGAACTTCAATACATTGTCTTCGTATGGTGTGCATAACACTAACTATTGTCTTTGAAGAAGATTTGAAAAGTGTGGGAAAACCCTATGTGTTTTCCATCCTGCAACTTTTCTTTTGTGCGTCTTATGTTTGAAATGTATAACGGTATTGAAAGGGAACATTTGCTGCAAGTAATGGTTGTTATAAAATATGAAGGTGAACTTCAATATATAGTGTTCTTATAGTCTACATAATAGAAAGTGTTGTCTTTCAAGAATAATTGTGAAGTGAGGGACAACCCTCTGTGTTTTCCATCCTACAACCTTTTTTTTGTGTGGAACTTTTGTTGCAAGCAAGGGAAGTTATAAAATATGAAGGCGAACTTCAATACATTGTCTTCTTATGGTGTGCATAACACTAACTGTTGTCTTTGAACAAGATTTGAAAAGTGTGTGACAACCTTGTGTGTTTTCCATCCTGCAGCTGTTATGTGAAATTTGTGTTCGAAACATATGAACAAATATTGAAATGGAGTGTTTTATTGAGAGTAAGGGGTCTCATAAAACAAGAATGTGAGCTTCAAAACATTCATTTCTTACAGCCTGCATAAAATAAGAAGTGAGCCACAAACCACTGTGTTTTCCATGATGCAACTGTTATGTAAATTTTGTGTTGCAAACATATGACCAGATATTGAAGAAGAGTGTTTTGCTAAAAGTAAGTGTTGTCAATGAACAAGAAGGTCAACTTCAAAACATTCCTTTCTTACAACTTGCATAAAATAAGAAGTAAGCCACAATGCACTGTGTTTTCCATAATGCAACTGTTATGCAAATTATGTGTTGGAAACATAAGAGCAGATATTGAAGAAGAGTGTTTTGCTAAAAGTAAGGGTTGTCAACAAATAAAAAGGTGAAATTCAAACCATTATTTTGTTATAGTCTACATCAAATAAGAAGTGAGTCACAACCCACTATGTTTTTCATCATGCAACTGATATGTGCATTTTGTGTTCCAAACATATGCACAAATATTGAAATGGAAAGTTTGGTGAAAGCAAGGGTTGTCATAAAAAAAGAAGGTGAACTTCAAAACATTGTTTTGTTAAAGTTTGCATAAAAGAAAGTGGTCATTCAAGAAGAATTGAGAAGGGAGTGACAACCCAGTGTGTTTTCCATCATGCAACTATTATGTGCATTTTCTATTGGAAACATATGAACATATATTGAAATGGAATATTTGCTAAAAGTAAGGGTTGTTAAAAATTATGAAGGTCAACTTCAATACATTGTTTTCTTACAGGGTGCATAACAAAAAGTGCTAGTTGCATGTGCTTACATTTGTAAGTAAGTTTGACATAAATAATAAGACTTGAGGTGGCATTGCCTACCATTATTTGATGGCATTTGACATTTTTTGTAATGAAATTTTACATGGCAACAAAAAGTGTCATGAAATCTGCAAGAACATAGTCTTATATTTTATTTAATTAAGAGCAGTAAACACTTTTGACCCGGATCTATGAACCGGTGAGGTCGCAGATGGGGGACCTCATCCCCAATATAAAAAGGGATTGGAGCCTTGATGGAAAGATTAACAATACAACTTAACAATTGGACAATGGCACTCTTGGCAGAAGACTGTAGTCTTGAAACATACCAAAGTACTATAATTCCACACGATAATTGATCAAAAATTAGAGGATAAGAGATAATTTAATTCCACACCATAATTCTTCAATAATTACATGATCAAAGATAATGTAATTCCACACCATAATTGTTCAATAATTACATGATCAAAGATATTGAAATGTGCTTACATTTGTAAGTAAGATGACATACATAAGTAAGTTTTCATAATGAAGTAACTGACATAGGACGGTGCGTTTTCCAACACTGCAAGCAATGCAAGCATTTTATTTGTTCCCATCACATGGAAAAAGGAAATGCCATTTTTACTCAACCAACTAGTTATCAAAATTGAAAGTGGACTTGATTACATTTTTGGAGCGTATAAAATATAAAATATTTCATGAAATATGAAAGTGGACTTAAATGCATTTATGGAGCGTCAGAAATAATTACTGATCATAAGGAAATAACTAACAGAGGATAGTGTGTTTTCCAAAACTGCAATCAATGCAAGCACTTTATGTGTTCCAATCACATGGAAAAAGGAAATATGCCATTTCCACTCTACCTAATTGTCATTCTAAAAATTGAAAGTGGAATTCATTTCTTTTTGGGAGCGTACGAAATAAAGACTTTTTGAGAAGCAAATAATTGATAGGGGACAGTGTGTTTTGCAACACTACAAGGAATGCAAGCATTTTATTTGTTCTGATCACATGGAAAAGGGAAATATTCCATCTCCACCCTAGCAAAGACTTGCTCTAAAAATTCAAAGTGGACTTCATTGCATTATTGGTCGTGATGAAAGAAATACTTATCATAACAAAATAACTGACAAGGGATTGTGTTTTCCAAGATTGTAAACACTGCGAGCATTTTATTTGTTCCAATCACATGGAAAAAGGAAATATTCCATATACAATCAACGAAATACTTGTTCTAAAAATTGAAAGTGGACTCCATTACATTCTTGATCATAACAAAACAAATACAGTGCTATGAAAAGTCTGATATGAAATGGATAACAATTATGTGTTCCAATGACATGAAATTAGTATATATGTTCAACATAATTGTTCAATAATCAAATAATTAGAGAGGCCAATGAAAAGTATCATATCAAATGTATAACAACATAGTGTTGAAACATATGAAAATGGTATATCTCTACACCACAATTGTTCAATAATCAAATAATGAAACCCACAATTTAGAATCAGTATTTGGAGCCTGTCTCATCAATTCCTACGCTGCCTATTCTTTGCAATTGAGTTCATGCTTGCATAATATATGGAATGTTTCTTAGGGTCCTTGTGTATTTTGGGGGGGGTGATTCCAATTCCACGAACCCTCACAGATGATGAACATGAAACAACAAATTTCTTCATAGGCTATGCTTTGTCCTTGACAGGTTTAACACCTTCACCCTATAGCAAACAATTAATGAGAATTAACATATGCATGGAAAAAATATACGTAGTATGATATATATACAACAACATATCATTTATGTGTACCTTTGGAACAAAATGTTTCATCTCGACGAGCTTCCATACGATGAAGCCACCCATGCACTCTCTAACGGTCTTTGTGCTGGGACGTGGAAAAGGCACATAGCGTTCACCAACGATGGCCTCAACAATGCTGACTCTCACACAATTTTATGGGTGCTTAAAGTAGTGGGTGTGAGCGTTTCTGTCGACAACATGTATAATGCCTTTGACAACCCATTTATGCTGCCTCCAAAGGTCAACATGATCACCAACCTTAAAATTTATGCCCTTGGACTCTATCATTTGTTCATCCATCGGATTTGGCTACAATGGAAACGTCATTGACGTGAAGCATAATTGAAGGCACATTAAAAGAGTCATAAAGAAATAAGAACATAAGCATGGAAGTGTGTTGGGTCTAATACCGATATAGATGGCATGCCACAACTCTCCCTGTCCCCATGTCCATCTTTATTGTCATCTCCCCCTTGTAGGCCATTGCTCTCCTTGTCCCCATGTCTCCCACTTGCAAGCCAGTGCTCTCCCTGTCCCCATGTCCATCTTTATTACCCTCTCCCAATTGCAAGCCAAAGCTCTCCCCATCCCCATGTCCATCTTTATTACCCTCTCCCACTTGCAAACAAGTGCTCTCCCCGTCCCCGTTTCCATCTTTATTACCCTCTCCTAGTTGCAAGGCAATGCTCTCCCTGTCCCCGTGTCCATCTTTATTACCCTCTCCCACTTGCAAGCCAATGCTCTTCCCATCCCCATGTCCATCTTTGTTGCCATCTCCCCCTTGCAGGCTAGCACTCTCCTCATCCCCATGTCCATCTTTATCACCCTCTCCCACTTGCATGCCAGTTCTCTCCTCGTCCCCATGTCCGTCTCTGTTACCCAGTTCCACATGCAAGCTAGTGTTCTCCCCATCCTGATATTCATCTCTGTTACCCTGTCCCACTTGGAGGCCAGTGCTCTCCCCGTCCCCATGTCCATCTTTATTTCCTTGCCCCACTTGCAGGTCAGTGCTCTCCTCATTCGCATGTCCATCTCTATTAGCCTCTCCCATTTCAATTGCAACAACATGGACAATTAGGTCAAGGCTAGCACTCTGTTGTTCATCCTTGCCCTGTAATAGGAGGTGTAGACACTTAAATTTGGACACTCACATTTGTCCCTTTTTGTCTAAACATCCTCTTATTTGTGTTAATTAGGTAATATTGCTATTATCTAATTAATATCTTTAAATTCCTCTAAATCCCTAAGGTATTCAGTTAACAATTAAATACCTTCCCCCTTTACTCCCCTTTTCATCAAATGAATTAAATAAATGTGACATTTATTTAATTCCTCACATGTCACATCCTTTTCCTTAATCCTAATCTACCTCCTAATCTCATCATTAGAGATGTGCACATACCTAATCCTTGATTAGGATGTGTCACATCCTCTAACTTTTGCAAGTTGGCTTCTAATCTTCCTTAACCACTAATTATCTACTAATCATTGATCAGTTAAGCCTAATTAGCATCTTGGTCAACTCTCCCCATCCCCCAAGGAATTTTTAATTCCTTTTTATCCTTACAAGACTCTCGTTATTCCCATGCAAAGTTCTAGAACCTTTTGACTTGTCACATCAATCACATGTGCCAAGGTCTTCTAGAACCTTTGAGTACTTGTCACATTAGTCAATGTGGGTAAGTACTTACCTTTTTAAGGACCTTGTCTTATCCAAGGTACTTCTCACCTCCCTTTTTGGGAACCTTGTCTTATCCACAAGATCTCCCAATCATGTGAATTTTAAATTCACTTTTATTTATCCAAGATTCTCCTCTTCCCCATGTGATCATTGAGAGGTCACATCATCCTTATTCCAAGGTACTTACAAGTACCTTCCCATCACATGTCACCTTCCATCTCATGTGTCCTTGTGACACATCATCTACCACATGGCAAGATGTGAGGGCTTGTGACTCCTTAACTCACCACAACCCTACATCTTGCCCATGGGGGCAAGATCTCAACTGTCCATTTTTCTAGGGCTTCTCTCTATAAAATAAAACAATTTTCTTTCATTCTCTCATTAACAACACATTATCATTCAACACATTCATTCACAACTTCATCTCTCAAGCTCATATTTGCATCTTCTCATATCCACCATTGTTGCATACCTTAAGCTTTCATTGCATCCATTTGGCTCATCTTCTCATCTACCCACTTGAATCATTTGAATCCTCATTAAACCCTCATCATCTTGAATCCAATTTCATCCATTTTTCCATCGAAGTAGCATACACATTATCAACTATCAAAGGCCAACCAAGCATCAACTCAAGACAAGGTAAAAATATGCTTTTTTTATCTTTCTTTGTTTTTGAGTTCAACTAGGCTAATCATTGAGGTGTTAGTGTTCTTTTCCTTTCTTTTTGCACCTTGTTTTGCATCTTTTAGAGTAGGATAAGATCACTGGTTCACATTTTTGGCACACCCTTGTAGAGGGGAAAACCTTCCCTAGGAGGGGCGAGCCTGCCCCAACTTGGGCGAACCTACCCTGTAGGGTCGCCATCTAAGCACCAGACAGTTTCTGCTAGCTTCTGACTTTAGTTTTGAAGAGGGGCAAACCTGCCCTTATAGAGGGGAAACCCTGCCCTAGGAGGGGTGAACCTACCCTATGAGGGGCGAACCTACCCAAAACAAGGGCTTTTGGAAGGTAAAACAATAGTTTACAACTCAGTTTTTGTCTTTTTCTTCACTGTTTTCTACAAACCTACCCTTACAAAGGGGTGAACCTGCCCTGGGAGGGGTGAACTTGCCCAAAATTGGTGGTTTTGCAAGGTAAAATAGTAGTTTACAACTCAGTTTGTCTTTTTCTTCATTTTTTTTTGCAAAGGGGCGAACCTTCTCTAGGAGGGGTGAACCTGCCCTGGGAGGGAAAAACTTGCCCAAAACAGGAGCTTCTGCAAGGTAAAATAGTAGTTTACAACTCAATTTTTGTCTTTTTCTTCACTATTTTTTGTAGAGAGGTGAACCTGCCCTTACAGAGGGGAAAACCTACTATAGGAGGGGTGAACCTACCCTTATAGAGGGGTGAACTTGCCCCAGACAGGGGAGAACTTTCCCAGACAGAGATTTTTGCAAGGTAAAAGAGTCGTTTCAACTTCGTTTTCGCTTCCATTTTTTATCGTTTTGAGATTCTAACCCCCTAACATCATTTGTTTGTGAGTGTGTTTATGTTTTTGCTAACATTTGTGCAGCTTATTTCATGATTGACAAAGAATGGAGAACAAAATAACTAACGTTTTTCTTGCAGGACGATCGATTTATCTAGTTTGTTTATCGTTTTCCTTATCATTTTTGCTGATTAATCTAGGCACATTGTCTAATTAAGAGGATTCAACTTATTTCTTGTCATGTCTGTATGTCCATTGTGTCACCCAAGGGTGCACTACTTCGTTCACTCTTTCCCCTTGCACTTCATGTGAGCCTGGGGAGTAGTTGAAAATGACTAGTGCTCTCTTTCTAGCAAGACCTACTTGGGGATTTCATCACCCCAAGGGATGATCCCAACCACGCGTATCGACAAATTATACAAAGGGGGGAGAACCAAAGTTGTACCCCAATCTAGTCATGTCATGTCTGGCGGAGCGTCGAAGCTAGGGTGATACCTAGATAGATGTGAAGAGTTGGTTTGAGCCCTTTAGTATCTTGCTGGGGTTCCCGACTAACACTTGTGATGGGCTGGTGTTCACAGTTGTGCCTCACTTACTGAGAGTATATCGATGACTCCCTAGATGCCTTGTTCATCCCATATTTAGGACTATGTTAGCCATACCCCTCATCACTAATCTTAGGATTGTGTTGTCTGTACTATCTTCTTTGTGCAAAACCAGTGTGTTTCTTGCCATTTGCTTGCTGTTTGCAGTGTTTTTGGTCCTTTTCCTTAGCCATTTTCATCCAAATTGAGTCTAATTTTGCTAACAGAGGTGACTTTTCCCTCAACTTGGGTGAACTTCCCCTCAATAGAGGTGAAACTGCCCTCTGTCTTAGTCATTTTGCAGCCTATTTTTGTCAAAATTGTTAATCTTTTAACTAAACAAGCAAACCTTCCCTTACATGGGCGAACTTGTCCCTTGGTTTGAGTGAACCTACCCTTAACTTGGGTGAACTTTCCCTAACTTGGGTGAACTTTCTCAAACTTGGGCGAACCTACCCTACAAACAACCTTTTTCACCTTCCGTTCAACCATTTTGAGCACTTGTTTGCCTGTTGTGAGCACCCGTTTGCTCGTTCTGAGTACTCATTTTCCTATTCTAAGCAATTGTCTCCCCATTCCAAACATCCTTTCATCATATTGAACAATAATCCCCTCATTTAGAGCAGTCACCCCCTCGTTCCGATTGCCTGTTTACTTGATCTGTGCATCCATTTTTGCTTATCTTTCACCAATAGGCGAACCTGACCTTGCATGGGTGAACCTACCCCTTATTTTGGGTGAACCTACCCTACATTTGGGAAAACCTACCCTAACTTGGGCGAAATTTCCCAAACTTGGGCGAACCTGCCCTCTAGACAACTTTTTTCACCTTCCATTCAACCATTTTGAACACCCGTTTGCCTGTTTCGAGCCTCTATTCCTCCATTCCAAGTACTAGTTTACTCGTTCTGAGCCTTCATCTCCTTGTTCCAAACATCCCTTCTTCACTTTGAGTATTCATATCCTCAATCTGAGCAGTCCTCCCCTCATCTCGAGCATCTGTTTGCACATTTTGAGCGTCCTTTTCCCACCCCTCACTGAATAGGAGAACTTTCCCTTAGATTGGGAAAACCTGTCCTAACTTGGGCAAACCTGCCCCTCAAACAACTAATTTCACTTTTATCTGTCTTCCCGTCATCATTGTTTCTGTTCATCAACACTTTTTGAAAGTCATCGTTTCATCAACAAAATCACATAGGTGTATCTTAGAACATCATTAAAGTCCATATCCATCATCAAATCATCCATCCCAAACACCTAGACTTTGTTTCAGGGATTTTGATTTTGATGCAGAAACTTCCGGAGGCCATAACTTTTGACTTGGGTGTCCATTTGGGCTGAAATTTTATGGGTGGTTGCGTTATGAGGTAGCATGCAGATTCCCAATCGACCCTCAATTGATTGGCCCTTGTTTCAACACATTTTTGGGGCTTCAAACTTTCATCTTGACCCTCAAAATCGCAATTTAGTGTTTTTTTTAGTTTTTGAAAAATCATTTTCATTAATAACTCAAAATGCATGTCTTAGATTTAGGATGTTAGTTGGAAATTCATCCTACCTTAGTTTTAAGAAGTTTTTGGGAAAAAACTGGACTCTCAAAGATATGCCTGTGTAGTTACCTAAAATGGAAAAATTTGATAATTTTTGAAAACTGCCAAATTTGAAAAAATCTGATTATCAACACATTATGCCATCTAGTTGAACCCCTAAACTTTATTTCAGAAGTTATTATTTGAATTGACCTAGGTGTTTGAATCTTATTGTCATCATCTAAATCTGCTTAGGATTGTCATCCGTCTTGAGTTAATCATCATCATCGGCCCAATCAATCCACTTTCAATCTCAAGGTGGATTCAGTACCGCAATCATCTATTTATCATTTAATTTGATCAATCAACATCCTAAGTCACCTAGGGTAATCTCTGAATGTGGTTTAGAATCCCTTTCTTCATCCTATCTGATCTATCATTTGATCTTATCAATCGTCTCATCGATCGATCTTATCTGATCTAATCCAACTGTATCCCTATCCAATCACCCAATAAATCTACTTCCATCTTGGGGTAGATTCGGGGTTGTAATCATCCTGTGGTAATCCAATCCCATCAAACCTCTAAACTTGGTTTAGAATCAATCCCATCGCATCATCCAATCATCCTAATATGAGCTTTAATCCAATCCCGATCTGAGCTTTACCTAAATCCTGATTTGAGCTTTAGTCCATTTCCATCCAAAATATTTGATCCATCCTATTTATCTATTCATCATGATGAATCCTTATCCTCCATCAAGAGTAGTCAAGGGAAACCCTAATTACATTGACGATGATAATGAAAGTCTTGTCGATAAAGAGGTATACGACAAAGAGCCCCTTGACGCTATCATCGCTAGTAATCTTTCTCCACCCGCTTTTCACATTCCAATCACCCCTTCAAGCTATCAAATTATGTCTTTGTCCATGCCTAATCATACTTCTTATGCCACCTTTGATAAGAGATCTTCAGTATCTTCCCCGTCCACATATTCGTCATGTCTTTCATCTACACCATCCTCTTATCTGATACCCATATCTTCTTATACTAATATGCCATCCCAATACTCCTATTGCAATCCCTCATCCATGTCCCACTATCCTAGTCCTCCATACCAATCAACCCATCCTAATCCTACATTCACACCTTTTTATCTTAATCCTACACCCCCATCAACTTACCCTAATCCAACATCCATATCTCCCTATCCTAATCCAACACCTGTGTCTTCCTATCCCAATCTGCCATCCCCATACCCTTACTACAATCCATTAGCCATATCCTCTTGTCCTAATCCATAGTCCATCTCCCCCTATCCTAATTCACCACTCCAATATCCCTATCCTAATCCTCCATCTACTCCCAGTCCTATATCCAATCCCATTCCTCCATCTAACCCTAGTCTACCAATCCATAATCCTAGTCCTCCACCAATCCCTAATCCTCCATATATTCCTATCATGCCATCTTAGCCTAGTGTATGCAAGTTTCTCACTCTAGAAGTTCTCCAAGGACTTATGACAAAGAAGACATCCCCAACTCCACATCATGCAGTCATCGAACCATGCTATCCCAATCCCTCATCCACGATCATTAGTGATGAGACCCTTCTCCATCCAACACCTATCACTACTGTTACAACCCCTTGCATCACTCAAACCACTGAAACCATCACACCCATCAAATCCATGAACACCCATGTCCTACTCCGAGAGCCATTGAACCTATCGAAGACCAAAAATTCAATCCACTTCTCCCATTCCTAGTATCATTGAAATCCATTCCCATGAATGATTTGAATCCTTCATCCTTCCATCTTCCCCACTTGAAGAGTCCCTCCAAGACTCCATTATCATGCCACCCACACAAGATGAGTCATGCCAAGAGCCTGATCCAAAGCATACCAACATATCCCCTTCTCCACATCAAGATCCTATCATCCCATCTAGTCCATCTCAAGATCACAATCCCCCATCCATTTCATCCCATGATCCCCTTTATACTCAAGATCTGATCACTCCATCACATGATACCTTATTGCCTACTGCCACAAATCCTGATCCTATCATATCACCTAATCCCTCTCCTAATACCACCCATCTAGATGCTGCTATCCCATCATCTCCATCTCATGATCCTCCATCATCACCTAAACCTACTATTCCCTCATCGCTTTTATATGCCCTTGTTACTCTCACATTCTTCCATGGTGGTCTCCTTGCAGAAGAAAAACAAAGCATATATACCACCCATCATCCTCCACCTAACAATGGACTCGCATCATTCTTCCAGAATAACAAAAATCCTATCATGGATCGAATGCTCAAGAATATGAACTATCAAGGAAAAGGTTTAGGCCTTCATGAGCAAGGTATTTTAGAGCCCATCCAGGTCAAAGAACAAATCTATATGGAAGGTCTTGGACATATTTCTCAAGACTCACAATCTAAAGATGTTGGTACAACCTCTAGATGCCCTCAACGAACGTCTTCCAATAGAATTATAGGCTCTTCCCATTACTCCACGAAATCATTTTCTGCTATCCCTCCTCCTCTGTATCACCTCAAATCAACCATCCATATTCCTCCTTCATCTGATCCATCCATTTTGGGTCCTTATATCCCTCATCCAACATCTCCCATCATTCATCTACTTCATCCATTTTGGGTCCTTATGTCCCTCCATCCACCGTCACACATCCCCCACATACTACGTCTATTTTCGACCCTTATATCCCAAAATTACCTCCTCCATCTCATCCTATTCATCCTTTCATCCATCCATCACCTATCCATGTCACCCATCATAAACATCCCACTCTCATGTTCCCTAATTAGGATCAACAAAGGCATGTACCTACACATCCCCCATCCACATATCATCCTCAAAATCATACCTCCATCACTCCATTCATGTATTTTGCATCTCATCCATCTCCTAGCACCCATCCCATTGCTATCAAAAGCACTTTGGATTCCAAAGTAAACATGCATAAATCCAATCATCCACATGAATCTAAAACTCCCCATGTCCCCTCTAAAAGACATGGTGAAGAAAATAAAAATCAAATCCACAATCAAAATCAAACCCATCGGCCACAAAGGCCCACCAAAGCAAAAATCAAAACCATGTGGATCCCAAAGAAAAAAGATGCAATGCCTTCAAATGAAGCATCCATAACAACATCCAAAGTTGCTAATCTGAAAGCCAATCATACACATCCTCCATCTCCTAAATTTTTTTTGGGTCCTTATGTCCCAAAATTCACTATCCCATCTCCTCTATCATCCCCGCATTCTCCATCCACTAACCCTCCTATCCTTTCACATCCACCACCATATGTGCCAATGTTGGTCCTGAGCACATCTCCCCATGACACATCCACCCCATCATTCCATCCATACACTTTCCAATATCCCATCCATTATCCTGCATATCTCCCCCATCAAATCCCTTTAATCCATTCTCTTACATAATCCATTTATCCTAATAAAGTTGTACAAACATCCAACAGTCACTTCAAACATGGGCTCTTAATACTTCGTATGGAATTTGATGCTTGAGTCCTTCATCCATCTCCTTATCGTATATCTTTTAAATCCCCTTATCCATCTCCTTCTGCATGCTATCCAAAAAGTCAACAAGTCAAAAAAGTCAAAAAATTAGAAAAATTCAAAAAAAAAGAAAAAAAACTAAACAAAAATAATTTGTCCAATGGTGAAAACTTGGGGAAAACAAGCGCCTTGGATAAGTACCATGATGAAAACCTGGAAAATAGGCGTCATGTATAAATCCCCCACCCATTATCCTTTTGCACTTGGGGGAAACTCCATCCCCTTCACCCATCTCCTCCATCCGACCTATCTTACACATCCTACTTGTCATATCCCATTTATCCCCCCATCCCCTTCACCCATCTCCTCCATCCAACCTATCTTACACATCCTGCTTGTCGTATCCCATTTATCCCAACCCCTCCATCCTCCTTGTGATCTTGATATCGATATGGGAAAACATATATACATGCTTTGGACATCTCTTGGCATACATCCCCCTCACCGTCACACTATCCAAATCCTTATCCACATCCACCTACTTTACTTGTCCACCCATCATGCTACCATTAATCTCCCCTCCTTATCCATGCATCCTACCTATATCCATCTCAATCTGTTCTTTGCCTATCCTTCTATCTCTCACCCCCCTGCCCCATCATGAATGACATATCTAGAGTGGGGGCATCTATCTTCCTTTGTGATATAGTCCTTGGAGATATCATTCATCCATCATATCATCCCATCCCTCTTCCAAATCCATCATGTCATCCCCTCCCTCCAGTCAACCATCATAGCGTCTCTTCTATCTCCCCATCCTTATCCCTCTATCCATCCATCAAAGAAATCCCTTCCATTTTATGAATCCTTACCTTTCCATCTATCCATCCAATAACCTTCTTATCCAAATCCGTCTCTTCCTATCCATCATAACAATCCCTTCCATCTCCCCATCCTTATATCCCTATCCATTCATCTTTATCCTCATCCTATCTCATAATCCCTTGTCATTGGTATCTGGCTATAGGCTCACCCCTCACACAATCCAATGCCTTCTATCTCATTGTCATCATTCCCCTTTCTTTCAAACATCTTTCCAATCTCCTATCACTTCTCATCACTCATTTCTCCATCGTATCATCCTTCCAATTCATTTTGATGTTTTGGACAACTATCCCATCCCTGAGCTTTGTGTGACCGCCATCATCCTATCTTATCCACAAGGTTAGACTTGTTTCATCATATCGGTCCCATCATTTTATCCCCTTATTTGGGTTATCTCATCATCCCTTATCCATTGTCTGTCATTGGTCTTTTGTTGAACTATGTTGCCCTTGCGCTTTCACGTAGGCAAGGTCAATCTTTTGATCTGCCCTCAGGGCTCCCTTTGTCCATCCTATCTTTGTCATCTATCATCGATCTTCATTGTCCTCTTTCCACTTTTGTCTATGGTATTTTATCTTACTATGAGAGCTCTACACTTTCATGTAGGAAAGGCTAATCTTTGATCGGCCCCCGAGCCCCTAGGTCTTTAGGGTGTATCAGTCTCGTGTCTTGTCTCTCTTGTGTTGTGTCGTCAACCTATGCCCTTATATAGCTGGTTCTTCATAAATGAGATCCAGTAGTATCAAAAAATACAATTGGTTCCAAGTATCTTGTGTCCTATCGATCTTTTAGTTTAGTCTCCATCATTGGTCTCAACAGGATGCATCCTTCCTAACAAACCTCATCAATCCCATCCACCCCCTTGATCCTATGGAAAAGGACATTCAAAATTGATTGCGATCTCTTGATGCTTTTGGATTTTTTTATCATTTGATCTCCCTATCATCGCTTGTCAAGGTTGCCATGATCTCTCATATTATAGTGTGTTTTGATTGGTAAACATAGGGGCATATCTTGATCTTTTCTTTGTTGTTGTCTTCCTGGTTGTCCCGTGTAGTACCCACCAAGATCCCTACGGTCTTGTGTTACATTGGGGCATCCTCTTGTGCTTGTGGTTATTCCAATGCCTGGCCTGACCAAGGTCTTTGTGACTTTGGGGTGTTGGGATAGCCTTCTTGTCTGTTGTGTTTTTTTTATGCATTAGACACTAATGGGCCTTGGTTCTTCATACCATAGCATCTTGTGTCTTATGCTATAGCAAAAATTAGTGCTACAAAAATGGAAAATTGCATTAGGATTGCATTTCATCTCCCATTTCATCCTCTCATCTATCAAAAATCCCCACCCATCCATTCATCCTTCATCAATATCCCTCCCCTATCCATGCAATCTCTTATCATCATCTCTTCTATCTTCTTAGACCAATATAGATTAGTTATTCTAAGCATCTTGTCCCCCATCATTTTTATTCCTTTCATCCATCTCACATTCCAATCCAATCCTCCTCCATTCAATCTCGCACAAATCATCTAATCACATCCTTGGTCTTGTTCCCAGCCTTGCTACAAGCCTTGATCCAATCATCACCACCATCATCAGGATGTATCCTTCCCTATCCTTTGGTTTTTTTTCGGGATGTATCCTTCCCTCATCAACAACCCTTTTGTCAGGATGTATCCTTCCCTATCCTTGTGTTGTTTTGGGATGTATCCTTCCCTCATCAACAACACTTTCATCATCATCACCATCATCATTGGGATGTATCCTTTCGTATCCTCGTGTTGTTTCAGGATATATCATTCCCTCATTGACAACACTCCATCCATCATCAATTATTTTTGTCTTGTAGTTTGACTGGGGAAACATCACCTTTGTCCTTAAATCCATTTGTGCTTCATCCATTTCCTATCACTTATCCTCCGCTATTCTCCATCATTTTGCATCCTCTTCCCCATCTACTCTCACATCATCTCATCCATTTCGAGAGCACACCCGCGTTCTCTTGAACCCGCATGTCCTCTCGAGGGGGCATCCTCAATCCCTAACCTTCATCATCACTCCCATCATATTTCTTCCTAGTCACTCCTTTGAATGACTGGGGCATCTTTTCCAATCTAACCATCTTCTTTTGGGTGCTATCTTTTAATCTTCTTTGAAATGATGCTACTTCGTAACACCATATCAAAGAGGGGAAAAGTGTAGACACCTAAATTTGGACACTCACATTTGTCCAAATTTTTCCCTTTTTGTCTAAACATCCTCTTATTTGCATTAATTAGGTAATATTGCTATTATCTAATTAATATCTTTAAATTCCTCTAAATCCCTAAGGTATTCAGTTAACAATTAAATACATTCCCCCTTTACTCCCCTTTTCATCAAATGAATTAAATAAATATGACATTTATTTAATTACTCACATATCACATCCTTTTCCTTAATCCTAATCTACCTCCTAATCTCATCATTAGAGATGTGCACATGTCTAATCCTTGATTAGGATGTGTCACATCCTCCAACTTTTTCAAGTTGGATTCTAATCTTCCTTAACCACTAATTATCTGCTAATCACTGATCAGTTAAGCCTAATCAGCATCTTGGTCAACTCCCCATCCTCCAAGGAATTTTTAATTCCTTTTTATCCTTCCAAGACTCTCGTTATTCCCATGCAAAGTTCTAGAACCTTTTGACTTGTCACATCAATCACATGTGCCAAGGTCTTCTAGAACCTTTGACTTGTCACATCGATCACATGTGTCAAGGTCTTCTAAAACCTTTGACTTGTCACATTAGTCACATGTGGGTAAGTACTTACCTTTTTAAGTACCTTGTCTTATCAAAGGTACTTCTCACCTCCCTTTTTGGGAACCTTGTCTTATCCCCAAGATCTCCCAATCATGTGAATTTTAAATTCACTTTTATTTATCCAAGATTCTCCTCTTCCCCATGTGATCATTGAGAGGTCACATCATCTTTATTCCAAGGTCCTTACAAGTACCTTCCCATCACATGTCACCTTCCATCTCATGTGTCCTTGTGACACATCATCTGCCACATGGCAAGATGTGAGGGCTTGTGAGTCCTCAACTCACCACAATCCTACATCTTGCCCATGGGGGAAAGATCTCAACTGTCCATCTTTCTAGGGATTCTCTCTATAAAATAAAATAATTTTCTTTCATTCTCTCATTAACAATACTTTCTCATTCAACACATTCATTGACAACTTCATCTCTCAAGCTCATATTTGCATCTTCTCATGTCCACCATTGTTGCATCCTTTAAGATTTCATTGCATCCATTTGGCTCATCTTCTCATCTACCCAATTGAATAATTTGAATCCACTTTTATCCATTTTCCATCGAAGGAGAATATACATTATCAACTATCAAGGGCCAACCAAGCATCAACTCAAGACAAGGTAAAAATCTGCTTTTTGTTATCTTTCTTTGTTTTTGAGTTCAACTAGGCTAATCATTGAGGTGTTAGTGTTCTTTTCCTTTCTTTTTGCACCTTGTTTTGAATCTTTTAGGGTAGGTGAAGATCATTGGTTCACATCAAAAATTCAAAGGTCATTTCAATTTCAGTTTCATGCAACCAATTCATTGAAATAATAAAAAAAACATTAAATAAAAGAATTACAATTCACCATTTCTTCTAGTTCCTCCATGTCAAGGCACCTTGACACTTTTGACCATATACGCTCCTTCTTCTTCTTCTTCTCAACATTGTTAGATGGCCATTTGGGAGGAACAACATCATCTTGTTCTTCCATGGCATCCGCTTCATCTTCCCTTGAACTTGGTTGAAGGGAAGGAATCTGTTGTTCATCATTGCCCTATAGTAGCAGGAATTGAAACATCAAATGAAATTCAGATGCATGCAACAAATTCATTGAAATAATCAAAACAAACATTAAATAGAAGATTTGGAAATCATCATTTCTTCCTGTTTCTTCTTGTGAGGGCGTGAGGAATCTTTAGACTGTATACACTCCTTCCTCTTAACATTGGTAGATGGGGGGTTGGGAGGAAAAACATCATCTTCTTCTTCCATGTCGTCTGCTTCCTCTTCCAAATCAATAGTATCATGTTGGAGAGCAGGACTCCATTGTTCATCAATGCCCTATAATAGAAGGAATTGAAACTTCACATCAAATTCAGATGCATGCAACAAATTCATTGAAATAATCAAAACAAACATTAAAGAAAAGATTTCAAAATCTTCGTTTCTTCTCATTTCTTCTTGTGAGGGTGTGAGGAATCTTTAGACTGTATACACTCCTTCTTCCTCTCATCATTGGTATATGATGAGTTGGGAGGAACAACATCATCTTGTTCTTCCATAGTGCGCACTTTGTCTTCCCAATCAAGTGTATCCTCTTCGAGGGTAGGACTCCATTGTTCATCGTTGCCCTGTAATAGCAAGATTTCAAACATAACATCACATTTAGATGCAAGCAACCAATTCATTAAAATAATCAAAACAAACATTAAATAGAATATTTGGAAATCATCGTTTGTTCTCGCTTCTTCTTGCGAGGGCAGAAGGAAACTTTAAACTATATACACTCCTTCTTCTGAATGTTATACAGAAGGTTGGGAGGAACAACATCATCTTGTTCATCCATGGCCTCCACTTCATATTCCAACTCAACAGTATCCTCTTCAAGGGTAGGACTCTATTGTTCATCGTTCCCCTGTAATAGTAGGAATTGAAACGTCACATCAAATTTAGATGCATGCAATGAATTCATTGAAATAATCAAAACAAACATCAAATAGAAGATACTAAAATCACTATTTGTACTCGTTTCTTCTTGTGAGGACATGAGGAAATTTTAAACCATACATGCTTCTTCTTCTTCTCAATGGTAGACAGGGGGTTGGGAGGAACAACATCATCTTGTGCTTCCGTGGGAAATGCTTCATCTTCCAATGCAACAAAAACCTGCTTGAGGGTAGCAGTTTGTTGTTCATTTTTGTTGTGTAATAGGAGGAATTGAAACTTCACATCAAACTTAGGGGTAAGTGCACCAAGATGGTTCCCAAAAAGGGGGCTTAAGTGGCCACTTTTTTTTCTGAAATCGGAAATGCTGACCTTGGATGTGAAATTGAGGATAGTTACACTCAAAATTTGAGATGGAACAAAAACAAGGATCGAAGTGCTCTGAGTCTACTTTCTAAACTACTAATTTATTTTGAAAATGGTTGAGATTAAGGGGTTCAACAAAGGGATGTACACAAATTGGTGTTGTTTTTGTCAGAAAAACATAACATAGCAACTCTTGTACGACCTAAGCATGGTGACCTTTTTTTTAGTATTTTTAAAATCACTATGGTCAAAAGTTAGATAACAATATCTAGTTGGTGCACAATTTTTCTGATAATTTTGTAATGAATATTTGATT